>BTHU01000016.1:70975445-71711278 GCA_036184795.1 Tokudaia tokunoshimensis | reverse complement strand
TGTGTGTGATTATTGTTTTGTGAATAGTGGTTTTCAGTAGGGTTAGAGTACATCATAAAAGAATTTAATGGAATTTGAAATATCTTAGTTACAGACATGTTAAGTATCTCAGCAAAGGGCTAATTTTATGATTGAAATGAAATGAGCATTAAGAATGAGTTATAATGTGATAAAATAATTATTTTCATTTAATGCAGTATTCATAAAATACTGACATTACAACTTTGCTATATATAAAGTGAAACTGTTGGTTTAAACAAGAAATATTGCATTTTCTGAGGTGTTCTTTTTCTTTATATCTGAAACTATGTTTAAATAAAATATTTTGTGGAAGACATCCAGCACCAGTAAAGAAATTAAGAAACGTCTTGCAAGCAGTGTCCTAGACAAAGTGTTCACAAATCTATTTGAAGAAAAATGCATATGTATTAGATATTCTAATCTTCCATTTCAGTGAATTACATTCTGTAATCCTTCATTATATGTTGAAGGACATAGCTTAGCTTTTCCTTTTAGAATTTAGGTCAGATGTAGTATTTGAGCAATATAAATGGAGCAAAGAATGAATGAATATACATTCAGGCCATGTTTTTCATGGTTGTTATATAAGAAATATTTAATATATAGTTTTTTCCTTTTATTTAATATGGTCAAATTGTCTAGGGATGACAAATAAGAAATACTTAGTTTTAGGAACACTTAAAATTAAATAAACCTAAAATTTTGAATATTTTTAAAATTGTTTTTAAAGAGTTGTTTATTTCATTTATATGAGTACAGTGTAGCTGTTTTCAGAAACAACAGAAGAGGGCATCAAATCCCATTATTGATGGTTTTGAGTTACCATGTGGTTGCTGGGGGTTGAACTCAGGACCTCTGGAAGAGTGGTCAATGCTCTTAACCACTGAGCCATCTCACCAGCTTGAACAATAGTTAAAAGTAATTAATGTGCCTCTCAGGAAACAGCTAAATCACATCAGAGGGAGGAGAGGCCCTTGGTCCTGAGAAGGCTGGATGCTCCAAATAGGGAAATGCCAGAAAAGCACGAGTGGGTGGGTTGGTCAGCAGGGGAAGGGGGATGGGATAGGGGGTTTTCAGAGAAGAAACCAGGAAAGGGCATGACATTTGAAATGTAAATAAAGAAAATATCTAATAAAAAAAAATCAAGTAATATGGATTTTGGCCTGTGAGAAGCTGCAATGTTCACATCCTTAATAAGCTCCATGACAGAGTAAATTCCTTTTTCAGAATGACTCCATTGAAATATGCTTTCAATGAAAATTCATAAGATGTTACACTATAACTTACAGATGGACTATAACTTTAGTCTTACCTTACAGCTCTTCCTCATTTTATGTAACAAATTTATATACAACCTCTTTCCCCCTGATTGTTTTCTGTCTAAGGAGTAGAAAATCCAATCCCCCAACTCGACATCTTCTTTGGGTAACTAGGATCAATTCTTTTAATCAAGATATAGGTAGACTAGCAGAGTCAAGAGCACAGTTTTAGAGTTAAGACAAACCTGAATTTGACTCATAGTTCTTCACAGGAACAACTAGACCATTTACTTACATTAGCTGAAATTCAATTTTCTCCTCTACACATGACTTGGTTGAATATTCTTCAAGGTTAGTGATCACATGAAATACTGAGTGTACTTTAACATTAAATACACAAAACTTCTAATAACTTCAGCAAAATGTTAAGAGCATACTATGTATCTAATAAATAATTAGTAAGAGAATTTTTTTTAAAGCGGTACATAAGACCATAACGCCTGTAGAGCCCTGCTTGTTGTAATAGCTGCTATATTATTTCCATTGTCTAAAAGAATGTTTACCTAGATTTTTTTAAAAAAAGATTGAACACAGAAGACTGTGAGTGGATCATTTTATCCATAGGAAAATTATGTATCAGAAAGGTATATTTTTTGAGAATTGCTTAATGTTGCCCTTAGCCCTATAGGGAAAGCTTAACTGTTTTTTCTCTTGTAAATAACCTTTTTTATTGGATATTTTATTTATTTACATTTCAAATGTTATCCCCTTTCCTGATTTCCCTTCCAGAAACCCCTATCCCATCACCCTTCCCCCTGCTTCTATGAGGGTGCTCCCCAACCCACTCCCACTTCCCTGCCCTTGCATTCCCTTACACTGGGGAATCTAGCCTTTAAAGGACCAAGAGTCTCTCCTCCCATTGATGCCTGACAAGACCATCCTCTGCTACATATGCAGCTGGAGGCATGGGTCCCTCCATGTGTACTCTGTGGTTGGTAGTTTAGTCTCTGGGAGCTCTGGGGTCTGGCTGGTTGATATTGTTGTTCCTCCTATGGGGCTGCAAGCTCCTTCAGCTCTTTCAGTCCTTTCTCTAGCTCCTCCATTGGGGACCCTGTGTTCAGTCCAATGGTTGGCTGCGAGCATCTGCCTCTGTATTTGTCAGGCTCTGGCAGAGGCTCTCAGGAGACAGCTATATCAGGCTCCTGTTAAAAAAAATCTTCACTAGTATATACTGTGAACACAATTATTTTCTGACTTGTGTATATTGATCCCATTTTTGACACGATATATATGTATATATGTGATTATATGAACGCACTTAGTAGAGGCGTTTGTGTAGACATAAACATACACATATGACTCTTTTAAAAGAGACATAATATCCAAGTTTGATGCCTTTAATATTCACATTTATTTTGTTAACCATATGCTTATTATTTTGCTTATTAGTTTAAAAATTACACAAGTAAATCCTATTTACCAAAATGGAAGTGGTACTGGTAGTAGACTGGAGTACCAGAGGCTTCACCTAAACTTAAAACTGTGCCTCAAGGTCATTCTAACCAGTTTGCCTATTCTGATTTCCATGGGTATGAGAGCTTCCACAGAAGCCACTTGAAGGGTAAGAAGTTAAATAATAACTGACAAATATGTAGCAGAGGTTTCCCTGGTCTGATCTTAGTGGGACATATGTGCTTAATCCCAGAGAAGGGCAAGGACTGGTCGGGGGCACCCTTTCAGAGGAGGAATTGAGTGAAGAACTATGGGAAGGGGAATGGGGGGGAGGCAATAACTGGAATGTAAATAAACAAAATAGTTTAAATAAATAAAATAAGCTAGGTAATATTTGACAATCCAGGTCCTGTTTCTAGGTGTGTCCATCTCTAACTCAGATTCTTCATTAGTGTTGGTGATTGTGGGGTGATTATTTTGGTACTTGGAGTACTTAAGGGTATATCTCTACATATACACACAAGGAGATAATATCTCTAAGATAGATAGTGAGGAAAATATCTCACAAAATGTGAAAATTTATTCTGATTTGAGGCTCAGTCCATTATTATGAAATGGCTTTGTCCATTGCTCTTAACTTCTGAAGGCTTGTGCATCTGTTTCAAGATTTCTAGCTCACAACTCCTCTCTGCACTTGCTAGGCATGCTGTCTGGGTGCACTCTGAGGTGAATAAAACTTTAAGAACATCATCGATTGAGTGTGCTTGAGCCTCCTTTCAAGATCCTATTAACTACCCTTAACTTTGAGATATATTTGAAGGATCTGTTTTGTTTTATTTTGACAACTCCAAATACAATGTTATAAAAGGGAAGAGTTTTCTGACATGTGCTTAATCTGTTTTGAATAGTAAAACCAACTGATAAGTATTTCTGAATTCCAGCTAGTTCTTTCTGACTTATAAAATCAGTTACTTCATCCTGATTTCCTAATTTCTCTGCAGCTTTTTCTAAAAGTCTAGTCAGCAAATCAGATAAGTCATGTGCTTACAAACTGTGGCTCACCTAAATATGTAACAGACTCATTATATCAAGGCAGCTGGATTCCAGCTTTATCCATTTTCTCGAGGAATATTTAAGGTAGTGTTTGCTTACTCTCATTGTAATTCATGAGAATATTTTCATATTGTTATTAATTTTTGGTAGAGAGCCTTGAGAGACTAGAGAACTACATTTTATCTTTGTTTTTCTATGTGACTTGTTAATTACACAGTGCTCTGAACATGCTAGGCATGCAGTCAGTGTTTTCTAGAAATCCTGCCTCTTGCTGTGTTGCTCGCAAAAACCAAAACAAGTGCACTCTTGAGAAATCAGAAGGTGTACAGAGGAATATTAAACTTAATTCTCTAATAGAAATTTCAAGAAAAATTTCTCTCCATATGTTAAAGATTGTAATAGTGTCCAACTACTGTGGGCAAATTTATTAAATTAAAACTACAATTGTTATGGAAAACACAAAAGACCTAGTTAGGATACACATGTTTTCTAAGTCGTCGAGAAACTCCCGTTGGATTTGCTTATATTTAGTTTTCTAAGTTTATAAACTTAGTTTCATTTTGTTCAACTGGCCATGTTATGAATCTTATTAATACTCAAATATTATAGAGTGGTGGATCTACATCGGGAGAACTGATAAGTTACTATGTGCATTGGTACATCAGAAACAGTGCCTCATGTGAAAGAAAGGGAAGATGCACAAGTTTTAAAATATTCATGGTTTCATCAATATTTTGAATTATAAGAACTGTATCGCCAAGAGTTTAAAAAAGAAATTTGAGTATTCTTGATTTATTCGGTTTGGCCTCTGACACTTTAAAACAGTTCCTAATAATACTTCAATTCTACTAGAAACCTAAGGGCTTAATTACAATTAGTTTCATGACCAAAGCAAGAGATACTATCTTTTAAAATTCCTCCTGCCAAACAGGCAAAAGTTAGTTTTTTTCTCAGTGTGGGTCCTGTGTTTCTGTTATCCCTGCACACTGAATGTAGACATAGGTTGGGAGATTTTATCCTGCATGGGCAAGATGTGAGGCCTGATCTCAAATATAAATAATTTTCTTAGACATTAATATAAATGATATATAAAATAAAAATAACTGAAATTTCTTAAATATAAATAACATATAAAGTGAAAATTATAAACATATTGCTTTTTAGATGGATATACATAGGCTATACATTTGGAAGTATCCTAAGTTTAATAAATTCAAGGATTTTATTTTTGAGAAAGGGTCTTAGTCTGCCATGCAGGCTTCCTGTAGTTTAATATATAACCCAGGCTATCCAGAACTCATGATGATCCTCCTGCCTCAGCCTTCAAGTGGGATGACAGTTCCTGGCACTATGCCTGGCCTCAAGGTTATTTTATTTGCTTATTTCCTTTAATGGAAGGAGTAAAACTGAAATTATGAAAATTTAGAATTCCTCACTTTTTGCCAAAATCATTGATCAGCCTCATCCATTTGAATTCAATTTAAATAATCCTTCAAAGTTTTTGAAGAAGGTACAGCAGCCATGTAGCATGCAAGGAAGGCCTGGGATAAGAAATGAACAAGGGCGATCCGGAGGAGCTGAATGGGTTTACAGCCCCACGGAAAGAACAACAATGTTGACCACCTAGATGCTCCAGGACTCCCAGGGACTAAACCAGCAACCAAGGGGTACAAGTGGTTCCAGTCAAAAATGTGGCAGAGGAATGCCTTGTCTGGCATCAGTGGGAGGAGTGGTCCTTGTTCAGGTGAAGGCTAAATAAGATGCCTCAACAAGGGGAAATTGAGGGGGGGGAGGTGGGAGTGGGTCGGGTGGAGGGGTATATACTTGGAGGCAGGGAGTGGGAGGAGGAGTTGGGGGGGTTGGGGAGGGGGGAAACTGGGAAAGGTTTTACCACTTGAAATGTAAATGAAGATATATATATTTAAAAGAGATAAACAAGCTAGCATCTTTTCTCTTAAGGAGCAGCAGGAAGATAAACAGAAATACACTACCTCAAGACCATTTGATAATTGTACAGTCAAGTACTTTAATTAATATTATGGACAAATGTAGGTGAATTGTGAAAAAGAAGGGTACTACTTTAATTCTAGACATACAAGACTCTGGGGAATTTTTCCAGGTATAGAAAGTAGTGTTGTGCAAGAGGAGGCAGTTTAGGGTGAACAGTAGAGAGGTCAGTTTGCTCCATGGATCTGTTTGTTTCAAATGTTTAGTAGGGAAAGGTAATGGGACTCACCAATAGCTTTATAGTTAAGGAAATGATACATATGTGATCATGATTCATGTGGCAAACACAGTTTGCTTACTAATCATCCATAAATAGACAAGGAGTTTAGACTGCATATAGAGAGTTTTAAGCTATAAGACTCCCCAGTACCTGTCTTAGATACTATCAGTTTGCTATAACTACAAAACCTGACACAAACCACACAAGAAAAAAAATGATTTGTCTTGGCTCAAGTTTTCAGTCCATCATGGGTTAGAAGACAGTGTTAAGTTCATGGCAGTGTGAGCATATGGTAGAGGCTCCTCACCGTGTTAAGCAGAGAACATAATTGAAACTGGCAGGCACAGCTATAGCATCCATCCCATACACAGTGACCTACATCTATCAGGGACTTCTTTATATTAAGATATCCAAAGCTTCTAAATGTAGTTCCCACAGATGTAGAACAAATTGATCAGATTGAGTCATCTGGTACGTTTCTAACAATAATTGTGGTACTCTAGCCCAAACCTGAAGAAAGCAGAGATTCTGACAGTGTTTCTTTTCCTCTGAGACATTGACACAGATTATAAATATGTAATGGCACTTGAACTTTAGGAGAAAATGGACCAAATAAAGAAGTTTGTTTGTAAGTTTATACCCTTAATAATTAAGTGGTAGATGATAGTAATGTGTAATTTGAAAGTATAATCCGGAGATGGCTAGAAGAAATCAGAATCAGGATAGGGAAACAGAATCCAACTGTTTACCTGTCTCTATGCTATGGAAATCAATGAAAGCATCAGCACCAGATGAAAGGCTTGAACATATGGGCACAGGGGAGAATTTCCTGAATAGAACTCCAATAGCCTATGCTCTAAGATCAAGAATTGACAATGGGACCTCATAAAATTACAAAGTTTCTGTAAGGCAAAAGACACTGTCAAAAAGACAAAGAGGCAACCAACAAACTGGGAAATGATCTTTACCAACCCTACATCCGACAGAGGGTTAATATCCAATATATACAAAGAACTCAAGAAGTTAAACTCCAGAGAACCAAGTAACCCTATTAAAAAATGGGGTACAGAGCTAAACAAAGAGTTCTCACCTGAAGAATATCTAATGGCTGAGAAGCACCTAAAGAGATGTTCATCATCCTTAGTCATTAGGGAAATGCAAATCAAAACAACCCTGAGATTCCACCTCACACCAGTCAGAATGGCTAAGATCAAAAACACAGGAGACAGCAGTTGTTGGCGAGGATGTGGAGAAAGAGGAACACTCCTCCACTGCTGGTGGGATTGCAAACTGATACAACCACTCTGGAAAGCAGTCTGGCAGTTCCTCAGAGAACTGGGCATGACACTCCTGGAGGATCTGGCTGTACCACTCCTGGGCATATACCCAGAGGCTTTACCTGCATGCAATAAGGACACATGCTCCACTATGTTCATAGCAACCTTATTTATAATAGCCAGAAGCTGGAAAGAACCCAGATGTCCCTCAACGGAGGAATGGATTCAGAAGATGTGGTATATTCACACAATGGAATACTACTCTGCAATTAAAAACAATGAACTCACGAAATTCCTAGGCAAATGGTCAGAACTGGAAAATATCATCCCTAGTGAGGTAACCCAATCACAAAAGAACACACATGGTGTGCAGTCACTGATAAGGGGATATTGACCCAGAAACTTGGAATACCCTAGACACAGTTCGCCTATCAATAGATTTCCAAGAAGATGGAAGGAGAGACCCCTGCTCCTGGAAAGACTGGATGTAAGGGAATGCCAGGACAGAGAAGCGAGAGGGGGTTGAATGGGGAAAAGAGGGAGGGAAGGGGGCTTATGGGACTTTCAGGGAGGGAGGAAACAGGAAAGGGGAAATCATTTGGAATGTAAATAAAAAAACTTAGAAAATAAAAAAAAGGAAAAAAAAAGAAAAGCTGTACTTAGAAAAATAATTAATATAGTTAAATATTTTATTTGTTTTGGCTCTCTATCAATAATACTGTTAAACATGGGGTATAGAGTAATATAAAATTCAACATTTTCAATATGTAGATTCTATTTGTTATTTTTTCTGATTGTGGATTATTTTATCCTCAAATGCAGAATATCTGCTTTTCATATTCCTTTAGTTTGTCAAATTTACTTTTATGATATTATTGTAGACTACTAGGGGGTAGGAAAAAGGTCAAGCAATTATTTCTTCTCTTATTATTAATGGATTTAGAGTTTTCCTATAAATGGCATCCCAAACATGACAAAAAAAAATCAGGTTTCTAATGTTCAGAATTATATCATGAGGATAAAACTGAAACTGGAGCTTTCATTTTGGTTTGTATCAATAAGGGATATGTATAACTTATAGAGATAACTTATAGAGATGGCTATATATAGGCTTATTTAAATATTTATATCAACACTGGCTCACAGAAGGTAAACAAATAGGTTTTTATAGTTAATTTTGAGAAAAAAACCCCATCACTTTGTCCTTGCATAAGGAAAGCTTTCATTGCAGAGCTGGGGATTGAACCGAGTTTCTTGTGCATGGTGTACAATTGCTCTTTACCCCTGAGCCACATGGCAGCCACAGAACAATATATCACTTCTCGCCTCTTTCTTCCCATGGACAATATAAAAAATATATATAATATATCTGAGTACCATTACAATACTTTCTGACCACTCTGGAACTTACTTTAAACAGTAAATAAGTCAAATATGTAATACACTTAGATATGCTGGAGTAAAAATTTCAAACTTGCATTTATCGTGCCTGTACTTTCAATTTTTAATTTGCCAGCCTGTAGATCCATCACTGCTGATTTGGGGTCTTTATATTTTACTCACATTAAAGTGCAGTCTTCTTGTTAGTTTACAAGTATGGTTGTATTTTCCTTTCTGTCATAAGCATGGCAATTGCAGCCACACAAGTAATTCTCCCTTTTATTTTCCTTTAAAAAAAAAACTCAATATATTATAGAATAGCAAAGTGCTGTTTACTTTAGAGAGATGAATTTTAAGAACAATTCTATGCATCCTTTGCATTTACAGCATCTCCCCTACTGAAATTCACTCCTGAAATTTAACTACCCGATGTTTTCTTTGGAATATCCATATTGAATTCTATTTCCTTTAGAAAAATGACTTATGGTGGAAATCAGTAAGGGAATGGTACAATTACCTGATTATAGCAGTATAAATTGTTGCCATTTGTGCTTGACTATGTTTCATTTTCTGACATACATATTGCTCTATTGGAGTGATTATAAAATTAAAATATTGCTGTAAAATAGCTTCTACCTGACAGGAGAAAATTCAAGTGAAGATTTTGGGCATGACCTTTTTGTAAGTTTCTCTGCTAATGTCATGTAAGATTGAATCTTTCAGGAATCTTGCCTGTTTGAAGGAAATGAGTACAGATGATGTCAAACCCTTTTCCTCCGTGCCCTAAACAGCCAGGACCACCTTCTCTTAGATACACTTTCAGTCATAACAAAGAGAAAAGTAAGCGGGGTTAACGGGAAAGGGTCATTTTCTGTGCTGGGTAACTTGTTGGAAGTGATCCCAGAAGTCACAAGCTGCTCTACTTGTCTAAAGTCACTGCTAAAAACCAGACAAGAATTTTGATGAGGTGTTGCAATAGTACTGTAACTCAGTCTGTCCTTAAATCAGTTCCATAAAACCAACAGATAGGGTCACAATTACTGTCCCTTTCTTTTTATGATATTTCCCTTGGAGGAAGCAAAAGCATTCTGTCTATGTTAAAAGCTGGAAGCCCCTGGGACTAGAAAGTTAGTACCCCTCATAAATACAAGGACATTGTAATGCTGAGATACGCCTAAGTGATGGTGGTGAATGAGGGTCACAGCACTTAAGGAAGCAAGTATGTAAAATCTAAAGCTATTTAATTGAACAAATGCCCAGTGATTGGTGGCACTGGACAAATCACTGGGCTCAGAGTGCTTCAGGACACTGATCATACATAACCATGGCTCTTAAATTGAACTGTGATTACCTGGGGAGTCAAAGCAGGTAGTTAGCTGCACACAGTAAATGCAGAAAACTGTCCAAAGACAAATGTCTAAAGAATTACCCTGTTGTTGCCATTCTTTTGGCCTGGAAAGGGATTAAACTTTCAACCTCAAATCCCTTTTACAGACTTTCTTCCCTCCCTCTCTATTATTATTTACCTTTCTTTCAATATTAGCCCTAGTAGATTTTTTATCTAAGAATTTGTTGTCTTATTTTTCTGGCTGAATTCTACTTCCTAGGTCTAAACACTTCATGCCTTTTATCTATAATAGCTTATTATCAACAATGTCTAATTTTAAAAGGTTTGCTAGTCAGTATACTAAAAGCACTTAGCTTATTTTTTTGCACAAGTTAGGCAAGAAGTTGAAAACTCTCTTTCTTACTTTCTTATCATGAACATCTTTGAATAGGGAGAACTCCCAAAAATATGAAAGAAGAATAAAAAAACACCTGCCCTTGTTTAGAGCTAATCATGGGATTTTTAGAGTTAATTACTGCTTTGAGTTAAACACATGCTTTTATCATAATCTCATTGTAGAGGATAAAGAGTTGGATCAGTCATCATAAATTGGTAATATATTTAGGTAAGAGTGGTATGTCATTATTACACAAATAAATTACATAAATTTACATAAATAAACATTACATAAAGTCTATATTCATTTTCTGGTTACTAAAAATATTAGAATGTAGAAAAAGAACATACTTGACTTATTGTTTTAATATTTGGATGTGAAATGATTTTATTTTTCAGCTTAGATAAATGTGACATTTTTAAACCAAATGAAAGTCAGAAGCATGGCTGTATTACTAAAAATATCACAAACCATAAATAAATGTTTCTACATTACAGGGGATTATATACTTAATACATAATGGATGTTAGATTTCTATAAGTAAAATATTTTGCTTACAGTGTATTGGGAAATAATATAGAAGGGTTAAACATAGAAGAACATAAGAGTTGAAAACTGTGTTAAAATACATCCAAATAAAATGTGAGATAAGATCCTTCTCTGATTGGCTAAACATGCACACACACACACACACACACACACACACACACACACACAAAATCAATAACAACAGATTCATGAGAATGATAAAAGTACAAATAACATCATTGCTGTTTTATATAATATAGATGATGCTTTGAAAATGAATTTTAAGCATTCTATTGACATGCTGTGTGTGTGTGTGTGTGTGTGTGTGTTTGCCTTCATGTACACATGCATATAGATATGTTTTATGTACATGTGTGCTCTTGCATATATTTGTGTGTGGAGGTTAATGGTTGGCTTTGGATGTCATTCCTTAAGAACTGTGTATCTTGTTGGTTAATGTTTGTTTGTTTGGAGAAAGCGTCCCTCACTATGAGGAGGTGCATGTAATTTACACGATACTGGATGGCAATGATATACCTGTCTACCCTTCCCAGCAATGGTGTGATTAGCACATGCCACCATGCTTAGCTTTTTCACGTTCGTTCTGCACATTAACAATTCTGATGCTGCAATAAGTGTTTTGGTCACTAAGCTGAATTCCTGTCTTAGGATTTTACTGCTGTGAACAGATACCATGACCAAGGAAACTCTTATAAAGACAACATTTAATTGAGGCTGGCTTACAGGTTCAAATGTTCAGTCCGTTATCATCAAGGTGGGAGCTTGGCAGCATTCAGGCAGAATGTGGTACTGCAGGAGCTGTGAGTTCCAACTCTTGTTCAAAAGGCAGCTAGGAGAAGACTGATTTTCAGGCAGTCAGATGAGGGTCTTAAAGCCTACACCCACAGTGCCAAACGTCCTCCAACAAGGCCACACCTACTATAAGGCCACACCCCCTTATAGAAGCACTCACTGGGCCAAGCATATTCAAACCACCACAGTCTCCAACCTCCAAATTCTTTATTATGTTTTCATTGTCAAGTGCTATGTCAAGAAAGTCCTCAGGCAACAAGGCAAATTACAAAAATAAATTAATGTATTTGTTATTAAAATAAAGCTATTGCATATTGTGTTCATATTAGTCATCCTATATTAACCTACTTAGAATATAAAAATTGATAAGCCACCCAAAAATTTGGTGAACTTTAAAGAACATAATGATATATATATAACTACACATTTCATGTTGTTCTATTGCAAGAAAATATATGCTTAAGTTTTAATATATATATATACATATATATATGTATATATATACATATATATTTACTGGAAGTATCTCTCAGTTTAGAGTGCATAATACTATATAATTCATATATACATGTGTTTGCATTTCAGTATATACATATAATTTCTATATCTCCTATATATTTACACTTTGTTAAGTGAGGGGTCTGATTTAGTAGGCCTGGAAAGAGATCTGAATTATTTTATTTATGCCAATCTAACAAATGATGCGTTTGCTTTTGGTCTGTGAATCATCAATGGAAAAGTGTTAGTTTATAGAACATCTCATGCTCACTGTGCTACAGTGGGAGACATTACTTTAAATTTTAAGTGAAAAAAACGGATGATGACAAATAAAATATTCCTATGTTGGACAAATTTAATGGAGATTTTTGCAAGTAATGGAATGTATATATTATACAGAGTCAGAAGATCACCCTGAGATAAAATTTTGTAAAAATTTTATGTCTGACAGTGTTTAATATATTCATGGCTATGTGTATTTTTATGACATCACATTTAGGCTATTCTTGGACAGTTCAACTGGATTTTTATTGGGTGTCTGTTTTTTATTGTAATGAGATTCTATCATGAATTATTCTAATGAGGAAATTGGAACATGACTGATTATTTGGCTGCAAGCCTGAAGTTAACTCAAGATGGTTGATTCGGTCATTTGCTACAATTACCTAAAGAGTTGAGAGATAATATTTTATAGGTAGTGAGAGAGTACACAGGAAAATCATTGTCTTTCTCACATCAAAACACACAAATAAACAGACATGCACATGCACAAACACACATACCACCATGTCAACATGTTGTTTTGATTAACAAGAAACACATTAAATTATACCACATAAAGCCTGCTTATACCTATACAAATGAAAAAGGCTGCAGCTACATGACATTTTGTAGTCTTTGCCAATGCAGAGTGAAAAGTACTCTCTGGACATGGTTAATACATGGTTTATGTCAGGCACAAGTATATATATATTATAACGTCTTTCTTCTAACCTCTCCCAATTCATTTTACCAACCTCTCTCATAATCCTTCTTACCCTCAAATTCACAGAATGTATATGCATATTCTGTGTTTTCTATATCAGTGTACTGTTCTTGGATACCTCCCCTACCCTTCCCCGTGTCTTCAGATAGCCTTGTACTTGCCTTAGGTGATGACTCTGGTTAAAGGCTTATTCCAGGTGTACATGAAAACACATCATTATTTGCTGATGTGGAAAGTATTATGAACGAGAAGGATAAGGGCCAGCTGCCTTTGTTTGGAGTCAGGTATCTTAGTATGACAGCCCTCAAAATTTTGGATCTTGGTGGTATTCAATGTCATCATAGGGTACTCGGTAGTTTTTCTTAGTAGATGTATACTTCTAATGAACTAAAATCATTGGGTTTCCATTTTGGTTTTTTGTGGTGAACTTAGTCATGTAATTGAAGTAGAATCTGCTTATATTTTAATCTGATTTCATCCAAGGATCTTAAGTAACTGCTGTCAGAAAATAAAAGAGAGGATAGATGTGTGTGTGTGTGTGTGTGTGTGTTTGTGTGTGTGTGTGTGTTCTAACTAACGTATTATCTACAATGTCAGGAGAGCAGGTGATATTTAGGATTGAGTGTTGGAAGATTCAGTCCAAATTGGAGGATTGCCATCAAGGCTCTTTAACATGGATAAGGACCAGATCTTTTATGCATGTCAGTTTGCTTTTAAAATGATGGACTTAAATATAAATTCCAAAACCATGGCATACCATTGCCATACTCAATAAAAACACAATATTAACAGTAAAGTGAACTTGATGGGAGATGCAGTTTCTTTGTACTTTAAGCCCTTTGTTGCCCCCAAAATTATTTTTTACTTAATTTCTTTTCTTTTATTCTAGAGGAGTTAGGAGAACAATATTAAGATTATTATCTCCAAACGATTATTTTGACCACTGCTCCGACACATTCCCTCTCTTAAGCAAAAGAAAGTCAAATCCTCTCAAAGTTTTAAGAACAGTGAAAGATAGAATGTGTGTAAATAATCTAACAGGATATTGTACAATAATACCCACACAATAAGTGATTAAAATTACCAACCATTGTGGTCTCAAATATAACCAATAATTGCCTTACTAAAATGGTCACATATGAAAATATGATATGTAGTGGGTAATAGAGATACTTGATTAATTAAAATGAGATAAAATTTAAGCAATAGAAATTATGCAATGAAAAGAGCATTATGTGTATTTGAGTTAATAATGAAACTGAAAATTGCTCTGTGAATATTTTGATACAAACATTAGAATGACATTTCAGAAATTCAACATTCAAAGGTAATGTTTTATCAGACTTTATAACATATATACACGTGAGTACACAGAAAATATTCTAATTTTTAATTCATGCAGATCCAATCAGTGGTGCATAAATAACCTCTGAGTTAGGTTTGCCCATCAAACTTATCTCTTGGGAGGTTAATGTCTTCATATCATATTTTTCTTTCTCTCTTAGTGTTGTTTGGGATAATTTACTGGCTTTGATGTTGACTACTGACATCTGATTGCCTATCATTCTTGATTTAAACAATCAGATTGGAAAATCTTTTATCTTCTAAGTATGATTCCTTAAAGTAGGTGTTCTGTTAATGTCATGTAAAGACAATTCTATAAACATTTTGTATTTTACAATTATTTTTGTTTAGTGTGCAAAATGAAGTTCTTTTAAAAACATTTCTAAACATATAATCATTATATTATATATTTTGTAGATTTACTTCTCACATTACCTACTTGCTCTATCTTGTCTTAGCTAGTCCCTTAAAACTTCAATAAATTACTATTCTGCACATATACATATATGAATATATGTATATGATGTATAAGAACATACATTTACATTCTTATTCTGTTTTCATTGTTAAAATTTGTATTGAATAATTATTTGAATTTGACTTCCTTTTTTGTGTGTTAGCTATAAACCTTATCTTAACTTTTAAATGGACAATGGTAAGGCATATATAGATAATATTTGTTATATATCACATATGATATAAAATATGTGTTTTATAGAGGAAATTTATATTATATAATAAAATGATATATTTTTACATTATGTAATATATATGATTATATATCATTGATGGATAAATACATTCTATATAATATATCTATAAGTTATGTAGTATATTATATAATTATATATAATAATATACACACAAATATATACATATATAAATACACACACATATATACATTCACACATATATATACATATATAAACAAATATATATACATATATATACATATATACACACAAATTTTAATTATATATATATGTATATATATGTATATATATTAGACCAAACAGATTTTGTCTCAGTAAACATTAAGCAGAGTTAATGGCTTACCTAATACTATACATTTACTCTGCACTTTCCCTTTTAATTAGTTATTCATGACTTGAAAGAATACTATTATCAAAAAATTGTTATTAGTACTTTCTGTTTATAGTTAATTTGGGGGTTAATGTTCTACTTGAAATATATTGACCAGATTTTAATGATATTTCACTTATTATCCTTCAGTTTTTTATTGAATCTAATTTGCTTCATGTTTTTCTCTAAGCCCTTTATATACATTTGTTCTAAATGATAAAACAGAATTCTAAACACAACTGTTTCAAACTTCATTGACACATATATAAAGCATCATTTAATCAAGAATATTGAGGAGTTCACAAGCTACTTTGGATGTTTTGTTTATATATATAATATATATATTATATATAATTGAGAATGTTGTTATGACTGACTTAATTATATAACTTTGTAAAGTGTACTATGTGTTCCTCAGTGAAATTGCGTTAGTCCTATAATCTAAATCCCAGATCGACTAATTATTAGTTAAATTTATACAAAAATATTTAAATGAAAAGAGTATTTTTCTTTCATTGTATTTTGACCGTGGTACTTCATAAAACATATTGTTTTTTAAACCTCAAAGTTGAGAATGTAAGTTATTCATAGTCAGTAATCTGATATACAAAAATACAGACAAAGGCACAAACACAGATAGTCAGACACACAAGCGTACACATACACAAGTACACACTCTAATCTGTTACAGCTTTCTAACTAGAAGACTTCCCGCCTGTCTTCCATTGAAATAAGGGAATGGCTAGTGTACTGGCAGCATGCATAGAATGCTACCCAGCCTTAGTAGCTCAAATAGTGTATTTGTGGTTTGGGGTAGAATGGAATTTATTTAGAGTCTGCTCACAACTTAATCTGCCACCACCAGAGTCAGTGGCCTTGGCTTTCACTCCCAGCTTCTTTTGATGAGCCTCAAAACTTTTCGCCCTCTTCTGAATGACAAGGGTATTATTTGCCATAATATTCAAAACTTTGAATCATGATGGTTGCTGTTGATTCACATCTTTGAATGTTACATTTTAAAGAGAGGAAAGTAAGTGTGTGTCATCTGGGAGAGCTTACATTGTTTGTCAGCCTTTTTACTCCCTTTCTTTGGTGTTTTGTTTTGCTTGGAAATGTTGCCTGCTGCATTATCCCTGGCTTCCCTACTCCGCAAATTGCTTACTGAGAATTCTTTATTAGCAGTAGTAGGAGTCAAGGGGCTATGGACTGAAATTCATTTTTTTTTTCCTAAGGACAAAATCAAGTTCTAGTTGGGTGCAGGACAACTTGGAAAAACAGCGTGCACAGTGTAAAAAATTGGCGATACATGCTCTGAATCACTAGTTTTATCCCTTTTCCCTTTCCTCCCATCTCCTTAGACAATCAACTAGCTGTGTGCTAAGTTGATTGAGAAGAAAGGCTAATGGCAAAAGGAATTAGAAGTACTAAAGAAAGCAAATAAGTCATAGAGCAGTATGGACAAATGCAGTAGTTCAGGTTTGAAATAAATTTCAACAACTTATAGATTCTATAATATACTACCCATTTATCAAAGCTGTGTGGAACTATTCAATTCCAGTGCTCACTAGACGTTCTTTTGGGGGGAAATTATAATATTCAATAACTCTACATCTCCAAGAACAATTTCTCCTGTTCTTGCTTCTGTTATTCTCATTGTATGTTTGGCAACTGTGAATTAGGTAGTTCAAGTCCGTGGAAAACAATGAGCTAGTGCTTTTCTAAGCTTATAAATCTGTGTATAAGCATGTCTAGAGGCTTCTCTAGTTGTGACGACATTTCACAATAAATTGAAAAGGAAAATTCAATGGAAATATTGAGTCTATGCTTCTTAAAATACTGTGACCAAGTAACTAAACATTTATTTTGTAAACTTTCTATTAGTTAGGCTGTGTTAACTTGAAAGTAGTATGGTGATTTAAACATTAAAATAACAATTCTTCTCTATAAGTACATAGGTTTTATTGTCCACATGAATGTAATGTTATAGACAAATAAATAAAGCTTACATATTTATTTGTGTTATTCTAAGCAAAAGAAAAATTCTATTCCACTATAAATTTTAGTACATGTGAATTTATAAGTTAAATTTTATAACAAAAGTTTTATGTAATTAGTTACCTCAGCTTACATTTAATGAAAGAACCATCATTCCATTGTGGACATTTTCTATTCTGTAAATTATTTTTCATTTGGTGTCAGACAGATAGTTCTCCTTAGTTTATTTATATCCAGATGTCCAGGAAATATATAGAATTATTTCAAAATGGATGTGACTATTATAATCATTTGGAAATGTATTAGCTGAAAATAATATCTAATTTGCATATGAAAATCAAAAGTAACTAGTATTTCTTTTGAAAGTATAATATTTGGGTAAGACTTAAAAGTAGAGGTAATGGGCATTCCCAAAGCTTGTACCTAAGTTCTATTGGTCTGTGTATTGGCTGCTTTTGTGTGTAAACTTGACACAGCTGCAGTGATCACAGAGAAAGGAGCCTCCATGAGGTCCAGCTGTAGACATTTTTCTCAATTAGTGCTCAAGGTAGGAGGACCTAGCCCATTGTGGGTGGTGCCATCCCTTAGCTGATGGTCCTGGGTTCTATAAGAAAGCAAGCTGAGAAAGCCAGGGGAAGCAAGCTAATAAGCAGCAGCATCCTTCCATGGCCTCTGCATCAGCTCCTTCCTTCAGGTTTCTACCCTGTGGGAATTCCAGTACCCACTTCCTTTGTTGATGAACAGCAATGTGGAAGTGTAAGTTGAATAAACACTTTCCTCCCCAGCTTGTTTCTTTGTCATGATGTTTTGTGCAGGAATAGGAACCCTAAGATAGTCTGTAAAGTTACATTTTAAAGAGAGCATCTACCTTAATACAAAATAGTACTTTTGTTGCCAATATCATAAGAAAAAATTTGTAAATAAACTATGCAATTTAAGCATGTGATTATAAAATACTAAGATACTTTTAATTAAAATTATGAAATACTAAATCAAGTAAACAAGAATCTCTTGCTTAAATTGAATGTTTTAGAGGTAATAAAGTATATAAAAACTATATCTTTTTTTATAACAAATGTATACAATGGAATTGGTAAATAGATTTCTTTTTGTGACAAAAGCATTTTATTAAATTAACTGTGCAATATGAAAATGGTTTCAAAGGAAATTCTAAAAGCAAAGTTAAAAACATTTTCTATTACAAAGTACAGAGTTAACAAGTTAAAAATAGTTTCTTTACAGAAAAATTTCTAATGCATTCTTTAACTGATAGCTGCAATATGGCATTTTTAATAGATGTTTACGGGTTAAATTAACACTTATTTTGTAACAAGTTCACTTCTTAGTGTTTAAATTACTTTGTCTTATAAGCAGAATTTTATTAATTTTTAAGTTATAGCTTTATTATTTTAACCAAAACTTAAAAAATACAGTAGACTTCAGCATCTGGTCATACTTAAATTTTAATTGCTAATAAAATTCAACCCATCAAATTAAAAGTATGAATTTTTACTTTTTTATTTAAGAAAATTGCCTACAGATGTGTACTTATATTACAAAGCTGAAACTAACATATTTTATTTAGCATTATTTCTGAATCTTTTTCTTTATCTTGGAGATTGTATTGACAATGAAGATGTGTCTATTCTGATGTAGTGTACCTTTAAATTAAAGAGTTTAATATTTAAAGGCTATGTCATATTTCTTGCACATTGTAAATTTATTAGAATATGTGCACATATTTGGCATCAATGTCAGGAAAATATTACACTAAGTTAGTCTACATGAGAGTTGTGTGTGTGTATGTGTGTGTGTGTAGATTTTGTCCAAACTATATACGTGAATTCAGAATATGTTAATTTTAAGCATTTGAGTATCTTCTTAAGATATCAAAACTAACTTGGAGATAGGGGGATAGCTCAGTTAATCAATTGCCTTGCAATGATAATAACACAAGTTCCTCAGAACTCATGTAAACAAAAAATGGTATGTGTTTGCAATCACAGCAGTTAGGGTGTGAGCAGTAACAGGAGGATCACTTGTTCTCCACACACATGCACACATGCACACATGCACACACTCATACAGAAAGGTACACAGCTCCAACACCAATCTTTGAATATTAAAATAATATGTAGTTATATGTCTAAAAATAGAGAACATAGGTTATCTGCACATGCATACTTACTCCCTAATACATGTCCTTCTACTTAGGTATCTTTTATTGAACTATTAAGGTCTAATTTTAGCATGCAGGAACATCCAGTTACATATTTAAAGTCATGAGTTTAAACTTTGTTTTTATGTGTATGGGACCTTTTTTGCCTGTTTGTATTTCTCTGTACCATGTGTGTGCAGTACATCCACAGGCCAGAAATGGCATCAGATCCCATAGAATCATGGATGTTTGTTAGCCACCGTGTAGTGTTGGGAGAGTCATCTGCAAGAGTAGCAAATGATTTTTATTGCTGAGTTATTTCTCCAGACCCCCAATATTCATCATTTTGTCATGTCTGCTAGTGGAGAAAAACCAAAAAATACAAGACTATTACATTTAACAGATTAGAATAACAACATCTTTATAGCCTAAAACAGGATCTGTATTAAAATAAGCTGTTAAAAAATTTAAGTGATGAGGCTCATGAATTTTGATAATCTACAGTATATGTAAAGGCAAGTATTTTTGCTCTCTGTACCATTTATGTGATTCAATGTCCATAATTTACTTTACATATTTTATTCCTCAAATTTTGTCAATAAAATAGTATAACTAGATATTGTATGCTATTGTTTAGACAACTTCATTCTTTCCTTGTGTCTGATATTAAGACTTATCCCACTAAACTACTGTACATTTCTTATAAAATTCTCAGTTTTTCTGGATATTCTATTGTGAAAATGAAGGTTCAAATTCTTGACAGACCTTGAGGATGGGGTTTGAATTATACAGTATCCACACATTTGCAAGACAGTGTTTCTTAGTTCTCATTCCTGTTGCTGTGATAAAATAGTATGGCAAAAGCAACTTATAGGAAAATGGTTTATGCTAGTTCAGTTCAAGGTTACAGTCTACCATGGTATTAAAGTCACAGCAACAGAAGCTCCAGACAGCCTATCTGAAGTTTAGAAGCACAGAGGAATGAAGGCTAGTGCTCAGATAATTTTATCATTTTATACAGTATATGATCTCAGCCTAGAGATTGGTGCTCCCCACAGTGGGTGAGTCATCATCCCTAAACTAACAAATTGACTACCATTATAATGGTAAGATCTTGGTTTAACAATTCTTAAAAACAATTTGTCTCATAGCCTGATCAACCCACGTATAGTATATTTCAGCCACCATTAAGATTTTTTACCAGAAAGAAAAAGTAGATGACTTGGACAATTTCAAAGATACAGGGAAGCAACACTGTTTTGGGTTAATAATATTATTTTGACTTACTATTAAATAATTAGATATCAAATAAATTACCTGTTGCATAGCAAGTACTCCATGAAGATAGGCTCCCATCTAAATAAGCAAGAAATGCAGAAACTGACCATACATTTAAATATCAGGCAAGGCATAGCAACTAGGAAAGTGTTCTCTAACGGTTCATGCAGGAGGACCCACATCAAGTGACAGGAGGAGAGAGGCAGATGTGATGGCTTGACAACAGAGGATAGGTAGATGATGTGGAATGTGGACTGGAGGGTGGGCATGCATCCAATAAAAAGAAATGAACTACATTATGGCAAGAGTCTGAGAAGAGGGTGGTTAATCTGAAAGTGCTTTAGTATTATGTTTTTAAAAATAATCTAACTAACTTAACTTAGTATATTATTTAAACATAATACTTTAGTATTATATTTTAAACAGAGGCAGAGTGCCATGTAGGTGAAATGAATCCTGAGTAGACATTTGGAAAGCTTTGAAAGCTCTAAATCTCCTGATTTGAGCCATGGTAAATAAGTCTATTTAACTTTATTTTAAGAGATAGTTATTGTGGCTACAGTCATTTGAAGTGGTAGAAAAGCTCTTTGTTAGGCACATTAAGTGTCAGTTTCTAGAAATAGATCCCTAGACACACACACTACTGATATGCAAGAATAACATTGTTTTGTGTCCAGTGCTGTGATAAAGCAAGGTTATGTGATACATGTCTGCTCCATATCAATACTTTTAGACACAAGGGTATCAAGTCTCTTTAAAACTAATGTTACATCATTTACTTCCCTGGAAACTTTGTTTATTCCTGTACCCAATGTCTAGGGAAGAAAAGGAATAAAGGCTTGTTTTCTTTTGATGAGGAGTAATAAGTGAAAGCTAGGACATGCTTTGTTTCAGAAGGAAATGTAATTTTTAAACTTTTAAGATGATTTACATTAGTTCTTACCTTTACAAAAAAAAAAACCACAGAAAATCTTCACAATGGAATATTGGGTTCTGTTTCCTTTGATGTAGTAATGCATATACAATATTGCAGCAATGATTAACTGGTGTGCCCCTGAGGCTTCTCCAGACAAAAAACGCCTTTCAGCAGATCCCTTATCTGCTATCAGGGGAGTGTTTACAGCAGCTAAAACTCTTAAGCGCCTTGTCTCTGAGACTGATGGGAATAATTAAGCCAGTGTTTGCTGGCCCTCTGCTCTTCTTCTTCTTTGTGATGTTAGAAGCTGAGAAAAAAGATGAGATACATTAGCCACGTTCAGCAATTTCATATAGATTTTATTGGTCGACCATTCTCTAACCATCCATTTTGTTTGTAGAACTAAATTATATGAGATATAATATATATATATATATATATATATATATATATATATATATATATATATATTATAATGATATGGACTTGTTAACCTGTGCCTATATATTTACCTTTTTCTTTTATTTACTCACAATTAGTTGTAGAAAAATATCAATATTAGCTTTGCAACATTAATACTTTTAGATATCCCGCTGGTACTCATTTTTATTTTAATTCTGCCTAAATTAGTGGTTCGATCATTAGAATACAAAGTAGTAAAAAATGTATAGCCTCACTAACCAAAACATTACATTTCTAAATTAGGTTATACTTGAGCCAGCCAATGACAAATAGTGATATAGTCAGTGCATGAGAATCTGCTGCCTGTGCAGACCTCAGCTTCTTGATATTTGATTGTTTCACTTCTTGGATCATTGACCTCCCATACAAGTGTATTTCCCATGGTCATAGTACTTGAGAATCCTAGTATCCAGTCTCACACATAGAAAACCAGTCTGATGACTGGGACAGTGACCATTGTTTGCTATGTGACAAATTTCGAGCAAGAAAAACACAGATGCTTAAACCATAAAATGTTTGAGCATAGAAAGTTAAGAATGTGATCGTGTGAATCTTGTAGTTCCCTTGAGGCTTTAATGAATTTTCTATTGAAAAGGGGGGAAAAAAGCCTTTAAAAATCTATTTGTATCTATGTGTGGAAGAATGGTGTTCTTTTTTTAGAAATGCAAATGTAAATTGTAATTTTTTATGTCAAGAAAATTTGTTTCAGAATCCTTAAAACTTCCATAGAAAGCCATTTATGAATTCTCTCCACAGCAACATTTGGCCTCGAAAATGTCCTTTGACAAATAGGAAAGCAGTGAGTACACCGTGTTCAAACGTAATCTAATGGAGACTCGGGATGAGGCCAGTTGCAATCAAATGAATCCATCACCATGAAATCCTTCATTGTTTGTCCATTATCTGAACTCTCCCAGCTTAGAAAGGATACTTTGTCCCCCACTGGCTTACCTCCTATATTCTTGCAGTGTAATGTAGTAACCAAGTGACCATGGGGCTGAGCAATTTTAAGCCTCCCACACAGAGCAGGACAGCACACTGTACCTTTGATAGAAAGATACATTGCCACACTGTTCAGTGTTCAGCTGCTGAGAGGAGGCTGGAAAAGTAAAATGTCAGATCTGTATGAAAACCTGTTCAATCTGCTTCACTCCAGGCAATGTACATGTCTATTAGGGAAGGTGAGAAAACACAGGGTGAGAATTTTCAAAGATTGAGTTTATTGTAAATTTTTGATGTTAATTTTGTCTATTTTCCTTTGCTCCTCTATAATAATGAAATAAATCTGTTCTAATGGCTTTGAATGGCTGCTTAGAAGTAGTGTCTGTTATTAAACTTGCACTTTCACAAAGTTACTGCTTTAGAACAGGGAAAAGACACAACACCCTTCTTTGCTTGACACGCTGTTCTAATCAGTTTATTTTAATAGCTTGAGGCCACTAGAGTTTTAAACAAACAAACAACTAAACAAACAAACAGACTATTCTTGAAGGACCTTAAGGGTTCAGTGCCATGTGGACACTACACTGGAGATGCACATATGAATCCCCAGACTGGCAGTACAGGCTTAAGACAAACCGAGTTTCAGCACTGCGAGGGTGAATTGAACAAGCATTTCCACCCCCTAACGAAGAAGCTATCTGTAATAGACAACTATTTGCAAAGGAAAAATTGGTTTTGTTCAGTGGCATCTCACTGGGTATATTAACTGGACTTAAGCGTAGGCCCAGTGCCCGAAAGTAGAGGAGCTACACAAATGGACTAGATGTTATTTTGATAGACATTCTGTCTCAGATACCATTGTTTGGGCATTTCTGGTCTTAGTCTTTAACTTGTATGTTTAATATTTCCAATTCTGTGGTATGTATGTATTTGTATACTTAAATGTCTTCATTTTTGTTTGCTTTTTAAAAAGAGAGAAAAATATATACAGAGTTTCACACACCACAAAAAAGAGACAAAGAAAGGGCTTTGAGTTAGTGAGTGGGAAATGGAGAGGCTCTTGGCGGGGTTGGGGTGGGGAGAAGCATGATCAGATGAATGGAACATAATCACTAGTCCTGTTTAAATACTTAACAAATATTTGTCCTGTTAACACAAAATAAAATGTATATATATATCAAATACTGTGGTAGGTATTTTTAGAAATACTTGATTTCGTCAGTAAAAATGAAAGGTAAAGATACAGTATATTAAATATATTTCAGATAAATTTGATATACATATGCTAAGGCTGAAATAATTGTTTTGGTGAAGGACCACTAAATTCCTTTAAATGGACAATATGAAAATGGGCTGTACTCATGTTAGATTTATAACAGTAGAATTCTACAATGTATTTTTAAAACTTTCTTTCTTTCTTTCTTTCTTTCTTTCTTTCTTTCTTTCTTTCTTTCTTTCTTTTTTCTTTCTTTCTTTCTTTCGATGTGATAGTGGTCTCAAAGACCAACAGAATAGGACAGATCCCACAGAGCAGGGTTTACAGATAGTTGTGAGCTTCCTAATGTTGGCACTTGGTATTGAACTTGGGCCCTCTGGAAGAAAGGTAGTTTCTCATAATCACTTGGTCATCTCTTAAGCCCGCAACAACATTTTAATCAATAGTTTAATTCTAGAATGAAGTTGTTAATATGGTAGATCTGCTAATTTGCTATAATGATATTTGAAAATGCAATGTTAAAAGTGGAAAGATTATTTGATTAAAGGACAGTGTATATGAGTTTCATGTCTTTCTATGAAACAGGAGTACAAGGATTTAAAAATAAAGATTTAAAAATAAAAACGTATAGTACCATTTATATAGCATATATGTGTGTGTGTATATATGTGTGAGATAAAACAGGTTGCTTAAATAGATTAATTTATATTAGAGAGCCATTAAAAATAAAAAGTAATAATTTTATAAGCGACATATTTGTGACAAATTGTTAATAATAGTTATATTTTGTTTTAAATTTTTGTGAGATTATAATATATTTTCTACTTCTTCCTCTGTACAAATAGATCTAGGGCAGACCCACTTACCTAAGATGGAATAAGTGAAAAGATGATATATTCCTAGTTGCATGAACAATTCCTGATCAGTTCATATAATGCTACTTGAATGTATGTTTTCAGGACTGAGATTTTTGTTTTGAATATTCTATTGGTGCATTGGGGGGTTCTGACTACATCTCCATCACTCTACATCCCTCTATTGCCTATATGTCTTTTCTAGGGATGAAGCCTCTGTGTGCGTCTGGCCTCGATGTAGATATCTCTTGTGGTGTCTTGTTCAGGTCCTGTTTAGGCAGCTATTTTAGTGAGGCTTTATTTACTTTTTTCTTAATTTTAAAAGCAATGTTCTTGTCTTGGGAGATAAAGAGCAGGTTTAAGAAAAAATGTGCAATCATAATGGCCTTCAGATTACTTTTATGGTCATAGACCTACTGAACGTATCACTAAGTCTCATGAGGATGTTTTCATACAAATATGTAATATATGCAGACAATTTTCATTTTTTAAATTCATTCTTTCAATCATTCATTCTTTTAATTTATCCAACTCCAATTGGTCTTTTTGATCCCCGTGGAAGATTTGCTTCCACTTTTATATGTGCATATGTGATAGTTGTCTATATAAAAAAATCTAAGAAAGAGAACATATCACATGTGATAGCATATTCATCTTTCTGAATCCACATTTTTTAACAATACATTATTTGCTAGCAATCCAACTGAATTAATATAGGATTTAGAGTGGAATATGTAACATAGATTCACTGCTGTTGGCTGGTAGAAATGAACTCAACTTGATGAAGAAGACTTGCTTCTCCCATGAACACACACATAAAATCTGTGTAGTTGTGTGGAGTTTAGAACTGTGATGTAGTTGAATGCTTCAAAGTACTGCTTGAAATAGTCACAAGGAGCAGGCTGGGTTGGTGGTGATAGCGTGTTTGGAGATAGGGCTGGTTGTCAGAATTACCCTCACACAACATGGTAAATTTGCTTTCTTGCCAACATGATTGCCCATATATGAGTTGAAAGCGACAATAACAATAGACATTCAAAAGTGGATGTAGGTTTCAGCTCTACACAGAACAAACTATTGAATGCCGAGAGCAAGAGAATAGTCTACTCCAAAGCAGAGTACACCAGTTGATTACTGAATATCAAGTGGTCAGCTCTGAAAACATATATATATCATTATTCAGACAGAGCAAGATACACACACATACACACACACACATACACACACACACACACACACAAAACAAAAACAAAAAACAGCAATACAGCAATGATAAAATGACCGTGAATTTGAAAGAGCATGGAGGAGATATGAAGGTTTGGAGAGAGAAAAGAGAAGTAAAACATGTTAAATGCTATTATGATCTCAGAAGTAAAAGAAAAAAATAGAGTCTGTTTTAAAATACCTTTTATAGAGACCTTGGGGAAAGTGGATTCGGTGCCCAGAATAGCCAGCATCCACTCTGCTCCCAAGTTTTACCATGGTACCTTCTTATCTACCTTCCTTAGATTGTTTTCAAGAGATGTGAAGTTCTGCTGGTCCCAGGGCCACTCAACATTCAAACATTTTCTCCTTCTAAGGAAAACTATTTTATGATTTAGTGCAAGTAATTTTAAAAGGTTATGTAGAACCTTTTCAAAAGTTTATTAATCACAATGTGTATGGATGTGTCATTGAGAACTTAAGGAATCACATAATTAGCTGCTATGACCTTTTACAATTTTATCTAAGATATAGTCCTGCTGTCCATAAAATACAAAGCTATATATAAGCTGGAACTTGACAAGATAGATAAATACAGAGAAGATAATGTTTTAGGAGCTTATGTCCTATGAGAAATTTAAACTGAAAATAAAATAGAGAAGTCACCTTTTATCTAAAAAAATGAAGATAATTATAGTAAGTAATAATCTTAAGTTGTACAATATCAATGCTGGTGTCCCTATTATAATATCCTTAAGGACACTGACTTGTGCTTTATTCAGTATAATAGCAGTTTTAAGCCTAGCATAAATATTACTATCCAGCTTATGTGTAAGAACTCTCTTCCTGAAATCAGCAGCAGCAAATCCCAGCATATAAAAGTGCTTAAAAACACAACTCATGTTGGAAAAGCCACTTAAAAACATCAAGTAACTCATTCCTTCTTCATCTTTTCTATGCCTTTCCATAGCTTCCTTTTCTGTATCTGAAGGTTCCCATCAAAGGGTCTGTATGCAGGGTAGCAGATAATGTAATAGTGGTTTTCAAGGATGTTTGTTTGCCTTGTTTATGCCTGTCAATTTATTTGGAAGGCAGGTCTGATGTTTCTCTAAAAGACCATTTGTCCTGAATTTGCTGATGCAAAGATGAGATATCCACAAATATGGAAAGTAACTTGCACTGTGTGCATATGACTGTTGTAGAATGTATATTTGACCCTTTCTGTGCTTGGACATTTTGTTCAACCTTTGTCTTGTGTATAATATATATCTCTAAGAGTACATAGACCCACTTGATCTAAGACATTATCTAATCTGAAAACTTCTATTTAATGTTCTTTAAAGGAAACTAATGCTGAGGATTTGGTTTCCTTTGTTTAATACTTATTAATAACCTCAAAGAACTGCAGGAATCTCCCAGATCTTCACCTATACAAAAATACAAGATAACCTGTCTTCTGTCTTGATACTGCTTTTTAACACCTGCATTTGCTTGTATGAAACTACTCAGGGAACCTTAAACATAATGCATGCAGTAATTATATTCTTCTGATTAATCACCTGCATGTGAATGGAAAATAATTATAGAGTTCTCAGTAGGCATATAAAGGAATAAAAAGCCTTCCTTAGTTCTGGTGAACTTGGAGATAGAGAAACCCTACAATGCTATGTGTATTCTGAAGTGGAAACAAGCTTAACACAGTGAGTTTCTCAACCATAGACGGGTCAATACAAAACATGTGTCCTCTACTCTATAGCTTCACTATCTAGCTCTTTGATACTTCATGTTACATATGCAGAAGGATGGGAGGTGAATTACTTCCTAATTGAATTGTCTCAGTATGTACAGTGGTTATTTTCATTAGCCAAAGTAATGTATTTTTTAGCTTAACGGCCACCACTTACTGAACTTATCCCAGTGGGCTCAAAAATCTGTTTGTTTCCCACTTAAATCTGCAATGAGATGTTTCACAGCCCCCATTGCTCTGTAATTTATTATAGATTCTTCTCTTTTTTGTAATATTTTGTTATATGCTTTAGTGAGCAGTTTCAGAAGTATGGTACAGATTATTAGGAGATAAATTTTATAGAATATGCTGGAAACTTATTTAGACAAGTATTAATTGTGTTTGTTCGGAAATAATCCTTCAAATCTATGCAACTTCCTTATTACATTTCCATGGTTGTCATGTTTGTTAAAAGGACATGAATTCAATGCCTAATAATTTGAAGCCTGCTAAATAATTTTGACCGATCCTGCATGTAGTATTAGATGAAAATCAATACTAAAGATTGGGCTTATCAGACATTTCTAGCATCAGAGCAAGTGTCATTACCTGATCAGCTATCTCATTCACCTGGTGAAATATTTGACTGATTTTTATTTTTATTAATTATTTTATTCATTTACATCTCCAATGATATCCCCCTTCCTGTTTACCCCTCTGCAAAGCCCCCCAATCCCATCTCTTCCCCTTCCCCTTTGCCACTATGAGGGTTCTCCTCTACCCATTCACTCCTGCCTCACCCCTCTAGCATCTCCCTATGCTCCCATTGATATCAGATGAAGCCATCCTCTGCTATATATGTATCTGGAGTCCTGGCTCCCTCCATGTTTACTCTTTAGTTGGTGGTTTAGTCCTGGGGAGCTCTGGGGGGTCTGGTTAGTTGATATTGTTCTTCTTATGGGGTTGCAATCCCCTTCAGTTCTTTCAGTCCTTCCCTAGCTCTTCCATTGGGGTCCCTGGGCTCAGTCAATTTGTTGCATCTGTGTTGGTCAGGCGCTAGTAGAACCTCTCAGGGAATAACCATATCAGTGTCCTGTCAGTAAGTGCTTCCTGGTATTATCAATAGTGTGGGGTTTTGGTGTCCACAGAAGGAATGGATCCTTAGATGGGGAGTTCTTTGGAGGGCTCTGTTCCATTTTATTTTTGTCCCTGTCTTTCCCTTGGATGGAACATTTCTGGGTTTAAAAATTTGAGATGCGTAGGTGACCCCATCCCTCAATTGAGGGCTGTGCCTATTTACTGGAGGTGGTCTTTACAGGTTCTATCTTCCCTTCGTTGGGTATTTCAGCTAAAGACATTCCCATTGGGTCCTGGGAGGCTATCCTTTCCCTGGAGTTTGGGTCTTTCTAGTGCCCCCCTCCCAGTTCTTTAACCCCCTTGCTACATGATTCTATTCATTTTCCTTACCCTCTGTATTTTTCTCCTGTCCTTTCCAATCTGTGATCCTGCCTTCTCTCCTTTTTTTCCTTCCCCCTCCTCTCTGCCTCGCTCTACCTCAAGAATTTCAAACGTGATAGTAGCTTGGCTTGATAAAGGCTCTCAAATAGATTGTAAGGATTTGCTGCAACAGTGTTAGCTTTACCTCTATGTTGGTCAAGATGCTTTTTGCTTGATCTCTCTCCCTAGATCTTGTAACACAGTGCCATTGTTTGAGAAACACTTTCTTTATTTTAAAGGATGTTGAGATAATACATTTCTGTGCGGGTTGTTTGTTAATGTATGAACTGAGCCACATTATTGCCTCAGTTAGTATAATGTACAGCAGCCAAGATGCTCCTATGTGTTCTGATTATGTGTATGATTATTGAAACAAATGCGAAAAGAAAAGAACACGAATATGTCTTTGAAGTCACCATTACGGATATTAAATATTTAGCTAGCATGACTGTGCAACTAAAATTTCAAATTTGATAATTTTAATTAATACACATTCAAATAACTGTATGCAGCTTATGGGTTAATATTAACTCCATTTAAATATATGCAGCAAATAATGAAAGCTGTGCTTCATTTTATATAAAATTCAATTAATGTCAGCAGGCTCTGCAAACACAGTATTTGAAGCAACTGAGAAATTGACACTGTGTTCACTGAATCCCACTGTCTCAGATTGTATGCTTATAACTGCTGCCATAACAAAGCAGTCAAAGCTGCATTGCTTAAACAATAGGAATGTATTTATTTATGTAAAATTTATAGTGTTATTTATCCTGCATTGTATGTATGTGTGAGAGAGAGGGCAATCAAATATATTCAAGATGTGTGTGTGTGTGTGTGTGTGTGTGTGTGTGTGTGTGTCTGTGTGTGTGTGGAGAGAGAGAGAGAGAGAGAGATTCCATACATGTCATGGCACACACGTGGAAGCTAGATTTCATGTTCAGGAATTGGATATCTCTACCACAGATCCGGACATCGAACTTATATCACTGTGGTTTTGCCTTGTACTGCTGAACCAACTCATCAACCTAGAAAAAAAGATATTTATCAAAATCCTTCAATCTTCAAGCTTAATGTCAAGGTGTAGACAAATTTGATCCTGTCTGAAGCCTCTCTCCATTTGTTGGTATCTACCTTTCCCTCATATTTTCAATATGCTTTTCCTTTGTGACTGAGAAGCCATTCATAAAGATACCATTATGTTGGATGAAATGTCTCATGTTTATCTGATCATTGTCTCCAAATATAGTCCCATCATAAAGTACTTGAGTGGGACACAGTTCATCTTCTCACACCAATAAGACATGATACTTCCATAGATACTGCTTCTCTGCCATTAGGTCAGTGTATGGTATCTCCTTTAGAGTTTTGTATGGCAAACATTTTCTATTTGTGTCTTATTTGTTTTTTACTTCAAAGGAGTCATGTCTTATATTTGTGCCAGTACATGTTATAAAATATAGGCTATGTTACAAGTGATAATGCTATGGATCCTTAGTAATTAATTTGTGTTTCGATTTTTCATTTCATTTGTGGTAGGTCTACCATATCTTATTGCAGTGTACATTATCTTGAAAAAATATCTATATATTTTGGGGCTAGTCTACAATTTGTAAAATCAAATGTAGTTGGAGTTTCTGGTTATAGATCCTACATACCAAGTTAGAAATGTTCGATGTCTTTACAGTATTTTCACATTTTACAAAAAAAAAATGCTGTTATGAAGAAATATGTTTAATTCATTTTGCTTTACCATCTTTGAAACACATACCATTTTCTTTGAGTGTTTTAAAATATTTTGATGCATACTTTTCAAAAGACTCTATACACTGTTTCTTAGCTCATGTAGGCTACAAAAGCAAAGCTTTATGCATTTTTTCTTAGAATACATATCCTACAGTATTTTTTTCTTTAATAAATATTAAGAATTTCTACTCTATTCATATGGGCAAGAATACTTCTGACAAAAGTCTTATCTCAAATTCTTAAAGCAACTGAGGTTTTGATGGTAGGAAAATTCATTTCAGTGTTAAGTGCTACCACACAGGGAATCTAATACAAAAGATTTACTCAAAATTGGGAGCATATTAAAAGTATTAATCTGCTTTGATTAAATTTCTGCAACTTTAGTGAAATGTCTAACGTTGAAGACTTTGTAGTCAATTGTGTTTATAAACTCTACCTCCTCACAAGAGGGAAAGAGGAGGTTAATTTTGAGCCGAGATACCCAACTGAGACATTCTCCTTTAAAACTTCCACCAAAGAAAGGGAAATTCATTTACCTGTCTTTTATTTTTTCATCTTTTAATTAGTTTTTCTTGAAAGAGATCTGTTTGATAAGCAGCACTGGTTGATTTTCACAAGCTATTCCCTTCTATCTGGTTTCACATCATTCCCTTCCCCATTCCTACTGACCAGCAGTGTCTTGATCTGACTGGAGGAGTTTCTTCAGCCCTCTTTCTTCTTTATGACCTCCAAAGGACATGGCCACTGCTAACCAAGGAGACCCAAGTGGAAGTTTATGGGAACTTTTAGGAAATCGTTTGCTTTACTAAGGGATAGAACATTGTTGGTAGTCTGCACTTTGCTGTCTTCTTTCTTGTTTGAAATGCAGATATCTAGAGGAGCCATCCCATATCCAGGACTTGAAAAACATAAGGTCAAAAGACACATCTCTAAGGAGGAATGCCCTGTTGGTGTGACAATATTTGCCTGACCGGCATTAGCAGTTCTAGCCCAGAGCTACTTCTTATGACTGAAAAATTAACTTCTGTTAAAATCTCTGTTGGCTTTTTATTACTTGGTCACAAATGGATTTATAAAATTTATATGTACTCTAGGGCAGGCTTTACAGAATTGATCATTATTGACCCTGTCCAATGTGGAATAACTATTCATATTGAGGTTATAAAACACATGACATTTATGATTCTGTGTATGATTAAGAAACTGGAGTCTTCATTTTATAGCATTCTAATTAATTTAAATGTGAACTTAAACAGCATCTTTGGCTACTGTGTGATGGATCACGCAGGTATAAATCTTATAGGGAATAATTAATAAATCTTATAACAGTTTTATTAATGTCACATTCTCTTGAAACAACTTGTGGCACATCACATTTTCACACTTGTCTGACTGGTCTTGAAATTACAAGTTATAATTTCCTTGTCCTAGTCTTTTCTTTTACTTCAATTAAAATACCCTGAAACAAAAATATAAGGAAAGAGTGGTTTATTTCGGCATACTGTTCATAGGATACTCTATCACAGTGGGAAAATCAAGGCACAAGGTATTTAAAGTAGCTGGTTCCATTGCATCCAGAGCTAGGAAGCAAGCAATGAATATTAGTGCTTTGTATAGTATAAGATCCTCTCCTGACCCTAAGGAATCATGCCATCTGGTTGTGAGCATGCCTTCACACTTCATCTTCGTGGCCAGAGGACAATCTCGCAAGAAATTCTAGCCTCTTTCAAGTTGATAGTTAATACTGACATCACAATCCTCTTCCAAAATATTCCGGGCTAGCATCTCGTTTATTGGAAGTGTAGATCCCCAAGTAGGGATGTATTGTTAAGGTTTGAATTAGAGGGTTTTTCTTATTGTTGTGTTGTTTTTGATTTTTAATTTATGGACACTCATTAAATATTCATTTTCCAGTTTATTTCCTTGCCTACGTTTTGGGTAACCAACATGAATTCTTCATTGAGATTAATTAATGTTATAAGGCAAAGATTTTATTCATCTTTGGAGTACGGTGTGATGGAACTGTCGGACTGCTTATGGTGCAATGGCTCATGGGATCCATTGCTCTAGGCTTGGAAACCATTTCAGGCAAATCTGCCCATCAACATTAAATTTACTCTGTGCTATTTTCACAGTTTAATTTTTAAAATCTATTTATATACCTCTGCAACAGATGTTCCTTGTTTTTCAGGATGGGAGGGTGCAAACACTTTATTTGAAAATAAGAATTTATCTTCTTAATCAGTCTTTCTTATAATGTTTTGGGTGTAAGGGGTAACTCTAATTGAACTGTATTTTTTTTAATACACACAAACGTCTTCTGCAGGTACATTTGGGGTTAATATCATTCTCATCTTTCTGAGATGTCTATGAGGATCTGTTAAACTAATGGCCAGTAGTGAGATATGTGGTCATTCATCCCAATGGTATTCTAGAAGACTTTTAGGCTGACCTTTCTCTCAATGGTACTCAAGGAGATTTCCAGGTTGTCTAGTCAGAAGCCTTGCCTGGATCAGTGAACTTTGTGAAGCATACTTCTGACTTTCAGGAAGACAGAATCTGTGGCTTCGGGCCTCCACAGGTACCTGCAATCGCTTCACAAAACCTCCACAACCACATGCTATTAATTAAAAATAATAAAAATAAGTCTATGAAAATAAATTATGAAGTAATTGTTTTTTAAACTTTTTTCTCTCTAGACCACAAATATATATCTGTGTCACAAATTAAAAATAATCTAAAAATGATTTGATTGATGTTATTTTTTTTCCTCTCCTGAGTACTAGTTCTTTAAAGCTGCAAAAAAAAAAAAAAAGGGTTTAAAATCAAGGTTTGTAATCACATACAGGGATGCTGCTTTCACCTGTGAACACTCTAGGATCCATTGTTTACCATTATTTCCTCAGAGTTCCTTTTATATACAGTAATGGTTAATGGAGTGTTAAAAATTATTCTAAATTATAAAATTAGGATTAATTTGAAAATATGTAGTGAAGTTGTAAACATTTACCAAAAATGAGGCCTGGTAAAATAAGGAGTGTATTGGAAGACATGGGCCTTTCTTAAGTAATTATAATCCTTTGCGTAGCTCATAATTTATGTGTTTTGGAAAAATATTTTAAAAAATGAAATGCTAAGGGCTCTCTACATGTTTCTCCCTTTGGGGCTGCCTATCATCTACACATCAGACGTTTGGAAGACTTGCCAAAGCGTTTTTTCCAACACTGTCACTTAGAGTGTGAGCACTCATGCTTATCAGCTAAGCCTCCTTTTAGATAGAGCCTTGCCAGGCAAGTCCTGCCCTGCCAGCACCAAAGCCACACTAATTTGTATAAGAGACACCTCCTGATTTGATTTTCACTGACATTGTATGCACAAATGAGGTGGCTGGGAAAATATTATCTTTAATGAAAAAATTATTCCTAAATCTAATAATTCTTTGTGGGTATGTAAATATTTTCTTTCCTTTTGCCCCTGGATTTTTCTTTCTCTTTTTTTCTTGTTAATTGCTTTTAAAGTACCTTGGACCTTGGATTATAAATGATATGTTCCTTCTTTGACATAAAATCACCAGATCTATCCAGTCGGCTAGGTACTTTGTGCATCGGTTACAATTCAGCGTGAAAGCTCGCTAACAGCAATACATACACTGGGCTATAGAACACACACTGATAAACTGTTACATTTTGTCTGATGATTGTGTATGTGTGTGTGTGTGGGGGGGTGTGTGTGTGGGGGTGTGTGTGTATGTGCATGCGTGCGTGTGTGTTACTTTGGGGATTTTTAGGGAAGACTTTATGGAAACTCCCACTTCATGAAAAATACCACTTTAGGTATGATTTTTTAGTGCTTCTTCTGAATGAGTAGAATTTAAAGTTTAATCACTTTTAACACACACACACACACTCACCTTTATATATAAGAACATATTTACACATTTTACCTATTTGCACTGCAAATGCCAGTGCATGGATTTTGATGGCTTGTCATTAAGGAAATACAAAACAGATAGCAGACAATTAAGAAAATGTTCTGGTGGTGTAGAACATAAACACTGATAGGCACCTGGCAAAAATAGTGCCCTGGAATTCTTGGCTGTGAGCTGATTTTATCTGTAATAACAAAGAACCGATTATCTCTATCTGGGAGTGTTGCTAAAATGGAACTTGGAATGTCTAGACAATTACTACAGAAAATCTGATAATCACCAGCATGTGTTGGCACTGTAGTTCAGGGACATTTAACGATGCAAATGGTTTAACTTTTAAATAAAGAAGTAGTAAGATATGGTTTGTGTGTGTGTGTGTGTGTGTGTGTGTGTGTGTGTGTGTGCGTGTGTGCGTGTGTGTGTGTGTGTGTGTGTGTGTGTGTGAGAGAGAGAGAGAGAGAGAGAGAGAGACTTACTATATATCATACTACTTCAGTGTTTTTCAGCAATCTTTATGTGTAGTACTTTGGATTTGTACACATATTATTTTACAAACAAATATGCATACTTGAATATACATTTGCCTGTTTAAAAGAAGTGGATAAAATAATTATGTGGGATTTGCATTTTAAAATGACATGACATTCTAAGTGAAACTTTTTAGCATTAAGCTTCAATAATCAGAACTTTTTCCTAATTTCTCTTTTAAAAGTTTAACTTATTTGTGTTTAAATGTATTTTGTCTGCGTGTTTATATGTGCACTATGTGGATGCCTCCTGCCATGGAAGAAGAGGTTGTACATTTTCTCAGAACCAGAGTTATAGATGGATATAGGCAGCTGTGTGATTATAATAAAGAACTTGTTCCATTCTTAGAAATTTTTTTTGTGTGAAGGGCTACACTGTTCATTATTTTGGAAGGGTGAAAATCAGAGAAACTGCATATAGATGTTATGTACAATTCTTAAGTGATGAGTAGCTTTTGAAATAATAGTTTATGTTAATGACTAGGCTCAGATAACTGCTCTTAATTTTGGTAAGTTTAGCCTGCCCTCTCCTCAAGACAAAAGCTTTCTACCTATGTACCATTCAATAGTCAGATTAGAGCTACTGAATACAAGGAGCACTTACAAATCAAAGTGAAGGAAGTCTACTAGAAATACCTCAGATGTTCTGGTGATTTTATAACTCATAGTATATTTTCCTTTTTACTGTTACATTAGGCAATAGGTAAAAGATTTTGAATTTCTAAAGTTCTTCTTTCCTGATGTGCAACAACATTGTTAATGGAGATTACCTGATTACATGGTGAAGTATTCTTTTATAAGATAGAATTTTCAATTTGGAATCAGAAAAACATGGACCAAATATCTTGATAGTTTCCTAGTTGTAAAATTTCAGTTGGGAGTTTATCTACACTCTAAAAGTCTCTCCTAATTTGTACATGGAACAATGATAATTCATATTTCAAAGGGTTGTTGCAACTATTATAGTGAAAGAATGTCTCTAAAAATACTGGCTATGATGCCTAGCATGTACTGGGTCATCATGCACATGTTGCCTAGCATGTAGTAGGTCATCAAGTTTAGCTCCCTTGTTATTTTTATTTTTCCCAGTGGAGTATTATTGTTTTGTTACTTTTAGATTGTGCTTCTGAGCATAGACAAGTTATGTCCTTCCCTTCACCAGTAGAGATTTGTCAATGTTGACAGGTGTATTTGCTGTTGACAGCTGGAAAGGAATTGTGCTGGCACCTGATGGCTAGATATCCCAGATGCTGTAACATAGTGTTCAAGGTATTACGCTACTCAACTGAACTCAGAGAATGCTCTAACTCCCCAAGATTAGGAGGTGTTTGTGTATAATATTGTCTTAGTGAACTCATTGTCAATATCTATAAAATTTCTATCAGTACTCTGTCTAAAACTATTCCCATTAAGAATAAGTTATGTGAATGAATATTAAGATTACCCTTCTACATTTACAGTGTGATATGGTGTACAAACCATTTTAGATATTTGGTAAAAGTAAATATTGATATGACTATAGAATACAATATAAGCATGAAAAACTAATGCAAAGAATTAAATATAAATTGCTAGAGAAATCTGTGCTCTTTAGTGAATCAAATAGGCTACTTACAATTTATCTGAACTACACTACATTAAAATTATATACATGATTGTATATAATACTAATCCTATCTAAAGTTTCTGCAAAATACGTAGATTGATGTGATAGAACTAGAGATTCATACTCTGGATCAATGGTTCTCAACCTGTGAGAAGTCAACCCCTTCGATGGGTCAAATAACCCTTTCATAGGGATCACATATCAGATATTTACATCACGATTTATAACAGTAGTACAGTTACAGTAATGAAGTAGCAATGGAAATAATTTTATGGCTGAGGATCACCACACCATGAAGAACTGTATTAAAGTGTTGCAGCACTAGGAAAGTGAAAAACATTGCTCTAAGAACTTGTTATTATAAAAAATCAGATATCTATGATTTCTTGGTGGAATTCTCTGTTCAGTAATATACAATTGTTAATTTTTGTTGCATAGAATGCATGCAATTATATTTTGTAGTATTTACTGATCTATAATCATTCTTCTTACCTTAAAAAGAAAAAAAATGAGTTATTTCTGTCAAGATGAATAAACACAAGAACATTTAAATTACATTTGAATGTTTTGAATTTTGACATAATGTCTAGCACAGATAAAATGGTAGATACTTCATATATATATATATATGAACATATATGTATATACATATATATATATAATATGTTGGAAATATATAATTAGGATCTCTTGAGACTTTAAATCAAATCAAGAATATTTCATGTTGTAAGACCATTATTAGGGGTTCCATATTGGCTGGTTGTGAGCCCAAATCTGGGGAATTTTCAGTTATATTTTATAGCGATATAAATTACAAAATGTGTGATGAAATGAAATATAAAGTTTATAAAATTTTTCAGAAAAAATTTAGTTATTGGTTAGTACAGTGTGGTTTATTTATGATCATTTGAATTGAGGGTTCATTGAAAAGTTGAAAAAAATAGGAATTATTTGTAAAGATTAAAGGAATAATTTAGATGGCGAGGTATAAAAGAAAACTCACTAATGGAAGATGTAAAAACCTGAACCTTCTTTGGTCAAGGATCTGAAGGTACATACTAACAAAAGAGTAATAGTTTAAAAATATGTTTAGAGATTTCCAGTATTCTATAACAGGAAGTTCTTATTTACAAATATAATACAGTCTGTTTATAACTTATAAAGGCATAATGATTTTATAAAACAGGATACATTGTATTATAGTGATATTTGAGATAATTAGTTATGAGGAATTACTAAATAAGATATATCTTTCTTTTTAATTAAGATCTAAAAGATGTTTAGAATTTCACAAATGTGAGGCTAAATATTCTTTCTCAGAATCTTATCAAGCCAGAATTAAACTTAGAAGATACTTGAGACCTACTTTAATAATGAGCATTGTCCTTTAAAAGTTTTAATAACCTTTATTGGAGTAATGATGATTAATTAAATAATATAATTGACAAGAATAAAATAATCATTTTGAACCACTTACTAAATGTACATTTGTATTTTGAAACTATGTGAAAAGTATACCACATTAGTAGACACACTAGTGATCTTCCCCACTAAAGATTTCTCTTCATATATGACATAAAAATCTGTGTATCCTGGGTTATCCATTAAAAAAATGGGGTAAACTCTCTTTAGAGCTTCAATTTCAGGATTTGCCATAAATGGATGGCATGATTTTTATTTTTCAACTGCTGTGTTGAGGGCAGTTTACCCATTGCAGTGTTTACAAAATGAAACTTTATAGTTTTAATTTATATGCATTAAACATATGCATACATATAAACATGTATGCATACATATATGAATTATGTATATATACATATGCATACATAAACAACACACACATACACATAGATAGATAGATAGATAGATAGATAGATAGATAGATAGATAGATAGATAGACAGACAGACAGACAGACAAATGATTGGTTAATGTTTGAGTAGCAGCCATGAGAATTTCGCTCTCAGGTCTGTTGCACCTTTCCATGTTGTCCAATGAAATGTTGAGAATCTTTTTCCATTACTATCTCAATATACCAGTTACTAGGTGGAGGGTGAATATGATTTGCCCACTAGATCTGAGAGAATTGGCATTTCTTTTTTTTTTTTTAAAGATTTATTTATTATTATATGTAAGTACACTGTAGCAGTCTTTAGACACACCAGAAGAGGGCGTCAGATCTCATTACAGATGGTTGTGAGCCACCATGTGGTTGCTGGGATTTGAACTCAGGACCTTTGGGACAGGAGTCAGTGCTCTTATCTGCTGAGCCATCTCACCAGCTCCGAGAATTAGCATTTCTAATTTCCTATTTCATGTGACTATAGTTTGGGAATTCAACTACAGCCTGCTAGAACTCTTTCAAGAACTGCCTCTCACCTACTCATCCTTTCTTTTCTTCCCTGAAAGTTTGAAAGGTGGCTGGGCACATGCATTTAATCACAGCCCCCTGGAGGCAGAGGTAGTCAGCTCTCTATGAGTGTGAGGCCAGCCTGGTCTACAGAGCTACTTCCAGGACAGCCAGGACTACCTGCACACATGTGCACGCACACACACACACACACACACACACACACACACACACCTTGTCTCAAATGGAAAAAAAATGTTTGAGAGCTTTTTTACAGTTTATCAGTACCCCCTTTCCCTTACTTCATCTCCTGTATACCTAGAGCAGTCTGTTCTCTGAAAGACCAAGCACAACAATCTTGTGTGAGGTCTCTTAATATTACCATTTTATTCTTTAATAACTCTGAGACACAGACACTTTGTCTCAGGTTACTATGAAAGAGACTAAGTTGATTTTCTGCTGTCTCTGTGCACTGTCCTGTATTCTCTTTGTGCCTCTCATTGTGTGTTTCATGATTACTGTACTGGTTTGATATAGGACGATATCCTCCCTCCTGCCTCCCTTTCCACCTAAAATCTTCAGAGAATTCTAAATCTCTGGCATGATTTCTTTAAGTAAATATTTTGAAACTTCTATTAGAATTTTCTCCATATAGCCTGAACTATTTCCTGTTCCAGTTTTAAGAATATAAATACCATTCTAATCATAAAACCATTTTTCCTACTAAATGGTGTGTTCTAAAACACGGTATCATTGACCTATAAATTGGCTCCCTCCCCTTCACATTTTGACTGAATATACACTGAGTTCTTCTCTATTTTTAGGGTATGAGCCAAAAATGAATTGTGATGTCCATAGTCAAATTTAAAGAGGAAAGATTTCAAATGATCCCCCTTTGGATTTAGATTCTTCAATGGGTCCCAAACCATTGGCCTTGTAAGGTTTTCATCGTGCTGTCATGAGTTGGACATATTTTTATCCTTCTCAACTTAATTCTGACTTATATGCTGGAGTCTTTAACAATTTATTGAACAACTTTTTCAGTATTCTTCAGTTAAACCACTTCTGTTTTCTATATATTTAGTTAATGCCCTACCTGTACAATATAATTTTGATTATTTAATAACAATACTAGAATTACTCTCCTAAAACACATGAAAAATTAAGAGGTGAACTCTAACCAAGTGGTCCTCCAGCCTTTATTTCCCTTCTAGTTCTTTGACATTCTAGGATCCAGTTAAACATAGAGAACAAATCTTCACACTTACTACTGTGGTTTCTGGTTGATTTTCGTGCTTTTCTGTACTGTGGCATGACATGACTATAAAACCAATTAGTAAAATGCCCTTTCCCTTTATTTTATGTGACACATATTAAACTTTTTACTTGGCATCAAGTCAGATGGTGGCAATCTGTACTTTTGTAATATGAAGGATGGATGGTCTATGCTTCAATAATCATCAGTTTTAATAGGCAGTGAAGAAAATACATGCCAAAGCATTATTCTGAGAAGAGAATTTTGCTTGACACTGTGACCACGCTAAGTGGTGGTTTTAAAGAATAGGGGGTGCCATAAGAAAGCAGGTGAGGGGGTGAGACTGGGAGGAGGTGACAGAGGAAGATTGAGATTGGGATGTAAAGTGAATAAATAAAATTAATTTTAAAAACCAGAAAAATAGTAGGGGAAAGAAAGGGAGGCAGTTTGAGTTGGAAAGTTTTAAAACATTGGATATATATAATGTATAATTTATTTGTTGAAATTTTTAAATAGTTTACTAGATTTGCATCACGTTCTCCCTTCTCCTTTCCATTCCTTCACTTTAAAAATGTTTAATTGGAGGACTTAAATTCTGGTGTTGGTTTGTGTGTATGAGCAGATGTTCATGTATGTGTACATGTGTGGGTGTACTTAAATGCTTATCAAAGAATGTGTGTGGAGATCAGTGGCATATCAGGTATCTTTTTACAATATTCTCCATTTTATTTTTTTGAGGCAGGGTTTCATAATCAATCTAGAACTCAGCAATTCAGCCAGACTGACTGACCAATGAGCTTCAGGGATACACCAGCCTCTGCCTCTCCAGGTGATGGAAAGCTTTTATGTGAAGTATAAAAGGTATATGAAGTATATTAGGATTAGTCTCATACTTCCTATGTGGACAGTAACAACTGAGCCAAATTTCCAGGCCCAAATCAATAAATTTAATTTTAGAATATTAAGTGAATGGATATTTAAAAATATCCAACTAAAGAAATTTCCAATTACATGTATTAGACAAAGGAAAATAAGATGTGCTGAGACAACAGGGGATGTCAGAGCAGGAGAGAAGTCAGTATCATTGTTAGGGAACCAAGGTTACTGGGACAAAGCTTGGTGTCGATAACCAGAAAATATTAATAAAGAACATTAATAAAGAACATTTCCTCTTCTTGCAGACAATATTTCATACATTTGGTTATTTGGAGTTTTCCTTTGTTTCATAACAAAGACCTGCGGATTACAGCTAGTTTAGATGTGATCCTCTTTGTTTTCCTAGAAATATGGGAGGGGAAATTTCAGGGCTGTGGTGTTATTATAGCTCATTCTCATTCTCAGTATAAAACCAAGCAGTTTTCTTTTCTTTTTGTCACTTTTTTTAAATAAACATTTTTTAATCTATCATATCCTAAAACAGGAAAATCAGGAGTTAGATACAACAGCATTTTTTAGGTTTGTTCTTGCCTGCTATTTTTGCAAATGAAAATAAATTAAGAATTCTTCCCACAGTTGAGTTGCATTTAAAAGCCAACTGGAAAAAGCCCAAGGAACTGGGAAAAATCCTCTGACCTTGGCCAGGTGCACAATTACTTTGCAAATGAAGTGGTTTGGTGTGTGACTTTTTAAATGAGACCATATTTGCATGAAGTTGTAATGTGACTGCTGAGAAACACCACTTGAACCTGACCCTGGGGTTAACCCAGTGCCAGTTAATTTATTACAACAACACATACCTGTTAGACTGGAGTGTATGATTGACTAATACTACACTATATTTTAAAACTTCTGTTCGGTTTATTGCTTTCTTTTAAACTAATATACTAGCAAAATTCCTTCAAGACAATTTCTCTCTGCTAATTCTATTAATATTGAATATTATAGACAGAAGGATGAAGTTTTAAGATAGAAGAGATGCTTTCCCCTAGTGCTTTTTATAATTAATGTCAGGTTACCCAATATGACTTCTCTCTAACTTATCTATGAATCCTTGGAGTATCTTTTAAATGTGCTTTAATCCTATTAAAATTGAAAAGATTATTTCTATCTGTAGGTGATTTCCTCCTACAAGGAGGGTAGAGTTAGCCTTTATTGATGTGTTGTTTACAAACTGCCCAGTGGCCTGGCTTCACTGCCCTGGGATTGTGCATGTCTATAAAACTGCTATATATCTGGCCATTCTCTTTCTGTCTCTGAAATACTGTATTCTCAGAAATACAAGTATTTCTAGTGAACTATTCATTAAACTGACATTTTTCACCATAACAAGACACTTATGTTGCAGATCCCCAAAATATCAATGACTTAATTAAATCAGCCACTCCACATTTGTGTTAGCTGGTGCGGACATATAGCAGCCCTTCATGTCCCAATTAACCACAGTGAGTAGAACAACTGGGGGGGTGTGGGGGGGTGATGTTTCTGCCACACTGAGTTCTGGGTGGAAGCAGCCAGGTGACTTAAACATTAAAAGCACCTTGACTCATAGCAAACAGCACCTGATGGCTGTTGCCCTCAAGGCACAAAGGAAAATAGTAATTGCCAGTGGTCTGGATTTATATGCTACAGAAGATTTCTTTCTCAGAGCAGAACAAACTTGAAAGGTACTAGGACGCAGAATCAACAACTACCCAAAAATCTGTCCTCAATCTAAAGAGAGCTGGATATATATTCCTTATGGGTTGAATGTCTTTGAATGACATGAAGTCTCTTCTGAATAATTCTAGTTTGGGTCACTATCCAGGCATCACCGTTATGAACTATAATGTGACTCTCGAGTGCATGGGGGTACCTGGTGGGCCCATTCCAAGAGGCTCACTAGGAAATCACACCATGTGACAGACCTGGTAGAAGGGAGGTTTATTTGAACGAAGGAGAGAAGTGAGAACCTGGAAAAGGTGTAGAGGTAGACAGAAGCAGAACCTTGAAGGCAGAGAAGTGGGGGACAGAGAACAGTAGAAATGAGAGACAGAGAACTCAGCCTGGAATATAGATATGTGAGAAACACATACACACACACACACACACACACACAGAGAGAGAGAGAGAGAGAGAGAGAGAGAGAGAGAGAGAGAGAGAGAGAGAGAGAGAGAGAGATGATCAGCAGTCTTTTAAAATGCCAGGCCACCTGCACTTGGCAGGCAGCAGGTGAGCAGATGACAACCTAAGCTGATCTAAGCTGTTGTTAGGTCCCTGTCAGCTAAGAATAACTACTGGTAGCATTCTCGGTTACTTTTCAAAGTGTCATTTGAAATACAAATCATAGGATTTATGATTTAAGATCCTCTGACCAAGAGGAAATATTGTAACCAAGCAGAAAGATCCTCAAAAACAATACTTCAAATAAAGGGCCCTGTTTCAGGACTAAAGTTCTAATCAGAGACTTTGAAAGAGTTGAGGCTTCAGAGAAGAGGGTGAGTTGATGTCAGACTGCTTTCCTGGACAATGATTCTGAAGCAGTCTGATTGTTCTAGAAATGCAAGAGGTAGGATCTAAAATGCAGACAATAAAGCCTCACTCCAGACCAGTGCAATGAGTCTCCTAGAGTTGGCATGGGATAAGACAAGATTTTTGGTGAATTCTAACACTAAAGTATAACCATCATTTTGAGAGAGATGGGTTAGGCTTGGGGTAACAGTCAGAAGAAAATAGGTATTTTCTAAAGTTTAGGGAAAGTGAAGTGGTTATAAATTATAGGAAAATACATAAATTTACAAGTTTTGGGTACTTTGAAAAAAGAAAGTAGAGGCTGTTTGTCATAAGCTGTTTTCAGTGATTTAAATCACAATTATTTTTTTTATTAAATCCTATTAATTTTTACATCATGTCCTGAAAAAAATTCAAGTACCATTATAAATCTACCAAGGCTCATTGGTGAGCTAAACCCTAAAAGTTTTCATATTGATAAATTAAGGAAAGAATGCCTTGTGGGAAAATAGTATTCCAGATGAGTGATCATGTGCTATTTGTTGTTCTTCTGGGGTCATTTGACTACATTGACTTAAATAGGCGATAGACAGTGTTGATCATTTAACTGGAAGAAGAAAAGGAAATATGTATTTATATATATATATATATGTGTGTGTGTGTGTGTGTGTGTGTGAGTCTGTGTGTGTGTGTGTGTTTGGGTATATTCATATATATATATATATATACACACATATATATATATGTATATATATTTCACGGTTGTTATTATATTTTAATTGTGAGATGCTTTATATTACTTTATAGGAACTGAGAATTTTATCAAGTCAGCCCTAATAATGTGTGCAGCTAGGAATTGCCCCATATGCTGAAGTCATAGACCAAGATCACTAGCAGACAGCAGATGTCCCTTCTCAGAGTAATCAAAACACGCATTTTGATGCAATCGTAGATTATTTGTAGTTGCATATAAGTTTGACAGTCACTTTTACGTGAGTAGACTTTTCTGACCTGATGAAAATATTGCTTTTATTTGGGCAGCATAATCTCCACAGCAGTAGAAAGGTGGGATGAGCTAACTAAAATGTCATTAAATGCTAATCCTTCTGTGACTCTCCAGTACTTGCAAGAGAATCTTTTTCAAAAGCAAAAGCCTACCCCTGGTAGTTCAAGGAGCCCAGAGCAGATGTCTTTCCCTCAAAGTAATCTAAAATTGTGTTTGTGATTTGGGTTATTGAAGGAAAAATATAATCCACTCCTTTGTCATAAGTGATTTTTTAGTAAACATATCTGTTTTCATTGAACTCAAATTTTTGCTAACCAATGTTCTGTGATAGTTTTTTTTGTGTGTGTGTGTTTATTTGTTTAAACTTTAAAAATACCATCGATAGGATTTTGCTTTTGGACAAAAATATTAAATACATATGCATAGCTCATATGATGAAGAGACAGACAATATTTAAAAAAAAACTAGGAAGAATCCTTTATTTTTTATTTTTTTTATTTTCTAAGTATTTTTTAATTTACATTCAAAATCATTTCCCCTTTCCCGTTTCCTCCCTCCCCGAAAGTCCCATAAGCCCCCTTCCCTCCCTCTTTTCCCCATTCAACCCCCTCTCTCTTCTCTGTCTTGGCATTCCCCTATATCCAGTCTTTCCAGGACCAGGGATCTCTCCTTCCTTCTTCTTGGAAATCTATTGATATGCATATTGTGTCTAGGGTATTCCGAGATTCTGGGTTAATATCCCCTTATCAATGACTGCATACCATGTGTGTTCTTTTGTGATTGGGTTACCTCACTAAGGATGATATTTTCAAGTTCTGACCATTTGCCTAGGAATTTTGTGAATTCATTGTTTTTTAATTGCAGAGTAGTATTCCATTGTGTAAATATACCACATCTTCTGAATCCATTCCTCCGTTGAGGGACATCTGGGTTCTTTCCAGCTTCTGGCTATTATAAATAAGCTGCTATGAACATAGTGGAGCATGTGTCCTTATTGCATGCAGGTAAAGCCTCTGGGTATATGCCCAGGAGTGGTATAGTCTGATCCTCCGGGAGTGTCATGCCCAGTTTTCTGAGGAACCGCCAGACTGCTTTCCAGAGTGGTTGTACCAGCTTGCAATCCCACCAGCAGTGGAGGAGTGTTCCTCTTTCTCCACATCCTCGCCAACAACTGCTGTCTCTTGTGTTTTTGATCTTAGCCATTCTGACTGGTGTGAGATGGAATCTCAGGGTTGTTTTGATTTGCATTTCCCTAATGACTAAGGATGATGAACATCTCTTTAGGTGCTTCTCAGCCATTAGATATTCTTCAGGTGAGAACTCTTTGTTTAGCTCTGTACCCCATTTTTTAATAGGGTTACTTGCCTCTCTGGAGTTTAACTTCTTGAGTTCTTTGTATATATTGGATATTAGCCCTCTGTCGGATGTAGGGTTGGTAAAGATCATTTTCCAGTTAGTTGGTTGCCGCTTTGTCTTTTTGACAGTGTCTTTTGCCTTGCAAAATATTTGTAATTTAATGAGGTCCCATTTGTCAATTCTTGATCTTAGAGCATAAGCTATTGGAGTTCTATTCAGGAAATTCTCCCCTGTGCCCATATGTTTAAGATTCTTCCCTAGTTTTCTTTCTATTAGTTTCAGTGTGTCTGGTTTTATGTGGAGGTCCTTGATCCACTTGGAATTGAGCTTAGTGCAAGGAGATAAGAATGGATCAATTTGCATTCTTCTGCATGTTGACCTCCAGTTGAGCCAGCACCATTTGTGACAGTCATGTACATTAATGGAACAGAACTGAAGACCCAGAAATGAATCCACACTCCTATGGTCACTTGATCTTTGACACAGGAGCTAAAACCATCCAGTGGAAAAAAGAATCCTTAATCCTAAGTGAGAAATGATGTATTTAAAGACAATTTATAAGAAAGATTTGTCCAGACAGCAAGATGGTTTAGTGCGCCAATGTGTTTGCTACTCTGCCTGAAGTCCTACATTTGATCCCCAGTACTCACATTGTGGAAAGAAGTAACCATTTCTTTTGATAATTTCCCTCTGGTAATTTCTGTATACAAATACACCCCCCACACACACACACACGCACGCACACACACACGCACACACCCCACATATGAATGAGTTTTGGATGAATGGGAAGAAGAAAGGATATTTCAATGTTATAAATTAGCATCTGGAGAAGTTGGTCTGCATTAAAGCAAAGAAATAACAGTTATTTTTAAAGGTATAAAATTATGGAGACACAGACTTAATATAAGCCTTTTCTCTACCAAGAAAATACATCCAGCAGTTCACCTGTCCACATCCCCATTTGATAGAGAAAGGCTCCTTCCTCCATCTTCAGAATCTTGAGTCATAGGGCTTTGTGAATGTCATCACCAAGTATATTTCCCACCAAGCAAACATCATATAAGTAAGATAGTTGCAATTATATGTTAGGCATTACATACAAAAGGCAGAGTAGCCTTGAATGGGGTTCAGGACTGCAGATGCATTTGGGGAGCACTGAGGATTCTCTCTCTTTCTCTCTCTCTCTCTCTCTCTCTCTCTCTCTCTCTCTCTCTCTCTCTCTCTCTCTCTCTCTCTCTAAGTCTCCACAGCTTGTTTCTCTCTCACTGCTCTCACTGTTGGGCATCTTTGTTCTTCCATCTCTGTTTTCCCTCACATCTGTCAGGACTGATCCTGGCCCATACAGGAGTCAGGCAAGGGGAATTACTTCACCTTCTGTACTGGCTGGTTTTGTGTGTCAACTTGACGCAGGCTGGAGTTATCACAGAGAAAGGAGTTTCAGATGGGGAAGTGCCTCCATGAGATACAATTGTGGGGCATTTCCTCAATTAGTGATCAAGGGGGGAGGGCCCCTTGTGAGTGGTACCCCCTCTGGGCTGGTATTCTTGGGTTCTATAAGAGAGCAGGCTGAGCAAGCCAGTAAGAAACACTCCTCCATGGTCTCTGCATCAGCTCCTGCTTCCTGACCTGCTTGAGTTCCAGTCCTGACTTTTTTTGGTGATGAACAGCAATGCAGAAGTATAAGCTGAATAAACCCTTTTCTCCCCAACTTGCTTCTTGGTCATGATATTTGTGCAGGAACCCAATCACAAAAGAACACACATGGTATGCAGTCACTGATAAGGGGATATTAACCCAGAATCTCGGAATACCCTAGACACAATTCGCATATCAATAGATTTCCAAGAAGATGGATGGAGAGACCCCTGGTCCTGGAAAGACTGGATGTAGGGGAATACCAGGACAGAGAAGCAAGAGGGGGTTGAATGGGAAAAAGAGGGAGGGAAGGGGGCTTATGGGACTTTCGGAGAGGGAGGAAACGGGAAAGAGGAAATGATTTTGAATGTAAATAAAAAAAACTTAGAAAATAAAATAAAATTAAAAAAAAAAGAAACCGTAAGACATCTTCCAAACAATTGCTACAAATTTTTTCTTGCTTGACTCCTATTAACATATAATATGGCTATCTTCATGTTTACCTATGAGTCAAACTAATGTTCATCTTAATGTGGAAAACTTCTGGAAGTTTCTTTGTACTTCAATCATTTCTGTTTACTGTTCATGAAAAAGTGTATTATGGATTCAAAGCATATTTTAATTACCATAGTTTACTTGTTTAATATTGTATTGGGAACAAATTAACATATTTCATTATCATAATTAAAAAATTACATACATACAAAAAATTACATTATCATAATTAAAAATTTTGTTAACTGGTAATAGTATACTTTTTATTAATATTATTAGGCAATAATTAATATACATGACCTATAGTAGTTATTAGTATTTTTAAATAACCAACATTTTAATACATATGTTTTTTAATGATTTGTAATTTAACTATATTTTATTTTTTATAAATTGTACAATGTAGAAACAGAAAATTCACATTTATAAGTATTACCATTTACGATAACTTTTATATGTTAAAAGGTATGTGTTTTACTAAAATGCTGTTTTTATATTTTCTTACTCTATATACTACTTGTATAAATACATTGGAATCTTGTCCTAAAATGTTTATAAAACATTCATACTACATTGTAAACTAACAATTGTATGTACTCTTTATCATGGGCTTTAAATTACTCCATGCTTATTTTGTAGGCGTTCAAATATGTAGAACTTTACATTACTGAGTTTTAGAAGTTAGAATAAATAGCTAAAGCCTTTAACCCCACTGATAATAACTGATATCTCAAATATGTGCATAGAAACAACTATTGCTATGAATAGTATTTGAATTTAGAGTTGGCCTGACTGGCTTGCATTCACAATTCAGAAGTAGAGTGGTAAACACTGCTAAGAAATAATATAAATTAAAACAATATTCTATGTATTGTGTTCAAGAATTTATCTAAATATAAACCTTGATGAAGTGCTCTATTCAGGAACCATTTGCTCGCTTGATTATGATATATGAGCACAAAATGAATAGTCGTTCCCAGGTGGAGGTACACTCTCCCTTTGGGATTAATGTTTTCCCAACCAGTAGGGAATGGTGTCACGAATTGGAATAAACTCATAAATTATTGTATTTGAATCATGTCTAAATAATCTAAATTCATTGGCATTATGTTGTAATAAATTAAAATGAATCTTGAGAGAGGTACTTTGTTTCATTTGTCCTTTTAGTAAAGTAGCATTTAATGAACAATCACTGTTTGCCATGCACTGAGATAGGGTTTTCTCTAATAAGCCACACTGTGAGCCAGTCTCAGAAAAACATAATTACTATACAATAAAGTGAATGATGATGTAAATGCTATTAACCACTGCTAGATAACCAACCTTTAGAGAACAATGCCATGCTACTAGAAGTTCTGTTATCTATGTCTGCATGTGTCATTTAGGCATCAAGTTATCCAAAGGGTAATTACTAAGTGACTGTGCTGTGCAAGGGACTGTCTTTGCTCTGGGTATGTGTCAGCAGGCAAAATGTCAGCTGTGTCTTCTTCCATGGATTTTAACTTGGGAATCTTAAGATATATGTTAATCTCTTAGATAAGTCAGATGGAAGTTGGGGTGGGGAGATTTGAGTTTTTCTTAAAAACTAGGAACCTGAATTTGGATAGGAACCATGGTATTTTCCTCAAAGGCTGGCCTTGTACTTGTTGGTGCTTAGCAATTGTTTTTTGAATGATTGAGTGAATTGTCGTGCTTTAGACCAGGATACTAATGTTAAGTGTTCATTTATAAGCAGTTTTAAATCTATTCTTCATGCTATCATTTACCACTGGTTGTCTATGGGGACTGTTGGCTTTTCTTTATGTGAAGTGGCTAGGACCATGACACACAGTAGGATCATTGCACCCAGTCTATGCTTTTCATTTTAGAGCATGTCTGTAAGTCTTTCTTTACAGACTTGCAGCATTGCCATACACTCACTTATAGTGTACCTTTAAGCGACTTTTGCCAAAAGGAATTTGAATTTTATTTTAGAAAATAATACAAATAAATGCATTTTTTACTGATGCCAAATTTTTAATTGAAAATTATCCTTTTAAGTGTCAAGATGAAAATAAAACATTCAGATTGCACAGGTTATACTTAGGAATATGTATAGATAACATATGTATAATCGTATAGTAAGAATTAATGAACAAAGAGGCCATGGGTTTCAAAGAGAACAAGGCTGGGTATATGCGAACATTCATAAAAGGGAAGGAAGAGAGAAACGTTGTTACTTTATCTTAGGTTCAAAACCAAAATTAAAAAAAAAATAAAAAGACCAACATTTTTTTGGAAATAAGGGACTAATAAAGTTCTAATGTAGGCAAGGGGAATCAAATGTTTTGTTGACAATAATGCCAAAAGTCTTGAAAATAATGATAATAAACTGACAACCAAACCATAAAATCTAATAATTGTGTTATACGAAAACCACACTGAATTAGAAAACTCCATTTTTGAAAGAAGGAAGTTGAGTGTTGACATGATTTATGTTCTTAGGTATATATGCTTATGGTTGCATATTCACTCATACTAATAAAGAAAAACCCTTCTGGGTAGATATATTTATTAATCTGTCTTAGAAGTGGGAATATGGATTAACTTCTACTTTTTGAGGTATGACTTGAAGTCACCGCAATGTATTTGATAGGGTGTATTTTTCAATTAATTCTGCTTAAATATTGGATTGTAATCTGTCCTTTAGAGTAATAATATGCTATTTTAAGATAATTATTTGATTAGTACTAAATGGGAGAAACACACCCCAAAAACAGGGTACCTAACAAAGCCTTCATCCCTACTTTGCACAGTGTGTACTTACCACAATGTGAGTTGTAGTTAATTCATTTTTCTCTGACTTTGCTTCCATCAGTCATATGCACTGATACGATTTAAATTAATAAGATCATTTTTCCCCAGAATGCATAAAGGTTCTAGATTGAGATCTGTTATCACTCATTCTATCTCCTTGAACTACTGTTTTATAATCTAGAAAGTAAAAGAAATAGCTAATGTGCTTTATGAGGTTTGCATTTCAGAAGGTTAGTGTTTCTGTGTATGTGTTATTTTTGGTTTCCATATTTTCCAAGTTAAGGGTATGGTCTGTATTACTGTGTCTCAGGCAATTAAAGCATTTCCAGTCAGTTCAAAATTTTGTTTCATTAAGGAAATTGGTGCCAAGCATAGACATTTTAGCAAAAACTTGACATCAAAACAGGTAATTAAAAATTTAAGAGTACAATATTCTGTTTACCCTTTTTGGAGAAGCATGCATACACACATGAACAAGTCACATATATATGCACATGCACTTACTCATGCATGCACTCACAAATGCACACACACATGTACAAACATTATTATACTATAAATGTTTTATCACATGTATCATTTTCCTCCCAATATACTTCCTACCTACTGTGAACTTATTACACATCAGAGCAAAAGAGTTAAGTAGGAAAAGATAGAAATGTATGGGCCAGTTTTAAGTATTTCTGTCCTTCATTTTTCCAAGTACACTATGAAATCCTTTAAATTTTAATGAACCACTGTGTCCTCACTGTTTACCTCAAATCCTGGCGGCATGAACCTCGGAGAGTGGGGCTTAAAAATGAGCCAGACCATATTCTCATGCAATAGCCAACTTTCTTCAGAGCATCAGACAATTAATTTATACTCTGAGGGTTCAGAAGAGGCTCCTGAGTGAAATGTGCAATCACAAGGACAAGTTGCACATGACAAGAACATGTTTTCCATAGAGGCACATAAACAAATAACTATAGACAGTTGTGATGAATAATCTGAAGTAAACTCTCTTATATCTGCTACAGTCAGGAGGGGCATGAAAGAACATTCCAAGAACAATTCTGTGGTTTTAAAGAAACAGAAGTAGCAAGACTCTTGTCTTCTTGGATTTTTCTCACAAAGCACTCAGGATTCCCCTCACATGGTTATATTCTTGGGCTGTATTGTGACACTCAGTTTGACACCATTTCTAGCAGAGTCTCAAGATACCAGCTCCAAACTCCAGAGAAGCTATACTATGTTATATTAGTATGTGTTGCAAACCAATGATGTAAAAAAAATATTTTTTACTGCTTTAGATAAATACATACTACAGCTTAAGGCCATTCTGATATAAAGCACAGTATCTAAAAGTTACTAGGTGTTGCTCCTGGAAAAACTGACAGACATCATCAAGGCTAATGAGTTTATATCTCCATGTGGAAAAAGGGAAAACTGGTAAATAATTTTAGGTTGCTTTAGGATACTAAATTGTGTAGTATATGTGTGTGCATATTTATAGACTTATGTTTGTGGATGTATATATACATCATATTAAGTGTTATGGCTAAATTATATATATATATAATTTTATGTTATATTACTGCATAATACATTAATAGATAACATCACATTATTATCATATTTATATAGTATATATTATAAATTATATGTACAAGTTAGATTTAACATCAAGTGCAAAGGTTTCTATAGATTTAAATTTATGTATAATTTATGAATATGCACATATTTTTTAATTTGATAAAATTAGGGTAATTATGCTTATTTAGAAAAATCCTCAGTGTATTCTCATGTAATTTCTAGTAATTTCTGTATATTTAAAATATTAGTAGGGACCACATATTCCAGTAGTGTTCAAATATTTTGTTTTATTGTCTAAACATAAGGTTTGAGAGCAGGTATCTATTTTTATATGATTGAGAGAACTATGTATGTATTGGAACTAGTGTACAGGGAACATGGAGTAATTAGATCTCCACATGGCTCCATCCATGTTTCAACTAGAGTAAGATAAGTTTTATTTTGAATATAATACATTTTATTAGAAAGTATATTCTTTTGCTTAAATCATGACATCTTCATTATCTGTAAGAGGAAATGAGTAGCACTAACTCAAATCGGATCTTTCACGTGTGTCCCACCTCACATCTTTTATGTGACTTCTGAATTCACATGATGGATGCTAGTAGATGAGTCCAATGTGAGTCTTCATTTCTGTCCATTGTAGAATGCTATTTTTATGTGCATTGGTTGTCTACTCTTTTTTTGCTTCATGTTGAAAGGATAATATATTGGAACCTCAGGTACTGACTTTTAGCCAACCCACCCAAAAATATTAGTATAGTATTTAACAACATCTACATTAATAATGTAGTAAGAAGATGTCAGAATGAAAGGCAAACAGATTCATTTAACATAATTAAAATTTATGACCTGAATATATTGAAAAATGCCTTGTCAAATCTCAAAGGCTTAGAGGTGTTTCAAGGGTTCATTAATGGTTCAGGTAAATTGAGTTCTATTAGTGACTTGGATAAAGTCATAACATGCCCTCCTCAAAGGAGATGAATTTAGGTCAAGAGATGTTCTCCTAGGCTATCTGGCTGTTTTCACAACCTGTATGACCACTAGCATATTTTTTTCTCTCAGATATACCTATACTAGGTGAATCTAAAGTGTGGGGCTGAGGTCTGACATCTCTACTACTAAAGAGTAAAAACTGATTTCAAGATTTAGCCTGCAGTGTGAATGGTGGTCTGATGAACAAGAATTCAAAATGCTTCCATGCAGTTGGAACAGAATAAAAGCCATTCCTCTGAAAAAGTAATTGGAACTATACTAAAGTTTTACCAAATTATCAGTTAACTTTCATAGTTTATCTTAATCTTTCCCATGATAATGTTCTCTGGCACTGGAGAATTGTAAATTCAGAACAACTGTGTGTAAGAGCTTTAAAAAGTCATACAGTCTCACGATGCTGTGAGAAAAATCCTATAAATAACTTCCTTCCAAAGTATAGATGAATCATTTCTTCCCTCAGGCAGAAGGTCGATTTTCCTTAATTCTTTCTTTTTACTACTCTGTTATTCATTGCAGATGGCAAAACGGACTCTACATTTACACATCTTGGATTTCTCAGTCATTCATGTTGATTGGTATCCTTCAGGAGACAAAATGAAATGGTGATTAATGGGAATGAATTTAAATTAAACCTGTTTTAGTTTAAAAAATTCTGTCATATACTGGACAATTAATGTCACTAAAAGAGGATAATCATAATGTTTCTGTAGTTATCATATCAAATTTTAATATAGAGGGATAAAGCCACCAATACTCCTACCCAGTTGTGACACCTATGAAACACAATGATAACAAGTATTTCATGATAAGCCTAAGGTTGTATGAGTGACATGCATATTTTAACAGTAATCAACAGCTCTCTAATTGGACTTATGGTCCCCTCACAGTGAGAGAGATCAAGCCTGTTATTGAAGACATAGCTGGCAACCCGGGGCTAGTGAAGTCATTTTTCTTAGAGGAGAACCTACAACCACCAGTTTACTAAATCAGCATAAATCCCAACTACATTCAAATTATTTTTCCTTATACCCACAGATATCATAGCCCTCACCACTCATCAAAAATGTATCTCTTTATAACAGATGTGGAGACTACTATAGAAAACCACAATCAATCAAAATACAGAATTGTACATCCTGACCTCAATGGATAGATCTACAAAATAACTCCCATACATAAGACTCAAGGAACATTGCAGAAGAGTGGTTGGAAAGATTGTAAGAGCCAATAGATCAAAAAAAGTTTCTGTGAGACACTGTCCTAGGAATGTCATAAGCTTATACCCATAAAATTTTACCACCATGTCAGAATAAATATGAGCCTAGCAAGGACAATAGTAGCCTTGCCAATATGAGTAGGGGATAGATCACTAGTCATCAACCCTACACAAGGAGTTCTAGTCAGTTAAAATATGGTAAGATTGTAAGAAACAGTTTTTTTTTCCCAAGGAAGAACACATCACTTGGTTATTCAATAATGAATGGTCAGTCCTGAAATGTTGCATACAAATGACATTATATAGACTGAGTAGGTTATATTTTGGAATATATACATTTGTGTATATGCATTTATATTACATATATACATATATTTATGCATTTAACTACAATTAATAAAATTAATATATACACATTTATGCATGTAAATACAATTAATAAAAAAGAGGCCATGAATTTGAAGGAGAATAAGACCAGGAACATGGGAATATCTACAGGGAACATTGTCTCAAATTTAATACATTTAGTAAATTTAATAAACCTTACATTAAGTATAAGTTGTACATGTCTGAACATGCCTATATTGATGTTCAATGCTTGGTGACAAGATACACATTTTTGTATCCAAGCTTAAGCACAACCTCAAATCAAAAGGAAATAATAGTGAGTATGTGCATGTGTGTGTGTTGTGTGTGTGTCTGTGTGTGTGTGTGTGTGTGTGTGTGTGTGTGTTGTGTTGCATGCATGAGGGAAATTAAGGATGTCAGCATTCAGATAGTTTGGAAGGAGACTTTTCTCAGAAAGTTTCATGTGTGTGTGTGTGTCTGTGTGTGTGTGTGTGTGTGTGTGTCTGTGTGTGTTGTGCTGTATGGAAATAACATAAACAGCCTAAAGACATCCCAGGCTATATTCCTTGTTTAGTAAAGTCCCTGATATTCAAGTGATCTGAGTTCTGAAGAATTAAAGATCTTTCTGAAACCTGTATTATTGGCAATTATTACAAAAAATAGCATTACAGATTATTTCAAGCAGTGGTTATGCTGTTTCACCTGAGTGTATGGATTGTGCTGGTTTTACCTTAACAAGATGAAGTCTGGTTCCTTCTGTTTTGAATCTAGGAGAGGGTGACATAGCCTCATAGATTACAACAAAAATGTTACTGAATTTTAAGGCTAGGGCATAAAAGATGAGACAATTTTTTGATTCACTCACACATTTGCACATTTAATATGATCCAGTATGTCAGAAGTCTGGTGACACTTAGAGTGCCGTCTTAAGGCTATGCTAAGCCAGAGGCAAAGACCACACATGTACTTTTGGTTTTACTCCTTTTCGTCTCGAACCACTGTATTCCAAGTCAAGTTTCAGGCAAATGTTTGAAACAATTCTGGTAGCACAAAGCAAACCATCTCTCATAAAAGTGCCAGAATTCCTCAATGGAGTGACAAAGTATGCAACTGCTTAGTTTGTCTAACATTGTCTGTCTATCTTTTTTATTTATTTATTTATTTATTCTTTTTTTCTTTACACTCCTGATTTTATTCCCCTCCAGATCCACACTCCCATACTGTTTTACATCCCACGCCTCTCCCCCACCTCCTGTCTCCACGAGGATGTCCCCACCCCTACTCCCTCACCCCACCAGATCTCTAAACACCCTGGTGCTTCCAGTCTCTTGAGGGTTAGGTGTATCTTTTCTGACTGAACCCAAACTTGGCAGTCCTCTGTTGTATACATGTTGGGGGCCTCATATCATATGGTGTATGCTGCCTGGTTGGTGATCCAGTGTCTGAGAGATCTCGGGGGTCCAGGTTAATTGAGACTGCTGGTCCTCCAACTTCTTCCAGCCTTTCCCTAATTTAACCACAGGGGCCAGCAGCTTCTGTCCACTGATTGGGTACAAATATATGCATCTGACTCTTTCAGCTGCTTGTTTGGTCTTCCGGAGGACAGTCATAATAGGTCCCTTTTTGTGAGTGTTCCATAGCCTCAGTAATAGTGTCAGGCCTTGGGGCCTCCCCTTGAGCTGTGTCCCACTTTGAGCCTGTCTCTGAACCTTCTTTTCCTCAGGCTCCTCTCGATTTCCATCCCTGCAGTTCTTTCAGACAGGAACAATTATGGGTCAGAGTTTTGACTGTGGGACAGCAACCCCATCCCTCACTTGATGCCCTGACTTTCTGCTGGAGGAGGACTCTAAGTTCCCTCTCCCTCATGTAGGACATTTCATCTATGGTCCCCTCCTTTGAGTCCTGAGTGTCTCTCACCTCCCATGTCTCTGGTATATTCTGGAGAGTCCTCCCAACCTCCTACTTCCTGAGGTTGCCTGTTTCCATTCTTACTGCTGGCCCTTAGGGCTTCAGTCCTTTTCCCACACCTAATACCAGATCATGTTCTCTACCTATTCTTACTTTGTTGAGACAATGTCTCTCTACATATCTGGCTATGCTGGAAACTCACCCTCATAGACTAGGAACGCAGAGATACATGCCTGCCTCTCAGATAACCATAGATTATTATTATTATTATAATAAGCATAGGTTCTCAATTATTATTATGAAAAAATATATCTTTATATTAATGATTATCACTTAGCTATCACTACTTTTCTATGTATTCATTTGTCAAGGTAGCATGTGCCTTTAATCCAAGGCCTTGGGAGACTGAGGTGTGGAGAGCTCTAAATCTTCTCCATCTCCATGATGCAAACTGTACCACCTGTGGGCAAATTAGTCCTCATGTGTTTTCTGTTAGGAAGTACCAAGGCTATTGGTCTAATGGTTTGTAGCTTTGCTCACATATGACCTGCTGTCATCTTGCTTGATTCATGGATATAACATTCTCTTATTCTTATTAATAAAAATTTAAAAATTGTCCATGTTACTATCTCTTGAAAATACATCTTATCCTGTATTTAAACACAATGAACTCCTTTGGATTTAGAACACACATCTTAAACACAGTTTTTTTTTTAAATGAAAGATACTTAACAAATGGATGAAGTATAAATGCCATGTGTCATCAGGACACTTGCAATGTAGGGAGAAGTGGAAGATCATATTGGCATAAAAGTTTAAATATCTTCATTAGAGTTGGCAGTGCAAAGTCACTTCTGTAAACATTCCAAAACATTCTTACTACTGTGGTATCAGGCATCCTCCTTCACATGATAGAGAATGTAATATTGATGAAAGAGCTGTTAGTAAAATAGTATGTGAAAGTTTTAAAGTCAGAGATTTTAATCATAAAGTATTTTATAATAACTCAATAAACATTTGGCTAGAAATAAACATTTTAATCAGCATATTTTAAGGTTTATTTTAAAAATGTCTGTATTGTTTGAAGATAAGCTATTCTTCTATAGTTTTAGAAGTATATTATGCTTCCCAATGATTTGCTGAAGATGATATTGATTTTAATATGTATATTACATTAAAATACTATAGAACTGAAAAATTATACTATGAAAACTTTTACCTTGTATACTTTCGCTTCTTGACTTGTAGTGTTTTAAGTTTCTATTTCTTTACCATTTGCTTTTAAGCACAGAAACACAATCATTTGTATTCTAAGAACATCCTAATTTGGATTCCATTGTTTCTTTACTTTTCAATGAATCATAGTCAATAAGACATTAACTTGTGTGGCTATAAGTCTTCCAGTTCTGTTGTACACAAGAATTTTCTAGAACTATGTCACCCCATGTCAGGGGCACAGGCTTTTTACCTTGTATGTATTGGCAATGAGGTGTTTTATTTTCACATAATTATACATGTAAAGCCTTGCAAAGATAATTTAGCACTAATATGTTAAAAACTTTCTTGTGTGTGTTTGTCTATATCCTTCTTAAAATTTTATGTCTTTGGTTAGCTGTGATCCACTGTGTTACACTTTTCTGTCATGCAATATTTTAGTGATGCTTAAGTTGATATTACTTTTGCTTACAATTCTTCTTGTCAGCTCAGTGTCAAATACTGAGCAACAGAGCAGCAGCTGCTCCTTTACTGCCTACAACTTCCTACTTAATTTCCCCAAAGTTCTAGCAAAACATGAATGCATTTATGCTTTAGTTTGTTCTAATTAAGTAGAAAAGAAAAGAATAACCAGAGAGTGATGGGTTTTGGAGGCAAAACATTTCTGTTAAGATTGCTGGGCAATCAATTAACTAATTTCTGAGGGATTTTATCTTTCTAGTTTTTTTTTTCTTTTCCCACATGTTACCTCTCTAAGTGGAAAGTCTTCTTCTGTTGTTAGCTCAGAGAAATAATTTCTTCACTGTAGTAATAAGCCAAATAGATCAACATTGATATAAATATCATATATTTTTCTATTTTATAGATTTCAGTCTGAAAATTATCACCATGGACTACCTTTTTATCCATTCCTTCTCTCAACAACCTCTAAAGTTTACTGATAAAGGATTAGACATATGAATACCTATTCTGTCAGGGGGAAAACACAATTTTAACATTAATGCACGCACATTGTTCCTTTATGCTTGATTGCAGTTATTTTGGAATTGCATTGTTCTAAATACTGCATATGTATTCTGAAAGTAGAGGCAAGATTCTCTTCTGGGACGGTGGTAATTATTTACTTGTTGGCTTAGGAAGTGATCATTTTAAATGCATTAAGTCATAAACACAATTATGACAATTTTAGTATAGATCTTATACCAGAGACTCAGAATTAAGACGATAGAACATACAGATATTAAGATTTAGAAACTCTTCCCCTAGCTTTCAAAGATCATCTCCATAAAACTGAATATAGTATTCGTATTCACCACCTGTGGTTATGTTACTGTCGCTTACAGGCTCACATAGTTCATTGCTCATTCCATGATTGTTAGAACCATTTGGGATAGATTAGGAGGTGTGGCCTCATTGGAGGTGTGTTATTGGCAGTGGCCTATGAGGTTTAAAAATTCCATACAATTCCCAGTTATCATCTCTCCCTGCCTCATGGCTTTTGTCTCAAATATTAAATCTCAGAGACTACTCTAGCACTGTGCCTGCCTGCCTGTTTGCTTTGCTCCCTGCCATAGTGGTCATGGACTCTACTATTCTCTGACACTGTGAGCCACAACTTAATTGCTTGTTTTTCATTAGTTTCCTTGGCTATGGACTTCTCATGGCAATTGAAAAATAATTAAGATAGCTCCCTTCACATATGTCTTTAGATAGCTTGATTTCAGCTTTCTTTGTCATTGTGCTTTTATAAAGAGTTCTGCCTAGATGTCTTATAAACAAAGCAGAATTAGTACAAAAATTTTATGTATAAGATTTGGAAAAATGTAACCATGATCATTTTTTTTAAGTGGGTCACCAGAGAGACCTGCAGTCATAAGTCACCAATTCAATGAGGACTATCATAGACTTATTGACTTGAGTTACTCAATGGGGTTAGGGACTTAATAAGGGTGTTAGGGACTTAATCATAACAAGATTTTAAGGAGTAAAATATACTAAGTATGAAATATTTGGGATGTGGTTCTTGATCCAGCAACCAACCACTTCTTCCATTATGATATTCTGAAACAAAGCAGCAAGTGAAAAGATCCCAGAGAAGCTATCTTTTAAAAAACGTTACTATGCATATTTATGTATATTCATTTTTGTAGGTCAGTGCATCAGTACTTTGAACAGATTTGCTAAATGGTACCATGTTAGAAAAGATAACAAGACCAAATATCGTAATATTTAATAATTTCTTACAACATTTTAATTCTGTGTTCATAACATTTTTGAGAAGCTGGTGCTACCTCCATGAGCACCACAGTAATTGTCATAATGATTGGCATTATGTAGCATTATTTAACTTTGAGAGATGAAGTGACTCCCCCAAATGTTCATAACTGATAACTGCTGGGTTTGTTTAAAGCTATTACTGGATGTTGAGTATTTGATTCTTTAATGCTTTCTTCAATGAAGAGTAGAGACACTGTAATTAGTATAACAAGATCAGTATATTCCCCAATTATAATACACGAAATGAAAGACACAACAAAGTTCTTAGAATTTAAAGTTCTCTTAAAATTGGAACTTTGCATTCAATCTCAGATTAAATAAATCAGAATTACAAAGGGGATTGTTCATTATCAAAGTCAACGAAGCTCAGCTAGAATGATGTCTAACTGGAGGAAATAAAGTTCTCATTAAGAATTGTTAAATCCGTTAAAGTATAGAGCATATTTCTTCATAATCACTATTCAAAAGTGGGTCTTTTGTGATGAGATAATTGAAACGCAATGATGAAAGTCTTTAAGCAGCTTCCTAATATGGAAATATGATGAAAGCTAATCTTAAATTTGCTTTCATTAGATAAGTGGTTCGACTCTCTAAATAGATTCCTGTAGCTCAAGTAGGAAAATTAGAATTGTTTGTTTGAAATGTCAGTTAACAATCCAATTTTTATTCAATCAAGCAATCAGCTCCCTATTTCTTAAGTACCAGTTCAAAGATTGATATTATTCTCTTTATCAGATAAGCTGAATAACACTTCACATAGATATTTTCAAGCAGTTAACTCCTGTTTGCCACGTGTATCTAACAGCCTTCTGCTGTGACATGTCCAAGTGCTTAGACTGAATGCTTCTGTGATGTCAATAATGATCCTCTATTCAAAATCAGATATAGCCTCGATTTCTCAAATGCTTGAGTGATCATTTTCTTTAGTAATTTAGTTCTGCATAGAATTCCATAGCTATGATTACTTGCTAAGTAATCTAAGCATATTAGTTTGAAAAGCTGCATGAACATGTGGCCCAGATAATAACCGCAGAGTAATTGCAAGGGAATCTTTTACAACAGGCTTATTTTCCTCTAATAAACTCTCCCCTGATGGTTAGCTGGGACTCAGCAAATGGTATGAGTTCTAAAGTATTCATGGATTAAAATAACTCTTGAAATAGTTAAGATGTTAATAACCACATAAGGATGGTGGATTGACCAGTGTTCCCCTCTACCACCACTACTTTTTCAGCTTGTTAAAAATTCTGGACATTAATATCAAGCCAGTTAACCTGAAGTTTCACAATGACATTTTGCACTGTACCTTTTTTGTGTTTTGGCCATGTCATGATCTCAAAACAGTTCTGTCTGGTTCTAAGCAAATTCACCAGTTTGGTTTTTGTTCTTCATGAAAGCTAACATGTATTAATATGGTTGTGTTCTAAGAATTTTAAATAGGTGAAAGATAAAGATAGATAGATAGATAGATAGATAGATAGATAGATAGATAGATAGATAGATAGATAAATGATACATAAATGCATAAAAGCAGATGGACAGATTATAAAGCCCTCATATTTCCAGTTCAGAGTTTATATTAAATAACTATTTCTAAGGAAAGTTGAATCATAAAATTTGCAATTATATTTGGATCATCTATAAACTTGATTTTAATTAAAAATTATATTATTTTCTATTAGTTATGAATGGTTCCTCTTAGACTGACAAGCATTTGAAAATAAAATTCTGTCGTAGCTATTTTTATGACACGTACAAATTCAGCTTACTCTGTTGGTACTTAGAGGAAAGATGATGGACATTATTAGTTGGTATTTTCTGGAACATATTGCCCAGAGATGGAGGAATTCACTGGCAGTAATTCCAGAAGTGTTTTAAATGCTGACTTACTCTCAAAAATCTCTGAAATTTAAGTTCAGTTATCAGCAAGCACACAGATTTTGTTTTGTTTTAAATTCTGTTTTATAAGCAGTTCAGCACCTATGATTTCATTAAATTTTGATTAAATTAAGCCTTGTTAACTTTGCTATAGAAACAGTTTTATTTGGCAGGCATTTGTTTGACTTTATTACCTTAGTGAATTTATAGTCTGTCTGTCAATTAATCTGTTAATAAGAATAGTTGTGTTTTTTAAGTTCTTTAAGAATCAGGAATATCTTAGTCTGTCATGATAGAAGAGGAAAACACTGAACACTGTGATAATATAGCAGCTGAGTTGCATTAAGAGAGCACATAGACTTTAAGAAATGTATATGTGTAACTATCATTGATCTGTAGTGGTGTTTTGATTATCTGATATTATTATGCACTGATATTCTACAATCTAAGTATGTTTGCAATTTCCAGGAACAGAGGCTATTGCTGATATTTCTACTTTCATTTAAAAACATCAAATGCAAGGTGTCTTCTCAAGTTTGTTTTCCTCTCAGAGTTTGTATTCATAAACCAGTATTGTCAACATCATCATCATCATCACCATCATCATCTTCATCATCGTGACCACTACGACCACTACCAATAGCACCATCACCCGCAACATAACATGCTGATGTTTAAAGCACTCACTTCAAGAAAATTACTTTATTGGAAGCTTATGACTACACAGAGAATTCATATGGGACCAACAATCACAATCCATCTGTGTGTAAAGAGGAATGTAGCCCAAATGCTAGAGAAGTTTGGAGAGAAAACTAGAAACCTAGGATGGTGCATCTCTTCCTTGTCCTCAACAACCTTTACTTTGATCACCTCTAATTTCATGGACTTGTGTCCTGTATTCAACAGAATGCATTGCCTCTTATCTTCATTCCCATCTCTACTTCCCAATATACCTCCAATCCCAATATAACAAACTTAATTTTATTTATTCTAGAAAGTAGGTAAAATTTTCTTCAATCTTTTCAATAAGAAAATACTACAGGTAAAACTTGCTTTATTGGTTGGTGAGATGGATGAGTGGATAAAGGCTGAAATCTTGAGTTTAATCCCTAGGATTCACATGTAGTAAAGAGAGAGAATGACCACTAAATTTGTCTTTAGAACACAATAAACTCTTGTAGCCAAACAATTACTTTTCATTTGCCTGTAGAATAAGGAGTCCAGCGAGAAATGGGGGCTATTAGGACATTTTCCCCTAAATGTTCTTATATGTTATAATTACCAAGAAAAATAATTGGGAATGTGTTTCATCACCCCAAGAAACTAGTTATGGAAACTGATGGGCTATTTCTTGGCATTTATGAACATTTAATTGGGAAATTTATCTCATAGCTTTACCCAATAGGAAAACTCTGGGTCCTAAGAGCGACATATGTTGGCATTCTAATTCCTAGCTCTCCCTCGCCTCAGTTTAGCTCTATCCCTAAGTTTATTATACTTGCCATCTGATCCTGTAGGATGTAGAGACAGCTGTACTGGAGACTATATGAAGTGAAATATTTTGGGAAGATGCAGGAATTTCTATTCAGATCTGGGAGCAGTAAGAACACATATAAATACATACATACAAACCTATATACATGTATAAATTCATACATATACATATATACACAAACATATATAATATATATGTACACACAGATATATGGGCAATAAATATATTGCTCTTAACTTTGAAGCTGAATCAACTCTGATAATACAGCTCATTGATGCTTACAGAACGCATATGTAGTAAATGGTATAGCTTGAGAAATGGCTAACAGAATCTTAGAGAAGTGTTCTAACCCAATGCTTGCTTACTCTGGAACTCAGCCTTAGGAAAGAAGCCAGAAGCATAAGCCTTAAGCTCACATTTATATGCAGCATATGAGCTCCTGTCTTCTTAAGTATAAAGTGTTGGATGGCATGTACTTATATGCTTTAAATATAAAAATGTCAGCTTCCTATAACAATACATAATTTATACAGAGTTGTTTCATCAACATTTAGTCATGATATGCTAAGCTGTATCCAGACTCTTTTTAGATGAATATAAATGCTTTGGTGTACTGCAGGATTCTCTTAGGAAAAACTACATCTTAAACTAACTTCACATTTTTAAGACACCTTGCCAAAACTTCTGTTTTATAACAAGTACATTTAATTACAAAGACAAAAGCAAAACAGAATAAAAAACACAAATGCTACAATGATAAACAAAATTAAAGGTGTACTTTAAAAAAATCCAATATTCCACTAATTAATCATAGTGAATGGAAGAGCCACAGGTTGCCTTAAGTCACAGATATTTGAGTGGCAGAGAACTCTTCGTTTACTCATATGAAACAGTTGAAAGTTGTAAGGCAAGTGAAAATGACTTAGACATGCCTTGTTTGGCCAAGGGAAAGTAAATCTATGGGTAGAATTTTCTATAAATTGTCAACTTTTGTTTTTTAATTTCTAAGGAATTAGATTAATATTATAAAGAGAGCTGCAAAGAATTTTAGAATGTGGGGTGTCTGCAGGTTTGGAGGAGGACAGGATAATAAAAGTAGGGAGGTAATATTGGACATCTGTGGATCCTTGAACCTGATATTAAAATAGCATTGAGGAATGACAGCACACAGGTTTCTCTGTGCCCTTCAATGATGGCAGACACAGTGTCCCTGACTAGCAAAAAATCCTCAGCTCAGCCCTCACCTCCTTTCAGTGCCATGGCCTGTAAGAGAGCCAGAGGCTTCAGTTCCAGGTAGGACTTACATGACAGAAAAAAAAAAGTTGTTTCTTAAGAAAAACCTTAGGAAACATGACTTCATTCCTTGGATTATTTATTTGAACTTGACAGCCATCTACTTGGGCTTTAGGCAACACTCTTTAAATTTAATCAAGTAAGTCAGCTTTATTTGTTTTCCCACTAACCAAAAAATATCTATCGTCTTGACTCCAGCTGTCAAATGTTCTAGGTAAAATCAGATTTACAACAAGAAGATTAACTCATTACATTTGCTTTTCCTGCTTGCTGATTTTTTTCTTTAGTTTTTTTCTCTTTCTAGAGACTAACCCAATTTATTTCTAACAACATTTATTTTGACAAAAAGAAATACCCAATTCAGAACAATCCCTTAGAGGAAGAGAGAAATCAAGTGCACAAAACAATGAACTTGGAAGAAGTGCTTTCCTCATTACATTATTTTCTAGCTCTAATTTTGCAAAACAAGTAAATGAAACAAGGCCTCATTATAACAGTAATTATACTAGAGAAATTTAAATATTCCACTTGAAAAATATAACCCAAACTAAGCATATATGTGGGTAGACAAAGTCTTTTGATCATGTAGACTTTTATGTTAGGTATACCTGTCCTTCCCCTTACTTTCTGTTTCTGCTATATTTGTATTATACTTTGGAATCTAAGTACTACATTTGAAAAACAAGGTTAAAGGAAGTTCCTATTTTATAGGATTATAAGAACAAAATACTTGATGCTTTTATCAAGTGCAAGTATTCCATGGAAGTCCGTCATTTATTTTATTGACTTGTGACAGGATATAGATTTTCTGACATCTCTTAGTGCAGTTCTAGATGGTAAATGAGTGTTGTTTTAAAGGGATTCTATGGTATATATTTTGAATTTTTTGCAGATTTCTAATTCAAGAAATTTTCCCCATACATAGAAGGAGTAGGATAAAAAGTAAATATCAGGGCCTGGAGAGATGGCTGCCGATGCCCCCATGTTTGTGATGGGTGTGAACCACGAGAAATATGATAACTCTCTCAAGATTGTCAGCAATGCATCCTGCACCATCAACTGCTTAGCCCCCCTGGACAAGGTCATCCATGACAACTTTGGCATTGTGGAAGGGCTCATGAACACTGTCCAGGCCATCACTGCCACTCAGAAGACTGTGGATGGCCCCTCTGGGAAGCTGTGGCGTCATGGCCGTGGGACTGCCCAGAACATCATCCCTGCATCAACTGGTGCTGCCAAGACTGTGGGCAAGGTCATCCCAGAGCTGAACAGAAAACTCACTGGCATGATCTTCAGTTTTCCTGCCCCCAATATATCCATTGTGGATCTGACCTGCCACCTGGAGAAACCCGCTAAGTATTATGACATCAAGAAGGTGGTGAAGCAGGCATCTGAGGGTCCACTGAAGGGCATTCTGGGCTACACTGAAGACCAGGTGGTCTCCTGTGACTTCAACAGCAACTCCCACTCTTCCACCTTTGACGCTGGGGCTGGCATTGCTCTCAATGACATCTTTGTAAAGCTCATTTCCTGGTATGACAACGAAAACAGCTACAGCAACAGGGGCGTGCACCTCATGGCCTACATGGCCTCCGAAGAGTAAGAAGCCCTGGACCGCCTACCCCAGCAAGAGAGCAAGAGAGAGACCCTCGGCTGCTGCAGAGTCCCTGTCCCAACTCAGTCCCCACACTGATTATCTCCCTCACAGTTTCCATCCCAGACCCCCATAACAACAAGAGGAACCTAGGGAGCCCTCCTTATTCTCTTGAATATCATCAATAAAGTTCTGCTGCAAAAAGAAAAAAAAAGTAAGTATCAGTAAAAGAAAAAAAATCTAGGCTTGAAAAGATGGACAGGCAATAGAGGATTGACTCCTGTCTACCCCAAGTATTTAGAAAAGTCGAGAGGAGTGGAAGTGGATACTACATTCAAAAAAGGACAGATATGATTCTGTACATGATATCTGATATGGGTATCTTGACTTTAATGGAAGGCAGAACCATTCTGGTTAGGAAATCATAGCAAACACAACATAGACTTTAAAAAAAAGTGATTTAGTCAGGATGGCAATTCAATATGTTTTATTGTTCTATTTTCTTTTTGTAACTAATTACCTTTTTTGCAAGTTTTATGCATATATATATATATATATATATTTCTGTTTACTCATAACCATACCTTTTATTCCCCAACTTGTATGTGTGTGTTTAAATGGATGCAGATAGAGGCATGTGCACATTTGAGTCAAGGATAGAAGACATTTTCCTATATGGTGTTATCCTCATGACCACCTCTCTGAGTCAGTGTTATTATTATTATTATTATTACTATTTTGGCTTAGGGCTTAAAAATTAGATTAAGCCAGATGAGTAGTAAGTTCCAAGTAGCCTCCTGTTTTTGCCTCCCATAACTGGGTTAATGACTTGACCACCATCCACATACCTGGACACCATTCCTGGACATTTTGAATGGGTCCTAGGAATCAAACTCAAATCCTCATTTTAAAGAGTGAACTACTTTCCCAACCTAGCAATCTCTCTAGCTCAGATATATCTGTTACAGTGGTGAAGAAGTCATCCTTTAGTGTTTATGGTATACATGCATGAGTACTTTTAAATATACATGGTTCTAGTGTAGTGGATTACATTGATGGATTTCCTTATATTGAACCATCCCTGCATCCCTGGGATGAAGCCTACTTGATCGTGGTGAATGATCGTTTTGATGTGTTCTTGGATTCGGTTGGCAAGAATTTTATTGAGTATTTTTGCATCGATATTCATAAGAGAGATTGGCCTGAGATTCTCTTTCTTTGTCGGATCTTTTGTGTGCTTTTGGTATTAGTGTAATTGTGGCTTCATAGAACGAGTTGGGTAGTGTTCCTTCTGTTTCTATTTTGTGGAACAGTTTGAAGAGTATTGGTGTTAGGTCTTCTTTGAAGGTCTGATAGAATTCTGCACTAAAACCATCTGGACCTGTGCTGTTTTTGGTTGGAAGACTTCCAATGACAACTTCTATTTCTTCAGGGGTTATAGGACGGTTTAGATGGTCTATTTGATCCTGATTTAATTTTGGTACTTGGTATCTGTCAAGGAAATTGTCCATTTCCTCAAGATTATCTAGTTGTGTTGAATACAGGTTTTTGTAGTAGGATCTGATGATTTTTTGAATTTCCTCAGTTTCTGTTGTTATCTCTCCCTTTTCGTTTCTGATTTTATTAATTTGGATACTATCTCTGTGCCCTCTGGTTAGTCTGGCTAAGGGCTTACCTATCTTGTTGATTTTCTCAAAGAACCAACTCCTCGTTTTGTTGATTCTTTGTATGGTTTTATTTGTTTCTACTTGATTGATTTCAGCCCTGAGTTTGATGATTTCCTGCCTTCTACTCCTCTTTGGTGTATTTGCTTCTTTATGTTCCAGGGCTTTCAGGTGTGCCATTAAGCTGTTAGTGTATGCTGTCTCCCGTTTCTTTTTGGCGGCACTCAGGGCTATGAATTTTCCTCTTAGCACTGCTTTCATTGTGTCCCATAAGTTATGACAAGAACTTCAAGTCTCTGAAGAAAGAAATTGAAGAAGACCTCAGAAGATGGAAAAATCTGCCATGCTCATGGATTGGCAGGATTAATATAGTAAAAATGAGCATCTTACCAAAAGTAATACACAGATTCAATGCAATCCCCATCAAAATCCCAACTCAATTCTTCATAGAGTTAGAAAGAGCAATTCAAAAATTCATCTGGAATAACAGAAAACCCAGAATAGCTAAAACTATTCTCAAGAGTAAAAGAACCTCTGGGGAAATCAGTATCCCGGACCTCAAGCTGTACTACAGAGCAATAGTGTTAAAAACTGCATGGTATTGGTACAGTAACAGACATGTAGATCAATGGAACAGAATTGAAGACCCAGAAATGAATCCACACTCCTATGGTCACTTGATCTTTGACAAAGGAGCTAAAACCATCCAGTGGAAAAAAGATAGCCTTTTCAACAAATGGTGCTGGCTCAGCTGGCGGTCAACATGCAGAAGAATGCAAATTGACCCATCCTTATCTCCTTGCACTAAGCTCAATTCCAAGTGGATCAAAGATCTCCACATAAAACCAGACACACTGAAACTAATAGAAGGGAAACTAGGGAAGAACCTTGAACATATGGGCACAGGGGAGAATTTCCTGAACAGAACTCCAATAGCTTATGCTCTAAGATCAAGAATAGACAAATGGGACCTCATTAAATTACAAAGTTTTTGCAAGGCAAAAGACACTGTCAAAAAGACAAAGCGGCAACCAACTAACTGGGAAATGATCTTTACCAACCTTACATCCGACAGAGGGCTAATATCCAAGATATACAAAGAACTCAAGAAGTTAAACTCCAGAGAGGCAAGTAACCCTATTAAAAAATGGGGTACAGAGCTACACAAAGAGTTCTCACCTGAAGAATATCTAATGGCTGAGAAGCACCTAAAGAGATGTTCATCATCCTTAGTCATTAGGGAAATGCAAATCAAAACAACCCTGAGATTCCATCTCACACCAGTCAGGATGGCTAAGATCAAAAACACAGGAGACAGCAGTTGTTGGCGAGGATGTGGAGAAAGAGGAACACTCCTCCACTGCTGGTGGAATTGCAGGCTGGTACAACCACTCTGGAAAGCAGTCTGGCGGCTCCTCAGAAAACTGGGCATGACACTTCCGGAGGATCCGGCTATACCACTCCTGGGCATATACCCAGAGACTTTACCTGCATGCAATAAGGACACATGCTCCACTATATTCATAGCAGCCTTATTTATAATAGCCAGAAGCTGGAAAGAACCCAGATGTCCCTCAACGGAGGAATGGATTCAGAAGATGTGGTATATTTACACAATGGAATACTACTCTGCAATTAAAAACAATGAATTCACGAAATTCCTAGGCAAATGGTCAGAACTTGAAAATATCATCCTTAGTGAGGTAACCCAATCACAAAAGATCACACATGGTATGCAGTCACTGATAAGGGGATATTGACCCAGAATCTCAGAATACCCTAGACACAATCAGCATATCAATAGATTTCTAAAAAGATGGAAGGAGAGACCCCTGGTCCTGGAAAGACTGGATGTAGGGGAACACCAGGACAGAGTAATGAGAGGGGGTTGAACGGAGAAAAGAGGGAGGGAAGGGGGCTTATGGGACTTTCGGGGAGGGAGGAAACGGGAAAGGGGAAGTGATCTCGAATGTAAATTAAAAAAATAAAATAAAATAAAAAAAAATATACATGGTTCTAGTGGAGACAACTGAAATCATCCTTGAAAATGTTCTTGCTTACAATGACAGTGTTCAGAGACAAACAATGAAAGATTCATGTGTTTGCTAGTTTTGGGTCAAGTTGACACAAGGTATAAAGAATTATATGAAAGGGGGAAACCTCAATCTAGAAAATGCCTCCATAAGATCCTGTGGTAGGGCATTTTCTTATTAGAAATCGATGTGTGAGGGTCATCCCTGGGGCAGTCATTTTTGATTCTATTTAAAAAAAGGAGTCTGAGCAAGCCACGGTGAGTACACCATTAAGCAGCACCAATCCATGGCCTCTGCATCAATTCCTGAATCCAGATTTCCGTTCCACTTAAGTCTCTACTGTCCTGATTTTGATAATGAATTGTTATATGAAACTTTGAGTGAAATAAACTATTTCGTCAATGAATTGCTTGTGGTTATGGTTTCCCATCATAGCAATAATAATCCTAAGATAGTGCATAAGAAAAAAATATCGGTGAAACATTGGTGATTTTCTCAAGGGACATGAGTCTCATTTAAAACCACAGGTTCATTTTTTATTATACGTGTCAGTCATGTGGTTTTTATAACTTCCTTTACTAAACCTATCTAGCAGAAATCAATATTTGGCTTTTTATTTCCTCATTTAATTAGCATATATGTATATATTCATTCACATCTCATAATTCAGATGCTTCATTAATTATGACTGAATTTAAAGATGTAGCTCTAGATTATAATGTATATGCACCTCTTGTGAATTCAGTTAATTCTTTTACAATATAAATAGTACTTCCATGTGTCAAGAAGTTTGTTGTATAATATAATTATCCATTAGCATAATAATTCAAAATAGAAATGCATATAGCAAAAAATTCCTAAAATATGACCATTGTATTTTCACCAAACCCACAAACAACATTTTGTACAAATTGCTAAATTAACACAAATCACTTGGAGAATCAAAGAATTGTGGTTACTCTTCAGGCCGGGCATGGAACTGAATAACACTGGAAAGTTCTATAAATTATAACTATAATAGGAAACATCAAGTTCTTTAGAGTTCTTCCAAGGATTTGTCAACCCAGAATCACTATCAAACCAATAATGCTATATTGATGGTTTTGTTTTTAAATTTAATATAATTGATAAATAGTCATGCGTGTGGTGTAGATGTCAAATTCTGCAAATACTGCATGTTTGCTGTGTGTTTCTCATTTAGGAATTAGTGTAAGACATGTGTTACATTCCTATTTCAAAATTGTTCCTGTTTATCCAAGACTTTTTTTGATGACGGGTGAGAAATACAGTTATTGTGGGTGAAAGGATAATTATTCCATCAAAATACAGTTAGAAATTATCTTGTTTTAGTAGTAGGTTGTAAGTTCTCCTCTTGGGTCTATGATCTCTCCAGTTTATAGTACCAGGATGGGATTCCCTCCTATTTAGTGGTTCTTAAGCCAATTAAACAGCTGAAGATTACCCTCAAGACAGAGGTACCACTATTGCACTATTGGAGATATTCTGCTGTTGGCATTTGTTGGTATCGTGTCTAGCTAGGACTATTGATTGCTTTTCTCCCAAAAGACTTAAAATTAGTATCTTGACAGTTACCTGGAGATAATTCTACCTCTCTTTATTTACTCACCTTAACTAAGCTGAATGGTTCTTTATCTGTGCCTTTATATAGTTTTCCTGTCCTTGTGTGAGTACTTAGGAATAACTTTCTTCACATTTCTTTATTTTTTTTTCAATTATTTTTCCTAAATGGAATTATACTTTTATTGGTTATTTTTTTACATTTTAAATGTCATCTCACTTCCCAGTTTCCCTTCCACAAACCCCCTATCGCCTTCCCCTCCAACTGCCTCTATGAGGGTGCTCCCCAACTCACATACTCCTGCCTCAGTGCCCTAGCATTCCCCTACCCTTGGTTATCTTATCGAACCTCCATAGGACCAAGGAACTCTCCTCCCAGGGATGCCCAATAAGGCAATCCTCTGCTACATATCCAACTGGATATGTATACATATCCCCACCATGTGTACTCTTTGGTTGGTGGTTTGTTCCCTGGGAACTTTGGGGGGGTCTGGTTGGTTGATATTGTTTTTCTTCTAATGGGGTTGCAAACCCCTTCAGCTCCCTCAGTCCTTGCCCATTGTGGTTTTCCTCCACTGGGTTTCCTGTGCTCAGTCTGTTGTTTGGCTGTGTGCATCCGCATCTTGGTATTTCTTAATTTGAGGTCATTTAATTTCTCTGAATGTGGGATTCTGCACTATTCTGGTCAGCTAATAGACCTTATTTGACTTTCAAAGATTTCATGAATACCCTTTGCATGCTCTTATATCTTTAGTTTTACCAAGTTTCAAGACTGGAGGATGGAAAGTTATTGCATACAATTTTAAACCTTTCCCGTTTTCTAAGATCTTTAGTTTAGCTTATGCAAATGATAGTGTTTAGTTAACATAAGGAAAAAAGGCTACTTGTACATTTTATCTGTGATAAATGATTATCATTTTGAGGCAATAGGAATTCTACTGTCTCCCACTTTCTACTGAACTATGATGTCCATTTACCCTAGAGCATCATTTAATCTGTGATATGAATATTGTACAGGAAGTATGGATGAAATATATTGGGAATATACATTGTGAAAGAGACTGGAAAATCGTGATATAGAAAGATCAACCAAAACCTGCTGATCTGCCATTACAAATGGTGATCTGCTGAGCAGATGTAAGCAAAGAAGTTTGGATGAAATCTATGAGGTGTGCTCAAAAGAAAGTCTGCTCTCAGAAGAGTTATCACAAAGCCTAAGATGAATGTTTTAATAATTAAATGCATTCAGCTTTATATTCCCTTATGTCTATTTCCCCTACCTTTTTCTTTTACTTAATTCTCATCTCTTTGTGACCTCATCCCATTATGATTCTGAACTATTTTGAGAGTGTCCTAGAATAATTACTCAACCCTTCACAGTATACCTAAGGTCTTGATGACCCCATCTCTACCCTAAGTTATCAATTTGAAATATTAATTTAAACAAATACACTCTCAAATTTACTATGTCATATATAGCCTAGATAAGGGAGACATAGTTCAGCAAAATCCATTTCAAGATTCGTACATGTTCTTCATCTGTTCTAATAAAGTAGGCAAGGGCTATTTAAAATATTTTGAGTTCAAAAGATGATATTTTTAAAATGTAAAACATACACACTGGATTTCAAATACTAGCATATATAAAACAATGGAGGATTTCAGTATGATTTTTGTTGGTTGCATATCCTTTATGCATATGCATTTGAGTGTGAGGGTGCATATGTATGTTTGTGTATGGAGGGCAAAGGTCAACACTAGATGTTGATTTACACAAACTATCCACTTCGATTTTTGATGTTTTTATTGTTGTTTTTGTTGCTTTATTTTGTTTTTAATCAGTGTTTCTTTCACTGGGACCTTGAGTTTACTGATTGTGCTGGCCCCCAGCATCTTACTGTCTCCACCTCTCTAGTTCTGAACCGTAATAGCCACTTTTGAGATTACAATATCATTATATCATGTTTCCCCTTACCTTTCTTTTGCTCAAGTCTTCCAAGTACAGTTCCGTGTTTGCTTCCATTTCATAACCTCCTTTTATTTCATTGCTGTGTCATATATATATGTGCACATATATGTGTATATATGATATATATTTGATATAAGCAATGTATATATTTATTATAATGTAAAATGTATTATATATTATAAAATCAAATATGCATTCTATATTATAATTACAATATATATTTTATATAATATGAAATAATATAAAATATATGTATATGAATATATTATATCATAATTATATTTGTAATTTGTGATTTGTAATTTATAATATGAATTATATAATGCATATATTTAGAATATATAAATTTATTCTAAATATGTAGATACTCCCTGTTCAGACAGTGCAATGTTACTTGTCTGTGTATGTTTTCAAGGGTGAACACTTGATATTGGATAACCACTGATATGCTGTGCCCTGAAAAAAACCATTTCTTCTGCTGTTCTTCCATGGTAGCTGCAGTTCCATGTCGAGAGCTGAGGTCTCTTGAGCTGTCTCATTTTTGTGTGAACATGTTATTATTTTAGTCCTTGCTCTGCTCATGTTCAGGCAACTATGTTGGTGAGACTTCACAAATGATGTATCTTCTCTAACATTTCTCAGAAATACAATTTCCAACAAACTTCTCTTCCTCTGCCTTTGACAATATGGTTGTTGGAAGTGAATCTTACCTCCTCATGCTTGCACAGCAAACAGTTTCATAGATGAGCTATCTCCCCACACCCTTGTTTGTATGTTTTAGTGTAGTAGTTTAGATGTTTACTATCGAATAAAATTAATCTCATATAAACATTACCTGCTTTCATTTTTATTTTTAAATCTTTGGCTTTTAGAACAATTGTAATCCCATGTATGACTCATTCAAGTTCTCTGTCTCTGGCACTTTTTTTCATGATTTGAGTAACTAGTGAATATTTGCTGATTTAGATTAGATTTTTTAAAATAACAATTTTTACTTAATTTTCCTTGGGCTTTTTAGTTTGGTTTAGACTGAAACTTCTAGACTTTATTTTGTTATTTTAGGGATATTTAGAAATAGGTATTAGATGGTTTGTTCAAAATTGCTGAGGGAAATAATACCAGAAGAAGCATCTAACTTGAAATAATAGGACTGTTCAACATAGGCTATATGATAAGGTGCAAATAGTAACTGATCCTGTCTATACGAAAAATAAAAATGGGTATTCTGTGATGGTTTCAGATAAGAATAAATGGACAAATTCAGCTAATTTATGAAACCATTCTACAAACCATTCTGAATGTTTCCAGTGTCAGATACCACTGGTGTTGCTGGAAATTGACACAGACAAGATGTCTTGCACAATGGGATATAATTAGCTCTATGCAATGTGGTGATATTTGAATAAATTAAAATGAAAATGGAAAGATATTAAAAGAATAGCACTACTAATAATTGTCATTATTGTAGGGAGAATGGTGAATTTTTAATTTTGTGTTTGAGGAAATAGTTAAAGATTTAGTTATTGTAAGCAACTTTAAGAATTTTAGCTAACTTTTACTTTGGAAAAGCTTTAATATAGGAGCCACTTTTCTGACATTGATAAATCTTTTCTATGTATCTAGATATGATATCCCTTTAAAAATAGAAAATTTTATCCTCAGCAATGCACTTCAAATGTTGCTATTCATTAGAATAGTTTTTGTTGTTATTTTTATTATAAAAGACACTACAATCATCTGAAATTTGGCGTTTTCTGTTTTTTTTCTTTGTTGGTTGACCATTCTTCATCATCCTAACAGTATAACTATCATAATTCTATTCTGAGGAAATGGTGATTAAGTCTCAATCCTTGGAGAATATCCTCAAAGATTATAGTGTCACTATTACTAGAGTGACATAGAAAAAGATTTGCCAACATATCTATATTTATCTATCTGTATTTCCATATATATATATATATATATATATATATATATATATATATGCATACAGAAACAACCTACAGACCCAGGTTCTAAAACAGCATTTGCTCTGATAAACTTCACTATTAATATACCTCCAAGTTGCAGTTTCTTTTGACTACAAATAGAATGACTGTTAGTTTGATCACAATAAAAGGTTATGACACTAATCAACTTTTCCCAAAGAAATCTATGTATTTCTGTACCTCATATGTTGCATGAGGAATTTCCAGGGTTTGGGAAGCCAATTCAACTTCAAGGAATCATTACTAACCTTTAAAAAATCTTTTTAATGGAAAAAATAAAGTTAAGGCCAAGATATGTTCTCAGTAAATGTTGATCATCCTTTGATACTTTAAACAGAAGCTTTTCAGAGGTTACACTGTATAACTTCAAATAACTTTTGGTCTTTTGCTCATCCTTCAAGACCTTTTATAGAAATATCAACTGGAGAATGAATTCAAGTAAGAATGATTGACAGAGAAAATGACAACTCAGGGAGGTATATACTAAAGTGATTCCTCAGGCTTGTTCATTTATAAGCACACTTCTAGCATTCCTCTGGTGTTAGGAACATTTCCTGGGTACTTTAGAACAATTTCATAATTTTTTTAGAATAATTATGGATCTACTTTAATCTGTGGCTACATTCAGGAATTAGAGGTCCGTATGAATTTAAACTCAGTTATCATTCAGAGCACTGCTTACTCCTAGGAAAGCTTTTCCAGACAATATGAAGCATTTTTAGCAAGTAGTTCTCACCTGATCACATTCATCTCTGTGTCACATTTTCTAGAGAAACCACAGAGGAAATGTTCCAGAAGGAAGTGACTGTGAGAATGGTGTATCTTTACCCACAAACAACTTAAATAGTCTATTCAATCTACTTTGTCACTGAACATTTAATTAATTAATTATTTAATTGATTATTGCCATGTTTTGAAGTTTTCTAGTATGTGCATGCATGTTTCTAAACAAGCGTGTGCCTCGACATGAATATGGAGGTCACAAGACAACATTTCTTAGTTTTCACCTCCTTGAGTCTGGTTACCTCTTGTTTCTGCTACGGCATGCTCGACTCCTGGCTAATGGGTCCTTGAGCTTCTGATCGATTCTCCTATTTCTGCTTCCTATCATATTGTAAGGATAATGGTATTGTGGGTGTACATAAAAGCATCCAGCTTATTTATTTGGGATGGAACCCAGGTTATCTGTCTGTGTGTCAAGTACTTTTATTCACTGAGTAATCTTGGCAGTTGCTTCTATGAACATTTTGAAAGAAGCCTTTTTTTTTTCCATTTGAAAATCACAGTCTAACTCAAAACACATAGGTTATAATTGTGGTGGTCTGTTTTAGAGTAAAAACAGGACTCAAGTCTTCTTATAATAAAAAAGAAAGGAACTATTAGCTTCATCTGAGATCACTATTTAAAACAGCAGCAGGAAGTTCCTGGTTTTGAACTACCTAGTGGCCTCATTTCCTATTATATGTGTGAGAATCAAAACTATTTAAGAAGACTAATCCTAGTAGCAAACTGTATATTTGTTTTCCCTGAACAAGTGACTTTTCCCATTGCTGTGGCAAGAAACCTGACATAAACAAAAGGTGGCGGGGAAGACATGACAGCCACTGTATGATGGACTTGGCACATCTGCAGTTAAGATTCAAAGATAGGAGAGTGGGAGTTCATTTTCGTCTTCCTTTATGTTCAGCCTGGATCCTCAGATCATGGGCTGGTGCTACCTCTTTCACAGCAGGTCTTCCCTCCTCAGTTACACCTATTAGTAAGACCAATATGTCCACATCCAGAAATGCGTTTCCATAGTGATGATTCAATTTTTAAAGCAAGGTTGTTTTATAGAATCAAATTACTGTCATCACCATCTTATTTATTTATTTATTTATTTATTTATTGGTGTGTGTGTGTGTGTGTGTGTGTGTGTGTGTGTGTGTGTGTGTGAATGTTTCATGTGTGTAGGAGCCTGAGGATTCCTGAAGAGGGATCTCCTAGAGCTGGAGTTACATGTAGTTGTAAGCTACCTGATGTGGGAGGTGGGAACTTACCTAGGGTTCACTACAAAAGTAGTGTCAGCTCTTAACCAATGAGCCATCTCTTCAACCCTGCCTTCCATTATGGTTAATCCAATCAGAATCAGAATGACAATGAAGATTACCTATCATATGCCCATAATATTCCATTCTTTTTACTTATATGAATGACTAGAAACCTGTAAACTTAGTCTGCATTGTTTAATATCCTTGCTGGGCTGCCTTTCCAGTAATTGGATATTGTGGTTTAGTTAGATACAAGACCATGATGAATGCTGACTGTTACAGGTTTCCTCATAATAACCAGTGTCTACCTAGATTGTTATAAGTCAATATTCCTACTATAATGTTTTCTGTAGAGGAGTTTCAAATGTGTCTGCCTGTAATCAGCATTGTTTAGTTTTATTTAACTAGTAGAATCAGGAATTTCACAAAGCCTTCTTATTATTCAGAAATGTAAGATCTTTCAGCCTATATTGAAGTGTTTGCTGTCTTCAACATCTTCTCCCTTCTAATTTTTTTACTCATATTTTATTGGATATTTTCTTTATTTACATTTCAAAGTTATCCCCTTTCTAGGTTCCACCCCCACCCTTGGAAACCTCCTATCCCATCCCCCCTCCACCTATGAGGATGTTTCCCTACCCATCCACTCACTCCAGACTTCCCACCCTTGAATTCCCCTACACTGGGGCATCCATCGAGCCTTCACAAAACCAAGGGCCTCTTAGAGGAACACTCCTCCATTGTTGGTGGGGTTGCTTGCTGGTACAACCACTCTGGAAATCAGTCTGGTGGTTCCTCAGAAAATTGGACATAGTATTACCTGAGTACCAAGCTGTACACTCCTGGGCTTATATCTCTTCTAATTTTTAAACAATAGATCTAGAGAGATTACTGGGGACTTAGAACGTCATTTGGTTCATTTACTTCATTAGTCATAAAGAGAAACTGAAGCTGTCAGAGGCGGGGCTAGTGAGTTAGGGAGCAAGTTGTAGAGGTGACTTAGTTTGGATCAGGGTAGGAATTTCAGTTCTAAGCTTGATACATTTTTTAAATGATTTATTTATTTATTTTACGTATGTGAGTACCCTGTCACTGACTTTAGACTCACCAGAAGAGAGCATCAGTTCCCATCACAGATGGTTTTGAGCCACCACGTGGTTGCTGGGAATTGAACTCAGGACCTCTGGAAGAGCAATCAGTGCTCTTAACTGCTGAGCTATCTCTCCAACCCAATACATTTTTTTCTTTTAATCTTAAAGTCTGTTTTTTTTTCCAATGGTTTATTAACATGAGGTTCTATCATTTGAGTCTATCTCAAAAAATTTTAGAAGCATTTCAAGAGAAATAATAAGTTATTGAAACAAATAAAATATTGAGGAAGTTAGTAATGCCACTCATAACCATATTAGAATCAATTAATTTAATATAGTTAAAGCCCAAAATTTAAATAACTTTCATTGATTCTTGAGTTATTTATTTTTTTGTATCAATTACTGAAAAAACAAATTGTGAGTAAGGAGCAATAAAACTTGTCTAAGACATATGAATAGATTCATATGAACTTTAAGAATTAACTTAGAACACTAGATATGTTGGTACATGCTTCTGATATAAGCACCAGGGAATTGGAGAGATGGGAAATGGAGTATGAGGCCAGCCTGGGCTATAGAAAAGAGAGTTAAAAATGACATTACTTGATATTAGGATGTGAATTTATTCTGAAACTCAGCTTCTTTCATCAATCTGGCAAGTTAGGACATGGAGTTTAATAAGAATTGTGTAAAATAACTCTATGAAGAATTGAGTTGGGATTTTGATGGGGATTGCATTGAATCTGTGTATTACTTTTGGTAAGATGCTCATTTTTACTATATTAATCCTGCCAATCCATGAGCATGGCAGATTTTTCCATCTTCCGAGGTCTTCTTCAATTTCTTTCTTCAGAGACTTGAAGTTCTTGTCATACAGATCTTTCACTTGTTTGGTTAGCGTCACGCCAAGATACTTAATATGGTTTGTGGCTATCGTAAAGGGTATTATTTCTCTTACTTCTTTCTCAGCCTGCTTATCCTTTGAGTATAGGAAGGCTTCTGACTTGCTTGAGTTGATTTTATATCCGGCCACTTTGCTGAAGTCGTTTATCAGCTGTAGGAGTTCTCTGGTGGAGTTCTTTGGGTCGCTTATGTATACTATCATATCGTCTGCAAATAGTGATAGTTTGACTTCTTCCTTTCCAATTTGTATCCCTTTGACCTCTTTTTCTTGTCTAATTGCTCTAGCTAGAACTTCAAGTACTATATTGAAAAGATATGGAGAGAGAGGGCAGCCTTGTCTAGTCCCTGATTTTAGTGGGATTGCTTCAAGTTTCTCTCCGTTTAGATTGATGCAATTCAAAAATTCATCTGGAATAACAGAAAACCCAGAATAGCTAAAACTATTCTCAAGAGTAAAAGAACCTCTGGGGGAATCAGTATCCCGGACCTCAAGCTGTACTACAGAGCAATAGTGTTAAAAACTGCATGGTATTGGTACAGTAACAGACATGTAGATCAATGGAACAGAATTGAAGACCCAGAAATGAATCCACACTCCTATGGTCACTTGATCTTTGACAAAGGAGCTAAAACCATCCAGTGGAAAAAAGATAGCCTTTTCAACAAATGGTGCTGGCTCAGCTGGAGGTCAACATGCAGAAGAATGCAAATTGACCCATCCTTATCTCCTTGCACTAAGCTCAATTCTAAGTGGATCAAAGATCTCCACATAAAACCAGACACACTGAAACTAATAGAAGGGAAACTAGGGAAGAACCTTGAACATATGGGCACAGGGGAGAATTTCCTGAACAGAACTCCAATAGCTTATACTCTAAGATCAAGAATAGACAAATGGGACCTCATTAAATTACAAAGTTTTTGCAAGGCAAAAGACACCGTCAAAAAGACAAAGCGGCAACCAACTAACTGGGAAATGATCTTTACCAACCTTACATCCGACAGAGGGCTAATATCCAAGATATACAAAGAACTCAAGAAGTTAAACTCCAGAGAGGCAAGTAACCCTATTAAAAAATGGGGTACAGAGCTCCACAAAGAGTTCTCACCTGAAGAATATCTAATGGCTGAGAAGCACCTAAAGAGATGTTCATCATCCTTAGTCATTAGGGAAATGCAAATCAAAACAACCCTGAGATTCCATCTCACACCAGTCAGGATGGCTAAGATCAAAAACACAGGAGACAGCAGTTGTTGGCGAGGATGTGGAGAAAGAGGAACACTCCTCCACTGCTGGTGGAATTGCAGGCTGGTACAACCACTCTGGAAAGCAGTCTGGCGGCTCCTCAGAAAACTGGGCATGACACTTCCGGAGGATCCGGCTATACCACTCCTGGGCATATACCCAGAGACTTTACCTGCATGCAATAAGGACACATGCTCCACTATATTCATAGCAGCCTTATTTATAATAGCCAGAAGCTGGAAAGAACCCAGATGTCCCTCAACGGAGGAATGGATTCAGAAGATGTGGTATATTTACACAATGGAATACTACTCTGCAATTAAAAACAATGAATTCACGAAATTCCTAGGCAAATGGTCAGAACTTGAAAATATCATCCTTAGTGAGGTAACCCAATCACAAAAGATCACACATGGTATGAAGTCACTGATAAGGGGATATTGACCCAGAATCTCAGAATACCCTAGACACAATCAGCATATCAATAGATTTCTAAAAAGATGGAAGGAGAGACCCCTGGTCCTGGAAAGACTGGATGTAGGGGAACGCCAGGACAGAGTAATGAGAGGGGGTTGAACGGAGAAAAGAGGGAGGGAAGGGGGCTTATGGGACTTTCGGGGAGGGAGGAAACGGGAAAGGGGAAGTGATTTGGAATGTAAATTAAAAAAATAAAATAAAATTAAATTAAAAAAAAAAAAAAAAAGAATTGTGTAAAATAGGGAAGAAATGTGAATTTGATGAAGTTTCCTGGCAATTAGAGCAATTTATTTCACTATTAACATGACATGCTCGAAATAGAAATCAGCTATGGATGAAAGTGCAATTTTGTTGCTGGGTATTCCCAGTACTATGTAATTAAATAAAAAAAATATGGTCAGGAGGCAAAGAGGTGTTTTCATCTGACTCCTCCTGCAGAGCACTCATCAATCATGTCTGTGTTTGCTGCCTCCCAGTAGTAGGTGATGGTTATTTGTGATATGGTATTATTTGGAATTATTTTTCACTACAAATATTATACTACACGTGGAAAAATTAATTCTCCTCAATTAGAAACTCCAGATTCAATATAATATATCATTTTGTGTGTGGTATAAGAGTATAGCAGTGGTATAAGATCTTTTACCCCTTGATTTTTAAATTAAAATAATAAAAGAGTACCAATATAAATTATCTACCATCATGATAATAGAGACATATTTTTGACTGTAAAACATTGTGTTTGGAATATCTATTTATCACAGTCATCTGTTGATATTTATCTTTCATTTATCTCTTATCTACATTTCAATAATATCTATTTTCTATATACATATTTGTGTCTATATATCATATATTTTTATCTATCTATGATCTATCTCTATGTTATATATAAAATATATATAACAGTCTATTACCTATCTACTGTATTATCTATCTATCTATCTAATATTTAATTATTATCTGTATGTACACATTTGCCAGTGTTCCTAGAACTCAGTTGTCTTTTTTTCCTTATTTATATAGCTGAAACAAGGATAGGTGTGGCAGATTTACTTGAATACATATTAGTGGGTACAACTTAATTACTTTAAGTGAAGATATGAACTATTTTATATATGTATATATGTGTGTATGTATGTATGCATTATGTATGTTTTTATACATTTTTCTTGACATGCAAGGATAAAATAGAAAATAATCTATAATCACATCAATGTTTAAGTCAATTACGATTTATTTTTATTGTGCTCTAAAATGTTTTTTATCATGTTCTGGTATTTGCTTCATTACAATATCTCAATCAATCAAATTAACAGACTAGAATGTAATATTTTGCATTCTATTTTTGTTATGGTAGTGAATGTTGAAAATGCATATTGGAGTTCCATGGATTTTGTTACTTAATATCATCTCCTGATATCTTTCCTCACCTGAGAAAATACCTGATGATTGTACCATGAAGATGAACAATTCTGCCAACTGAAACATAGGTAGTGTGATCAAAATTGCAAAAAAGAGGAAGTTTGGTTGTACTGTATTATTTTATACAGTTATATGCTACTCAAAGTTAGCATATTAGAAATATCATTACCGTTAGTAGAATAGAAGTCATAAGCATATTAAAGGAAATGAAGGAAATGACTATATAGAGAGCATCTACTTATGGAAACCACTCAGCTAATAGTGTACAATAATACTGATCCTAGGATGTCAATGGATATTCATCTATCTACTGGCTCTTAAAATCAGTAGGAACTAGATTTGGTTCTACTTAATAAAGTAAAATGAATGGAAGCTTTCTAATTTTTGTGTTTCTCTTAAAATAAAATTGATTGGTCATAATAGAACATTCCAATGTTAATTTTTTTATTATAATCTCACAATATAGAAAAGGGCATGCAATTTCTGGTCAAGCACACTTGGCCTGTAGAATCATTTATTTGAAAAGACATTCTAGCCCAGTTAAACTATATATTTGATGTTGAATATAAACTAGATTTCATGGACACTTTGTACTTTTGTTTGGCTGCTTTAGAATATATTGGACTAATATGCTAATGAAAATGTGTCTTGATTTTTACAAGTGAAAATTAAAGCCAGCATTTTGTCCTGCCTAGCCCTGATATGAACAAAAGATGTTCACATGCACATTAATTTTCACATGAGAATTGTATAGAATATACAACAAAATGATTTAGTACTTTATACTAGAATGATATTTCAAAATTCCTGTCTAGTTTTAAATATCTGTGGGATTTCTGAGTAATTAGTTTTACAGGGTTAACATGATTAATTAACGGTAAATTATAATTTGAAAAATATCTCCTATCCACTAATACCAATTGTAACACTTTAAAATAAGGTCTTCGTCAATATATTTCTCTCCATTTATATGTCTACTTTGCATGCACCATTTATTGACGTTTTCTCTTGTGATCAAAATATCATGGATATGATGAATCCCTGACATCAAGAAAGTTAAAATATTAACAACAAATGATTATGTGCAAGTAAATGCATGTTATCTTATAGGATGCATACTCTGATAGATATGTCTAGCTATCCAAGTATGAGAATCATGATAGATTGCTATTTTTTCTCTGTAGTTACATTTACAAGGACTTAGGATACATCATGGCAAAAGAGACTTTCTCCTATATTAGTTAAGGTAATGTGAGTTTGCAACTCTATGATAAATATAAAGAACTAGATATTAGCTAAAGATGGAGTGTAGCAAGATACTAGCACACACTTGAAGAGAATCAAGAATAAGAATGTAGCCTGGGAGGGATATGCCCAATCATTGAATAGAGGCTGTATGATGTAAAGGTCATATATAGGCTTCAGTAATGTAGCATGGAGAGTGGTCTATGGAAAAAGTCATAGTGATTCATTAAATATGGAGAGGATCATTTGTCTTTGAAACAAAGCAAAATAAAAACATATTCTATGATCAGGTCTCAACTGTGTTAACACAGTAACAGAATATATATATTCTGGAAATCATCTAAAATATGTTGGGGCAAAGAAAAGAATTTTGAGGGCCTTAATATGGGGGCAAAGAAGGAACTATCTTGAAAGACAACAAAGGACAGAGTTTGGAGTGACTAGAAATGTCAAAAGAATTCGTTGGTCCAAAGAGAAGATTCTGACCATGAATGCAGGAGTAAACCTCTATCAATCTTGTGTCAGTTGGAATTTGAGTTCTTAGCAGATAAGACTCATCAGTGTGAGGAAACAGAGGACTTTATGGATAAAACAAACAAACAAATGAACAAACAAACTAAGGAAAAAGACAGTAAATGAGGAAGAAGTAAAGAAATGTCTGTACCGTATCTATACAATGATTTTCCTTTCATCTTGACTGAGTCATTTATTTAAATAGGTTTATAGTCCATACATGTCATCCACTATGTCATATACACTGAGTATCTATCTAGGAGTACTATAGATGCTTAATTGACCTAATCTTTCATTCCCCTCTTTCTCACTATAGTTTTGGTGGTGACTGTTAGTTGTATTTTTTGTTTGTTTGTTTGCTTGTTTTTGTTTTGAGACAAATCTCACTATATAGCCTTGGCCATTCTGGAACTAAAGATGCTGATCCGGGTGACCTTGAACTCAAAAGCTCTGTCTTTGAAATTTGGGATTAAAGGTGTGTAGCACTGCACCTGGCATCTCTCTTTCATTTTTAAAGTATATTGTTCAAGGGTGTTTACAGTAATTCATTAAAAAGATTTTTATGCTCTTTCTGATAAGTAATTTTTTCTTCTATGTAGTTTTCACTTTTACTACCTTAACAAATCAATTCTCTTTCTTGTGGTTTCTAAACATTGTTTTCTGTAGCTTTATTGAACAATCTGACTTCATACCAGTTAGGAACATTTTGATTTTCCATTTCTAAATTTTAGTTTTCTGGAAACATCTTTGGAAAAATCACTTTGTCAATAATATTACGGTATTAAAATGCTTACAATTTAGTATTTCATATTAAGTGTCTTTGGAAATCAAAACCTGAGTGTAAAACAGATTGTTAAATATGATACACACTCTTCATATTGATAAATTAAGTATGTTGTCTATTTTAAAAGAATTTTCCATTTGTTTTCTTCTTCCTCCCTTCTCATACTCCTCCGTGCCTGCCTCTCCTTACTCTCCTTCCTCTCCCTCCTCTCCCTCCCCTCCTTTCTCTTCTTCCTCTCCCTCCTCTCTCTCTCTCTCTCCTCTCTCCTCTTCTCTCCTCTCTCCTCCTCTCTCCTCTCTCCTCCTCCTCCTCCTCCTTGTCTTCTATTTCTTCTGCTTGTGTCTTCTTTTAATTTTTGGAAGCATAGAATTTGATAGTTGTTTCTTTTTTCCTACTTTTCTGGAATAACCGTATATCCATCTTAACATATCAGGGAAAACATAGTCTCTTAAATGAGGGACATAACTGGTACAAAAATTAGCTTCAGTTTTCAAACATTTGGCTCTATGTGAAAGTGATTCATTTTTATTTGAGTTGCCTACCAATAATATTTGATATGTGTTCATTAAGATATAAATTTTTTTAGGAAAAAGAATGACATTAAAATATTAGCCTGAAAATATTCATTTTTATTAATTTATTTAATATTCACTTTACATCCCAATAACAGCCTCTCCATCATATCTTTCCCCTTGTCTTCTGAGAAAAAGGAGCCCTTCCCCACCCTGGATGTCACCCCTCCCTCACACATTAAGTCATTACAGGAGTAGGCATCCTCTCCTGCTGAGGTCAGATGAGAAAGCTCAGTTAGAACAAGATCCACAGGCAGACAATAGATTCAGGGACAACCACTGCTCCAATGGTTGGGAAACCACATAAGGACCAACCTATACATCAGCTACATATGTACAGGGGCTTAGGTTCAGCTCATCCTTTCTTTTGTTTTGGGGGTTCAGTCTCTGGGAACTCCCAAGAGTCCCAGGTTAGTTGACTCTGATGGTATTCTTCTAGTGGCATCTCTATATCCTTTGGGTCCCTCAGTCCTTCTCCCAACTCTTGCACAAGACTCCCTGAACTCCACCTAATGTTTGGCTGTGGTTTTCTGCATCTGTTTTCATGTTGATTTGGGTTTTAATAGCTGACTAGTATCAACTCTCAATAAGCACTTAATTAGAAAAAAATCCAAGTTTAAATCTGGGATGTATTTATTATTCAAGAGTTTTTCTAGGTTCCTTCTCCTGTATGCAACTCTCAGGCTTTAAGATCATTTTGTATGTGCTCAATAAACAGGCATGCATTGTCTGTGGAATGTATAGTGATCAGACATCAGTGCAGCCGTGCTCCTCCTGATCAGGAGGCTTGGGACTGGTGGAAAGCAGTGCACATGACAGCCATGGCTAAAGCAGCATTCCTATGATGACCTGAAGAAACAGAAGTCATCAAATATATGTAATCACACAATCACAATATTGTGTCAATAATGTGAACAGAAGTTCTGAACATCTCTGTTCCAGTCCTACATCACCACTGCAGACGAAAGTAGGAAGACATCTCACTGTGTCTGAAAGCCAGGGTTCTTTCTACCCTTGTCCAAGTCAGTGTTAATGATGCTGCCAGAATTCAGTGTCTCTCAGCTTCCTTCTGGCCTGCTTACAGCTGGCAGGCAAATGCAAATCTTCCCACACACTGACCTATCTCTAGCCATGCCTCTCCTTCTTTCTTTGTGTCCCCTTTCCTTTGATTCTTTAACATAAACAATTTTATATATATATATATATATATATATATATATATATATATAATAACTACAAAGTGAAGAGAAGGTAGTTCCTTTAAGTGAAAGTAAAAGAAAATCTGTATTCCTACTGTTTTCTTAGTGTTAACCATAAATGCCATCTTAGAAAGAAATTTTACCAATTACTTAAGCAAAGCTAAAATATTTATTCATGTTTTACAGGAGGTCATAATATTTAATCCTTTTGGAAGTTTATAAGAGCTGTTCATATCTTTTCTTCAATTACAGAAACTATTTGACATTTGAGATATTGTTTTCCTAATAAAAAGTGAGAAAGAGATTAGTTAGAAAAATTTGAAGCCTATATTTTACTAATATTTTGTTGTATTGAAATTATACTTGTTAATAAAATAGAATATCATTCAACCCTCATTTTGATAGCCCATGAATTAAAACACATGGAGCTGTGGAATAGAAGATTTTCTGCTTCAAACTTGAGTCTTTTACACTGAACATAGTTAAGTGTTCTGAAATAGTGACATTTTACACAAGTATCTGTGTGTTTAAGCACAACCCTACTTAAACATTTACTATAAAATTGACACCATTTTATTAGCACATAAAACTTCAGGAAAGGGTTGAAGAACTGCAAGTTTTTCTTTTGTGTGCATCAAACTATGTATACTACCTCAGTAAAGTTACCAGTGCAGACTCCTTAAAATGAATGGGATTGTTGAGACTGAGGGTATGTAAGTCTCTTTTCCAAAATCATCTGCCTGAGGCAAGATGATCATTAATTTGAATTTACCTCAAACTGAGTTGTGCAGTCAGTTAAGTATAGTCGATAGTAAATAGCTATATCTCATCCCCCAGAATAACGCTGTCATCAACACAATACATGTACAATGATATTATTTCATCATTCCAGAAAGAATGGTTGTCTTGAACAACAGGAAATTAATAGAATCTGGGGAGGATGTGGAGAAAAGGGAGCCTTGCGCACTCTTGTTCAGAATGAGCACGGTCACAATAGAAAACAGTATGGAAGCTCCTCCCAACATTATGAGCAGACTTATAAGTGTGTCAGTGTCATGCTTACTTGCCCTGTTTATTATCATTCTCATCCTAGTGTCTCCTAAATGAAAGCATCCTAGGAGTCCATTCACCAGTGTGTGTAGCTGTGAAAAAATAATTACATCCTTCCATTTAGTCAGTGTAAACGGAATAGAAAATCATTAGACTAAGTGAAACAAGCGAGGTACAGAAAAACAGATGCCACATGATCCTGCATATACATATTCTAACAAAGAGTGTGCTACACAAATTAGATGTCAAATGACAGCTTTCACAGATCAAGGGACAACAGAATGGTGGGAAGGATGGTCAGAGTTTACTAATAAAATCTAAACCAGATTATAATAAGTAATAGAAGTTCTGATGTGTGACTGCATGGCAGGTTAGCTATGAACAATAATTATGAACTGTTCAATTTTGAAAACTAGATAAAGGAATAGAAGATGATTTCCCCACAAGGGCACAGTAAGTATTTGAAGAGATAGAAATGTTCAGGGTAACTTAAACTTTATAGATTGATTGCACACATCAAAGCATCGCACACTGTTCTGGTAATGTGCACCACTTTTAATGCATTGTTTGGAATATAATTTTAAAAACTCAACTATAAACCCATAACCAAACAAGCCTTCCACAAACCTAAGTGCCTTATTAATAGTTCTACTTAAAACAGACTGCTTACACTACCTTAATGTAATTGTTATGTAAAATTGAAAATGTCTCAAAATGTTAAAACCAAACACAAGTGAATATGGGTCAAAGGGAAAATGAAACCCAGCAGGGCAGGGAAGCAGAGCTTCTCTGGGGACCTGTTCTGAGAAGGGCACAGTGTTGGATGTAATTTGTTTATTGACAACCCGACAATGGTGCAGTGAACCAGCAAACACCACACAAGTAATGAATCCTTTCCTTTTTTAAAGTAATTATGTTTGAACAGTTCAAATTAACCTGTGGTTTGAGGCTACTGCTTGGGTGAACTAATTCGCTGATGTAATGACTTTTCTCATTTTTGCTCCAATGATTTAGGTAAGAAAGGAAAGGAAAGGAAAATCTGGGCCTATGGGTTTATACTTTAGTGAGGAAAGAAAATAAAATAAAAAAAAAAAAACAAAAAACAACAAAACTGTCAGCTATTTTCTCCCTGGCACATTTGAAAGGTTTCTCCACTGATCAAATGTTAGACAAGGTAGTTAAAATGTCAAACTGGGAACAAATACAATTGTTTCTGTGCTATGTTACAGTACTGAAAGTAAAACAGACTCAATTGAAAGAAAGTTTGAGTAAAGCTTGTGTACAGATTGGAGACCTGCTCTAACAATGGACACCAGTTCGCCTGGGCCATCACTGCTTGTTAGGGCTGAGTTTCTTGTCTTTCAGGGGCCTGCTGTTATCTCTGTGTCATGGATGGTTGATAGCATGCTGGCATTATTTGAGCTATTATTTATAAATATGCTAGACATTAACTTTGTGGCTCTGCCTCAATATATTCATTATATGTGAATATTCAGTAGCAGGATACAATAGGATCTCAGTGGATATTAGGCAAGATTTCACCATAGTCAAGATGGTTCTTTGTACATGGTTAGCACCCAGTAAATACATTGAAGAAATGAACTCAGTAAAGTGTTGTATTACCGTAGATTTTTAAAAAACACAAATTATTTACCATGTCACTTTTCTTGTTCCATGTTTATAAACAACTCATAATTTTCATGTAATTTGTTTATAAACTAGAATTATCTGATGAACTGTGTACCTTGAAAATGAGAATATGACAGTTCTTCCAAAAATGATTAGCCATGTTGTGGCTTGAATCTCCAGCAGTATCCGCGTGTGCATTTGTTTAATGCTGGCAGTGCCAACGTCAACATTTGTGGAACATTTTGGAGGCTGGGCTGGGCTGGTGAAGGTGTGTCACTTGCTATAGGCAGTCGAGAATCAGAACCTGTCTCACTTCTAACTGAATGTTCTGCCTTCTGCTAAGATGTGAACAGTACACAGGAGGCAACCTCTGCCTCTGGCCACAGTGCATCAGTCCTGTGCTTCCCCAGCCTGGCATGGTAGTCTGGATCTTTTCCTTTCAGTTTTCTCTGTCAGGTGTTAAATCTCAGTGAACTTCTGAACTTCTGATTTATTAATCAGGCCACTGTCAATCCCAATATGAAGAACTCATGGGACATAAATGACTCATGCATATACAACAAATATAGTTTGCATCATTAGCACCTATAAACTTTTACCTTCTTTATAATACATGGAAAAATATAGACTTATGATATGATTTATTACATAATTTCTTACATTACTAGCAATGTGTGATCTTGAATAGACAAGTAATTATTCTTTAATTTCAATTTCTTAATCTGTAATGTGGATCAGTATTTATAATTCCCACATCAAGGTGAAGGAAGATTAAATGAGATAATGTTCAATATATATACATATATATTATAGGTATATATAGAAGTATAATGAGTATTTAGCTCTTGAAATGGATAAATAAAATGCCATACAAATGCACACATGCATACACATCAATGGAATATTATTAACTATAAAGAACAAAGTTATGTCATTGGCAATAAAATAGATTTTACTTCATACAATGTTGTTAAATGTAATAAGCCACAGTCATAAAGATAGTAGCATGCTTTCTCTCATATGTTAAAGGTAGACTTAAATATGGTTGCTATAAACCTAGTAGAGCATGTGTCCTTATTACATGCTGGAACATCTTCTGGATATAAATATATATATATATATATGTGTGTGTGTGTGTGTGTGTACATATATCTACATACATATATATGTATATATATATATATGGAATGGTATATATAGCTGGGTCCTTAGATAGTACTATGTCCAGTTCTCTGAGGAACTGCCAGACTGATTTCCAGAGTGGTTGTATCAGTTTGCAATCCTGCCAGTCAGCTATGGAGGAGTGTTCCTCTTTCTCCACATCCTTGCCAGAATCTGCTGTCACCTAAGTTTTTGATCTTAGTCATAGCAGCCATATTTACTATAGACAGAAGCTGGAAACAACCCAGTTGTCCCTCAACAGAGGAATGGATACAGAAAATGTGGTACAGTTACATAATGGTGTACTAGTTAGACATTAAAAACAAAAAATTTATGAAATTCTTAGGCAAATGGATGGAACTAGAAAATACCATCCTGAGTGAGGTAACCCAATCACAAAAGAACACACATGGTATGCAGTCACTGATAAGTGGATATTAGCCCAGAAGCTCAGAATACCCAAGATACAATTTACAGACCGCATGAAGCTGAAGAAGAAAGAAGACCGAAGTGTGGATACATCAGTCCTTCTTAGAAGGGGGAACAAGATATCCATGGGAGGAGATAAAGAGACAAATTGTGGAGCAGAGACTAAAAGAAAGGGCATCCAGAGACTGCCTGACCTGGGGAAACATCCCATATACAGTAGTCAAACCCAGACACTATTGTGGATGCCGGGAAGTGCTTGCTGATGGATGCCTGATATAGCTGTCTCCTGAGAGGCTGTGCCAGAGCCTGACAAATACAGAGGTGGATGCTTGCAGCCAACCATTGGATTGAGCTCAGGGGTCCCTGACAGAAGAATTAGAGAAGGGACTGAAGGAGCTGAGGGGGTTTTCAGCCCCATGAAGGTAGCAACATTGTCAACTGGGCACCATCCCCCCACGGAACTCCTGGGGACTGGACCACCAACCAAAGAGCACATATGGAGGGACCCATGGTGCTGGCTGCATAAGTGGCAGACAATGGGTTTGTTGGACATCAGTGGGAGGAGAGGCCCTTAAACTTGCAGGTGTTTGAAGCCCCAATGTAGGGGAATGACAGGAACTGGAGACAGGAGTGGGTGGGCGGGTGGAGGAGCACCCTCATAGAGACAGGGGGAGGGGGATGGAATAGGGGATTTCTGAAGGGGATAACTGGAAAGGGGAAACCATTTGAAATGTAAATTAAGAAAATATCTAATGGCTGAGAAGCACCTAAAGAAATGATCAACATCCTTAGTCTTTAGGGAAATGCAATCAAAACAACCCTGAGATTCCACCTCACACCAGTCAGAATGGCTAAGATCAAAAACACAGGAAACAGCAGTTGTTGGCAAGGATGTGGAGAAAGAGGAACACTCCTCCACTGCTGGTGGGATTGTAAGCTGGTACAACCACTCTGGAAAGCAGTCTGGCGGTTCCTCAGAAAACTGGGCATGACACTCCCGGAGGATCCGGCTATACCACTCCTGGGCATATACCCAGAGGCTTCCCCTGCATGCAATAAGGACACATTCTCCACTATGTTAATAGCAGCCTTATTTATAATAGCCAGAAGCTGGAAAGAACCCAGATGTCCCTCAACGGAGGAATGGATTCAGAAGATGTGGTGTATCTACACAATGGAATACTACTCTGCAATTAAAAACAATGAATTCATGAAATTCTTAGGCAAATGGTCAGAACTGGAAAATATCATCCTTAGTGAGGTAACCCAATCACAAAGAACACACATGGTGTGCAGTCACTGAAAAGGGGATATTAACCCAGAATCTCGGAATACCCTAGACACAATTCACATATCAATAGATTTCCAAGAAAATGGAAGGAGAAACCCCTGGTTCTGGAAAGACTGGATGTAGGGGAACGCCAGGACAGAAAAGAGAGAGGGGGTTGAATGGGGAACAGGGGGAGGGAAGGGGGCTTATGGGACTTTCGGGGAGGGAGGAAACGGGAAAGTGGAAATCCTTTGGAATGTAAATAAAAAAATATAGAAAATAATAAAAAAGAAAATATCTAATAAAAAAAAGAAGAAAATAATAAGGTAGACTTAAAAGAATAAGTTGTGAAAGTAGAAAGGGTACTGTTTGGGAGGAGAAATGGATCAAGAAGATGGAAAATAATGTTAAGATGCTACTTAGGAGCTTGAATAAAATCACATGATAGGCACATCTTCAATTGTCATAATTTAATGATAAAGAAAAATATTAAAAATATCACCATTTTTGTTGTAGTTACTACCACCATCTTCACAGAAGTATTACACAATCGAAGGGAAACTTGATGGGAATATAAACACTTTTCTTTCTAGGTTGAAGAATATGACATCTATCTCTTTGAAGCAACAATCACTGAGGGTCCTGGTTAGATTTTTGGCAAAATAATACACACTAGAGTCATCTGGGAAGAAGAGCCTCAGTTGTGAATTTGGCTCCATTAGATGTCTCTAAGCAAATCTGTAGGGCATTTTCTTGGTTAATGGTCAATGTAGGAAGGTCCAGGCCATGGGGCTAGTTTGCCACCCCTGAGCAGAAGGTTCTGAGTGATACAAGAAGGTCTGAGCAAGCCATGAGGAGCAAACTAGAAACAGCTCCTCCACAACCTCCACATCTGCTCCAGCCTCCAGGCTCCTATGCTATGTTAAGCCCTGCCTTGTTTTCCCTCAGTGGTCAGGATATGTAAACCACATAAACTTTTTCCTTCCCATGTTGCGTTTGTTAATAATCTCAGTCTCATCAACTGAAAACCAACAAATACACAGGAATATTATGCTAATCTATAAGGCTTCCTTATGTTTTGATTATTCTGTCAGCTTCTTTATTCATTAAACTATATCTTGGCTAAATACATTTTTAAGAAAAATGTTGTTTTATTGTACATGTAGTTTATTTTGTCTTGTAAATGGAGGCCTGTAGAAAACATATATAGTTTAATTCCTTAGTGTCACCATTTGTAAATGTCTAAAAATTATTTTATTTATAAATTTTTATAAAAGTTTATTTATAAGATAGATTAGATTGGATATACCAGACACAGGAAGAACTGAGTTCTCAGTGAATATGCAACAATGCATTCACTCTACTCAGTGTGAAAAATACTTAATATAAAGTACCATGCATTCTCTTCAGGGACTAAATATGGCAGTTCCATAAGGTAGTTAGTATCAATTATTTTACTACCCAGATTTTTTGAATGTATAGAATGTTGTGTTGTAATTCTTGACAGTAGAATGCAGCACATATGTACTTTTACCTTCAAAATTAGAAGAAACAATATTGATGAGCAAGTCTCAGCCTTTGTTCTGTGGAGGGAGGTTCATTAAACACATACTGGGTAGACACTTCTCTGTCATGTCAGATTTTATTTTGAAGCAACAGAAGCCAAGTGCCAAAAGTTTAAAACATAGTAATAACAAAATGCCTCACCTGAAGTAATGTAAACTTTCAGATCTCCGTCTATATTATAAAGGTGAGCCAAATTGACTTTTGATTAAGTTCTTTATAAAACATTTCATTCCCCAAAGGGGAATTTTACAAAACATTGTATATAAAAATTAATTACAGTTTCACAGTAAAAACTTTGGACAACAGTTTAAATTTCAAACAAATATAAAATTAAACTATCACATGTTCAATTGTTCACTTGTCTTCAATTGAGAATATAATTTTGATGATTATGTTAGTATTTTGTTGCTCTGTTTTAAATAACCATATTTAAAATTTTATATATCTATACACTTATCAACATTCCAATTTTTTAGGTTAAAATGTTGAGTACAATAATTAAGATTATTTTTAAATTGAATAATTAACAAATTACGTGTGTTTATGCACAAGAATGTATGTGTTTGTGAGATGCTCTGTACATGACAGTGTGTACAGAGAGGTCAGAAGAAAACTTTCAGGAGGTCATAATAACTACATATGTGTGTGTGTGCATACATACACTATATATGCATACTATAATATATACATTGAGACAATAATTGATTTAAAACTGCCAAGAATTTGAAAGAAAGTAAGAAGGGCAATATGGGAGATTTGGGTGAGAACAAAGAGAAGGGGAAAACAATGAAATTATAATCTTAAAAAATAAAAGAAGTACTTAGAAAATAGGCAATGGAGTCATTGCTTATACATGTTATTTCAAACAATAAATATTTATTTCACATATATGTGTGTGTGAAATTACTTCTGCTTGAACTTCTTGTGTACTCCTCTTTTACCATATTTTAGATTTTTCTTTAAATATTTCCCATCCTATGTATCAAAAATACTGTGAATTCAAGAATAGTTTAATATCTACTAATACAGTTTCTATAATCTTCCAATATTTTGTCTTTAATTTGTGTTTATTATCTACAAAATGAAATTATATGTTCACTTTGCATCTGTTACCTCTCTCTAAAGTGCTTGACTCTTTTATTTCTCCAGAACTTATGATCCAATTAATTATACATACATACATACATATATATTCATACACATACACATATACATATACATACATATATATGTTTTGAGACATGTTATTCACTCCAGAATTGATTTGTTTTATTTTAAAGGTTTCATTAATATTTAAAAATGTCATTTTGTATCAGGATAAAACTAATAACAAATCAATTCCGATTATAGTTTAATCTTAATTCTGAAAAAAATACAATTTTGTATCTTACATTCTACATTATTTAAGAAAAGATTATTTTATAATTAAAAATAAATGTCATATTGCCTTTCTTATATAACAGTAGTTGTATTTTTACATAATAGATGTCCTATGCTTATACTATGCTTGTACCTAGTTATTCATTAAAATAAACAGATAAGTTGACTTTAAACTCTGAAGTTACGTCTCATTAATTAAGGTGTTCAGAAAATTTTAACTTCAAAAGAAATTATCAGGCATTGAATGAACAAGTCCTGGTATGACAAGAATTATCTATATTGCTAAGCCATTATCATGCTGAAGACCATCATGTCCTACTGTAGTCTGGTAGTTTTGAAGCCATGGAGGAGAGCCTAGATGGAGGAGGAGCCGGAAGTAGTTATTTCAAGGCTAAGAGGCTTGAATATGAAGATAGTGTGTGTGTGTGTGTGTGTGTGTGTGTGTGTGTATGTGTATGTGTATGTGTGTGCATGCTTGTTTGTGCGTGGTATATATGTATGTGTATGTTTTTGTGAAAGACTAAGGATATATTTGTGGCTTGTGTCTATGTGTGTGCATGTACAACCATATCCATAGACATTTGTAATCTTTCATTCAGGACAAGGAGATTCACAAAGCTAATTTTTGTTTTAGGTTTTAAAGGCAACACTCGTGTTCTAGGAATTCCATTACTGCTGTGCAATGAAGTAATATTTTCCCTTCAAAAAGTTACTATTTTTTTTATTTTATTTTTTTAATTTACATTCCAAATCACTTCCCCTTTCCCGTTTCCTCCCTCCCCGAAAGTCCCATAAGCCCCCTTCCCTCCCTCTTTTCTCCATTCAACCCCCCTCTCGTTACTCTGTCCTGGCGTTCCCCTACATCCAGTCTTTCCAGGACCAGGGGTCTCTCCTTCCATCTTTTTAGAAATCTATTGATATGCGGATTGTGTCTAGGGTATTCCGAGATTCTGGGTCAATATCCCCTTATCAGTGACTGCATACCATGTGTGTTCTTTTGTGATTGGGTTACCTCACTAAGGATGATATTTTCAAGATCTGACCATTTGCCTAGGAATTTCATGAATTCATTGTTTTTAATTGCAGAGTAGTATTCCATTGTGTAGATATACCACATCTTCTGAATCCATTCCTCCGTTGAGGCACATCTGGGTTCTTTCCAGCTTCTGGCTATTATAAATAAGGCTGCTATGAACATAGTGGAGCATGTGTCCTATTTTTATTATGACATTATTATTATTATTATTATTATTATTATTATTATTATTATTTTATTATAAATTCTTAATGTTCTGGTTTGCTGTTATAGATGCTTGGAATAATGTAATATTATGGAAAGATTGATTGTTTAAAGGTTTTATTATGTCAATAGCTATATTTAAGAAGTAAAAATGTCACCCATACATTGAAGACATCAATATATCAGAGTTTTAATTGACAACTTGCAAGGCCTGCTTGTGATTTATAGCTCGATTACAAACTCCTACTTTCTGCTCTGCCAATGGAATTGGCAATATTTTTTCAGCCCAGATGGTGCATTAGCTGTGGCCAGCTGGTTCTCCCCGTGTTGCCTCATCACAGAACCATGCTGCTAATATTGCCACGTATGACCCAGATCAGGAGGTAACATGGCAAAGGCTTCATGCTCAGCTCTGCCCTCGGGGCATATGGAAGTGATCCTGAATGAGGTTCATGTATCCAAAATTTGACACTCTCTCCAGTCCCCTACAGTCATTTGCTTTCCTGACATGACTAAAAGCAGTTTACAGAATGAAGAGAACTGCACTTTGTATATATGGGGTTTTAAAAGTTGGCCGTCATATACTGTCTCTGGTTCTCATGTTTCAATTCATTTATTAACCTTATATTGACTATCTAAAAGCCTAGGATCTATTAAATACTTTTTAAATTTAAAACATATTTTTAGAAAGTTCTTAATACTCTAAGTACAGTTTTGATAGAATCCAGGCAGTTATGGAAAGAGGTAATTCTGACAAATTTCAAAGTCATACAACATTTGCTAGTGTAATTGATGGTAGTTAGTAGCTGTCATAGTCTGTAGATGGAAGTGGAATTTGTATATGCAATCTGAGTGACATTACTCTAATGTTATCTTTTAAGATAATGAACAATATTAAGAGAAGTAAGATGGGAAAACACAGTATAACACTATTTATTTAAAAAATATTCTTTGAATTTTTATTAGATTTGTAGGATAGAAATGGAAACCAGATTCTTCATTGTTAGTATACATGTGGCTCTCTCCCTTCAAAAGTTTTTATTTTAAGTAAAGTATATCAATGATCTATAGCATGCTATGCATATTATATCCAGTGCTCAGCTTTTCTACTGGATTAAATTGGGCAATAAACCTTGGATTAGCTTCATATTTTCATATTTGCAATAAAGTAAAACTGGAATACTCATGATTCCATTGGAAATGTACTTTTCCTTTTATTTAGTTTCTTCTAGTTCTGCAGCACCATAACAATAGATGTCCTTTCTGTATTTGTTCATTAACATGCTTATTTCTATGTAAGAAAAATAACTTTCTATGTTCAGGATACTGTTAGTTCATACTTTCTAGAAGAACTAATAAAGAAAAATGCTTTTTAGGATTTGGGTCAGATTCTTTACTCTGTATACATATATACTCACATGTGTACCCCCATCCCAATGTCATACATAGACATTGTATAAATTACATTTCCTCCACTCAACTGATTTAGTAACTACTAACTGAAAACATCTTTTTAATATACATTTTAATGTAAAATTTACCACCAAAAATTTACATAAGGTTTTGGAAAGTGATCTTGAACTATTGTATTTTTAACACCTAAGTTAAAAAAATACAATGGGGTTTTTAATATGATTTTGATAAATAGAATTATTTTAGTATTTGTGAATTTTATGAGTTTTGATAATTTTGGTTACTAGTTGCTGTCACAGTCAGAAGTCACTTCTCTGTTTCTGGTTCATAATTCTTTGTTTTTATTGCCCTCTTATTTCTACTTATTACTGTTTCATTTCATAACATATATACACATATATGCATATATATGCCCACATACTTTCAATAAAGAGTTTTAGAGGACCTTGCATATTTTATTAATGACTGTCTGCCTCATTCCATTAAAATCTAAGGTGGAAAGTGATCTCTTTCTGTTCTTCCTGTTTAATTTCAGATATATATTTTACCTGACCTATTTCTTTTATTTACATATAAACTTTAAGGGAACATATAATCTGCAGTAATGTGTAAACTGAAAGAATCCCAATGTCATGTAAGTTATACACCTTTTCACTCTAATCTACTTTTATGTTCATAATGATGAAATTCAGAATCCTAAGGCTAATAAAATCATTGAAAGCAACAACAAAATTTTCTTACTACTGTATACTTGTAAGTAAATAGAAACAATCCTTTTTGTTCAACTTACTTTGTGCTTAACATTTTTTTTTTCAGGTCAACCAACTTTATGTCAAATAACATGAATCTTGAGATCAAGTCGTACTTAATTATATTATTATGATTTTTCTTATGATTCCATCATGTGTAATCCTGAAGTTAACTTTACAGTCAATATTAAATCTGGCTAGTATTGGAAGTGGAATATTCAAGTTGAAGAGATTCTATGTATTGTAGCTGACAAATTCATTGACCATTGAAAGTGTGCTGATTTGAAAATGGATATACACACTTACCAGAAAAAAAAAATTCTAGCTCAGCAGCAGGGCTCACAGTGTAGGAAGCCTCAGCTTTGTATCCAGTGACTTACGGAGAATTGTTGTTCACTGTTACAGCTTAGCCTTCACAGAGCATCTTGCTGAGTAGAATTAGCCCAATACCAACTTAAAAGTCCAAAACTCTTAGGTCAGTTTCCAATGAATGGATGTTGTATTTATAGTTTCCTATGGTAAAAGAATCCTATGGAAACCCATGCAGATTGTACTCTGTACAGAAATGTATAAGTCAGAGTTATGTTGGGTCCTAGAGATGTAGCCAAAATTGGTATTAAAGAAGTTAATATTTCATTAATTGAAATCTGTTTCACTTTTTTAAATAAAAAACCATTTAAAAAACCTTGGTTCTATTTGACAGATTTCTCTTTAATAGATCATTCTCATAATATTACAAATTAGTCATCTAACTGTATTTCTCTCACTTATAACATAAACATAATGTTTAAATTAGGACACAGTTTTAGATATTCATACCTTTGTAACTGAGAAGAAAAACCCAAATATATTTTGTTAATTAAATGACTTTTCTGAACACCTGCTTTGCAACCAGCCCTGTGCTCCATATACATATAACTAGTGAATTGATTTCCATGCAAAAGTATTAACCATATGCATGCTGATGTATCATTCGATGGTACAACTAAATGTAACCTGTGATACAATCATACATTTGAAATATGTTTTATTACTCTTGCACAAATGGTCCTAGTTTTCCATGAACAGAGGAGTGAAATCCATTTTAAAGCAGGTTGTTCACTTTTCGATAACAAAAACCCAGCAAGGAATACATGATAGGATTTTGCTACAGCAGCTTAAGACATATTCAGACTATCAACTTCTAATCACTCCTCAGAGTCATCTGCACCTGGATGCTCTACTTTGTTAATTAGTATTGTCTGTAGGAAATGTTAGCAGCATATAAAGAGCTATTTCAGCTTTACGCTGCTTGAAGATGTGGTTGTATAGTGTGGCTATCAGAACATGGAAGAAGTGCAGATCTCTCATTCACAGAAGACTCTCTGTTTTACTGAACAATGTCAATAGGTCGAGGTGCTATTAGAAAGAAATATTCGCATTGAACAGATAGGTGTGGAATTGTATGGTTTTCTGAAGCATCTCATAAATAAGTTATTTTACACACTAAAACATGTACTCATGTGCTTGTACTCTCAATCTTTGTGGCTATATTTTTCAAACTTGTATCATTAAGTAGTCATAATACCTGCTGCATGGTACATTTCCAGTATTTGTTTGTAACACTGAACATAATGTCTACAGTTTCTTTTTATATTCTTTCAACTTTATTAGTCCATCTACAGGATTTCACACTCCATGCATAATACATACAAGAAAAGAAACAGCATAGTATATGATACGTGACTCTCAACAATCAGAGACCTCTTATTATAGGAAAAACCTGTCACTAGAAAGAGGGATCTTCTGTCACTCAAACTCATGTTGTTATTAGCTGTGGGCCCTAAGGAGATCATCTACCCTGAGGCATGGAATCCTCTGTCATGAAACAAGAGAGGAAGTTGCTAGGTTTTCTTTCCACTGAGCTCTGAGTCTCGATTTTTTATTTATATGTTGGATTAAAAACTTATATTCCTTTTGCTTAATCCTTTCATTGTTGAAGTTTGCTGTACATATATGGAACTTTCTATGTGCCATTGTGAATCTATACATGTGTGCATATACTATACACTGCCTGTAAGTGTTGACATAACTGACACTCAGAGTTTTAGTGGTGGGAAAAGACAAAAAGAGGGCCACATGAGGATATGAAATTGGATTTTGTTTCATCACTATGTCCCATACTCATTATTTAATTATATAAAACTATATGTAAGACTTGTTATTTACAGAAATATAAGAAAAGTTGATATATGCTAATTGAATGATGGGAGAATCAGTGTTACAGTACTTTTTTATTTTCTAAAATAAATACCAATTTCCATTATTGATTATTGAATCTTAAATTTATACATCATATTTTGAGTACAGTGTTTAGATTATTGCTAAGGTTGGGGATTATATCAATCTTATATTTTCATTTTGTCTTCTATAAGGCTAATAGATTAAGTGTCAGTGAAATGTATAACACAAGAATGAGAATCTAAATCATATAAAAGCCATAAATTTCAGGATGATATGATTTGAGGATTATCTGTGTAACTAAGTTTCTTTTAGGTCATTTTATTTGTTTTCAAAAATCTAATTGAGAATAGAAAGGAAACAAGAAAGGCCCTATCATATTGTCACTTTCTTTCTTCCTGAAAACTTTGTTGTAGCAGTTAAATCCCTAGCTAGTAACTGCTCTTCCAGTAGACACAATTCTGCCCAGATACTCATCGGGAACTCCCATTGGGCCCAATTCTGCTGTCCTCCTTCAGGCAAAAACTTCCTTTGAATTTAAACAGTCTCACTCAGGTGCTGTATTAATAGGCACCAAACATACACAAAGAAAGGAATTTGTTCCTGTTAAGCATGGCTGACTCAGGATCTTTAGCTTTTGCTACACATAATCTATAAAGAGATTTGGGCAATTATAAAAATCTGAATCAGATATTTACTAACCCAGACAATTTCTCAGGAATGATTTTTACTCTGCTAACTGTAATTTCTTTTGGTGAAGATAAATGAAAAGTATTCAAAGACCCCTGAGTAATCATGTTTTAAAAAGGCCAATGCTTCTTCACTTAGAAATAATTTTATTAAATTATCTATGACTGTTAACTACAAAATTAGAACAAACTGCTGAAATTACTAGCTTCCTCTTTTAAAAATGAATTCTATTTTAATTAGTTTGTTTCTTTAAGAATTATTTGTATTTAATACATGCTGGTTATCCCGCTACTCTGTCTTTCTCTGAACCCACCCCACCCTTCACCACTATCAATCCTTTGATGGCCTGTCCCTTTAACTTTTTGTTGTGTTATGGGACTCACTTGGATTTAACAGGACCATTTGTATAAGCACTGGATTGGGGCTATCCACTGGCAATTGGTGAGGTCAGGTATACAACTGAAGGGAAGGACTCTCCTCTTTTCCTGAATCTATCCATATGAAACATCTCATCACTGAGGGATAGGGTCTCATAAGCCCTTCCTCTATTCTTCACTGCTTGTTAATGGGCCCCTTCCTGTACAGGCTGAGTACAGTTATCTGTGGCTATTTAGAGTTCTTGATTGCAATGGCTGTGTATTGTCCAGAAGATGAAATTTCACAGTCCTTCATTACTTTCCCCAGGTTTTAAAGTCTTTTCCTCTATTTCTTCAGCAGTATTCTCTGGGCTTTGTATGGGAGGGTATAATTGTCTTATTTAGGACTAAACACTCAACTATCACATATTCTTAGCAATGTACACAACTTTCATTTCAGTTCACTAGAAAGAGACCCCTCTCTAATTAAGCCTGAAAGTGGTAATTTTCTTATTATAAACATTTATAGTGTAGTTTGGTATGTCAGTTTAGTTGTAGGAGAGATAGAAATTCTTTCTATTCTAGGTAGTTTGTCCTTCTCTGCCATGGGCTTTTCTGAGTGACAGGTATGAATTGCCTCCAGGGTGGGAGACCTCAAATCCAATCAGAGATTGATTGTTTACCTGTATAAGAGTTGTGCCAATATCGAACATATAGGTTTAACTTACACGTCGTAGTTGATTTTCATAGATTGTAGAGTTTGCAGCCAGGTAAGATGATTGAGCACACTTCACCTTGAGAACCCTGCATAACACCTTCCATCAGGATGACTGCTATCTGGCAGGATGAAGGCATCTTTGTTCCAGCTGTATTTCTCTGTATCATCTAACCCAGATGTATGGCATTTTCAGAAATATGGTCATATCACCTAGTTCTGGAGGAAACCAAGAGCAATAACAAAAGCCTATACTGTTGTAAGGTCCTATGAACTGCCTTAAGAGTAATTCATAGGGAGTTATCCAACACATGGCACTGGGTACTGAGGCTTTTGTTTAATGACACATAACTTCAAAGAGAAGCATTTTATTCTAGCTGCACAAGGTATACTTTTATTCTTTTTTCAACTTGATATACAGACACATTGGAAGGGTGACAGTGTATCCGTTAATTGCATTCATCAGTTTGACCTATGGGCATGTGTGGGGAATTTTCTTGATTACTAATGAGTGAAGTAGGTTCCATCCTAATGTTGGTGACATTCCTGGGCAAGTGAACCTTGGCTGTATAAGGATGTGAACTCATGTGAGCCTGTAAGGGAGTCACTAAACCGAATCCTCCACAGTCTGATTTATTTCCTGCCTCAAATTACTTCCATGATGTCTTGTTATCAGTTCCCTCAGTGATGGACTGTAACTCATAAGATAGAATAAGTACTGCCCTACTAAATTTCTCTGGGCATGACGTTTATTATAGTAACAGATAGGAAAATGAAGCATGGAGAATCTCCTTATCAACATTTTTTTTGTTTATGAAATTATTTATTTATATCTCCAATGTTGCTATTCTTCCTGGACCCCCTCACAGAGCCTCTTCCTAGCTCCCTCTCCTTTTCCTCTGAGAGGTTGCGACCCCCACTGGGTATGAGGACTTTGGCCCAGCCCCTATATGTTATTTGGCTGGTGGCTCAGTCTCTTAGAGCTCCCAGGGATTCAGGTTAGTTAACTCTGTTGGTCTTCCTGTGGGATTCCCTTCCCCTCCAGGACCTTCAATCCTTCCCCCACTTCCTTCATAAGTGTCCCAGACCTCTGTCCAATGTTTGACTGTGTGTATCTGCATCGATTTCAGTCTACTGCTGGATAAATCCTCTCAGATGACAATTATACTAGGCAAGCATATCAGAATATCATTAATTGTGTCAGGGAATGGTGCTTGCTTATAGGATGGGTTTCAAGTTGGACTGGTTATTGGTTGGCCTTTCCTTCAGGTCTCTGCTCCATTCCTGCATTTCTTTTAGACAAGATAAATTTTTAGTGGAAAGATTTGTGAGTGGTTTCGTGTCCTAATCCCTCCTGTGTGGAGTCCTTCATGGCTATAGAAGGTGGCCTCTTCAGGTTCATGGTCTCGATTTTTAAACATCTTGGCAAAGTTCACCAGCATTGACTCCTGAGAGACTCCCATATCTGAGGTCTCTGGGACTTCCTGGAGTCCTCTCCCCGTCTCCATTAGCTGCAGATATCCATTCATTTGCCTGCCTCTCCCTACACCTGATCCGGCCTCACTATTCCCATACTCCTTCCCTTTCCCACCCAGTTCCCATCTTCCCTCTGCCTTCAATGACTATTTTGTTTCCTCTTCTAAGTGTGGATTCAAGCATCCTCATTTGGACCTTTCTTCTAGTTTAACTTCTTTGGGTCTGTATGGTTTTAATAAAACTTTTATAAAAGTTTGATTTCAAAATCTTGGGATTCTATATGACTTTTATACACACTTTATCTTATTTGGCATACTCTCCCAGTTTTGCATCTATCCCAACCTTCTTATTAATTAAATACCTATCTCTACTCCTTCATGTCCACCTTTTTTTTTTCATCTACAATCTATTATTTTCCCTGGCATTCCCCTAGATATTAAGAAGCCAGATTTTACACACACACACACACACACACACACACACACACATTTGTAACATAGCAAGCTATCTTCTCAATTGTTCAAAATAAAATGATGCCTATCAAGATCATTCAATAAATTTTTGCCATAGAGATGCTATCTATTGCTTTGATATGAATACAGAAATATTTTTCTGGAAGTTACAGAAGCCTATTTTATAAATGTTACAGCTGGTACATAGACTTCAATTGATCAAGACACTGCTGTTTATTGATTTTCAAATTCTTTCCATGCCCTTATTACAAATCCCTAATGACATTTTTTGGAGCCACTATGTATGTTTCTACAGTTTTTTTTTTTAAAAAAAACCCTTTCTTTTAAAGTTGATTATATTTTAAAATAAAATAAAGATATTACTGAAAAGCTTTGGTATATCCTAAAAACCCAGAAAATAGTAAAATGCCTATTTTATAAATAAAGCATGCATAAATTACCATGTCCTCTGCCTTTTGAAGCTTCACCATCATTGTAACCCAAGTTGGCTATAATGATTTGGTTGAATATATCAACATTGAATAAAAGTAACCTCACTAATCAACAAAAAGATAAGCAACTCTTAAAATCCAAGTCAGATATGTAAGAATTTACCAAACAAATAACCTGAATGAAAACATGTGTAAACAGCCAAAAATCCAAGAAAACTATTTTTATATGAATTCCTCGATATAGATGGTCTGGTGACCCAAATATTGGTAATTGTGCAGGAGATACATGAAAAGGAAGCACCATTGTATATTTTATATCCATGTGGATATTGATGTAAGGATTTATAAATCTATCTCTGGTACTCAGGTATTATTTTTTTTGTAATTATCCTCCTTCCTCAACAGCATAAACTAGTTGTTTTAAGACTGCTTAATCTTCCTTTTATAATATATTTAAGAAGCTGCATATCTGTTATTAATTATTCATTTCTGTTCTGTATCTTTGTCATCATTGATGCCGTGGTTGTTTAGTTTCTCCATCCAAGTTGACTTGATAACTAACAATTGGGATTATACATTTTTGTCCCTATATAAATAGCTGAAGCTTAACATCTAACCTGTTTTTCCATTCTGTTTTTCCTGGATTTTGACATTATGGCAAAATGGTTATATGTTTATTAACAATGTTGAGTGCAGACTCCATTGGAATGTTTGTTGTCCTTCGGGACTTACAATAGGAAGAGAAAATCCCAATCAGTCTCCTTCAGCAACCTGGGCTTTCCTGAAATATTGGCTTTGACAAGCCTGCAGGGGTGAGAAATAATTTTATGTTTGAGAGTTTGCCCTTCATCAGTGTATTTCTGAATTTTTTTGTACTAGGAGGGAACACAGAGAGAAAGCCATGTTTGCCCTACTTCCAACAATGTGACAATAGTGCTGGACAGTTCCCTCAGCTTTGGGAGTTCTACTCCAAATCTTTACTTAGAAGTGATATAGGCTATCGTGAAGGGTATTATTTCTCTTACTTATTTCTCAGCCTGCTTATCCTTTGAGTATAGGAAGGCTTCTGACTTGCCACAAACCATATTAAGTATCTTGGCGTGACTAACCAAACAAGTGAAAGATCTGTATGACAAGAACTTCAAGTCTCTGAAGAAAGAAATTGAAGAAGACCTCAGAAGATGGAAAAATCTGCCATGCTCATGGATTGGCAGGATTAATATAGTAAAAATGAGCATCTTACCAAAAGTAATACACAGATTCAATGCAATCCCCATCAAAATCCCAACTCAATTCTTCATAGAGTTAGAAAGAGCAATTCAAAAATTCATCTGGAATAACAGAAAACCCAGAATAGCTAAAACTATTCTCAAGAGTAAAAGAACCTCTGGGGAAATCAGTATCCCGGACCTCAAGCTGTACTACAGAGCAATAGTGTTAAAAACTGCATGGTATTGGTACAGTAACAGACATGTAGATCAATGGAACAGAATTGAAGACCCAGAAATGAATCCACACTCCTATGGTCACTTGATCTTTGACAAAGGAGCTAAAACCATCCAGTGGAAAAAAGATAGCCTTTTCAACAAATGGTGCTGGCTCAGCTGGAGGTCAACATGCAGAAGAATGCAAATTGACCCATCCTTATCTCCTTGCACTAAGCTCAATTCTAAGTGGATCAAAGATCTCCACATAAAACCAGACACACTGAAACTAATAGAAGGGAAACTAGGGAAGAACCTTGAACATATGGGCACAGGGGAGAATTTCCTGAACAGAACTCCAATAGCTTATGCTCTAAGATCAAGAATAGACAAATGGGACCTCATTAAATTACAAAGTTTTTGCAAGGCAAAAGACACTGTCAAAAAGACAAAGCGGCAACCAACTAACTGAGAAATGATCTTTACCAACCTTACATCTGACAGAGGGCTAATATCCAAGATATACAAAGAACTCAAGAAGTTAAACTCCAGAGAGGCAAGTAACCCTATTAAAAAATGGGGTACAGAGCTAAACAAAGAGTTCTCACCTGAAGAATATCTAATGGCTGAGAAGCACCTAAAGAGATGTTCATCATCCTTAGTCATTAGGGAAATGCAAATCAAAACAACCCTGAGATTCCATCTCACACCAGTCAGGATGGCTAAGATCAAAAACACAGGAGACAACAGTTATTGGCGAGGATGTGGAGAAAGAGGAACACTACTCCACTGCTGGTGGAATTGCAGGCTGGTACAACCACTCTGGAAAGCAGTCTGGTGGTTCCTCAGAAAACTGGGCATGACACTCCCGGAGGATCCGGCTATCCCACTCCTGGGCATATACCCAGAGACTTTACCTGCATGCAATAAGGACACATGCTCCACTATGTTCATAGCAGCCTTATTTATAATAGCCAGAAGCTGGAAAGAACCCAGATGTCCCTCACTGGAGGAATGGATTCAGAAGATGTGGTATATCTACACAATGGAATACTACTCTGCAATTAAAAACAATGAATTCATGAAATTCCTAGGCAAATGGTCAGATCTTGAAAATATCATCCTTAGTGAGGTAACCCAATCACAAAAGAACACACATGGTATGCAGTCACTGATAAGGGGATATTGACCCAGAATCTCGGAATACCCTAGACACAATCCACATATCAATAGATTTCTAAGAAGATGGAAGGAGAGAACCCTGGTCCTGGAAAGACTGGATGTAGGGGAACGCCAGGACAGAGTAACGAGAGGGGGTTGAATGGAGAAAAGAGGGAGGGAAGGGGGCTTATGGGACTTTCGGGGAGGGAGGAAACGGGAAAGGGGAAGTGATTTGGAATATAAATTAAAAAAATAAAATAAATAAATAAATAAATAAATAAAAAAAGAAGTGGTATAGGACACTAACCTGATTGCACATATGGCTGAAAATATCAGAAGCCCAATAATTGGCTTACTCCTTTTCCTGGCAGTATTAATGACCAGTGTCATCTGATTTCTCCCTTCTTCAGGATTCTCAAATGACATTGACATTATGAGGAAAACCTGTATGTATCTGATTTCAGTGTCTTTCAGATTGCAATTTGATGGGTGGTTGGTTGGTGCATGATATCTGTCCTCTCTTCAGAAAGCACATTCTGATATACAAAACTGTGAGGAATTATGTTCTGTTGCTTGGTATTCATAAGAAATTCTCTCAAGGGGGTTCTCATACTCCTTGTAAAAACCTCCATGTAACCTGTCCAAAACAATATTGTCAGATTACCAGGTGGGAATAAAATGCATAAGGGAAAAACATATTTAATATTCAGTTCTGGATAAGAATATTTATTTCAACCAAATGATATTTAGTTGTATTAATCTGTGATAGAGAATTACAGCCTGAAAATATACTCAAATAGCATGTTGTGTATTTTGAAACCATGAGATAAGCTTAAAACAGTCACAATATTTGAGGTAGACCACAAATTGAGATGCCCCAGGAATGTTTTATCAATTGGGCCTTATGTTCACTCTTGTAATAAAGAAGCTTTTGGAGTTTGTACGCCAGACTCTAATAGGTGACCGCTTAATGGGATTTACGTTCACTCAAATGAAATTAGGCCGGTAAAAGACAATGCAACATACTGTAATGTAAATGGCACTGACAGCAGAATTAAATGTTTGTGGAAACAGGGCAGTAGATCTATCAGGAGCTAATTAGACAGTGAGTTCAGAAGCAGACTTGGGAGTAAATAGTATCCACAAAGAAAAACGGGGGCTCTGAATGGCAAGGAAAAGGACTTTTTGTGTAAGGAATAAAAGGAATTATACAAGACTAAGTGTAATTAGAATCTCAGATGGAGTCTCTCCCGTGAGAAAAACATATTCTTATCTGAACCTGTGGATAATATTAAGTCAAAAAAATAATTTTGATAAATTCTTGTGTGTCTAAGTGATTCTTTATGTAGCTGGTTTAAATAGCATTCAATTCCCATGACTGCTGCCTAGCTATAGTCACTGTATCAAAAAAGAAAACAAAAAGCAAAATTCTTGGAAATATCTTTGGAGTCATACTAGCAGAAAAGATAAAAGAGTACTTTTACCCAAATGTAGAATTAAGGGTTTTAAGAAAGATAAATGGTAAAGTTGTGCATAGTGAGTAACAAAGACAAGTAAAATTTTGAATTTGATTTTATTCAACATGTGAACAGTGACTTCTACAAACTTCAAATTCCTGAGTGTTCACTGTAGTGAACACTCATCATCAGTTCTCTCATCAGTCTCTGTTTTTCAGCTGAGCTGTTGTAGAAGAATGATAAGACCTTTGAAGTACCCCAAACTTCATGCAGCAAATCAGACTTTGAATCCCAGTACTAAGTTTGACTAGATAATGTTTTTAATTAAAAATTCAGAACTCAAATTCCCATGTCATAAATTGTTTTACTTTTATGTACTGACTATTTTTTAGGATTTAAATTTTCACAGACTATAAGGGAGGGCACACAATATGTTTTGTGTAAAGCCAAAAGTAGTTTAGAGACAGTTTGATATATTTGCTTTCAAACAACACACTTCAATTACAATAGTCCTTTCAGCTTGCCAAGTATTCATATGTAATTCATGGGGATCGCATGACGATAAACTTGACAATATATATGAGAGACTTGGAGGCTGGCAATTAATTTGCATGGTGTATTATGTCACCAAATCTTTTCTGTGAAACTGTTGCTATGCTGAGGATCCTATAGATATTTCAATAGTGTTATACTGAGTAATTAAAGTCTACTGTTGAAGTCAGAATGTTGGCTTTTTTGCCTCCTGTGCTACATGAACAAAGAATTGTTCTGTGGGCATGTTCTAGGTTGTTTGTGGTTTAGTTAATCCATGAAATCTATGGTAGACATTGCTGTCAACAGTTAATGCTCTGAGATTGCTTTATTCTTTAATGAAAAGATCAGTGAGATTAGAATTGTTTTGCCCCTGCCATGGAAATAGACAAGTATGAATGCCCAGTTTCTCTTGGTGGATTTCCAATCTGTCTCTTACCCAGAAATATAGGTGGTATTTGGCAGTTTGTCTACTGGCTTGGGTAACCTATCTTTCTTGCTTGTAAAAGGAGAGTAACTGGACTGGGTCAGTTCTGCAATAGAAACAGTTTGTTTCCAAACATATGAAATGCAAAGTGGCATCCTTTTACTTCCAGTGGCATTTCAGGGTTTTCAAAAATTGGCTAATTACCAAAGTCACCTGGGGGAGTCTCTTAAAAACACAAATTCTCAGGCACTTTCCCTGCAGATCATGATTCAGTGGGTCTAGGGCAGAGCCAGAGAAACTCAAGTAACTCTAATGATTAGGGAATTTGGAAGACTCCACTGGACTGGTACAAAACAAATCGTACCATATTTGCTGGATTACAGTAGCAGATATATAATTTACTGTTATTTATCTTGAAATTTTTTATGTAAATATGATGAACAAAGTCAAGGTTATTATATTACTTCAAAGTTAGTCCCTATCTGAAGAGTGCATATTCCCATTATAAACTGATGAGAGGGAAATACTGTAAAACGAAACTGTCTTGACTTGTTCAGAAGCTCAAGTGGCCTGATCATTATTTTTTCTTTCTTTTTTTATTGGATATTTTCTTTATTTACATTTTAAAATGTTATTCCCTTTCCCAGTATCCCCCCCAAAATCTCCTATCCCAATCCCCCTCCCCCTGCCTCCACAGGGTGTTCCCCTATCCACCCACTCCTGCCTCCACACACTCTCATTCTCCTGCACTGGGTCATGGAGCCTTCACAGGATCAAGGGCCTCTTCTCCCATTGATGTGCAACATGGCCATCGTCTGCTATATATGAGGCTGAAGCCAGGGGTCCCTCCATATGCACTGCTTGGTTGGTGGCTAAATCCCTAGGAGCTCTGGGAAGATCTGTTTGGTAGATATTGTTGTTCTTCTTATGGGGTTGCAAACTACTTCAGCTTCCTCAGTCCTTTCCCTCTCTCTCTTTCTTTCTCTCTCTCTCTCTCTCTCTCTCTCTCTCTCTCTCTCTCTCTCTCTCTCTCTCTCTTTATCTTTAATCTTGATTTGTATTCATGACGCAAAGTGACAGATGAAATTCACAACATGAAGGACTTGCTGGGAGAGTGCTGGCAAAAGATGTCATTGGACAGGACCTTGTCATGGTACTGTCTATGGGCCTTGATCCACTTCCCAGATGGGGTACCACATGAACATCAAGCTTGTCACTCACGGGTTTAAGGCTCACGGCTCTGAGGCTCACGGTTCTGAGGCTCACAGTCCACAGTCAAAGCTCTAGAACAGTCTTCCCTTTCTTCATCTTATGATGGAGGTCAAAGGGTAAGGATAGAGGCATCCTATGACAATAGCATTAAACCCCTTCTGAAGCAGCTTAATCATTGCCTCCAGAAGACCCTGTTTCCCAATGCTATCTCTATGGAAACCAAATTTACCATGGGCTTTTGAGGGAGAAGACATTGAAGTCATGGCACTATCATGACCTACAGTAAGTTCTCCTGTCATTCTGTCTTCTTTTTTTTATTATTATTATTTATTTTATTTTATTTTTTTAATTTACATTCCAAATCACTTCCCCTTTCCCGTTTCCTCCCTCCCTGAAAGTCCCATAAGCCCCCTTCCCTCCCTCTTTTCTCCATTCAACCCCCTCTTGTTAGTTCCCCTACATCCAGTCTTTCCAGGACCAGGGGGTCTCTCCTTCCCTCTTGGATATGCGAATTGTGTCTTGGGTGTTCCGAGATTCTGGGCTAACTCCTCCATTGGGGACCCTGTGCTCAGTCCAATGGTTGACTGCAAACATCTGCCTCTGTATGATTATTAACTACTGTAATACCAGACTTCTGCTCCCTGATCTGTCGACAAGTCACTCTGTAACCACATTTACCGCCCCTTGAATTCAATGGATTTTCGTTCCTTAACATATAAAATGAAGGAATTTAAAAGAACTATCCACATGCTGATACAAGGTTATTTTTCCCCTGTGGACAGCATTAGGCTGTGTGAAAAGGTATAGATTGCAGAATGGTCCACTTCATTGTTATGTAGTGACTATCAGAGGACATGCTCTAACCTAAGTTTTTTGCCATTCTCTCAAATTTAACTTTTAGATCATCAAATTGTTCTTTGCATTACAGAATATGGCATCAAATGATTTTAAAAATAATTTATGTTTTTATACCCAGGACATAAAAATATATTTTCATTTTGTTTATTAATTATTTTCTTTTATTGTTATATATCTATTATGTACTTAGTGATTTTGTTTGGGTGTGATCTGGGTTAGAGATCTGACTATAATGCAGCACTTACAGCATACTGAAGCAGGAATTACACAGATGATATTTGCTAGTGTTTTTGTAAGGTAAACAGGCCTAAAATTCTTTTATGTCAATTTCAAATGCTAGAAATATTCCCACTGAAAAAAGATGAGCAATCATATACTAATAAAAATTTGAGGTTTGCAATGAAACATCTAACATGTCATTAATACTCAAGCATAGTAAATGTTGACATTTCTGGAAACAAAAACTATATCTATTTGCATGCTTACTCTGGAGCAAAGATCCAAAAATGGCAAGGAACTATAATGACTACAATGGCTGGCACATAGAGAGCAGTATTGCTTTTGACAAAAAAAAATGCTTCAAAAATGAATGGATCTCCAGGCACATCCATGATTTCCTTTTCTGAATATCTATGTTCGACCTAGTATGGCATTTTAGATGGAAATGTTTTTAGTCTGATTAGATTTTACATCTTTAGAGAAAAATTATCCTTTGCCCACCTTTTAAATTATGCCAATTGCTACATAACTTCGTAATCCATTTTACATAGCAGAAAATTCATATAATATTTTAAAATTTGTGGAAAGAGGACACAAATCCATTGAGATGGTTAGACAGAAAATAATTAAGGTGGGAGTTAGTAAAACTTGATCTATGAACCTGAGAACCTGGGTCCAGTGTACATAGTGTATAAAACCCTAGCTAAAAACAAAACAAATAAAACAAAAGAAGCCAACAACAAAATAAAAAAACAAACAAAAAAAAACAAAAAAACAAAGAAGACCAATGACCATCATTCCAAAATAAACAATAAAATCAATTTAATTATATTAGCAAAAAAATCAGTAGAGGGCCTTGAGAGAAGGCTTAGTGGTTATGAGTATGGAATGCTTTTGTAAAAGACAGGAATTCAGTTCATAGCACCAGCATTTGGTGACCCACAAACAACTGTAACTTCATTCTCTTGGAAGATGAGATTCCTCTGGCCTCCAGGGACATCTGAATTAACGTGCACACAAACTTCTGCGTGTACACATAAATTTAAAAACAATAGCTCTTTTAATTTTTTTTAAATAATTAATTGGAGTTGTAAGAAAAGAAGTTGACATCTAAGACTCTTTCAGATGGCTTTTAAAATAATAAATATGCTTTCCTGTCTAATAAATAGAAAGCCAATGTGAACAACTTAGGGAAAATGGAAGAAATATTTTCATACTTAGCTCCTAGAGGACTGGTATTTTGTTTTTATTTTTCCCTTAATATTTCACCTTCAGTTTTATTGTCTGTGTCTAAAGATGGAAAGTATTGTAGGTTTAGAACCATGTGTGCAAATGACACTGATATAATTGATTCTTTTTGTCATTTTTTGTTTTATTTTCTATATTTTTTTATTTACATTCCAAATGATTTCCCCTTTCCTGTTTCCTCCCTCCCCGAAAGTCCCATAAGCTCCCTTCCTTCCCCCTGTTCCCCATTCAAGCCCTCTTGCTTCTCTGTCCTGGTATTTCCCTACATCCAGTCTTTCCAGGACCAGGGATCTCTCCTTCCATCTTCTTGTAAATCTATTGATATGTGAATTGCGTCTTGGCTATTCCGTGATTCGAGGTTAATATCCCCTTATCAGTGACTACATACCATGTGTGTTCTTTTGTGATTGGGTTACCTCACTAAGGATGATATTTTCAAGTTCTGACCATTTGCCTAGGAATTTCGTGAATTCATTGTTTTTAATTGCAGAGTAGTATTCCATTGTGTAGATATACCACATCTTCTGAATCCATTCCTCCGTTGAGGGACATCTGGGTTCTTTCCAGCTTCTGGCTATTATAAATAAGGCTGCTATGAACATAGTGGAGCATGTGTCCTTATTGCATGCAGGGGAAGCCCCTGGGTATATGCTCAGATATATCTAGAACATTTCGTCCTAAAGCAAAAGAAAGATTCTTTTTTTTTTTCATAAGATGCCACAATCTTTCCCTGTTTCATATCTGACATCTCCTGCAAAGCTCTGAGCCAGAACATTTTCAGAATGCTTCTGGCTTTAGCAGTCCCACAATCAGCGAAGAAGTTGACTCCTTTAATTCCACTTATGATGTGTTCACACCAAGTTCTGCAGCCATTTATTTCCACTGTTTTTTTCTTCGGTCAAGTAATCCCAATGTTTTGAAGTATTCTTTAGAATGAATATATTTACCTGGTTATAACTTCTCAGATAATTTTTTTTCTGAAGAAAAGTAAAATGTATAGGGTGTATGTGTGTGTGTGTGTGTTCACGAGCTCATGTGTATGATAATTGAGAGTAACTATCTTTGTTTAAATAGTTGGTTGTAGTTTGTGATCTGTAGTATTGACTTTTGCATAAACGGCTTTGGTGAAAACTATTTCTACATTACTTGATTCTTTATTAAGCTCCTAGCATGTACTAGCTTTTTGATTTCTTTCCTTCTGATACTTATTTTAAATTAACCATTCAAAGGGGCAACCAGATACCCTGACCCAAGGCATTGACAAATAAATGAAGGAATTGATTTTCATGTCTTGCTTTAAAAGTATGTTGTTGCTAAAGGAAAGAAAAAAAGTAATGAACATGTTCAGCTAGAAAAATTGCCTGTATATCTAACAAGCACTGCTTTAGAGAGAGAAAACAGGAATTCCTTAGTTGTTCAAACATATAATGAGACATCTCCATTTATTCAGTCTGTGTTGGAATTACTGGTGCACAGTATCTCATTTAATTCTTTCAGAAAATTATATTTCATCTTTGGAGGTAGAATTTCAAATTTTTTTCTCAGAAACTTTCTTCTCATTGAAATTCAGTTGGAGAGATCAAAATTGTTCTAAATGTTGTTTGATCTTTGTTTAAAATAGATGACTGCTATAAAGAGAAAAAAGTTCCTATTTCTAAAAATTAGAATGCATTCATATTTCTCTTTGACAATTAAGCACTGCAGTTAATTTAGGCAAGGCCTTTTTCTATCTTTTGCCAGAATAAAATATTGTCCTTAATTTAAGTACTCTACCAGAAGCTAATGATCTATACATTTACAAGTTTCCAGCTTCATTTTAAAGGGAAAACTCTGTCTTTCCATATATGCAATAAAGAAGATCACGTTTCTCCAGTTTTGAAGGAGAAAACAAGCCCCTAGCATTGACTTGCCTCAGTGGGGGAATGACCCTCCAGCATGATGTTTGATTAGTGTAGCAAAATTTATGACATTAACCCGAAGATAAAGTTAGAGAAAATGTATAATATGAAGAGCTAGAGAAATACAGTGTAACTATCTTAGATATTGCCTTTGAATCATAATGAAAACTTATCTCTTTGCCAATTTTACATATCAGTCCATAACAGCAAAATCTGAGTTAGATTGTTTAATGTGTTTTTTTCTATGTGAAATGTGTGTGGGCCTGTGTATGTTTAATCTGTACATGAGTGTAAGTGTGATGTTCTATAGCTGACTTGTGTAGAGTAAGGGGACAGTCCCAGGTGTTGGTTCTACTCCATGTACCTTGTTTTACACAAGGAATCTTTGCTTCTCAGCTCTATGTTTGCCCATTTAGTTCATGATCTTCCTGCCATTTTCTTTGCTCTGCTGTTTATATTTCCTCAGAAGAATTGGGATTTTAGACATGTGTTACTCGACCTGGCTTTAAGGGGTTGTGGATTTCAAACTCAGGTCTTTAGTCTTGCCTCGTGTTTTACCAGCTGAGCCACATTTTCAGTCAGAATTTTATATCCTACAGTTTTATTTTCAAATATATGCAGAGATTCTAAACAAAAAATATAAGTTAAATTGACCTTGGAAATTCTCAAATTCTCCAATTCTCTACTGACATCATATTCACTATTATTTATAAAATACTCAAAAGTTAGGGCAAGTTGTGCTGTATTGTATTGAACCAGTTTCTACAAAGTGCATCGAATAAATATCATGTAATTATTCTGATATCTTTGAAAAATAATTTTCCTTACGAAATCATAGCATTTATTATCTGCAATCTACACACCGAGGAAATCACTTGAAACTTTTGTATTTCCTGAAGTATTAATATAAATTTTACATGTGAGATAGGTCCTAAGTAGAGGTAATCACATGTTATTAATCATTAATTTTCTACATGTGTATGGATGCTAATTGGGAATTTAAAGTAGCCAGTTACGGTTGGAATAGCATATATTGTTATGAACATTTTACTAATCTGTATTATTTTAAAAGAAACTGAAGTGCATTGACCTACTTTTATTTTTTTGAAGCAGAAAGCTGCCAAACAAACTTCAACTTTTAACTGAATAGTTTTAAGATCAAAACCTCAAGAAATAATTTGTATGTTTATGACTTCCTGATTTCAGCTAGCTTGTGTTTACAAGGAAGACAAATCAGATGTGCATTGCTAATAAATAGAATTTAAATGTACTTTAGTTTGCCAGGATGTTTCATGCTGGTGTGGTTTAAAATTCTTGCTTCACTTGATCTGTTTTCTTGATCTTGTTTTATCTGTGAAAATTTGGGCAGGACTTCTGTTCCTTCTTGCCAAAAATACCAAACGGCTTTCATTGTATAAAGACATAAATGTATCTAACTTTCGTTTTATTTGAAAAATACATTGAATTATTGTTGATAAAATCAAGAGGAAATCTTCCAATCATTCACTGCTCAAAAGTTAAAGAAAGGCTCATGTGCTGAATATTTGGCCCATGAATCAAAAGAAAATGTCACTTACATTATGGCAATTTCTACAGATAGTAGCTATGCATATTTTATATTCTTTCATTTATATGTAATTGTTCTAACAGTGGGCATTACAAATACACACTAGTTTGTTTGTCTACATATTATTGGATGAAAATTTGGAGGCACAAAATCGTTTATGTCTCTGAAATATTAGTAATTCATAATGACAGTTGTGGCAAATACTAAAAGGAACTAAGATAATGATTGATCAGGAATGGATGTTTCAGTTTTAAAAAACCCAATACTACAAATACTGATAATGCAAGGCACTAAAGTAAATATCTATATTCCTATAAAATAAAATATGAGGGGCTAGGGAATCTAACTTAATTGGTTAGAATGTACAAGGTTCTGTATTTCATCCCCTGAATCCCATTAACACACACACACGCACACACACACACACACACGATTATACATACACCCATGCTAATATATACTTATGCATAATAATGTAAGAATAATATTATTCTTATACTTCCACTGACCCTCATTTGGCCATACTAATTAACACTTGCTCTGTGTGATAGTTTGAAAGTAAATGACTGCTATAGTCTAATATACTTGACTGCTTGGTCCTTAGTTGGTAGAACTTTTTTGTGAAATGATTAGGAAGTATGGCCTTAGTGGAGGATGTATCACTGGGAGTGGACTTTGAAGTCTCAAAATACCATACGAGGCCCAGTCTCTTCTCTGCCTCCAGCTTGCAGATAAAATGTAAGTTCTTAGCTAGTACTCAAGGGTAATGAAGCCTACCTTATGTTAACAGACTAAGCCTTTGAAACTTTAAACAATCTCCCAATTAAATGCTTTCTCTTTAAAAGTTGCATTGGTCATGGTTGACCTTCATAGCAATAGAAGAGAAAGTAAGACACCATGTTCTGTTTCAGGCATATTCTATGTCACATGTAAAGGTGAATAATTAAGACATAAACAGGCCAAGTATTGGGAGGAAGAACAAACTGCAAATATACTGTCATGACAGAAGATATGTCTCTATAGTGCTAAATCTTTCTGACGGGATGGTCATTGAAGACTAGGCTAGATGGATCTCAGTGATCTGATTTCAGGCATGAAAAAGAGGAACTAGCCAGTCTTTAATAAAATGAACAGAGACTGAAAGAAAGGCCATCAGAGACTGCCCCACCTAGGGATCCATCCTATCTGCAGACATCAAACACAGACACTATTGCTGATGCCAAGAAGTGCTAGCTGACAGGAACTTGGAATGACTGTTCCCTATCAGGATCTGCCAGAGCCTGACCAATACAGATACAGATACTTACAGCCAACTATTGGACTGAGTCCGGGAACACCAATGGAAGAACTAATTGAAGAACTGAAAGAGCTGGTGGGGATTGCAAACCCATAAGAAGAACAATATCAACTAAGCAGACCACCCAGAACTCCCAGAGATTAAACCACCAACTAGTATACATGGAAGGATCCACGGCTCCAGATACACATGTAGCAGAGGGTGGCCTTATCTGACAAAAATGTGAGGGGAGGCCCTTGGTCCTGAGGAGGTTTCATGCCCCAGAGTAGGGAGATGCTAGATTGATGAGGCAGGAGTGGGTGAGTGGGTAGAGGAGCACTCTCATAGAGGCAAAGGGGAGGGGAGAGGGGAAATTCATTGGGGAGGTTGTGGAGGGGTAACCAGGAATGGGGATATCATTTGAAATGTAAAGGAATAAAATGACTAATAAAAAAAAGTCCATTGATGTGTTGGTATCAATACATTCCAGGCTTTGCACTTAGGCACTGGAAATGTGCTAATAAATAAAAAAAAATAATAATGCTGTGCTCTCAAGGAACTTATAGTCATTATGTGCTGCTTACCTCTTTGAGGTTCAAATGATTTAATATTTATTTTGCTCATAAAGTCCCATTGAATTAGCTCAATAAACTTTTTATTTTTTTAAAAAAAAATATTTAGTGAGTGGCCTGGCAGTTGTTTGATTCTTGGCCTTTTTGATTATTCCTCTCATAGGTATTGCTTATTAACATGATGTATGTTTTTATGCTTAGTTATCAAGGATATTTTAGGTTCATAGGACTGGAAATAACTGTTGATCCTTTCAAGGAGTATTTTAGCCCACTGCCCTTAAATCTAGCTGCCAACTCATTTCTAATATACCTCATTCCCCTAGCTTGCGGACTGTTCTCCCACGTGATAAATAACTCTACCTTATCAAGGTCAGTAAGAAAGGCCCCTTTTACATATCATAAATTTTAGCCAGGTGCCACTGATGTGAGATTAATGTAATGACACCATGGCAAGCATTCAGGCTTGTCTTAATTATGCTAAGGTTGCCGGTTCACCGTTTCTCTTCATCTGTCTCCTGCTTTAGGGAACACTAAACACTCTGTCATTAGATTGTCTGTTCCACAACATTGGCCCTTTACATTTACAAAGTCATCAGACGGCTTATGACATAGCTTTTCTAACAAATTAAATTAAGCAAATAGTGAAAACAGAAATTAGGGGTAAAGTGCTACACACACACACACACGCACACACACACACACACACACACACACACACACACACACACACACACACACAAGTAGCAGATTGCAATCAGAGGTGAAGACACTCCCAGGTTTCTAGTGATTTCCTGTAATGACAGGCTGACTTTGGGCTCTGGTTGCTTCAGGTGTGCATGTGAATTAGAGTTTGTTTTCTTTTTAGAAAGGTAATTTCCTTTTTCTAGCTCTGTATTTGACAGATACTGGCAGAGCCTAGCTGAAGGAGCTTGCAGCCCCATAGGAGGAACAACAATATGACCAACCAGTACCCTCAGCCCTCCCAGGGACTAAACCACCAATCAAAGAGTACACATGGAGGAACCCATGGCTCCAGCTGCATATGTATCAGAGGATGGCCTTGTTGGACCCCAAAAGGAGGAGAGGCCCTTGGTCCTCAGAAGGCTCGATGTCCCAATATAGGGGAATACCAGGATAGGGAAGCAGAAGTGGGTGGGTGAGTGAGCAGGGGGAAGGGGGATGGGATAGGGAGTTTTCAGAGGGGAAACCAGGAAAGATGATAATTTTTGAAATGTAAATAAAGAAGATATCTAATAAGACAAAAAAAGAAAGGCATTTTTCAAATGTCTGTTCTCTGTTGAGCATGATATACATGCACCTTCATAGACCTTCTTGCTATCACTTGTCACATATCTTTGTTGGTTTCCTCAGAGAAACAATTTCTAAGTCCTGTGTCCTACATGGGTATTTAATTACCTTATCTATTTTTGCTTTCGATACCTATTTCCAAAAGCTTGATCTCTTGAATTGGGAATATAGTCAGCTCAGAGTACAGAATTTTGTAGTCTGTGACTACCTGTTTTGATTCTGTTCTGTTTATATTCATGATTTCTATTAGGTTACAGATAACTAAAGTAGTATCTTCCCTCAACTAAAAATTCTTCTAATTTTAAAACGATTTTTTGAAACAGTCTGGCTGTGTTTCTTAGGCTATTATAGAACTCTTAGATTATGCAGACCTTTCTGCCACTGCTTTCCAAGTAGCTGAAACTATAGGCATGTGGTACTATTCTCAAAAACTCCTATGAATGATAATGGTGTTTTATGAGCTCAGGTCAACCATGAATGGACAAACAGAGATAGAAAGAAAGACTAATCAGGTCCAAACCACTTGGTAAAAGATATGCATTTGTAAGTTATTTATGCCTTTGTTTAGGAAGAAAAAATCTGGGAGAATAATACTTTAACTGTGTGCACCCTGAAATATACTAAGTAAATTTTTCCTGCCCCTGTGCTTATTAACACTGAATACTTGAGAAGATTTGTTTATCTTTAAATATGATTAATAATATTATCAACCTGCTAAGGTGATAGCAATGACATTTGAAATATGAGTACATCGGCCCTTGTGTGGCCCATGGAAAGTGGCATGAGGGTATACATTATTTCCATTTCTATTTGTCTTAAGGCATGACTTCATAAACCATGGCTGTGTTTCCAAGAGCATATTGAACCTCATCTATTAGTTAAAAAAGGAAAAAAAACTATCCTAATGCATTCATTATAAATGCAGTATTGAAGACTTTCTACTTAATCAAAGGATGTAAGCCATCAGTGAAATATGACTGTGAGCAGACACAGCTGAGCAGTAAGAATGTAGTCTGAATCCTTCATGTGATAGTCTTAGTTAAAATCCAGATATTAGTAAGAAAAGCTTTCTTTTCTTTCAGTATATCAACCACACAGAGATATCTGGAGTGGGATTTTTTCCCCTTAAATTTCCAGTAATAGTGAAAGAAGTAGTTCTGAATATGTAGCTCATAGTCCTCAGGATTCTGTCAATGTGTGTAATAGCATATTGACTTGAACAAATATGTTTGTACTTTTATATGCCAAATAATACAAATGTAGTGGGTTTTATATTAGATTTCATTATTTCATAAACAAGCTATGTGTAAGAGAAGAGTTAGAGAAGGGGCTAAATGAGGAAAAGAGGGAGGGAAGGGGGCTTATGGGACTTTCGGGGAGGGAGGAAATGAGAAAGGGGAAATCATTTGGAATGTAAATAAAAAAACTTAGAAAATAAAATAAAATATAAAAAAAAAGAAATCACAGTTTCAAATTATTTTAGGTTTATTCATTGTATTTTGTGTTTGAGCGCTTTGCCCAAGTGTATATACACTTATGTGTACTGATTGCCAACAGTGGTTAAAGGAGGACCCATAAAAACAAAATGTGAAGTTATGGGTGGCTGGGAGCCTCTAGGGAGTGCTGAGAATCAGACCTGGGTCTTTTGCAAGAAAATAAATGCTCTTCGTTCAACTGTCTTTTCAGGTCCCAAATAACAATGTTTGCAAACATTCTCAGTTAGTCTTCGTGAAAACAGAATCATTAATTCTAAGTTTCCATACATAAATATTAGCTTTACCTCCAGAAATAGACAATTATATAAAAAAAAAGAAAGAAAAATTTGATTTAGAGTTGTAGAAAATGAGAATCTTTCTAAGGTCACAAGAATATTGATTTTTATTATTTTATAGATTACTGAATCAAATTTGCAGATTTATATGGCCAGTAACATTCATGGTGTTGTTATGATCTGAGCCTCCTTTCAAACAACGTTTTCTAGTAGCCTAGACTAAGATTTTCCTCTTGACTTCTCCCTGGTCTAATTCTGCTGAGGTGAATCCTTTCCCATTTACAGTATGTCACGTGGAGTAGAGGACTATATTCTCACCTCAGGAGAATAGAGTGATTTAAACAAACCATGATTAACACAAAATAATTAATGCAAACCATGATTTGCATGTACCAAAATTATAGGAAGGTGCTGAATAATTTGAATAAAATAAGACAAACTTGAATTGCTAAATTTATCTAATCTAATATCTAATCTAATCTAAACAAATATGAAATTCCTGAACTAGTTGATATCAGTCATGATAATGGACTCAGAGTTCATTTTTATACTATGAAAAAATATTAAGATGAGTTTTGATTTTTATATTTTGAGGGGGAAAAAAGAAACCAACCTTCGTTTTGACTACTGGAAAATTTAACTGTGATTCCTGATGTGTGCTAAGTAAACAAGGAGCCAATGAGAAGTGGCATTTTGTGGTATTACAATTAGGATTACCATAGTTTTCTCCAGATATTTAACATTATCACATTGGATTTAATTGTGAGATATATATATATATATATATATATATATATATATATATATATAACCATATATATATATATATATGGTTATATATATATATATATATATATATATATAACCATATATATATATATATATGGTTATATATATATAACCAGGTATATAAATAATGAGCTATTCTATTTTTTGTGGAGGAAAGTTGTTTTATTCAAGTAAATCAACAAAAGTATGATTTAAATTCTGATTTTTCTTCATTAAAGTAGTCGCCTGAAAGTAATAAATTGAAACAATCTGAAGTAAATTGACCACCTAGCTTTATTTGAATATGAGGCAGCAAGGTTATGTTTTGTGTTTTTTAACGTGTATGTAAATTCTGGGATCTTGTTACCCCTTGTTATCATGTATCAGTTTGTAGTAATAGTCCACAAATTTGTACATGCAAAATGGTAAATGGGTAATTTTCAGGGGGAATTATTTTCTTTCCATTGATATTCCTTTTCCCCTTGTACTGATTTCACAAACATTGTGGTTTATTGAAATGCATGTTCAAAACGCAGCACTTCAATTTAGCTTTTCCCATTTGATTAAGGCTTGTTGAGCAAGAGGCAACTGAATTTGATGCTGTGTAATATTTTGGCATTTTTGTATTCTGAGCGCACAGCTGTCATTTAAAATAGCTCTGACTAGCATTTAATCATTTACAGTGAATGTTTAGGCATTTGTTTATCTGATAAATCTGGAGTCCAACCCCCCAGTTTCGGCTGTATGATGCTTAGAGAACAATGAACTAATATAGGCTGATATCTTTTTCCTCCATATGTAAATATTACCAATCAAAAACTTAACAATATTATGTGGGTATTATACCTTGACTATTTTGTTTTTTAAAAAATTCCAATTACTTCTCAGGTTATGTTAGCTGAAATATTAATTTCAAGGTATTCTTTTTTTTTGAAACCTTTCATCAGGAAGAAGTATTTATGGGACCATTTCAGTAATAACAACAATGATGCTGTCAGCATTATACTCTTTGGTTAAACTACGAAGCATTTTCCTTAGCATGTTTATTTATGTGCGGGTCTTCTAGAGAGATGAGTGTGCCTCATTCTTCTCCTTAGCAAACGTGATAGATGAATGTTTCTGTAACTGTTATGAAATCCTAACTTCAAATAACAAACAAACAAATTAAAACCCCTTCTCTTTAGAGTCCACTAAGATAGATCTTATATCCCCCCAAAAAGAATCCCTGAAGCTGCTCACTAGATTCTCTGCTGGAGAAAGCTTTCATTGGATGGTTTTCCATTCAAAAGTAAGGTGCCACTGGTCCTGAATACCAAACACTGATGAAAATGCCTTCCTTTTAGAGGTCTATGCCTCATTCTGAAATAAGAGGTAGGTATTTGAGAAAAAAGCAAATATTATTTAATGTCCAATGAAATGCTGTCTATTCTTGTAGCATTAATTTTCAGCAACACATGAAAGAGATTTCACCTGTAAACATAAAGTTGAAGATGCAGGAAGAGGGGAAGAGAGACCAGTGGAGAGGGGTGCTTGCGATTGAAATGGAGGCTTTAAGTCACTCAACCCATGATATGATTATTTTTTGAAGAACTGCTCTTCTCTTAAAGGGTATTGGAGTTTAAAATGAAAATTGCTTTTGCAGCAGAGTGCACCATCAGGTCTGTGGGGACCGATTAGTGCAATGTCTCCCTGTGTCCTATATACTCGTGCCGCTTCAGTAGTTACAGTAACACACAGGACACGGTGAAGGAAAAACTTTGATTCATAAAGGGACCCCATGTGACTCTGCTGGATTTATATTTTAAAATATATTTGATTATTTACTGTCTAAACTCACTTAAAAAGCAAACTAATTGATGGATGGGTTGTCTGATATTTCCAGTTGAAGCAGATTAGGGTTTTCCTGTATCATGGAACATGCTTTACTAATTCACTTTTCAGTGCTGTTAATAGACTGGGATATGCTAATAATGATTTGCATGCAAAGGGGTTCTAAAGAATGTAAGATATATATTTACAATATGCAAATGTATTCATTTGTAAATAAATTAAATTTAAAAAGAGTTCTACTGGCACATGCTGTGGAGATGACTCAGAGGTGTGCATGCTTACAAACATGAAGACACATGTTTAGAGCCATGTCCAAAGCTCAGCATGATGGCACATGGTTGCACCTGGCTGTAGTCACATTAATGGCAGATTAGAGCAAGTAGATCTAGGAGACCCACTGGCCAGCTAGTACAGTGAGGTCTAGGTGAGTTAAACACCCCTTCTCAGTAAATTACATGGAAAGTGATATTGAAAGAGTTTTGGTGTCAATATATGTACATACATCCACCCTCTGCCTCTCTCTGTCTCTATTAATCTCTGTCTCTTTCTCTCTCTCTCTGTCTTTCACTCTCTCTGTCTCTGTCTCTCTGTCTCTCTCTGTCTCTCTGTCTCTCTCTCTCTGTCTCTCTCTGTCTCTCTCTCTGTCTCTCTCTCTCTGTCTCTCTGTCTCTCTCTCTCTGTCTCTCTCTCTCTGTCTCTCTCTCTCTCTGTGTCTCTGTCTCTGTCTCTCTCTCTCTCTCTCTCTCTCTCTCTCTCTCTCCCACCCCTCCCACACACATCAGGTAAATGATAATTGAATGATATGACAGCTAATAACCTGATTGTTTTTTAACATCTCTTAGATCTTTATTGATTATTTGGTTAATTAGATGTCTGGAACTATTCTTTCTAGTTGGAACCATGTCTACAGTTTTAAAATAGTACTTAGTATCAATATTTCAATGCATTTTAATAGAACAAGTCAAAGTATTGTTGAATTGTTGTGAGGGATAGAGCAATAAACTATAGGGCTTTTTTTTTGTTTGTTTTGTTGTCGTTTTGTGTTTTTGTCTAAGGAATGTAGAATTTCTGCACAAATAGTTTTTCCCCAATACCTCAAACTTGTGTAAAAACATAATTTAAGGTAGATTAATTCCTATTTCTCAACATTTATGGAATTAGTATTTAATATGAATTGATTTTATTTAAATGACACTCTTACAGCATGGCAATTGTATTTTAAAACAGATTGACAATGCACAGTGATAAACCACCTTGACTGTTTCAACTACAAACTGTAAATAGTACCCATGGACGCTTACTGCTGCACAGCAAACCTCCTACTCTATAGAGTACTCCACAATGTGCCTTCCAGGAATATACAGTGCATGTTCTTGGGACAGTTCCACTTGGCCCAATCCCATTTTCCAGTCCAGTGAGCCTAATGGCAGGGCTGAAATGAGATGTGTCTATGTGCTTTTGGTAATTACTGGGTATATGTTAATGAAATGCTTCTCCTTGGCATTCCACCAGCACTGTTAAGTGTGGCCAGTGATCATTTTTTCCTGATGAAAGAGAAGCTACCATCACGGCTTGAACACCCTACATGAACACAAGAACATAGCTAGCTACTCTCAGATGAAACTCTTTGTATCCCTTTGCAATTGAAGACACTGCGAAGCTTAGTCTCTTCCCATGAACTTATCAGAAATAGTGCCCTTGTGACAAATTCAACTGGAATAACCAAGTTATGAACACATAAGACATTCCTCACTCGCCCAATTATTATGATGAAACAAAAGTCAGAAGTTGGACCAATGTATAGAATAGTATTCATTTAGGAGTACAGATAAAACTGGTTCATGAACCAGTCAATATCCCTAAAAAAAAAAAAATAATTACTGTCATGTGACACAAAGCTACTAATGTTAGCTACTGTTAAGGTTTTTAGGTGATAGTAAAGAATTTCAAGCAAAAATAGACTGTGAAAAATAGAAATAAAAAAAATTGAGCTTTAATTTGACAGCCAATTCTGGTGATCAATTATAATTTTGATTGGTTCCTCTCACTAGGCCAGAGAGTTAACATTATCTTTAGAGAGAGCCATGATAAATTATGCATTTTGAGTACTAGAGATAATATGATTACCGTGTTGCTTATGAAATAAAAGGTTTGCATTCTCTAAAGAATTGTTATTTTTCCAAGAAAAAGTGAATACATTATTTACATTTTTGCTATCTCAGATTCTGAATATTTGAAGTTCTCTCAGCTTTAGGGTACTCCAGAGATGGTATAAGGGGTGTGGGCATTTTCTGTGAAAATGTCTTTATTTGCGTTTATTTGCATCCTTTATTTCGGGGCTCTTCAGGCATGCATATAGACATACCGTTTATAAACCCATTCTTTTATTGACCAAGTTGGAAAGGTTTCCATGTAGAGAGAGTGTATAAGTTTATTCTCTTACACTTCCAGAAGCCAGAAGGCCCCAAATTAGGAACCAGTTGAGCTGTTCTTATGGAAAATCTGAAACAACAGCAACAAAATCTGTTCCAGGACTTCCAGCATTCTGAGGGTTGCTTTACTCCTTGGTTCTCATTAGCTTATAGAAACTTTACTGGCATCTTCAAATCACCTCTGTACATTCTTTTATATCTCTTGTAATCTTACTGTATTTAAGGCTTACCTAATCCATTTGTTCATATTGGACTTTCCTTTAATTCTGTCAGGCAATAGCTTTATTTCAACTAAAGTCACAGGGGTTTGAAGTTAACTGTTCAAGCCATCATAAATAAAACATTTCAAATCAGAATAAAAATGCCAAGAAATTCTTACATATTAACTTATTGCTTATTTGATGTAAACACTCAGTTATAGACATAGTTTACTTGGATGCAATGACTATTCCATGTATGTGTTCCCCAGAGTTATAGACTGAAGTACTGTGATCAACGAGATGCATGATTTAAAGCATCCAGTGGTTCAGATGCTCTGTGCTCTCCTTGTTGTATGGCTCTCAATAAATTCTAAATAATCCTCCCATTTTTCTACTGTCCTGAGCTGTGTGTTTAAAGAGGCGGGCTCACTGTGAGACTAACTTGGTCTTCAAAGATGAGGGATGTACTATAGCAAAGAATTCATGTTAGAATAATGATTTGTAATATTTGGGATGTAATGATATATTAATAACAGCTCAGTTATCATTTTCTCTTTTATTTTTCTTCCATAATGCTTACCTTCATGAAATTAAAGAATGGGGTAAGGACAATAAATGATATTTTAGGGATAGTATAGGCTGGGTTTGGTTATTTGTCACTAGTGGTAGAAAAACAAGCTTTTGATGTGTGATATAACAAAAACATAGAATGATAATAGAAGGAGAAGTAATTTTGAAAACAGTCTTTCTAAGTTTTAAAACAGTTTTAGGAATTTGCTTAACTGTTAATCATAACAGTTAATTGTTAAATATATTATTTTGCAGAATATGTGTTTATTTGGTAAGTTAGATTGACAAGTATATCCTATTGTTTATGTTCTTACTAAATAAATATTTACAGAATTTATATTTATATATATTATTATATTTATTATTATTATTATTATTATTATTAATCATTTAATCTTTTTCAGTCCAGTTCTTATCTCCCTCTTGATCTGACTACCCTCCAACAGTTTCTCATAGCATTCCTCCTCCCTAGTCTCCAAGAGGATATCCCCACCCCCACCCCACCAGACCTCCCCACTTCCTGGGGCCTCAAGTCTCTGGAGGGGTTAGGTGCTTCTTCTCTCACTGAGGCCAGACCAGACAGTCCTCTGTATGTGTGACAGGGGCCTCATATCAGCTGGTATATGCTGCCTGGTTGGTGGTTCAGTGTCTGAGAGATCTGGGGTTCAGGTTAGTTGAGACTGCTAGACTCACTATGGGGTTGCCAATGTTTAAAAAGTGGCTGCTCTATATGATATTATCTAAATTCCTCAGAATTAAGATCCTCTTCTATTTTTATTTTTCTTCCTTTAAGAGAAAAAAAAGAGAATAATCTTATGTAGATAAGAGACTCTTGTCTCTTGCAAAAAAATTAAAAAACAAATCTATTGAAGATTCCTGCTATTTAAATTTAGTTTTCTTTTTAGTAATCTTATTTTCAAGAATTTCATACATGACCACTGCATTTACATCCAACCCAGATATTTTTACATCTTTTTTTTTTTAAAGTCTCTAAGCCATCTCAGTGGTAACGAACTTTATAAAAGTTTGTTTATTTATTTATTCATTTTTATTTTATTCCTCTCTTATATAATACACTTTGAACACAGTTTGATAAGGAACCTTTAATACCTAATGGATTTGATCATTATATGAAGACATATATTTTCTTGAACAACTCTCTTGTTTCATTACCCCCTTGGATTTCATGTCATTTTCTATAAGGAGAGAATTCTAGCTTAAATTCAAATTTCATTGTTTTGTTTGTCAAAAGCATTATCTACATACTTTCTAAATCTTAAAAAGATTTGGAAAATTGTCTATTACAGGTAGAAAAAAACCTGATATAGTTGTTAAGTAGTTTTTTCCCCCCTCTATCAATGTGCAAATGTTTGCTATTTAGCTGTATCTTGGAATGGTCTCTAGAAATCACTTCTTATCTGACTTTTGTTGCGTATACCAGAGTTTTCCTATCTGCCTTCTTGCTTTTGTGTTCCCTTTATCTCTATATAATAACCTTTATCTCACTGAGTCGTCTCTGGTCATACTTGTGTAGAATCTTAGAAATACATTTTAGACATTTCATTTGTTTAGGTACCATCTAAATATGAATCACTATATGTAGAAAGCTTTATGAAAACCTTTATTATTCATTTATAGAGTTGTAAAGAAGTGTCAAGAAGTGTGCTTTACTCATTGAAAGCCAGGATCAGAAACCAAAATTTTTCTTTTAAAAATGTCTTTGAGATTATACTTACATTGTCCTCCCCTTCTCTTTGCTCCCTCTAAACTCTCAGCTACCCCTTCTAGCTCTCTTTCAAATTCATAAGCATTTTAATTCATTGACTGTTTTTCATATTGGTGTCTTCATATGTAAATGCATCTATATTCCTAAATACAGATATGCAACCTGCTCATTCACTGTAATGTTAGTTGTGTTTATATTTTCCTCACTGTGGGTCCAACCGCATCCATTTTTATTCTCACTCAACACAGTCAGGCTCTGTTGTAGTCTTTATAAGGGCATTTATATACAACTTTGATTTCTTATAGAATTGTATTTTCATCTCATTTCTTCAAACAATTATCTATAGGTATTCTATAAGAGAGAGATCCTATTTGTTAATCATAAAAGTATCATCACTGCTATCAGACTTCACAGGACATTATGAGTGTGCTGAAGTAAACATGCTGAGGAGGGTAGTTTTGTTCTATGTGATGTGCAAAAGCAAAACAAAAGAGAGAAAAAAAACACATTAATTTAAACTTTGGTCTTAGTTTACTGTTAAGAGTAATAATCAATATGGATTTGGGTACACAACTCAACTACTCACATGCTTTCTTTGTTCCTTGAATTTTACTGTTCAACAATTCCTTAGGCGTCCTCATTCTGTGGCACTTTCAGTATACCCCAGTCATATTTTATTCCAACAGAAAGATTCAAAATTAAGGCCATTACATTCTTTACAGATTTAGCTTACTATTCAGTGGAAACATTTCAAAGGAATTTCTTTTGTTGGTGTCATACAATATATTTTTAAAAGCATTTAGTCAGAGAAGATGCATCTAAACTAATCCTCAAGAGACTGGAGGCCCCAGGGAGTTAAAGTTCTGGTGGGGTGGGGATGAGAGATGGGGGGTGAAGACATCCTCCTGGAGTCAGGGGGTCAGGAAGGAAGTATGGGATGGGGAACAGTTGGAGGGTAGACCTGGAGGGGAATAAAATCTGAAATGTAACAAATAAAAATTTTATAAAAGCAACATATTTGCATTTGTGTTTTAATTTCTTCTTCCCAGTGAGTGTTTTCACAGGTTCAACTCATTATTCTTTAATATTAGAAAAAAGAAGAAATTGTTTAACAAAGGTGGCTTTCTCAACTCAGGGTAACAGTGTATAGTGGGCTTTCCCTGGCATTTCTCAACAAGGTATATATATGTAAGTGTTGGGTCTCAGATGTGGGAGGAGCTGTCACCAGCTTTGCAAGTGGTGTTCTAAGAATAGATTTTAAAGGATGATCTCTTTTTTTTTTTTAGGAATTTTATATGTGTATTATAGTAACAATATTACATGTTAGGGTTTCTCTTAAAACTAAATTTGTCACCAAAAATTAGATAAAATTCAAAAGATATATTCTTACTTTTCATCTTTTTTTTTATTTTTTAAGTTTTTTTTATTTACATTCCAAATCATTTCCCCTTTCCCGTTAACTCCCTCCCCGAAAGTCCCATAAGCCCCCTTCCCTCCCTCTTTTCTCCATTCAACCCCCTCTTGTTTCTCTGTCCTGGCATTGCAGAAAAGTTCCTGAACAGAGCACCAATAGCTTAGGGTCTAAGATCAAGAATTGAAAAATGGAACCTCATAAAATTTCAAAACTTCTGTAAGGCAAAGGATATTGTCAATAGGGCAAAATGGCAACCAACAGACTTGGAAAAGATCTTTACCAATCCTACATCTGATCGAGGGCTAATATCCAATATATACAAAGAACTCAAGAAATTAGACTCCAGACAAACAAATAACCCTAATAAAAATGGGGTACAGAGCTAAACAAAGAATTCTCAACTGAGGAATACTGAATGCCTGAAAAACACCTAAAGAAATGTTCTACATCCTCAGTCATCAGGGAAATGCAAATCAAAACATCCCTGAGATTCCACTTCATACCAGTCAGAATGGCTAAGATCGAAAACTCAGGTGACATTAGATGCTGGTGAGGATATGGAGAAAGAGGAACACTCCTCCATTGCTGGTGGAATTGCAAGTTGGTACAACCACTCTGGAAATCAGTTTGATGGTTCCTCAGAAAATTGGACATAGTATTACCTGAGGACCCAGTTCTACCATTCCTGGGCATATATCTAAAAGATGTTTGATCATATAACAAGGATACATGCTTCACTATTTTCATAGCAGCCTTATTTATAATAGTCAGAAGCTGGAAAGAACCCGGATGTCCTTTAACAGAGAAGAAATGGCTAGAGAAAATATGATACATTTACACAATGGAGTACTACTCCATTTCTTAAACCACTTACTAGTTTATTTTCAAAATACATATTAAAAGTAAATAATAAGCACTAGCTGTACTACAGTTATGAATGGGATTTACTGATCATTAAAGGACTCCATTTTCAATACTGCATTATGAAAATTTTCAGAAATACGTAAAAGTTGTTAAAATGATATTCCTCATTTTATTATCGATGTCTATATTCATCTTCCTTTGATTTTATTGCATTGCATGTTCTGATGAAATGTGGAGCGGCTTCATTTGCTTCCATTTGGTTTTTCATTTATCTTGATTTTCTTTACAAAATTTCACCCAGAAGCATAGTGCTTGTCACAGAGAAAGTGGAAGACACCGATTTGGAAGACACAAACCTATACTATTCCTATATAGATTTGTGACTTTACTTTTAATGAAAACTTGGGAAATGTGGTGCAGATTTTTGTACTGGTTGTTTATCAGCTAAGTGATTTCCAGGTGAACCTCTCTGGAGGTGGGTATTACTAACTAGCAATCTTAACTAGATAGGTTCAAGGTTTTATTTACATCCAGTTTTTTAAAAATTAATTATTTTATTTATTTAAATCCCAAATTTTGTCCCCCTTTTGGTTCCCCCTCCCAGAGTTCTTTAACCATTCTGCCCTCTCCTTTGCCTCTTAGCGGATGCCCCACCTCCAGTACATGCCACTTCCCTGGGGTATTAAGTCTATAGTATTAGGCTTATCTTCTCCCAAAGAGGTCAGAAAAAGCAGTCCTCTGCTACATATGGGCAGGGGCCCTCCAACCATGTATGTTCTTTGGATGGTGGCTCAGTATCTGGGAATACCTATGGGTCCTGATTAGTTGACCCTTAAGGGTCTTCTTATAGGGTTGCCATTCCTTTCAGGTCTTTCATCCTTCTACAAACTTTTCCGTAGGGATCCCTGACCTCAGTCCAATGATGCTCACATCCAGGTTTTTTTTAAGATTATTATTTTTTATTAGATATTTGTTTTATTTACATTTCAAATGGTATCCCCTTTCCGCGTTACCCCTCCGAAAACCCCCTATCCCATCCCTCCCGACCCTGTTCACCCCTTAATCTTTTTTTTACAGTCCGGTTGTTTTCCCCTTCCTGATCTTCCCTCCAACAGTTTCTCATCTCATTCCTCCTTCCCCATCTCTAAGAGGATGTCCCCACACCCCACCCTACCCAACCCTCAACAGTCCTCCCCACTTTCTGGAACCTCAAGTCTCTAGAGGGTTAGGTGCATCATCTCTAACTGAGGGCATACCACAGCCAGGTATAGAATTGTTTATTGAGACAATAATATCAGATATTACTGAAATTAAATGTGCAGTTCTAATTCTATATTCTGGGGCAGGCCATTCAGGGTGGGCAAGACTGCCGATTTCAGTGCGTAGCAGGATTTAGTGTGGGTTCATTTTTAAAAACAACATGCTACAAAACATTTTATGATTTATACATTAGAATCTTCAAATATTATTAATTATTGTAAATCCTCTAAATCTGTGTACACTTTTATAAAAGCAGGAGAATTCTAGACAGAACTTGTGGAATAGAAAGAATATTTTCTTAAGAACAAATACTTGAATCAATGACAGACTGTGAACCATTTTTATTGACTGTCAATTACAGTTCCTTGATCAGTAGACCATGATTTCTTTACATAACTTCTAGATATTCATGCATTTAATGAGATTCTGTTTTCCAGGAGGGAACTTAATTTTATTTATCCATAGATTACCACACTAGACCATATTATACTTATTAGAAAGTGCAAAAAGTTTATTTGTTTGCTTAATTAAGAGAATTAAATTTTATGTTTGAAGCATGCCATCGCATTTAGAGTGGATGCCTACCAATTCCTGATTATTTGTGCGACATTGAGCAAGGTGACTAATCTTTCAGTTCTCAATACTTTTGCTACTGAGATTTTACTGGATTTATTTCTTAAACAAAGCTCCTAATCAAAGTTCTTTCTGAAGGTGGAAGACAAAGTTTAACTCCTAAAATCATAAAAATAAATAATATATAGTAGAAAGAATCAATGCTAAACTAGTCAAGTTAGTATTTATTATTATAGTTTGTGTGTTAGAATCACACCAACTTTTAAAACAAACAAACCAACAAAACACAGAAAACAAACAAAAACCTTGGCCTTGATTAGAGAGGAACTGAACCATAATGTCTAGAAAGTATGATGTATTTTGAGGAAGACAACCATTTATCTCATACTTCAGTGAGAATCTATATCCTAAAGAAGATTATTTAACAAATATAATTTGTTATTGGTTATTACAACATACATAATTCTCCTATTGTGATCTTTCTGGCATCCACATTTTAAATGAAGTTATTAGTTTTCTTTCTCCTACTATTACCATTTGGCACAGACTTAACTATGCTACTACTTGATAATTTTAGATTGTGATCAGAGAATTTAGTGTGAAAGTGTATATTTTTTCCATCCAGAAGAGTTTTGAAAGAAGGTAGATCTAACTTAGAGCCTCCCTCTGATCCTCAGTGAGATAGAGTATCATGATAATAGCAACAGCCTTCTCAGTATTGAGTAGAGAAGAAGAAACACATAGCACAGTTGTTGATACACTCAGATCCTTGTAGGGGTTGACTAGTATCAGCCTCATCACTAGAAGAGAGCCTTAAAGGAAGGCAAGATCTAATTTTTTTCAATTTCCAAGACATGGTTTCTGATCATATTATTTTGCCTTACCTAACTTAACATGGCCCAAAAAATGCGACTGATTCTTGTTCTTTACATAATAGAATGAAGATAATGAGGCAGATAGGAAGAAGAGAGCACTTACTCAACTCAGAAGAAAATATGTAAATAAAAAGCATAATTTATTATAATTTTAAAATGGAAAAGATAATTTATATTAGCTGAGTAATTTTATTCATTATTTTATGATAGTTTTGAGACTGCAGTACATAAAAATAAATCAATGCATTTGTTAAATAAATAATTTTATAATAAATAACATATAGAAACTTGCTTGAACATATCTACAGATTTGAATTACTTAGCATAATCTTAAATATGTCTTGTATCAAGTGCTGATAGTTTAGTCTCTCATAATGTGATAAAATTACTTCATTCATGTTTGCCCCAGGATTCTCATTTCCACAACACAAATAATTGGCAATTTCAGCCAAGTGAGCCTTTTTGTAGTATAATATTATGGATGAAAAATTGGGTTGCTTTCATTAGAAATGAAAATTTACTGAATTAGTCACTTATCAAGGAGCAACTTAGTCCTGTTTGTTCAGAATCTAGACCAGCTTTTATACATGTGCTTCACCTGCTGCACAGTCAATCTCTTGGCCATTGTGGTGCAGTATACTTTCTTAATCATTGTAATTAGTGAAGTGAATATTTTCATGAACACACTGGAATATTAAACACTGAGAAGAGTCCATTGATGTAAACTGTTACTGTGAGATGTATTGGATTCCATATTATTTTTTTGCTCAAAAAATTATATGTGGATGTGTATGGATGCCTCTGTATGCATAAAAGCAGAAAAGGCTGCAGCCAATCATCTTTAAATGATATAAAATAGAATATATCACCTTTTCCAGCTTGCCAGTTCATATCTTCGTGCCTAGTGAATATACTTTATCAGACAGCATCTCTAGAACTAATAAAATATGACAAAATACTTATATAATCTGCTACTTAATGATGTTTCTACTGCTCGATTGTTAAACTTGTAATTCCTGTGACATCAGAACTTTTGGTGTGTCACCCTATTTTAACACATAAACATATGAGTGTGAAATTTTCTCCATATTTCAGAGACATCTTATTGCTTTATGAAACCTATCCCCTTGGCAGCAAACTATCTTCTCCCTATGCTATGCTTTCAATCTACATAAACAAAACTACAAATTCACTGTAAGTTCTATTCAAAGGTCTTCTGAGACAGCTCTGGCTTTCTGGATATTGCTACCCTGAGGGACTTGGTTTAAATGACTCTGGTCCCACATGTAGAGGAGACAAAACTGTCTATCCTGGCAAGAGAAAGCAGTGTGAGAACTGTAGTGTAGTGTAGGCTTTACAAATGTTTATCCCCAACCACAGAACTGTAATCTTAAACAATGTTACTCGGTTGCTTTGTTTCTTTTGTGGTGTAATTAGGGTGTCAACACCAGCATATATGTCTTCAGTTTAATTTGATTTCCATTTATTTTGTGTTGTCATTTAAGGAGCAGATTTGTATAGAATTGGGCTTTGTACTGTAAGTAATAACCTGGTAAGTGAATAGCAAGTGCTTTTGTATTGCTGAATTATTAGGGATTTGATGTATTTGATTTAGTTAAGGTCCACAACACATTTTATAGATGCTTTGAAATTGTGTGTAGTACTTTTATAAATCCTTAAAGGAATATAAATATCCAAAAATATATTTTGTAATTGTACTTAACTCTGTCTTTAAAAAAATCTAACCTGAAATAATTAATTACATCAACTTCTCAGCAAATGGCTAGTGTTGAATGTTTGAGGGGTTTTGTTTGTTTGTTTGTTTGTTTGTTTTTTATTTGTTTTTTATTTTTATTTATTTTTATTTTTGTACTCCAATATTTCTGTAACAGGTAGCATGGTTAAAGCTAACACCTCCACTGAGAATGCCAAATTACAGGCCCCATATCAGAATCTGCATTTAACATGATCCTGTGGAATTACCAGCTACCCATAAAACAAAGGAAGGACTAACTGGTTTAGCAAAGAAGAGAATGAGAGAATCAAATTATTCTGTTTTTTTTTTTGTTGTTGTTGTTGTTGTTGTTGTTTTCGCTAAGGCAAATAGAAGACTTGAATGTGCTAGAGTTTAGTCAAACACCAAAGCAATATTTCCTGAGCAGAACTAAGGGGTGTTCTTTAGTTTTTAGTTTACATGGGTGCTATCAAATATTTACTTATTATCATATTTACCTTCAGCCCTCACTATTAACATTTCAGTTGTCCACACATAAATTTAGAAAACGAACAGAAGATTGGGTCAAGTTTTAATCTAATATAGAAGCAAACAAGCACTCAAAGAGTCACTGATTATTTTGTGTTCCATTGCCAACCCCTACCCATGTTGAGTCACAATAAATACAACAAATCTGTAGATATTTTGATTTTTAGAGAAATGAGGTAATGAAGCATGTAATATATAACTGGAGACTTTCCCCAGTGTAAACATAGGCTGTGAATGTCAGACTGTCATGAGTACTAAGAAAAATGCAAGCAATATTATGCAAATTGTCTCCCAGATGCTTCCTCTTATCAATGTAATTTTTTGATTACATGTCTGAGAGTCTACAGGCTATGGCTGATATGACTGAAATTCTAAAACAAAATGGCACTTTTAATATTTACAATTTTTACACTACAACACACACACACATGCACACACACATGCACACATGTATATATAGTGAAAGAATGGTTTCCAACATAACACCTGCACTGTTACTATTGTTTATTTCAAGATGTTCTATCTTCTCTCCAGTAAATCAGTATTTGATGATGGTTTTGACTAAGCTAAAGCCATACAGCCTACTGTCTCATGCCACATAAAATGATATTCATACTGACATCACCCTTGTAATTTTCTTCTTTATGACACATTATTGGACTAAAATTTCTGTTTATTGAATTATATCATTATAACTGGGCACTCCTGGGCTTTCTTTATCAAGCAAACAAACAAACAAAAAACCTGATACATGTGCCTAAATTTTGCTGTCTTCAGCTGTTCTCAATGATCATTTTCCTTTTGTTAAACCACTCATTCTGAAAAGTAATCTTTAACTAGCCTAAGGACTTATATCCCAGGGACAATGAACTATCCATATTGCATGCTTATTCTTTGAGTTTCTGTCTTTCTGGATTTGTTAGGAGCATTTTCCATCAAGGATACTTTTTCTTGTTGAATTCCTAATCTTCCTCTTATTATGCTGGGGAATCAGATACAGGGCCTTTTATGTGCCAGGCAAGTCCTCTGCCACTAATTTGTGTCCTTTTACAAAGGGCTCTTTAGCCTCCCATTCAACTACTGCCTTTCTGCTCCTTGATGTCTTCTTTCCTCATTTGTCTTTTCTCCGTTAATTTATTTTTTCCACAAATTTTTAAATGCAGATTAATTTATAGGCGCTATGGGTATTCTCTACGGAAAATGACTACTTTACAAAGATCCTTTTTCTACTTCTTAACTTATCTCAAGATAACCAGAGTCAGTGGTTCTCAAGATACTTGCTGAGGGGAAAACACTTTTGATTTGAGGATTCCTGTGTGCATACATAGTTTACAATGCACTCTGTAATTAACAAGCCTTTATCAAAATTCTTCTGGTTATCGAACAGAGGCTGGTGATCAAAGAGGATTCACAAATGCCATTATTTGTTTTAGATGTGGTGTGAGTGTGTGTGTGAGTGTGTGTGTGTGTGTGCGTGTGCGTGTGCGTGTGTGTGTGTGTGTGTGTGTGTGTGTGTGTGTGTGTGAGTGTGCATGTATGCAGGCACACACTTCAATATTAGCTTTCTGGAAGAAATTACTTGCATAGACATGTGTAGAAATTTATTACAAATATAACTGATTTAAAAATGAGGCACAAAATCTAAAATATTTTATTAGGGACTGCTCTTCACATTTTTTTTATTTTGTATATTCTTTATTTACATTCCAAATGACTTCCCCTTTCCCAGTTCCCCCTTCAACCAAAGTCCCATAAGCCCTCTTCCCTCCCCCTCCCACTTCTCTGTCCTGGTATTCCCCTACACTGCTACATCCAGTCTTTCCAGGACCAGGGACCTCTCCTTCCTTCTTCTTGGGAATCAATTGACATGTGAATTGTGTCTTGGGTATTCCAAGCTTCTGGATTATTATCCACTTATCAGTGACTGCAAACCATGTGTGCTATATTGTGATTGGGTTACCTCACTTAGGATGATATTTTCCAGTTCTGATCATTTGCCTAAGAATTTCAGGAATGCATTGTTTTTAATTGCTGAGTAGGAGTCCATTGTGTAAATATACCACATTTTCTGTATTCATTCCTCCGTTGAGGGACATCTGGATTCTTTCCAACTTCTGCTTATTATAAATAAGGCTGCTATGAACATAGTGAAGCATGTGTCCTTATTGCATGCCGGGGAGTCCTCTGGGTATATGCCTAGGAGTGGTATGACAGGATCCTCCAGTAGTGTCATGCCCAGTTGTCTGAGGAACCGCCAGACTGCTTTCCAGAGTGGTTGTACCAGCTTGCAATCCCGCCAGCAGTGGAGAAGTGTTCCTCTTTCTCCATATCCTCATCAACACCTCCTGTCTCCTGTGTTTTTGCTCTTAGTCATTCTGACTGGTGTGAGGTGAAATCTCAGGGTTATTTTGATTTGCATTTCCCTAATGACTAAGGACGTTGAACATTTCTTTAGGTGTTTCTCAGCCATTCGGTATTCTTCAGGTGAAAATTCTTTGTTTAGCTCTGTACCTCATTTTTAATAGGGTTATTTGGCTCTCTGGAGTCTTATATTGGATATTAGTCCTCTGTTGGATATAGGGTGGTAAAGATCTTTTCCCAATTTTGGCTGCCATTTTGTCCGATTGACAGTGTCCTTTGCCTTACAGAAACTTTGTAATTTTATGAGGCTCCATTTGTCAATTCTTGATCTTAGAGCATAAGCTATTTGTGATCTATTCAGGAAAATTTCCCCTGTGCCCATGTGCTCAAGACTCTTCCCCAGTTTCTTTTCTATTAGTTTCAGTGTGTCTGGTTTTATGTGGAGGTCCTTGATCCAATTGGAATTGAGTTTAGTAAAAGGAGATAAGAATGGATCAATTTGCATTCTTCTGCATGCTAACCTACAGTTGAACCAGCATCATTTGTGGAAAAAGCTATCTTTTTCCCATTGGATGGTTATAGCTCCTTTGTCAAAGATCAAGTGACCATAGGAGTTTGGGTTATTTTCTGGGTCTTCAATTCTATTCCATTCATCTACATGCCTGTCACTGTACTAATACCATTCACACTATTGTTCTGTAGTACTGCTTGAGGTCTGGGATACTGATTCCCCCAGAAGTTCTTTTACTGTTGAGAATAGTTTTAGCTATCCTGGGTTTTCTGTTATTCCAGATGAATTTGAGAATTGCTCTAACTCTATGAAAAATTGAGTTGGGATTTTGATGGGGATTGCATTGAATCTGTATATTGATTTGGCAAGATGGTCATTTTTACTATATTAATCCTGCCAATCCATGAGCATGGAAGATTTTTCCATCTTCTGAGGTCTTCTTCCATTTCCTTCTTCAGAGACTTGAAGTTCTTGTCATACAGATCTTTCACTTCTTTGGTTAGAGTCACACCAAGATACTTTATATTGTTTATGGCTATTGTGAAGGGTGTCATTTCCCTAATTTCTTTCTCAACCTGCTTATCCTTTGAGTATAGGAAGGCTACTGATTTGCTTGACTTGATTTTATATCCAGCCACTTGCTGAAGTTGTTTATCAGCTGTAGGAGTTCTCTGGTGGAGTTTTTTAGGTCGCTTAAATATACTATCATATCATCTGCAATTACTGATAGTTTGACTTCTTCCTTACCAATTTGTATCCCTTTGACCTCCTTATGTTGTCTGATTGCTCTAGCTAGAACTTCAAGTACTATATTGAAAAGATATGGAGAGAGAGGGCAGCCTTGTCTAGTCCCTGATTTTAGTGGGATTGCTTCAAGTTTCTCTCCATTTAGTTTGATGTTGGTTACCGGTTTGCTGTAAATTACTTTTACAATGTTTAGTTATGGGCCTTGAATTCCTGATCTTTCCAAGACTTTTAGCATGAAAGGATGCTGAATTTTGTCAAATGCTTTTTCAGCACCTAATGAAATGCCCATGTGGTTTTTTTCCATTGATATTGCTTAAGTAGTGGATTACACTGATGGATTTCCTTATATTGAACCATTCCTGCATCCCTGGGATGAAGCCTACTTGATCGTGGTGAATGATCGTTTTGATGTGTTCTTGGATTCGGTTGGCAAAAATTTTATTGAGTATTTTTGCAATGATATTCATAAAAGAAATTGGTCTGAAATTCTCTTTCTTTGTTGGATCTTTGTGTGGTTTTGGAATCAGCATAATTGTGGCTTCAGAGAACGAGTTGGGTAGTGTTCCTTCTGTTTTTATTTTGTGGAATAGTTTGAAGAGTATTGATGTTAGGTCTTCTTTGAAGGTCTGATAGAATTCTGCACTATAACCATCTAGTGCTGTGCTTTTTTTGGTTGGAAGACTTCCAATGACAGCTTCTATTTCTTTAGGGGTAATGGGACTGTTTAGATGGTCTATTTGATCCTGATTTAATTTCTGTATTTGGTACCTGTCTAGGAAATTGTCCATTTCCTCCAGATTTTCCAGTTGTGTTGAATATAGACTTTTGTCTTAGGATCTGATGATTTTTTGAATTTCCTCATTTTCTGTTGCTATATCTTCCTTTTCATTTCTGAATGTGTTTAATTGGATACTGCCTCTGTGCCCTGTGGTTAATCTGGCTAAGGGTTTATCTATATTTTTGATTTTCTCAAAGAACCAACTCCTAGTTTTGCTGATTCTTTGTATGGTTCTATTTGTTTCTACTTGATTGATTTCAGCCCTGAGTTTGATGAATTCCTGCCTTCTACTCCTCTTGGGTGTATTTGCTTCTTTATGTCCCAGGGCTTTCAGGTGTGCTGTTAAGCTGCTGTGCATGCTCTCTCCAGTTTCTTTTTGTTGGCCCTCAGGGCTATGAATTTTCCTTTTAGCACCGCTTTCATTGTTTCCCATAAGTTAGAGTATGTTGTGCCTTCATTTTCATTAAATTCTAAAAAGTCTTTGATTTCTCTCTTTATTTCTTCCTTGACCAAGGTATCATTGAGTAGAGCATTGTTCAGCTTCCATGTGTATGTGGGCTTTCTGTTGTTTCTGTTGCTATTGAAGACCACCATTTCTCCATAGTGATCTGATAGGAGGCATGGGATTAGTTGGATCTTCTTATATCTGTTGAGGTCTATTTTGTGACCAATCATATGGTTGATTTTGGAGAATGTACCATGAGGGGCTGAGAAGAAGGTATATTCTTTTGCTTTAGGATGGAATGTTTATATATATATGTTAAATTCATTCAGTTCAAAGCTTCAATTAGTTTCACTATGTCCCTGTTGCGTTTCTGTTTTCCTGATCAGTCCATTGTGGAGAGTGGAGTGTTGAAGTTACCCAAAATTATTGTGTGAGGTGCAATGTGTGCTTTGAGCTTTAGTAAAGCTTTTTTTACGAAGGAGGGTGCCCTTGCATTTGGAGCATAAATGTTCAGAATTGAGAGTTCTTCTTGGTGGATTTTTCCTTTGACCAGTATGTCGTGTTCTTTCGTGTCTTTTTTGATGACTTTAGGTTGAAAGTCATTTTTATCATGTATTAGGATGGCTACTCCAGCTTTTTTCTTGGGACCATTTGCTTGTAAAATTGATTTCTAGCCTTTTACTCTGAGGTAATGTTTGTCTTTGACACTGCGGTGCATTTCCTGTATGTAGCAAAATGCTGGGTCCTGTTTACATATCCAGTCCATTAGTCTATGTCTTTTTATTGGGGAATTGAGACCATTGATGCTAAGAGATATTAAGGAATATTGATTATTGCTTCCTGTCATTTTTGATGTTATTTTATGTTTGAGCAGTTATCTTCTTTTGGGCTTGATGAAAGAAGATTACTATCTTGCTTTATCCAGGGTACAGTTTCCCTCCTTGTATTGGAAATTTCCACCTATTACCCTTTGCAGGGCTGGGTTTGTGGAAAGATATTGTGTAAATTTGTTTTTATCATGGAATATCTTGGTTTCTCCTTCTATGATGATTGAGAGTTTTGCTGGGTAAAGTAATCTGGGCTGGCATTTGTGTTCTCTTAGAGTCTGTATGAGATCTGTCCAGGATCTTCTAGCTTTCATAGTCTCTAGTGAGAAGTCTGATCTAATTCTGATAGGTCTTCCTTTATATGTTACTTGGTCTTTTTCTCTTACTGCTTTTAATATTCTTTCTTTGTTTAGTACATTTGGTGTTTTGATTATTATATGATGGGAGGTATTTCTGTTCTGGTCCAGTCTTTTGGAGTTCTGTGGGCTTCTTGTATGTTCATGGATATCTCTCTCTTTAGGTTAGGGAAGTTTTCTTCCATAAATTTGTTGAAGATATTTACTGGCCCTTTAAGTTGTAAATCTCCACTCCCATATATACCTATAATCCTTAGGTTTGGTCTTCTCATTTTGTCCTGGATATCCTGGATACCAGTGAGTCTCAGATCACTTGTGTTTTACAAGTTGTATACAGAGCAACTAGTTTCTCCCAGTTGTTCAAGTCACACATCTCAGGCAGTCTACTCTCCTGTTTCACAGCCTACATACTGATAATCGTTCTGCAGAATCTTGCTTACACTGTCTGGCATTTAGCCTCACCAACAGATCCAATGTCATTTCCAATGTAAGTCATCTTTCCCTTAGCATTAATCCATCACAGTAGCCTCTTGTCTTCATCTGCTTAACTTTAAACTTGTACTCTTTTCTTCATCTAAAATACTAAAGCAAACTATGAAAATATGTCACACCATTGTTACTCATATTTCCCATGTATTCTTTTACTTCTTTTAGGAAAATAAACCACAGGGAGATAGTGACATAATCTTACTTTTGAACTGCATCTCTTATCATTTCTACCTATTGCTTTTCCTTTACACACTGGAACTTCTCATACCTAAAACACACCAGGCATTCTCCTTCCCATGTTTTCAGCAATTGCATTATTTATTATTTTTGCTTGTGTAATTTTGCCATTGTGTAGAATGACTTCTTGTTTTTAATTTGTAGAGTTTCATAAAAGTCTTTCAAATACAGACTTATTTGAAACTTTGAGTGAAAATATGATTTTTATTTTGCATTTGATATTTCCTCATTCTTTAATACAATAAGGATGCTATGAGTTTCATGACTCTTGTCGATTTTGATAACCACTAGAACAGCAGATATTTGACATCAGGGATTATATGTTTTGTTTGTCTGTTTGTTTATTCTCTACTGTTCTCCAAGTGGCTGGAGCACTTCCTTGTGCATATGAAAGACAGGAACTTAACAGATGAATCAATGAGTAATTTACAAAGGAATGAATACATCTTCATGCTTCTGGTGTCACAGACTAATATACCAGTTTCTAGTAAATTGTACAGAATAGACTCCATCACATAAAATACATTCTGTAATTCTTCCTTTATTTAAGTGTAGTCCCTTACTAGAATCCATAAAAAAAAATAAACATTTAATGTTGGACATAATGATTTCAGTAGAACAATGGTTCTCAATCTTCCTAAGGCTGTGACTCTTTTAATACAATACCTCATGTTGTGGTGACTCAAACTACAAGGGATTTTTTTGCTACTTCATTACTATAGTTTTGCTACTATTATTAATCTTAAGGTAATTTCTGTGTTGTTTGATGGTCTTAGGCAGTACCTGTAAAAGGGTAGTTCTAAAATTATAGGGTTTGTAACCCACAGGTAGATAATGACTTCAGTAGAGTAACAAATTTTGACTTGAAGAAACTAGAGTAATGTTGCACCCACTTACTCAAATATGAACTGTGATTAAAAGTCATAGAAAACATTTGATAAATTCATTTCATAATTTTGATGCATCTTATAAATATTTCTGTGCTTCAGAATTTCTCAGTCAGAATATGAGAATATCCACCAAGCTCCTCTAAAATCCACTCTCACTTCCTATCCTGCATTTGTTATTGCTCCCACTCTTTTTAATAACTCATTAGTCAAGTTTGTGCTGTCATATATTAGAATATGATCAACCTGCTAGGAGACACTATTTAAAAAATAGAAACTGTTTTCCCTCTCCCATGAGACGTCATGTGTCAATAGTTTCTCAGTTAAGAATGAAGGCTCATATACCCCTTCCCCATCCAGGCTAGAATGGTAACTGGTTTAATCCTCTCACAGCATTAAACCTATGTTGAGCCTCTGTTGATCAGTATTGTAGTTTACAGTTTCAGTTAAGAAACAATGTTGATGAATTCCCCCCCCCCAGCTATTATATATTACTATGAAATCCAGCTAGTATAGAGAAATATTTCTGGTCAGTACTAACGTGATTTCTCCATGTCTTGTGAACAATCTGTGCGGTGTCTTCATCATTAAGATCTGATCATAAAATTCTATTGGACATGCACAAGCAATGGCAATAGCCTATCTTGATTTAGGGAACTTAGAAACACCTCTAACCACACCCTCTTAGGACGTACATCACACTTGGCACTGGGTTTTATGTTTAGTTATCCATGACTTATGGTGAGTGGAGCATAACACCCCAAGTAACATATCTGCACTTGAAATTTTCATGTGGCAAAAAATAAATGTCTCCTCATCCTCAAATCATGCACAGACTTTGTCTCACTTCTCACTTTGAAGAAAAATCTCATTATAAACAGGAGATTCCTGATATAGAAAAATATTTAGTAGGTAGCTGGAAAGATGATTATATATTTTGATCTGACAGAGGAAACACAGCTATCTAAGGATGTGAAGAAATAACTGCAACATGGAGTATTGAAAAATTGGTAATTTAAAAACCCCTTAGTGATAATCTACCAAGAATATGACTACACTGAGTATCTGTGATTTGTTTTCACTGCATTTAATCTTGTCAATTTAAGTAACTGATACAATGAATGAATTAGATAGTAACTCCAAGACTTCACCCTTTACCATGAGAAAAGTACGTTTTACTTAAATACAGTGTGCCTGAGCAAGAGTCAAATATACCATGAATATCATGAAAATGTGACAATACTTGGTTAAATAATCGACACAGTAAAATTGCATTCATATAAATATGCCAGAAATTCAATCTGCATACTTCTGCGAATGTAGAGATGTGTAAAGGAAAAAAGCAAAATTACAACCACAACAATAAAAGCATAGTTACTTACAAAGCTCTATCATGTAGGACTTTGACATTGCTGTGAACATATATTTAAAGACTGAATGGGTTCAAGATTTACCTACATTAATTATTTGAGTATGGTCATTGATGGTAAATGATGAACCTTTTATTGAATTATTCATATTTTAAAATTTTAATTATATTTTACTTACAGTTGTTTTCTTTTCATTTATTTAATTTGAGAAACAATCTCACTGAATGATAAAATACTAACTTTAAAAATATAGGTAGCAAAATATCAGGGCATGAAGAGGGGATTCCAAATGTTTTGCTACAGCAAAAGGAGGTCAGACACCAGTCTCTAGGGTTGCCAAATATCAAAGAGAATCTACACATCTGTTCTGAAATGATGTATCTTCAGAATTGAAGCAAATAATGAGGAGACAACAACTGTCTATTTTCTGTTTTTAAAAACTTCTAAAATATTTAATTGCCAAGAATTTATTGACAGAAATATTACATGAATATTTGTAAGGCAATATTATGTGACTTACATGACTTACACTTTCAGAGTTCTAATCTAAATATATTTGTAAATCTTCTGATCCTACAGATTACTTTTTGAAGAAAAATAATCTAAATGTTTTCTAAATTTTCTTTGTGAATTGGAAACTGCCATTGCTTGCTCTATTTCCCTTACTGAAAATCTACAGAAATATAATCAGAGAGAAATCACATTTGTTGTGTCTATTTTTTCCCTAAGGATTTCCTTTTCTGACACTGTCCCTTATGATTTTTTTTCTTCTCTGAAGTTTCAACACTTTTTACTTTTTTCTTGGATTTCTAAGAAACTGCTTTCTTGATAATGGCCCTTCTGAATCCACAGAATCAGTTGAACAGCTGTCAACTCTTCCTCCTTCTTTGTACATCAGAAATGTTTTAGGGACGTCTGTTATGATATCTCTTTCTATCTTGTATTTTACTGAAGTTCTTGCACATGCTTGTAAACTTCCTGAGTGTTGGGATTGAGGTACTTTAATTCACCTATCTTCTAAGCTCCAACAAATTTTTACTACAACTTTTCACTTATACATGTTAAGTATGTATTTATTGGATAAAAATTATGATCCAATGTTGGGTCTTGTTATTAAAATGCTGATAGATAAATCCTTAACATTGTGCACATTTGTTAGTACTTAATTATATCTAAACTGTTTAAAATGAAACATTAATCCAATTAATATGAGCTTTTAAAACAAAGCAATTTTGTATTTTTCTTTTTTGCTAAGATAGTATAACTAGTATGAATTGACTTCTTAATGTTAAAATTTTGGGGCCATGCATTGCAGATGCACGTGGCAGATATTTCTGCATTCAGAGCTTTGAATTCAGGGAAGGGCCTACAGAGGTCAGTTAATAGGTCTTTGAAAAGCTGTGTGAGACAAGACCTATCTACAGCAGCTCTAATAGGATGTTATCTATCTACTGTTAAAAGTTCTCCTTAGGTTTTCAAAAGAAACCTGGCAGTTACTGAGATGGTTTTACTTAGGAAACTTGAGACTGTCACACCTCTACAGTAGTTAGACAACAATTAACTGAGTCTTAGAAAGAATTTAAAATGTCCACTGTACTTTTTATTAATACCATTTTGTTAATAAAAAATATGAACAAGAATGTAATCTCATAAAAAAGAAGCCAACACATCAAAAACCACAAAAGATGGAAATTTGTGTTGCTTCCTTCTCTTTATCTGCATAGACAGAAGTGAGGTCCAGCAAGTATTAGGGAGATGCACTGTTGAGCCTCTGGACTGGAGAAGAAACTGTCAATTTAACTCTTGAAAACATCAGTTAAGTCTTCCCACAATTCTCAGAATCTCCTTGGTTTTCTATAATATGATTTTATATTATATTCCTGAGAAACACTTTTGAAGATTTCAATGATTACTTCAATAACTATAAAATACATACTTGATATCTATTTTTACTACAGAAAGTGTATCCCTGCTTCAGGTTAGACTAAAAGGGATTCTTGAGTCTTCATTCACTATTATAAAACAATAACATTTCTTCCAGTATTAAAATATTTTCAAAACTATTCAATAATAAGAGAAATATTTCTGGTTCAGAATTAAGTGTAATTGGTGAATACTGACTTGTATATTTAACATGATACACATCACATTGTTTTGGCATATGTACATTTACATCAAATCTACCACAAAGGGAATATACCATCACTGTAAAATTAGAAGATCTATAAGTAGCTTTTATTATTTAAATATTTCAGATATTTTCTAATATACAGTAGTCTATTTTATAGTAAATATAATGTTATTTTAAAAGGGAAGAGATATGGGTATGGTTGTAGAGCATATTTTTATTTAAATTTGTATTTATTGAAATAATTTGTATGGCAATTCTGGGGTCAAGTGACATGAGTTCAAATTATGACTACAGGAGGATGTGGTAGCACATACTTTTAATGCCTGTACTCAGGGTGATAGGCAAGAAAATGAGGAGCAATAATGCATATTGAGTACTAAGCTATCTAGGAGCATTCAGCTAGACATATATACATATAGAGAGAGAGGGAGAGAGAAAGAATGCTCACACTCTTAGACATATATCTCCTGATATATATGAATTGGAAATAGTACCTGAACTTCATACAGATGAGGATTAAATAAGGACATAGACACACAAATTAGAACTTGTCTTATAGTAATGCTTAGTCAATATTATCTAGACCATATTAATTTTATCATGGGAAGGAGGCATAGCCCACTTTATAATAATAGGGCCAGTTATGTAACAACACAAGTGTACAAATGATTAACAGTTTCATTATAAATGTAGGCAGTGAAATGGAGAGAGGTCACTAGGGTTCTCAGGAAATGAATTAGGAGGATAAAGGTTAAACTAGATTATAAAGGGTAATGCAATTGGAAAAGGTACTTCCTTATACTTTACGATGAGGTTATGAAAAGTATATAATTTGAAAAATGGAAATTGCCAAGACAATGAAACACGGCTTAAAATTCAGCATTGCTAGAGAGATAATTTCTGTTTAGGGTCTAACGATGAAAACACGTTAGGTTAGGTATATTTGTTATAATTTTCAAACAATTTACTCAGGTCTCTCTTCTCTATTTTCTATCTTTTTAAAAAATTAAATAATGATCTCAGATTTTGTCTTGTGGTATATTTAAGAACATTTTCTTGTCAGATTCTGTGGATGAACCCTCTAGATTTTAGTCAGTAATAGATACTGTAGTAAAACCCCCAATCTCTTTATTAAGATTCTAGAGATACTCTGTTTATATACACTAGGATATACACGAGTAGTCTGAAATGCTGTTACATTCTTTGTGCTCATTAGTTATTCTTGAAACACATTGGTCTCCATTATGTTTTTAAGCTATAATATAGTTGTATTACTAGTATCTTTCTTAAAAGATGGTACAAATTGTTGACTTTCTTTTTTTTTTGTTTGTTTGCGTTTGGGTTTTTTGTTTTTGTTTTTTTTTTTTTTTTTTTGTTTTTTGTTTTTTTTCAAGACAGGTTTTCACTGTGTAGCCCTGGATGTCCTGGAACTCACTCTGTAGACCAGACTGGCCTCGAACTCAGAAATCTGCCTGCCTCTACCTCCCAAGTGCTGGAATTAAAGGCGTGCGCCACCACTTCCTAAAATAACAATAGTTCCTTTTTTTTTAAAGATTTATTTATTTATTATATATAAGTACACTGTAGCTGTCTTCAGACACACCAGAAGAGGGCATCAGATCCCATTACAGATGGTTGTGAGCCACCATGTGGTTGCTGGGATTTGAACTCAGGACCTCTGGAAGAGCAGTCAGTGCTCTTAGCCACTCAGCCATCTCACCATCCCATAATTGTTGACTTTCCTAGCAGAAAATATTGATTGTAAATTTCACAGGCAAAATTCGTAAGGATGCCACAATCCATCCTACTGTTTTCAAAGGCACCTTTTCTTATACTTCAACAATTTTTATTATAATGATTTCAAAAGAGAAATTAATTGAACAAATTAGAGATTTTTTTGGTAATGCTTGTAACTGGGTCCAAAATATCAGCCATGAACTTCTTCCCCTTCCTTTTTTCATCTTTCATCTCCTACTCTTTCTCTTTGTGCTTTTCCTTCTATTATCTCCTCATCCTTCTGCATTGCAATATGTGAATGTTATAGTTGAATAGTGATTTCATTCCATTCTTTTTTTTTCCATTATTTTATTGAAAAAGGAAGTGAAAACATTTAATGATAAATTTGAAGATTTACATGGAAAATATTTCTGACAAAATTGAAGAAATATATAGAAAAACATGTTAAGATTGAAGATTTTCATGGAAAATTAAGAGTAAGTGGTAGACATAAAAACATTGCTAAATTAATTGAAAAAGGAAGTAGAAACAATTTACGATGGAACTGAAGATTTACTTGGAGAATATTTCTGATAAAATTGTAGAAAAATATAAAATAACATGTTAAAATTGAAGATTATCATGGAAAATTATACAGATAAAATGGTAGGCATAAAAATATTTCTAAGTTGATTAAAAGTGGAATTATATACATTTTCTGATAAAATTGAAGATTTACATGGAAAATATCTGATTAAATTACGAAAATACGTAGAAAAGCATGTTAAAATTGACTATCTCATGGAAAATTATACAGATAAAATGGTAGGCATAAAATATTTCTAAGTTGATTGAAAGTGGAATTACAAACATTTTCTGATAAAATTGAAGATCTATATGGAAAATATGTCTGATAAAATTCAAGAAATATATAGAAAAACACATTAAAATTGACTATTTCATGGAAAGTTATACAAATAAAATGGTAGGCTAAAAATATTTCTAAGTTGAGTGAAGGTGGAATTATAAACATTTTCTGATAAAATGAAGATTTAAATGGAAAATATATCTGTTAGTCTATATCTTTTTATTGGGGAATTGAGTCCATTGATGTTAACAGATATTAAGGAATAGTGGTTGTTGCTACCTACTATTGTTGATGTTATTTTTATGTTTGTGTGTTTACTTTCTTTTGGGTTTGTTGGAAGATTTCTTGCGTTTTCTAGGGTGTAATTTCCCTCTTTGTATTGGCATTTTCCACTTACTGTCCTTTGTATGAATGGATTTGTGGAAAGATACTGTGTAAATTTTGTTTTGTCATGGAATATCTTGGTTTCTCCATCTATGGTGATTGAGAGTTTTGCTGGGTATAGTAGTGTAGTCTGGCATTTGTATTCTCTTAGAGTCTGTATGCGATCTTCTCAGGATCTTCTATTTTTCATCGTCTCAGGTGAGAAGTCTGGTGTAATTCTGATAGGGCTGCCTTTATAAGTTACTTGACCCTTTTAGCCCTTAGGGTTTTTAATCTTTCTTTGTTTAGTGCATTTGGTGTTTTGATTATTATATGCTGGGAGGACTTTCTGGTCTGGTCCAGTCTGTTTGGAGTTCTGTAGGCTTCTTGTATGTTCATGGACATCTCTTTCTTTAGGTTAGGGAAGTTTTCTTCTATAATTGTGTTGAAGATATTTACTGGCCCTTTAATTTGGAAATCTTCGCTCTCCTCTATACCTTTAATTCTTAGGTTTGGTTTTCTCCTTGTGTCCTGGATTTCCTGGATGTTTTGGGTTACAAGTTTTATGCATTTTGCATTTTCTTTGACTATTGAGTCAATGTTTTCTATGGTATCTTCAGCACCTGAGATTCTTTCTTCTATCTTTTGTATTCTGTTGTTGATGCTTGCATCTTTGACTCCTGAATTGTTTCCAAGGTTTTCTATCTCCAGAGATATTTCACTTTGTGATTTCTTTATTGTTTCTACTTCCATTTTTAGTTCCTGAATGGTTTTGTTCAGTTCCTTCACTTGTTTATTTGTGTTTTCCTCTAATTCTTTAAGGGATTTTATTTTGTTTTCTCTTTAAGTGCTTCTACCTGTTGACCCATGTTCTCCTGTATTTCTTTAAGGGATTTTTGTGTTTCCTCTTTAAGAGCTTTAACCTGTTGACACATGTTCTCCTGTATTTCTTTAAGGGAGTTATTTATGTCCTTCTTGAAGTCCTCTATCAGCATCATGAGATTAGATTTTTTAATCCAACTCTTGCTTTTCAGTGTGTTGGGTTATCCAGGACTTGCTATGGTAGGGGAACTGCATTCTAATGTTGCCAAGTAGCCTTAGTTTCTGTTGGTAGGGTTCTTGTGCTTGCATTTTGCCATCTGGTTAGCTCTGGTGTTAGTTGGTCTTGCTGTCTCTGTCTGGAGCTTGTCCTTCCTATGGGCTTGTAAGTCTGTGTCCATACTCCTGGGAGACCAACTCTCTTTGGCAGAGTCTGTGAACAGAAGACTGTGGAACCACCTGGCTCCCTGGTACAAATGGTGGCCAGAAGGGAAGACTCTTGTCCCAGCAGCTCCACTCATTGTATGCCTTGTGTGCTCCTAGCTGTTTGCTTCCATAGAGAAGGTGGAGATCTCACCTGGGTTCTCAGAAGTGAAAGTGCTGTTGAGAGATCACTCTCTCCTGGAGGGCTATGCACAGAAGGTTGTGGAGCCACCTGGCTCCCTGGTGCAAATGGCGGCTGGAAGACTATCATTCCATTCTTAATAGTATCATTCAAGGTCTTTAGGGCTTTGCCCTAACTTCATAGAAGTTCAAAGATTTGAGTATGGCTCACTGAAATGGTACTTTTTGCCTACTTGTGTTGTCTCAAATTTCCTAAGAATTATGATATAGTATAATGAAAATATATTCATCTTCAAAACACACTCATCTTCATTAGATCTGAAAAAAATCTAGTTACTGTATGTACTTCATTCAATGAATTGATTCTCTGAGATGCAGTTCAATATACTTTCATGTTTTTAATTAATTAATTAATTAATTAATTTGCTTTACAACCTGTTTGTAGCCCCCTCCCTCCTCCTCTCTTCTCAGTCCCTCCCTACAAATCATTCACCCATCACTTCCTCCCCTTCTCCTCAGAAAAGTGTGTACCAACCTGCCCTGTGACACCCAGCTTGTAGGATTAAGCACTTCCTTTCCCAATGAGGCCAGGCCAGGCATTCCAGCTAGGTTAAGAGGATCCGATGGCAGGCAACAGAGTGAGAGAAAAGCCCATTCCAGTTGTTATGGGCCCACATGGAGACAAAGCTGCATATTTGATATACATATACAGAGGGGCTTAGTCCAGCCACTGCAGTACTCTTTGGTTGATGGTTCAGTCTCTTTGAGCTCACATGGGCACAGGCCATTTGATTCTGTAGGTCTTCTTATGGTGTCCTTGACCCCTCTAACTCATGTTTAACTTGTGTTTTAATGATTATTTCATTTTATTTTTAAGTCACATTTTGAAACTTTATATTGATTCTTGATTTACATCAATACAATAAAAATTCACTTGTTATGTTACCATGAAAGTCCTATACTATAGTATATTTACTTTTAAATATCATTCAGTCACAAGTTATATCTGTGGTAGGCCTGATAATTTTAAGATGTGTTTTATTCATGAATGGTGAAGTAATTAGGACTCAGAAAAATTAAAAAATGCACAAATGGAATACATTTATTTATTTTTTATTTTAGAAAATATAACCTCCAAATATAGTTGTTAACATATTTTGGTGTAAATATGTCTACATTAACATTATTTAAATGCTTATTAAGTGGCCACAGGCTGCCAAATGCATGGTTTGCCAGTCTGGTCAATGCTCTTTAATTTACTTTTTTAATATTAAAAAAAGTAAATTATATTAGCCATGAAGGAAGAACTCGTTCTGACCCATTGACTAATTGGCATTGATAAATCAGCTGCATTAGTATTACAAGTAAACAGCATAACAGATTGATGCTGATCTGCTCTCTCTAGGAATAAAGCTGAAGAGAACTCAGCACACCATCTGGAAGAGACAATGAGAGGTGGTAAATTTCATGCAACAGGGAGAAAGGGAGGGCACTTTTCAGATGCCACATATCTGAGCTGACACTTTGATGTGTTCAACTGTAATCTCTCCTGTCAAAATATTCTTTTCTTTACCCATACTTGGTCTAATGCAATCAGACCACAGTGTGGAAAGCTGCCATGTTATCTTAGGTGAGATTTGTTTGGAGTAAGTATCAAAGCCAAATAGTGTCCAGATTGTAATGCTGCAATTGAAATTTTTTCTTTCAAAAAAGAAAGGAAGGAAGGAAGAAAAAGAAAGCAATACTGGCTTGTGTAAATATTTACAACCTGCTATATCCTTTTTAATAAGAATTTGAAAATCTTATGTAATAACTCTTTTTTTAACTTTTATTAATCTCAGTAACACTTTATAACTGAAAAAGAATTAATTTGTTTTAAATTTTAAGTTTTCAAAATTAATGAATACCACTTCCATTTATGTTTTTCTTAATTTTTCTCTAATAGTAATATATTTCCTAGCATTTTCTAGATATTGCCACAAATTAGAACAAATTTATGGGATAATGACCTTGAGTGAGCTAAAAGTTGATAATTTTTAGGTGGAAGTTTGTGTTTATGATTGTAATTAACATTATTAGTATCATTATTAGTTATACACATATTATTGTTAGGGAAATTTAATTGAAACTTATTAAATTATTCTAAATGACAATTAAAACTTGTAAATACTTATTCAAGTCAAGATGGCATTCATTTTACTTACTAAAGCTTTCAACTCTTGACAAAATTAATTCTTATTTGAGACAAGGACTCACTGTATATCTGTTCCTGCTTTGCCTAGAGAACTCTTTTAGACCAAGTTGGTCTTCATTTCAAAGAGATCTGCCTATATAATATAAATAGCTATTATGCCAATTTTTACTTTACTTCAAATGAAAAATGAGAAATTTTAATGTTTGGGCTAAACATTTCTTTGAATGAGTTCAGAAATAATTTTATTGAAAACCTAAGACTAATGATGATTATGAATTTTATTGTAATTCATATACAAATATTATTTGCTAGTAAAATATTTAAAATTTGATGATCACAACATTCATATATTTATGGTTTTATTTCCAAAGAGAATCATGGTATTAATAAATTTGTATTATTTATTAGAAATACAGTTGTACAATAATTTTAAAATATTCAATCTGTTCATATGAAATGCAAACAAATATATGTCAGATAGAAACTGATCCAATAAAATGAATTTCCTCTAAGTCTTATGAACTTAATCTCTGTGGAGATTTAAATAAAAATAAATATAATATTGGATTCAGTCATAAAATTTACCTATTTGATGATTTATATTACACAATTGATTAGATGACAAAGGATCTGGTATTAAAGACTACTGGGATTCTATGTTATCCAGGCTGGCTTGGAACTCATGGTGCTGGTGCTTATTATTTGGCTAAATCTGGGATCACAGGCTCACACCACCACACTTAATTAACTTTAGAGGTATGAGAAAGATTTAAAATTGTTATGGCCATACAACTCTCGCTGCTAAAAATGGTAAGACAATGCATTGTGCATTGTATCTCAGCAAAGCTCTCATTTTTCTAAAATGTAAATATCTTAAAAGACTAATATCCATAATGAATTGAAAAGTTATTTGAAAATCAAAGAAGAACCAGTTATGGAAACTGCATAGGAAAAGGTAATACTAGTAGACTGACAAAAAATAATTACAGGTTTCTCAAGTAAAATGATCTTTTTGAGAAATATTGAATTCATTAAAGTTTACTTCATGATTGGAGAAATGCTATTTTGTAATGTAATCTCCCATGCAATATATAGAATTTTTTTTCTAAAAATCTAAAAGAACATACATGGTATGTACTCACTGATAAATGGATATTAGCTCAGAAGCTTGGAATACCCAAGAAACAATTCGCATATCAAATGATGCCCAAGAAGAAAGAAGGAGAGGGCCCTAGTCCTGGAAAGGCTCAGTGCAGCAGTGTAGGGGAATACCAGGACAGAGAAACAGGAAGGGGTTGATTGGGGAACAGGGGAAGGGAAGAGGGATTATGGGACTTTCGGAGAGGGGGGATCCAGGGAAGGAGAAATCATTTGAAATGTAAATAAAGAATATATCTAATAAAAAATACAAATGAAAGAACTCAAAAAATGCATCATAGACATGTATGAAAGTCTCAGAGATTAAATAATAAAATATGTTTGAGATGCTATAATGTCATAAGTGAAAATCTAGATGCATATTTATATGTATATGGTTCTTTATTTCACATGGTTATTCAATCCTATGGATGCCCTCTCTTGACTTATTTAATAAAATTTTAATCAAACTCAGAAGACATGAGAAGTGAAGACTGAAGGTTATTTGGGTATACAGTAAGAGGGAGGTGTTAAAGAATCATGACAAGACAGATGGGTATAAAATAATCATCTGAGATCTGTTAAGGTGGTCTCTGTCTCCATGTCTACAAAATTAAGAGTGTTTCTTCCCTTGTCAGGTTTAGGGAAAACATGCCTCCACTGAGTAGTCCAGGCCTTTGTTCAGAGGAGCATTACCAATAGAAAGCTAGACAGGAGTGTTTGCTTATACTGGTGCCTATATGTGTGTATGCCTGTTGTCAACCTCATCAAAAGCAAACATCATGCTGGCCAGTCTGTTTCTTACCTCACCTTTGTTCCTGAATATTTAAAACTTTATAATAAGCAATTTTGAGAAATTAAGGTGTCTGATCATGGCTATAGCACTAAAAAGAAACACATTATTATATAAAATTTTAGATTTTCTATTTAGGAGATCTCAATACTTCTCTATTTCCCATATTTGTATATTGTTTCATCTCTTAATGTATAACAATATTTTCTATTTAACCAGATTCCCCTATTCTGAAGACCTTGCTGTTCAATCCCATAGGATTAACTTCTGGCAGATAAAAACATTTTCTTCTTTCACTGGATTTGTGTTCATATATTATCATAATTTTTTATTTCACACCTTTCCATGTCTTTAGGAATGCAGCATATTACTATTACAAAAACCTCCCAATAAAGCTCAATTGTACTTTCAAGTGAATACAAACCTAAGATTACCATTAAAAGCCAGCCTCTTCACAAGGAAATGCTTTGAATGGATTGAAATTTAGCTTCTGTATCAAGAAAACACCAAGGAACAGAGGTTCTGTAATAGAAAAGCTGAGGAGTCAGGAAGAAGATGAAGAGAATTGCTTCACAAGCATCTATACAACCTGATTTGAGTTAAAATTTCTATGTTGATTGTTACTTAGTGATGTAGTCACAAAATATTTGATATAAATCTTCACATAACCTAGGGCATTTATTATCACATTGACAAATGAAGAAATTTAAACTCAAAGATATTAAGAGATTTGTTGAGGGAAATGAGTGTTTGAATAGCTCTATGCATTGTTGCTGATGATGCATAGTCCATTTATATTCTAATATTCTTTTTATAAAGATTTTGGAGAATGCATTTAGCCCTGGTTAGAACACTGACTTGTTACAGGTTGAGTGTTAAGCCATTATATCTCATAGGAGATATGGAACACAAGAAAAAACATATATCATGCTCACAGTTTTATGAGTTACTATCAAATTGCAAATATCTTTGTAAAAAATATGAAATTCTTTTAGTGTACATTCTTATGAGGCTCATTAGATTATATTGGGTACACTTTATATTCTTTGGGATAGTTGAGTTATATACAGTTTAAATTTAGCAAATTAGTAGCTGGGCATGGTAGAGAATATCTTTAATCTCTACACATGGGAAGCAGAGACTGGCTGAGCTCTGTGATTTCAAGGCCAACTTGGTTTACATAGCAAAACCCTGGCCAGTCAAGGCTTTGTAATCAAAACCTTATCTCAATGTATGTCTAGTTCCCAGTTGACTCTGATTTTTTATACCTGTTTTATTTATCAAATTTCTCTGATACCATCTTCTAACTATAAATCCGAGTGTAAAAATACACAGATGATCTCTATGCTCCTTCAATGTCAGTTTCTAGGAAAATATTTTAAGCTTGACTTTTATGTATTTATTCTACAATACTAAAACATTTTTTTTCATTTTTATTGGTTATCTTATTTACATTTCAAATGTTATCCCCCTTCCAAGTATCCCCTCCACAAGACCCCTATCTCCTCCTCCCTCCCCCTGCATCTATGAGGGTACTCCACCACTTGTCTACCCACTCCTGCCTCAACTCCCTAGTGTTCCCCTATCTTAAACCCACCCCAAAATATTGAAATAAGTGAGGACAAAACATTTAATTTAACAAATATCAAATAAACTGTAGAAAGATACAAAACCTAGAGTAAGAGAAAAAAAATGTATATATCATTGTAAGAGGTCTTAGTTATTAGCTCAACATGTCCAGGACCAAAGGGTTTGACTATCTTGTGATCAGTCAGACCAAAAGTCATTCAGAGAATGTACAAGTCAACATTTTATTGCAAACAAAATGCCATGTTTCAACCTAACACACCAGTGATGATCACTTTTAAACAACACACAAATTATGGAAGTGTGATATTCTTATATATGCATGATTAAAGACTCAGAGACACATAGATATGGTTTGAGATGTTCATGATATTTTTACCTTAGAACCCAGCTAAATATTTACATTTCTTAATATCAACTTAATTGTTTTTTCTCCTTTTTCATAATATCAAGTAGACATGTTTCAATTAAGTAAGCTATATAATCATTTCAGAATTAAAAGATAGAAAGAATATAAGAAATCATTAGTGGGGAGCTTTATGAACTTTAAGAATATTGGGGAAATGCATAATCACTAATGTTTCACGTTTTACCATCAATTATGCTTAGTAAATATTAATCAGTCCCTTGGGAATAGAATGAATGTCAAGGGTGAACAATCGTCCCAAAGCCAACTCATATCTCTTATTTGACTAAAATATACTTTGTGAGAAATTATGAGATATATATGGCCGGGCAGTGGTGGTGCATGCCTTTAATCCCAGCATTTGGGAGGCAGAGGCAGGTGGGTTTCTGAGTTCGAGGCCAGCCTGGTCTACAGAGTGAGTTCCAGGACAGCCAGGGCTATACAGAGAAACCCTGTCTCGAAAAACCAAAAGAGATATATATATGTAAATAATGATTATATTTATAATTATTGTTACTAGAATTGGTATAACAAAATACAGCCCTAAAATTGAAAGTCAAATTTCTGTCCTGAATATCGCTCCTATTCCCGAGTAAGCCCATTTTTGTCTCTGGTTTTCTTTTAATATTTAAGACATTTTTGATACTGTAAGGCAAGTATTTACCATAATGATACATTATATTTAAATCTCGCATTTTCTATAAACATTTCAGTTTTTAAAATATTTGATTAAATCTTAATAACAGCATGTAAAATGTTTAAGGGTTTTTTTCCTTTTTGTTTTTGCCTTGAATTCTTAAACTTTTATGTTACCATGTATTTATATGAATAGAAGACAAAGATGACAAAGACTCTGTATAGTTGCATTTAAATTCATTTTATATATTCTCTTGAAACTCATTTTCCTTTTGAGCACTTCATTTGAAAAGGGAAACAGAGAGATAGAAACTGAATGTCTTGCTCAGATTATAATAGGCTAAACATATATGTTTGTGCTAAATAGTAACATTAAAAATAATATTAAATCCCCATATAATATTTACAATGTACCATGTTGCTTTTAATTTCAATATAAAATCCTGTGAAAAGTATGGTATTATTGTAAATCTACTTCAAAGCCTACAAAGTTGTTGTACATGGCCACACATATAACAAGGTGTAGCTAATCTTAAGGATATGATGCTGTCTTTTACTTGAAGCTAAATACATATATTCAAAAGCATTCTGAATGTCAAATGCAAAGATCAAAATCTTGGGGCTGAATGAAGAAGCTATTTTGCTGTGTGATTGACAAAATGTTATTGTCTTACAAAGAAGTTTGAAATTTGAGGTTGCTTATTATGCAAAGGAAATGTAAGAGAAAAGTAAAGCAAACATTTTCAAATTTCAAGTGTTGAATTTGTAGAATTATTTTCTAAATAAAAAAAAATTCATTTTAGGATTAGATTTAGGGGTAAAGGCAAATAAACACTACCGGTAGATAACATGGAAGTATGAGCAGCTCTGGGTGTTTTACCCTGTGCTTTAACCAAATCTAATGTGTATGAATAGTCAGTAAATGTATAGGAACCACTCATGGAATAGGCCACTCCCTTTATCCAGGATAAATCTTGGCATGCCTTATTACCCAGGTAATTGCCATTTCCTGATGAAAACAGCGGTTTCTTCGAAGGCATTTAACAGGAGCCAAATTTTTAATGCCTCTTTTGGCATTCACCTTCATAGTGTCTAGGCATGTTGCCATTTCAGTCCGAAATAATGAAGGATAGAGAGAAAGATCTTTGTAAAGTTCCAGGTCTCTCTAGGTTGAAGCCATCAGGAGTCCAGACAAATGACTTAATGGTTGCCAAAGATGAAAATGAAAAGGCTTATAACTTGTTTCCCTGTCTAGGACACACTAAGGTTTCATCTATTTATGATGTCTACACCCCCACCCTGATTTATAGCATGAAATCACTCCCTCAAAACCTGTCTAATAACTAAGACATAGCTCTTCCTGAAATCCTCCGAATGTAGATGAAAAAATAAAAGCAAAATAAAATTCCAGATACAGCATATTGCAAATATTTTGGAAAATTCAGTCACTAAAGCTAGGTATTCCTATGAACTTCCTCAGGTTGAGTGATACTCATATCACAGTCATGTTTCTTAATGGGTTGAAAAAGTAGAATCATTTCCCTAACTTCAGATATTTGTAGTAGTATATAGTGACATTCTTAAGTGTTGGTAATTGGAAATAAGTTCATTCATCGATAAAGACTCTTGAGCAGGGTATCTGGTTTTATGTGGAGGTCCTTGATCCACTTTGACTTGAGCTTTGTACAAGGAGATAAGAATGGATCTATTCACATTTTTCTACATGCTGACAGCCAGTTGAACCAGCACCATTGTTTAAAATGCTGTCTTTTTTCCACTGGATGTTTTTTGCTCCTTTGTCAAATATCAAGTGACCATAGGTGTTTGGGTTCAGGAGCATACATGGCTCCAGCTGCATATGTAGCAGAGGATTGCCTTGTCAGGCATCAATGGGAGGAGAGGTCCTTGTTCCTCTGAAAGCTGGATAGATGCCCCAGTGTAGGGGAATTGAGGGTGGGGAGGTGGAATTGGGGTGGGTGGAGGAACACCCTCTCACAGAAACAGGGTGAGGGAGGATGGGATAGGGGCTTTCCGGGAGGGGAGAAACTGGGAAAGGACATAACATTTGAAATGTAAATAAAGAAAATATCCAAACAAAACAAAACAAACAAACAAACAAAACAAAGATACTCTTATCAAACATAAAGCAAGAGCTTCAAACATCTTTTTACTGCCTAAAAAAAAATCTTATTATTTAGTCTCAAATTAGCCCTTTGTCCTTGGTAGAAAAGCAGGAAGACAAACTACAATGTATAGGTTTCTGTTTTTTTTTTTCAAATTATTAGAGGGAAATATTGAAACCCTTTCCCAAAACAGTTATCAAATTAAGTTAATTGGTATGGGTTATGGGATGCAATTTAGTGGTGGAGTACTTACTTAACATCCTCGAGACCCTCAATTGTTAGTGCTTAAAAATGTTTTACTAAAATTAAACATTCTGAAGTAACAAATAAAATAAAATAAAATAAAATAACCGTAGAGTTATCTTGTTCCATTCATTATTTCTACATTTCCAACCAGTGGTATCAGAAAGAAACTCTGAAATGGACTAGCCACTATACTTTCTATACAGCATTCTTAGAAACTTGTTTGATTTCCAATCTTGCACCTTATCAGCATCACCTACCCTGGTACCTTTTCTGCTCTTACTTTAATATCAAGTTGTTCTCCCCTTAAGCTTCATTTCCTTCCTTCCTTCCTTCCTTCCTTCCTTCCTTCCTTCCTTCCTTCCCTCCTTCCTTTCTTCCTCCCTTCCTCTCTCCATTTCTTCCTTGTTTTGTTTTGAGATGGAGTTTAATTATACACTCTAGACTGTTGCTTCCAAGAATGAAAACTACACTATCTGCTTTTTTCTTTGTCATTATTATAATTTTTAGCACTACTAGACTGTAATAACTCCATCCCAATGTTCTTGGTTAGTGGGTAAGTGAATTCAAGTGTCCATTGAAGATCTTGAAGGCTCATTAGTCTATTGGAAATAAGAGATTTAATTATGAATTATTTCCTCTCCTGCTATATATCAAACTCTAATATATATCATAGTGGTAATGTGCTTGTCCAGTGTGAATTCTCACTAAAGCTGTTTTCACTTTACAGGTGCTAAAATCAGTCTCACTAGAGTATCTAAAAAAGCTTCACAGCAATGTGTGTTGATTTTTCTTTTGTCTTAGAATAAGACTTTTCACGGTGTCCTTAGCATTTATTAAACAAGATCTTCAACTGAAATCAATTATGTAACCCTTTGAATGGGAATTTCTATTTTTATATTGGGAAACCAGTTGAAAGTCTTGGAATTCAAGAAGTTGGAGGTGGAAGAGGGTGCTTTGCAATGTTTGACTGAATATGGAAACAACTTAGGGATATCTGTTTCTCTTCTGTGTACTCTTTTCATTAATGTAACATGATCTGAACATTGTGACATGCCCTTTAAGCTCAGCTTGACTGGCACAAAGCCACAAATTTGCTCTGTCTCTGACAGCAAGTTGCCAACGCATTCTGTCTCATCACCACAAATCTCATTATTATTTATGCTGTGTGAGGGCACATTGGTTTTCACTCAGGGTTAGCTCCCACAAGACTTGTTTTGTTTCATTTTTTTCCCACCATTGAACAGAAATCTTTGCATTTTATTTCAACTCTGCACCTTATCCATAACCTTATCCACAAGCTTTAATCTTACAAAGGTCTTTGCTGATAACTATTGGCTTATTATAGATAATGTAAGGACATGGTTATCAGTATACATCACTGACAAAAACTTGATTGCTTATCTTATAGGGTTTTTTTTTCTGTTTCTATGTTATTCTGCAGAATATCATGCTCAGGAAATAATGTTCATTGGCTCTGAGGACACCTAGCTTAGAGGAATTGGATTTTAATATATAAGGTGACCATTCCAGGCCATGATTATTTCCAAGCTGAAAGAAATACTGATGTGGACATGTACTTACAAAGCTTTCTTCAGAATAGATTAATCCCTCATGAATATGGAAGGGATTATAACATATCCTCTCTGTGAATGAGTAGTGAGGAGTAAGAACATACTCTTTTCAGGGTTTGAGCCAGCTCTGCCTGTATATAGATTCTTCATTCTAATTAGTTTGACAGGTCACATTGCTCCGTATTGCCACTTATAACCACTAGTTAGTGAAATGGAAATATTCCTGAGAAATTATTACCATTGTTCATGTGGGAATTAGATTCCTTAACATTAATACTTAACAAAGAGATGCTCAGAGGGAGTGTATAGCACTGAATCTTGATAAGAATTTTAACTTTTCTGCTTTTATAGTCCCGAATTTTCAAAACTAAAGACTTTGAATTTGCCATTTTTTTCTTGTGCTGAGAGTATTTTATAGGTATAAAACCAAGTTTGTGTTCTTCGTAGAATAAAGTAACATAGAAGGTTATTTTCATAGACTAACACAAGTAGTATGGTTCTGTTTCTTCCCTTCAACACATATGTTATCAGTAATTGTATTTTTATTAGATAAAAATAGATGAGAAATAGTAGCTTTTCCTGAAATCATGCAGTTGTCCTTACTAGAAAACAAAATTTCAGGGCATTCTATAAATCCCCAAGAATGTGTCTGTTTTCTGTTGTTCTGTAATGAATCACAAAGCATAATGATGCAAAACCATGTACATTTATTATGTCACTTCTCACGGGTTGGAGCCACGGGAAGAGCCTGGCCAGGCTTTCTCATCAGAGTCTCATAAGGCTGAAACCAAGCTAACAGTCAGTGCTGCATTCTCATTTGGTAGTCTCCTTCTTCCAAGCTCATTAGGGCTGTTGGAAGAGCTCAGCTCCTTACAGTGATAGAACCAAGGATCTGCTTTCTAGCTGAGCTTGGAATAGCTCCCTCATACATCCTAGCTATGGCTATTCTCTAGGCAGTGTCCAACATGGCTGTTTTTCTTTTGAATGTTTTTTATTTGAATCTTTGATTCATGTGAGTCAGTGCATGTCATGGTACACGTAGAGGTCAGAGGAAAACTTGCAGGCATCCATTCATCCTTTCCTCCATATGAGATTGAACGAACTCTGTCATACTTAGCAGCACATGCCGTTACCTGCTGAGTTACCTCAATGCTCCCATTTTTAGACTTCTAAAGGGCTCACCAATTAGGACTCATCTACCCTAGCCAATGCCTTTTATTTTCTACTCTAAATCAACTACTTAGAGATACTTATTACCTTGTCAAATCACTATATAACCAACAAAAAGTATATAATCACAAGAGAAACCTGTATTATAATTATATAACATGCTGAGTCCATACACATATTATTGGGAAGACAGTTGGTAGCTAGCTCCAGACTGTCTTGTGTAAGGACTATAAAACCTCAGAAGCTTAGTGCTAAACAAGAAAGGCAGTCCAATGACTGGACCAACATAGAATCCATCTCATGGTGCGGCACCAAGGGCTGACACTACTATGCTATGATGCACTTATAGAAGAGAATCTGGAATGACTGTCCTCAGAGGGATTCTACCAGCAGCTGACTGAGACAGAAGCAGAAACTTACACCCAACCATTGAACTGAAGTCAGACTCCTGTTTAAAATAGGGGGAGGGTTGAAGAAGCTGAAATAGAGAGCAACTCCATAGGAAGACCAGCAGTCTCAACTAACCCAGACCCCAGGGAGCTACCACAAACTGAGCCACCAACCTGGAGCACAGACAGGCTGGTCTGAGGCCCCTGGCACATATGTAGCAATGGTCTGCCTGGTGTGGCTTCAGTGGGAGAAGTTGCACTTAACCCTCCAGAGACTTGAGGCCCCAGGGAAGGGGGAGGTCTGGTGGGAGTTGGAACACCCTCTTAGAGGAAAACAGGAGAAGGAATTGGATAAGGAACTGTGGGATGGAGAACCCAAGGAGGCAATGATTGGAATGCAAAAAAGTAAAATAATTTAAATAAAATAAACAAAGAAACAAATAAATAAAAGAATGGTAGAGCAAGTGCAGCAATAAGTAGCACATATGAAAACATTGAGTATGAAGTCCCCATGTGTTATGATCTGGATAAGAATTAATGAAAATACTAAGTAATGTAATATTAACTCCATATTAATATTTGTATAAATAATAAGAGGCATTGACAATGTGTAGTTAAATATTAAATTCATTAATGGAATAATGCTGATATATGAGAAATTTCAAAATCTTACGAGAAAATATTGCAGGATTTTTTTTTTTTTCCGTTTTGAGATTACGGAAAGTCAGCCTGCCTTCCTACCTACTTACCTGTCTTCCTTCCTTCCTTCCTTCCTTCCCTCCCTCCCTCCATTCTTTCTTCCTTCCTTCCTTTCCTATTTTCCTTCTTCTCTCTTTCTCTTCCTCACTTCTTACATCCTTTTACTTCATTTTTTGCATCCCTTTATTGATTTTTATTTTTTTTAGATAGGGTCTCAATTTGTAACTCAGGTTGACCATAAACTCATTATGTAGCCAAGGCTAACCTACATCTGATAATTCTTCTGCCTCATCCTCCCAGAATGCTGGGAACACAAACTTTTCTGTAACTTACTTTTCACTAACAATGCAGTATTCATAGTCAACAGACTAATGATACTGATGATGAAGTTTTCCTTTTCTGATTGTGTCCTAGTGATTTATTTCATCACCATGTAAACATTAGCAGAATAATTATTCCCCCAAATGTTAAAAAGTTCTGAATTTTGTCTTAATTTTATATGCTAATTTTTGTAGCACTTTCAGTTAGCATGTTCTTAAAATAATGTTGAAAGTTATTTCAATTAGTTATGTTTGACATTAGAATTAGTCATAGAACAATAGCGATTTTATGAATATGGAAAAGTATAAAAAACTGAAGATAATTTTACACAGTAAAATATGTTAAAACCCAATAAGTAGAAGGAGGCATAAAAGCTTTCCCATAATTTTTAAAAGACACCTAATATCTAAATGGATTAGCATTTAACAAATTTAGAACTTAATCAAAATGATTCATTAAAAAAAGAGTCTTGATTGACATAGATTAGTGTGCAAATTCGAATTCTCTGTCGAAAAATGCGAGAGAATGGTGCCCCAAATTACTAAAGATTTAAGTGTGAATCCAAAACAAGCTCTCGACCCATGCAGTTTTCACTTCTGCTATATTTGTTTCACCTCTCTCAAATTCTCATGGAAAATAGTATTAGTAAATTCAGTAATTCTCCCTTCTGCCTACTATTTTAAGGGATGTGTTCCCTGAGGGCTATGATGCTTGATCCTGTATCAGCAGTGCCTCTGAGGCTTAGAACTGTTGCTGAGTATCTGTTCAACAGATATATTTAAGGTCCCCTCTTTTCCTTCCTATGAGGGATAAATGTGTAATATATTTGTTCTTCTTTTCCCCATTTTTACTCAGGGGCTAAGCCAAGTCAATTTGGTTTAAGTTTTATTAACATCAGCCACCTTGGTATCATCTCTACCTCCCTCCCCAAATAAGTAAAACTTTTTGGTCATTTTAGCCAAGTTATTTCTGGTTGTCAAGCTCATGAGCCAAATGACTATAACCTCAATGGAGTACATAGAATAGCAAACACTACACCATGGAGAACTGACTTCTCTTAATGGTATACACTTTGTTTCATCTTTATGTTTTATGCCTTGAAAGATGGAGTATGTAAAGATTAAGCAAAGTAAAAGGAATACTGGAGCAACTTTTAAAAAAAAATCAGATGTACCGTTATTATGGGATGTCTTAACTTTTGGCATCAGTTCATTTAAACCTATGAGAATAAACATGGGTTCTACCATTAAAACTATTTAAAGGAGAAATAAAATAAATGTCAAGGAGTATTTAGCTTCACAGAGATGGTTTGTAACATTTTGACATATGTATAGCTTTGGGGGGTGAATACTTTTGGCACAACTGAAAAAAATGACATTTTTTAGTTAAGTCTAGATATGTAGCTAAGAGTCTTACAGCAAGTGATCCCTAGGATGGGGAATGGAATTTGAGACAAATATTTTGGTTTGCATTCCTGGCTTTCTAGTCACTAGTGATTTGATGAAGAAGGAATAACTACACTGCTGTAGCATAATCATAAAAGAGTTTAAACTTCAAATAGTGTGACAAGTCAGTGAAGTTGTAATATGCAAAATATCTAAGACCAGAGCTAATAAATCATGTGTTTATTCTAATAAATAAGTTACTTTAATGTGAGAAACTAGAAAAGAAGTAACAGACAAATTTAAAGTAATCATGATGCTTAAAATAGTTGAATTACAGTTGCTTCCAAGTTCAATATGGAGGCATTCCTCAGGATTTGGAAGACTCAATCATTGAAGAACATTTGTCTAGTTAGGGTTTGAGTCAATCTGAATTTGATTGTTCAACAAGATAAAGAAGGATGAACTTTTCATGCAGGAAGAAACATGAGATAGCTTTGAGGAATGGATACCTGTTTGAAAATACAAAAACATAGATAACTGAGGCCAACATAATAAGGATATTGTTAAAATAAGGAGTCATGAAGGAGCAACTTTGCTTGACACCATTCTTATGACAACAGAAACAGTAAACAGCATGGATATATTAAAATTAAGGCCAATCAGTCATAGTAAATTACAAATTCTCACAATTTTAGGGATGTTTTATAGTTAATAAACAGAATCAACCTTCACAAATTTTACTGCTTTACCAAAGATAAGTACAATATGCCTTATGGATTATCATCTACTAATACTAATGAATATGTGTCAGTATTCCTGTGTTCACTTCTCAAATATTGCTATGCCAGCCCATTAGCGATGATCTTAAACTAGGTTTAGAATTGGGGATCATGGATATGAAGTAGGTGTAAACATTTACTAGGACTTAGAATAGCAGACAGCCATTTTGAATTAGCATATGCATTTTGAATATACATATTGAGTGATGGTTCTCTCCTTATTCCTCAATCACTATGCAAATATTCTTGACTTACAGGCCAGGCTCCTCTCACAAGTGAAGAGGGGATATTTATTCTACTTGAAATTATAATCCAATGGGAGTATGTTTAGATACATTTAATAGATAATGATCTCCAGGTAGTATTAGTAACAGGTTTGAAGGTAAACCGTTGTGGGTTTTTATTAAGGAGAAATTCAAATTACACAAAGAAGCTGGGGGCAGATGTTGAATTGAATCTAAAAACTGAGCAGAAAAAACAGAATTGAAAAGCCAGAATCAATAACCAAGTCTAATTGGCATTATGAAAGCAAGGTAAGTACAGTGTATCTGGGAGAGAAGGAAATACTGTATGATGTCAAAAACATAGAGTATGTGTTTAGCATTACAAGATGTTGTGTCTACCATAAGCTCAGTGGTTAATAAAAACTAGACAAAAAAAATTATCTCCTAATTTTTAATTAACTAAAAATAAGAGTTATGTAAAATAAATTATATATTGGCTAGATATTTTAAAGTATGAATTTCATCTTCTGGAGGTAAAATATACACATAGTAAAACTCCGAATAGACAAAACTCACCAATCATCACTTTTACCTCCTATTCCAGGTTATAAATTTCCCCGGTAATAAGGAATTAATTAATCAATTAAGGGAAAGATGGAATATAATTACAACCTTCATGCTATCAGGGGGAATCACCATGGCATAAGCTTCCAATATATACAAGACAAAGATCAAACATGCAAATTACACTTAGGGGAAGTATTTTAAATGGATCTTTTTTATTTCTCAAGAATGATTTTTACTGCCTGTGTGTTTTTGAGACCCGTAGACTGTTCTTTTCTCTTTGTTTATAGAAACTGGCCGAGGATTTTTAAATGAGACAAATTAGAGTATTTGAGTATATATCTTTATCATAAATACAGTTATTGGAGGGAAGTGTTTGCATGCATTTGGAGGGCTGGCACTGTAGCTTTTCTAAGGTCTCACTGCTACTTACTTAGTACAGTGTATAACAAATGAGCAGGTACATGCTCTAAGTGCTGAGCATTTTTTCAGGATCCTTTGATGTATGAATATTTGTTTATTTAAATCCTATGCATAGTTGCTTAAGTTTGCAAATGGGACTCTGTACTCAAAATGGTCCTTTTCTTCATGCTTAGTTTGGAGTTGATATGAATAGCTTTAGTTCCTCTTGTTACTGAATAAAACCAGTATCAAGTAAAAAGGAATCAGTGTATCTTTAGTAGTTTCCAAGTCAACTACAGGTAACATTTTCTAGATAGCATGCTATTTGCTAGAAAAAAGAAACATAAATATTTACAAAAAATAAACAAAACTCTTCTTGTATATATGGTGTAGTTGGAGTGTGATACTGATTGGTCTGTGATAAAAATAAGTATGACTATGAATGAAAGAACTATGGAACTTAAAAATCAAATTTGATCCCAGAGGTAAGAAAGCTTCCTTAGTAAATGCTCTTACACTGGAACCTGAAAGATAACAAATCAATAGCTGAATTTTCCATGAAGAGTAGGAGATTTCAACCACATACTATTGGAAGGACTTGCTGTCGTAAACTTTTCCGTTTCTATTGTATTAAATAATATGTGAAGACAAGACATACTAGGTAAACAAAAACAGAAGTTCTTGGAATGTGTTATTCTAGGAGCAAGGGGCACAGGGGACTACCATGTATTTGTTCTCTAATAGAAAAGTATTCCAGATTTAACTCTTAAGCTGGGAAACAAAGCTAGTTTTAAAACTGGAATGCAGTATTGCAAGGCAGTCAAAATTGTGAAGAGACAATTATAAATTTCAGAATGAATCCATTTTATGATGTAATTATGTGATCAGATTTAAAATGCATTTTCTAGTCTTCTGTGACATCAAGACTTGTATAGCTCATACAAAACAGATGAGGTCCAAAGGACGCACTGAAAACATGTATATTCAAAGATTTTGATCCAACTAGAAAGGGAGAGCATACCATTTACTGTGATACTGTGATACTGACTGCCTGAGGACTTTGCATTAAAATGGGTTAACTCTATTTTGATAAGCAAGTTCCTGGTCTTTGAATTCCTGCAAATATGATCTACTATCCTAAATTAAAATTATTTTCTTTATCTTTAAGGTGCTACAAAATATTGAATTGTTTTCCACCTTGAATGTAAAAGTTTCTTTCACCTCCAGCAATATGGATGAAAAAATACTCTATTTATTTGCAAGTTGATGAAACTACATTTGCTTCTCCTGAATTAAATATTTTATAAAAATGAAAACCGATTTTTGAAGTTATAAAACAGTCTTGTTATATTAAATTCTGCTTTTCTTTAACAAAACCACAGGGTTTGTGCAAGTTTATGTTTTATTCCTAATTTTTTTCTTCTTCTGTGTTTGGTCATACAGGCAGTTTACACAACTGTCTGGAAAGCTGGGGAGAGAAAGTTGCATCATTTCAGGAATGGATTTATGCATTTTAAATTATAATATTTGTATGTTTTATAAAATGTGTTCAAAAAGTCAAGATTATGTCTTTTAGAAAACTTAATTTAAAAATTAGTCGAATTTTAAAATTAAAAATCTTGGGGATTTGATATTTGGTTTTGTCTAATCATAAATGATTACACAGATCTTTTTCATCTTCTGTGGCATGCCGGCCTGGATTAGGAGGATAAACTCCACAGTACTGACATATGCCAGCATGAACCACTGGCATACTGTGAAGTTGTGCAGTCAACCTTGAGGAAAATGTGAACCCTATAAACTAACTCTTGCCAATGTGAAGTTTCTTATTTAACTAAAACAGAATGGCAATATCTGGATTAATGATGAACATTGTTGAAGGCAATTAGCTGCCTGAGTAGCTCCAGGTTCACACGTTATTAATTTTAGATGTTCTTTCACCAACTCACATCTCATGGGAACATGGCCTGGCTTTGCCCTCTATTTTCTTATTGGCTTGAAGTCTATGTGCCTTTAAAATGAATAAGTAAACAAGCAAGCCGGCAAAGAGACAAGCTTGAAGGTTGAATATGGAACAGGTATAGCATTTAACTCGTTGAAGACTGGAGTACAGGATTTGAACAACAATAACAAAACTGCTCTTTTACTAAAATATGTTGAAGGATTTAATTGCCTGTTAAGCCACATTGGACTGAAATTCTTAGCAAATGATATTTGGAAAAGTTCTTAGAATTTTTTGCAACTTTGCAAAATCTCATTAAGAATGCAAAGTGTGGGAGTAAAATATAGCATTTTTATTTCTCTTATTTTAGTGTTCATCATATTCATTTCACAAGGTGTCTTAGGGGCAAGTGGACAGAACTAGAATTCAGTAAACAGGAGTCTCGTTTTTATGTCTCTTACAAAGATATGTTCATCTTTCTGATAGTCAGACACATAGTTGGCTAAAGGCTTGTCTTAAGATAGGAATGCAGCAAATTCCCTATACTTTACTGAGTAGTTAATGGTTTTGTTAAAGTCACTTGAATGACTTTAATTCTGTTGGATAACAGCATGATTGACATTGTAAGAAATGGGATCATTTCTCCTTTTCCTTTGGGAATTCCTATTTAAATAAAACCGGTCTATTGCATCTTATCATTGGCTACTTTGACAGATATAGTTTCTTACATCAACATATTATCTCATGTCTGTTTCAAACTGAATTGTTTTCTGTAATCAGGGTGTAGAGTTCTATGAATTGAATAAGTGAACATATTTAAAGTAGTTACTAAGTTTACATAACATGGGAGGATTGAATAGGTATCAAGAGTTTTGGAGGGTGATAGCACAAACAGGTTTGAGAGATGGGTTTTGGTTCCGAAACTCCAGAGTTGACCCCAATATATTTAAATTAAATTATGTAGTACATTTCAAACTTCTGCTGACTATAACAAGTAGCCATTGTCTCTGTGATAATGATCTGGTTCAACCTTTTCCTTTATTGAGACTTTTCTAGGTGTGTGCCCAAACTCAAGTGCATTGTGAATTATTTTTCAGTTGTCTTACGTGTAAGGAGCATTGCAGGAGGTGTTTAAAAATAAGCAGTGGATATTTGAATAAGTTGTTTTTTAGGCCATAGAGGGTATACAGAGCTAGTTTAATCTATCCCATTTCACATTCTCATAGACTTCCTGTGTACAAAGGAAAAGTGTAATTAGTAGAGAGCTATGAATTTTGTAAAGATTCTGAGCTATTTCTAAGTCACCATTGGAATTCCTATAATATGTCTGTTATATTGCATTGGAGGAAAATAATGTCTTCTATAATAGACAATTCATACAAAAAATGATAAAGAGACAATTAACATCTTCACTTGAATTTTGTGCCAACTATTCCTTCTTTTAATACACATGCAATGATTTAATTCCAAATAAAAATTCTAGTTGATCCATCATAAATCTGTGACTCATAATCTTAAAAACCTGTTTCTGAAGGAAATAGCAAAAATCATCTCCCTGCTTTTTACACAGGATTGATTATCTTACATGAAAGATCTCAACAAGAAAAATTAGCATAATCTTTAGGAAAAATAGTTAAAACATAATATGCATCAAATGAAACATTTAAATAGATTTATTATGTGTCTTATTGATAAATGATGAAATATTCTTATTTTCTATGAAGACAAATAGGAAATGAATTGAAATAAGCATCTACTTATGGTGCCATTGGATCATGATAAGGATGGGATGAAGGATTCATATCAATTAAGAACAATAAGATGATATACATAAAGTTATAATAGAATATTCTTAAGGCTAAGTCTATCCAGGAGCCATATACAACATACTGTAGCACTCTTCCACAAATGAAGTGGAAACATACAAGTATTTTGCCCATAACACCAGAGCAAATCTTTTTTTATTAACTGAGTTGAACTTTAAAATTATGTTATGACCAAAAATCAATAAAGAGAAACTGATTTAAGTTCATCCAAGTGTGAAGGGGTTTATTACCAGTGCTACATCACTCTAATGATGTTCTCTTAAAAATTTGTTTTTGTGATATATTGCATCTATTATTGCTAAAAGGATAAAACTGTAAAGCAACCTTGGGCATTAATAAATCAATTTAAGAAAAGTAGCCATCTAGCAAAGGGAAGGCAAAAATCCAGAGTAGAGATTTTAATGTTAGGCAATTACAATATATGCAAAGTATGCCTACATCAAATTGTTAATGGGATTTCCCTCAAAGGATATTTTTGTATGTAGCAAAATATCGGTATTGTTCTTGTTTGTGACTTCACAGCATGATGGTTAGTGATATTTCTGAGGCTTGTGTTCCCTTTTAACCTTCAAGGTAGCAAACAGCTATAAAGTTAAAATAACTAATGTTTCATGAAATGTGTTTCTGAAAATATTACTGTTCATGTTTTTATTTCTGTTCCAAACTGCATAGAGATAATTAAGCTGTGTTAAATATTAAGAAACAGAAACACATTTTATAAAATATGTTCTTTAAAATATGCACCACACGTGCCAAGAGGAATTTAATGAAGAACATAGCTATTTGAGCATTTGATGAAGTGTTCTGAGACATTATCTATTTCTGGTATCATTCTTAGTTGATATATTTATTTATTGACTATTTTCTAAGAACATTGTGCATTTTATATGTTATCTCATTGATACTGTGTCAATTTGATTATTGTCTTCAAGTGTGATCTGTAAATAGTTTACTAAATTTCTAACTGTATGTGTCTGTGTGTTCCATACATGAGGGGTACTGAAAAATCACCTCTCAGATCAAGTTGTGGGGTGAAAAACAAACAAATAGAAACAAAACCCAACCAAACAAACAAATGAGCCTGAACTGTCTCCCTAATGATACCTGTCTTTCGCAAAGTAGTTATAATCTGACTTCTTATTTCTCCAGTTTTATTTTGCTCATTTTGAATTTTTGTATAGATGAATTTGTATGGTATGCATTACTTTGTTTCTGTCTTTGTGTATCCACTATTATATTTGTGCAATTAAATACTGGTACTTAATAGATTTCCTTCCAGTTGAAAACCATGGCTACAAATATGCATGCTTTATCATTTCTATCATTGGTAAGCATGCTATGGTTCTTATTCAATGAGATTTATAAAGTTCTATGAATGCTTATGGTACTAGGCAGAATACGTGTCTTTATATGCACATAAAACATCTGTTGTCATTTTATAGTAAGTTATTGACTAAAGATAATTACTTTTGCAAGATATTTTCAGAATTTTCCAAAGTGACTTTCTACCTTTATATTATATTTCTCAGGGCAAATTTTGGCAATTTCAGTTTTTCTTATTCTATATTCTTGCAAACATCTAACACTGGAAAATTTATTGTAATTTCTCCTATTGTTAGATATTTAAAACTGTACATTCCTAACTATAGTAGAATTTAGAACATTTTACATAACATTGGTCATGTATAATAAATAAGCAATAGCACTAAAATGCTCAAAAAGTAGCAAGTACTAAAGAGCATTTTATTCCATCATTATTCCTAATTCTAAAACTGTGTTGTAGAACTTAGTAGCCAGTAGCAATATGTCACCTAATTTCAATGTGTTAATAAATGAATAAAGAAAGATAATTTATTGTCACAATTACATTAGATGTACCTTGAGTGTCCAGGAGCCTCAGGTAATATTTGTCATTATGTTGAGAAACACAGGCAACACTTTTCAACTGCCAAACACAGTTGGTTCAATAGTAATATTGAAAAGATTTCGAGGATGTGTATCACAAACAAGAACATTCTGTATCATGGAATATCTAATTAGATATCAATTGATTAGATGAAATGTGCCAGGCACCCAAGTATGACGATTAAGCATAACATGATTAAAGATTATTTCTGCTTTCAGAATACCTCAACTTAGTGATTAAAAAAAAAAAACTGAAATGTCAGTCAACTCTAGTTTGTTCTTTTTTTTGTTTTCAAAAGAAGAATTAATGGGCAGATACCAAAAAAATCTGAATTTTCTGAATTTGAATGACTAACTAATATGATCTTTTGGCTTATAGACCAGAAAAACTATGAATACACATAAAATATAAAATTAAGTACATCAAGAATGGAAAAGGTAGAATTTTAACACAACTGTTTAAATTACATGAATGCACTCTGAGAACTTTTCACATGTACCACATCTCTGAAAGTAGATGACAAAATCTATCTACCTTGGAATTTGTAGGAATATCACAGGATTAGAACATTCATTTTGGTAGCAGAACATAGAGAAGTAATAGTAAAACTTGGAAATATATTCAGATTAGCCATTTTCGTAATTACCTTGAACTCAATTTCTCTTGACTTCAAAGAAATAGCATATATGTGCAGGGATAAAAATATTATACATTTGCAAGTGTGTTTGATTAATAACATGCTACTCTATAGCTTTTGAATAAAAAAATCTCATATTCAGTCAAAAAGAATTTATGCAAATTGGAGAGTTCAAGAAACTATGACATTCATTTCTATATGGAGAACCAGGGATCTTTTCATAAAGAAATTATAGAACCAGTTTCTCTCAAATAACACAGATGTTATCAAAGTTGAGAAATGTGGAATGCACACAACATCGCTTGCATGTTCTGACATGCAAGCAGCTTTAAATAAGATCCAGTGAAATATATTGGGCATAAATTCAAAGAACAATTATATTGACCTAAATTCTGTAAACTCTGTATAGTTTGTGTGTGTGTGTGTGTGTGTGTGTGTGTGTGTGTGTGTATGCACATGTGTTTGTGTGTGTACATTTGTATGTAGAGGCTAGATATAGATGTTCAGGTGAAATGTCTTCTGCAAAAATTTCTTAAAGTTTTTGAGACCGGGATCTTGCAAATCTTGAGCTTACATTTTGTAATAGCTGGTGGTCTATCATGAATAGATGGTCCTTTATTCTCTTTTTATTAGCACTAGGAATAAATTTCCAAATTGCCATCCTGACTTTTCTACATGAGTTCTGGGGGTCAAATTCAGGTTCTCATTCGTTCTCAGTAAGCACATTACACGGCACCATCCACAAAAATCTAGCATAGTTTTATTTTGTGTATCTAAAAAAAGTATTACTGAAAATAAAGATCCTTCTGCTATATGTTGATTTGTGTAAAATAATTTTTATGTATTGGATTTAAAATAGAAGGCTAAATACAAGTTTGCCTCAGATTAAAATATATCCATTTAAGGCCAGAAGTGTTGTAGGATTGTTCAATATGCTGTGGTCATTATTGTCCTATTCTGGCAGTTTCTGTTTGAAGATGTCTGTCTTCTTCCCTGATAAATGAGGAAGCGGTGAAGCTTGTCTTCTTAATGTTTTGAAATCCCACTGCCTCCATCCATTTACATCCTCAAGATCCATCATTCCTATGCTGCATTTCATAAGCAGTAAAGCTTCTCCCTTATCATTGTGATTCTTCTCCTCTGGGCGTATCCTATTCCAACATAAATTCTTGTCTTAGCCATTTCTCTGCATTTCAGAATTTCTCTTTCCTTAGCAGGTACTCTCCTTTTCTGACATTTTCCTCTACAATCAACATAATGTGTTGCAGAGTAGGCGCTAAGGAGAAAAATATGAGGTGAGGGCTGTGAGTTGAAATGTTAGATAAGGTGGAAGTAAGAGGCTTCCTGGGGGAAGTACCTTCTAAATACAATTCAAAGGTAAGAGAGAATTAGCCTGGCAAGAGTTTGACGGACTTCAGCCCATGAAGAGCAAACACACCTGAATTCTCCAAGGCACAAAGGTGTCTGCCATGCTCAAACCACTGATGCTTAATCAGGTCTTATTCTGTTTTACTGAATCCTCCTTAAACAAAGGAGACATCGCTCCTATAATAGAGTTCAAGAAATGTTTAAATTAAATTATTAAACCATTCACAAAGCAGCTGCTTTTTATGTGGCTGTATTGTATCTACAATTTTACTTATAAAGACAGTGTGCAACTTCTAAAAGCTAATGATAGCAAAGTATTTTCTCCAATAATAAATTGTATCTTTTTATACATTTATTTACATTCCATAAGATAAAGATATATTCAAATATTCTTATGATTTTTAAGGAAAGAATGAAAGGAAGTACATTTAATTACATTATAAAATATTAGGTCTTAGTTGATAAAATCTTCATCTACTTGACCTGCTTCACTCTCAACTAGGTGTAATTCTGTGCATTTTTGGGAAGAAAAGATTCACTAATGCATGCTTCTCAAGCATCATTCCCTAGACATGCGAAGTACTGAACACGCAGGCAAGGCTGTTGCATTGGAAACACTCTGTTGCTTCATAGGTTTGTGATTTGTCTATGGCATTGGGTATCAAAAATTCTATATAAATCCCCCATGGATTTGATTTCATACTCTTTTGATAACTTACATTTAATGTAGCATTAAGTACCATTAGCAAACTTATCCACTGTCAGGTCAAATAAAGTGTCCCTTTGCTTTGAGTTTCATAGCACATGGCCAAAGGCAAATTAACTACACATTTTTTTTAAATATGGAAGAGCAGATCCTGCTAGTTCCAAAAATATTGGCTTATTCACTAGAAAAACACATGGAAAATTCCATTGGTTGAAAAACCTTTTAAAATAAAGTTTTATCTACTGTTCATTCCTCACTTGACATCACTTTTAAAAGCTGTTTTAATGTACCTCAGCTGACAGCATTTCTTTCATTCTTGCTGTTATCATATTTTAATGAGTTATCTGAGCATAAGGATTTTACCATCACTTATCACATCTTATTACTTTTAGAAGAAAGGGAAAAAGTTAAAGATCTTAGGAGATGGGTTTTCTAGAATATTCATGGCAGGTCCAGTTTAAACACTTGAAACCCTTTGTAAATACCACTCTACTTAATTTTACTTATGAGAAGATTATTGAAGAGACTTATTTCAGACATCCTAAAAAAGAATATTAAAACTATGAACCATAGAAGGATGATTGTGCCCCATGTTTCTATTTCAGTTTTGATTAAAAAAAAATTGTAAAAAACATCCATTTCATCTTGCAAGTGAGCATGAGTCTCATTACAGATTTAAACCATGCCTAGTGAGTATATACCATGCATATCCTTTTGGGTCTGAGTTACCTCACTCAGGGTAACATTTTCTAGTTCCAACCATTTGCCTGCAAAACACATGATGCCCTCGTACTTGATAGCTAAATAGTATTCCATTTTGTAAATGAACCACATTTTTTCGTATCCAATCTTTGTTTATGGGACATCTGGATTGTTTCTAGCTTCTGGCTATTACCAATAAGGCTGCTATGAACATAGTGGAACACTTGTCCTTGTAGTATGGTGGGGGCATCTTTTGGGTATATGCTTAAGAGTGGTATAGCTGGGTCCTCAGATAGACTATTTCCAATTTTTTTGAGGGACCTCCAGTTTGATTTCCAGAGTGGTTGTACCATTTTGTAATACCACCAGCAATGGAGAAGTGTTCTTTCTCCACGTCCTTGTCAACATGTACTATCACCTGAGTTTTTGATCTTAACCATTCTTATTGTTGTAAGGTGGAATCCCGGTACTGTTTTGATTTGCATTTCATTTATTACTATGAACTTTGAACATTTAAGTTCTTCTTAGCCATTTGTGAATTCTTTGTTTAACTCTATACCTGATTTTTTTCTTTTTTTGATTGGGTTGTTTGGATTTTTGGAGGTTAGAATCTTGAAATCTTTACATATTTGAGATATTAGCTCTCTATTGGATATGGGGTTAGTGAAGATTTTTTCCTAATCAATAGGTTGGTGATTTGTCCTATTGACTATGCCCTTTACCTTAGAGAAGCTTTTCTTGAGGTCCCATTTATCAATTCTTGATCTTAGAGTCTGAACCATCGGAATTCTCTTTAGGAAATTCCCCCACCCCCATGGCCATGAGTTCAAGGCTCCTTCCAATTTTCTCTTCTATTAGATTCAATGTATCTAGTTTTATGTTGAGGTCCTTTATGCACTGGAACTTGAGCTTTTTGCAAGGTGACAAATATGGATCTATTTTCATTTTTCTACACACTGACTGCCAGTTAGACCAGCACCATTTATTGAAGATGCTTTCTTTCTTCCACTTTGTATTTTTGGTTTCTTTGTCAAAGATCAAGTGTCCCTAATTGTGTGGTTTAATTACTGGGTCTTCAATTCTATTCCATTCATAAACCTGTCTGTCTCTCTACCAATACTATGCTGGTTTTGTCACTATAGCTACCAGCAATAGTATTTTTCTAAGAAAAACAAAAAGATTCAGATCTTCAATCCCTTAATATTAACGTTAGGCTTAAGTATAAACTGAAGGATTTATACTATCCTAGGAAAACCCAAAGTATTAAAATTGTCCTTTAAATTAGTCACAGTAGTCACAAACTAATATTTTAGCCAAAGCTTACAATTATTTTTCTACACAAAGAAAAAAGTGAGGAAATCATATTTCATTCAAAACCAGTTATTGTTTTGTAAAATATTTAAGAGGAAATAATTTCTCCATGTTAAAAAATATATTTTTTAATTGAAAATGCATTCATGTATCCAGCAGAAGTATGTGTGTTTTAGTGCAGATAAAGAGGTCAAAGGATGCTTGTTCTAGTTGTTCCTTTCCTTCTGCCAGTGTATTCTGGCTACTCTGCATAGGTTCCCAGGTTTTACAGCAGAGTCTTCAGACACTGAATCATCATACCAGCCTAAGAGACCAGTTCACAGTTATAAGTTTGAAAAAAAAATTTTTTAGCAAAATAAAAATCCTTGGTATCTACAATACAAAATTTTGCATGGATCAGATATTATTTTTGATAAAAGGAAGTGATATATAAAATGTATTTAAAGTCATCCCAATTGCTTACATATATAATACATTTCTTTTTTCTTTTTCTTGTTGATCTTTATAATTGTTGAAGTGTTATCTTGGGTAACTTTGAAGAATCACGCAACAAGCAGAATAAGAGAAACGAATAATTAAGGCACACACACACATACACAGCTCACAATAATTCTTACCTTGCGAATACATTAATGTAGACATGGAAGTGGACATGTGTCTTCCTTTCCCAAACTCCCTTGTCTGTCTCCTGGCAGGAGGCAAGGTGGATTTAAAAAGCAATATGAAGTGAGCAGAGAATAATTGAACTAATAATGTTCCTTTGGGCTTAGAGGTTTTCCCAGGGATATTAATTATCAGGCTTTTGTTTTCATAGGTATTGATATGATTTCTGATGTCAAAATATCCAAGTTATTTTATTATCTAAAGTAGAAAATGAGCCATTTAAACGTTGTTTGTGTTTTCTTTCCTTGCTTTCTTTTTGCATTTTTTTCTTTCTTATTTACCCTTCTCTCATGTATTGCATTCATTCTGCAGTTTCTCCTCCCTCCCTTTCCCCAATCTCTCTCCCTCCCCTACCTCCTCTTTCATCCTGATCCCCCTCCCCATCTAAGTCCCCTCAGAAAAGAGCAAGCCTTTTTGGAGGTCATCATATTATTTTTCTTTTCCAATCTTTTCTCAGTTTGTTTGGTTGTTTTGTACATTACTGTATCCAGCAGAGTAAAAGTTAAAACTGAATTTCTGTTGTACTTGAAATCTGATATTTTCCCCTCCTCTCAGTTCAGCCTCAGTTCCCTCATCATCTCCCAGCCCCTCCTCTCCTTCCTTAACACCTTCTGTCTTTATTCCTGTTTTTCTCCCTCTCTCTCTGTCCCATCCCCCTATGTTTTTCCCTTTTCCCCCTCTTCTCTCTCTGAGCACAGGTATGGCTACACAGGGCAGTCTGCCCTCTAATGTGTGGAATTACCTCAGCTTCCCAAGTGCTTGGATTTTACATATGTGTCACCAATCTCAAATTCTCATAATTATCTCTTGAGCACACTAATCATCTTGGGAATTTACATTTTCTGTCTTCAGAACAGATTTTTATGTGCTTCTGTTTTCAAATTTGGCCTGTATCTTTCTTCTCTATTTCACTCCCTAGGGCATATGCTATATGTTGCCTTTTCTTATCTTTATTTTCCGTTTTTTTCTCAAGGAATTGTATCTGGTTCCTTTTCTTGTTTGTGTCTTCTATCTGGCATATATGTGTGTGTGTGTGTGTGTGTGTGTGTAAATTAAATTGCTTAGGTAAAACTAGGTAATATGTATAGCATTATCCATCTTCCCGCAGATACTATAAAGTATAATATAATAAGCTATATATTATGTGCATATATGTATAATATATTTATCTCACAGTGGTTAATTTATATAAAAGTAAGTTTTGTTGATGTTTTATTAATCCCGTCATTCAGCTAAGTTAACCATTATGGCTCATTTGTATTTGAAGAAAAATTCTCACAGATCTCTGATCTTTTCAGTTTGAGTTTCATTTCTTCAGAGGTGGATGGTGAAGCACAGATTGTACCACAGGGAAATCCTAATCTACACCGTATTAGCAGAATTTGCTGTCAAACCAGTGATATTAACAGAACTAGTAAGATGATATTATTTCAAATAAGGTTCTATTTTAATAAAGGGGTAGAGAGAAGTGGCCTGGGGTTAAGCACATTGCATAGTGCAATTTATACTATGATTCTAACTTTGCAATCAACTTAGCTTTCAGTCAACAAACATTTCTTGAAGGTTTCCATTATTCTATAGAACAGAGGATAAGTGAGTCAGAGTCCCTCCACTGTGGTCTTCCTCCCTCTGAATCCCCACTTTCTTTCCTATAGAAACAAAGAGAATAACTCTGTGTTGTGTGACCGATTGACGATATTCATATCAACTACATGAAAGAAAGATGTCATGCTCAGACAATTGTTACTTCAGTGGATATCATCAGTGCTTTGGGGACACCAAACAGGAATGTCATAGGAGCTCAGTTACGAAGTTATGAATTCGTCTAGTATGGTGTCAGCCAGACTAAGTGGGGGGTAGACATGACTATTAATTATCTTTAGACCACCTCTTTTGTCTTTTGAAATCAAGATCTTTCATCTCCTTGCATCAGCATTCCATGTGCTAAGGCAGATTACCGACATCATCACCATGTTGGCTTTCCAGGAACTTCTGTGGGTGGAGGGAATGGTTTTCTCATTGTTATTTTTCCAGTGAAGTTAATCATTATAATACTGTTAGATATTAAAACTCAAATTTAGCCAATAAAGGTTATATTCATCAGTCATTTATGAAAATAATACTTATTGATTACATCAAGACTGAAATATTAAATTTAACCTGGATGTACCTTTTAACAGGCCAAGATATAATCCTTAGAGGTTTGGATTCTACATAGCAGATTTGATTAGAGGATGTTTTGTTAATTGTGTGCTAAGATAAACAGTCTCTAATTCTATTAGAACATTTTGATATTTGTAGTATAAATTTTATGTAGGGTAAAGTATTCTCTAGTGACCTTTTATGTCTTTTAAAAGTAATTTGAGATAAGAATGATTGCATGCTATTATTTATATATTCATAAGACAGATGAAAATAGCAAATAGAAAATTAAAGAGGGTAAGTTATAGAATTAAAAATACTTTTACAACTTGCTCTAAGTTAAATCTCTGAATACTTTTTAGACTAGAGAAATGTAATACGGATGTATTCTGAAGATTTATTTGTTGTGTTTTTGACTCCTTTCAATTTAGACACAAACATGTTTACATACTTCCTAATTCTTTTCAGATAGATATTTTAGAAGTCCTGTGTTTAAACTCAGAAATAATTCCTACCCAATTGACTAATTGATTCCTCAGGCCAGGCTTATAAAATCACTCTGGTACAGACCCTATTTAATACTTTCTAATTATAGGTATGTGGCATGCTAATTAATTAGTTGTTTGGTTCTAATTAGGTAAGATTTCCCACCTAGTTATCTTCATAACAATATTCCTTAAATATGCTTCTAAATAAAAAGGTCTTGAATTCACAATTAGGAAGAGAGTATGGAATAACTCCAAATTATTTCTGAACTGTACTTACTACTTTTTCTGTCTCTTACACACTCTATTTATCTGTCTACCTCTCTCTGTTTTTCTCTGTCTCTGTGTCTGTGTTTATTTATCTCCATGTGTATATTTATGTGTATGTGTCTGTGTGTACACTTGTATGTATTGTATTCATGCATATGTCAGTGTTCAATGTGCAGGCCTGTGTGCACAATGTGGTCAAAGGAGGAATTTGGGTTTGTGCTGTATCACTCTCTGACTTTTTCCCCTGAGACTGGGTCTCTCATTAAACGGAGCCAGAAAATTCCTTAAATTTGTTTGTAAAGAAAAAAGCTTCTTGTCCCCAACTCCCACTGAGCTGAGGATTACATGTTTGTTTAGGAACATAGTCAGCTTTTTATGTGGGTATTGCATATGTAAACTCCAGTCTTCATGCTTAAATTACCCACTTAGACATGGAGCTGTCTCCCCAGTTCCATGAATTTTACATGGACATATATATATATATATATATATATGTGTGTGCATATATATATAAAATGTGTGTGTAGATATATAGATATATATAATGTGTGTGTATGTGTGTGTGTAGATATATAGATAGGTATACAGAGGGAGAGATATAGATAGAGGTAGAGATTGAGATAGAGATATGTATATCAGCATTCCTATATATGTAAATATTAGTTTATTTAAACACTATAATAACTCAATGATGTATACATAAGCTAAGCATGAATTTTAGCACCTGTCGTTTCTTGTTAAACATTAATGCATATTTATATGAAGAAATTAATCAAAGATTTTTCTTGATAGATTTTTATCCTAATGTTTTAAAAAAATTAAAGATAAAATTAAAATTAACAGCACTATAATATTATACACCAGTTCTTCTTTGGGCACATACCCAGATGAATAAAAAGTAGTGAGTCAGACAAACAATTTTACTTCCAATATCTGATATGCACAGTGGGCAGAAGATTTAGATGAACATCAGCTGGTGCCTAGAGAAGCAGAATAACATGCAAACACAAAAGATTCTCAACCCGCAGTGTACTGTCCTACTGTAACTGTAATACCATGCATAGAGGATAGTTAAGCCATGGAGTTCCCACCAAAAAATACTATTTCATCTTAAAAATGATTAAATATGCAACAAGGTGGATGCACTTAAAGGATATTCTGCTAAGTAAAATAAGCCAGTAATAAAAGGAAAAATAATATATGTTTTTACTTATAAAAAATATCAAGATTTGTCAGATTCATTTAAAATGAAAAGAAAAAAGCATTGCTAGGGAATGTGAGGAGACAGATAGGGAGAAACTGTCTAAGGGTGAATATTTCATGGTGGAAGGTGTAAAGAATCTGGGATTATGGAGATAATGTGGTACCACATGGGTATGCTTAATGTTACCAAAGTGTATATTTAAGAGTTAATCCTCTGACTGGGCGGTGGTGGCGCACGCCTTTAATCCCAGCACTTGGGAGGCAGAGCAGGCGGATTTCTGAGATCAAGGCCAGCCTGGTCTACAGAGTGAGTTCCAGAACAGCCAGGGCTACACAGAGAAACCCTGTCTCGAAAAACAAAACAAACAAACAAACAAAAAAATCCTCTGAAAAATCTTAATGATTAAGGATCAAATATTCTCTAGAAATTGATAATTAACTTTCAGTTAATCTCTATAGTACAATGAGCATGAGCATGGCCTTTTGATAATAATCCAAACATTTCTTTTAAAGTAAGCATTTTGCATGAAAATGCAGTTTTATAATTTATGGAACATATGACTTTATCTTATTTGCTAGATTAGCTAAAGATCTCTTTATGAAATACCATCCATTATTCATCTTTATAGTTTGAATTAATGTAATTAAATTTAAATGTTTAATAAATTTAAATTTTAAAATGAAATAAATCAAATTAAATAATTTAGTCAATTGGTAAATAAATAAATAATATAATAATAAATTTAACTATTTGGTATGATTAATTATGTCTATGTGCATGGATCTGTGGTATTAGTGATAAGACCAAACCTGTCATAGCCAATTCTGATATTCATCTTAGAGTCAGAGATAGAACTTTTGTTTGGAATGTATTATAAGTGTATACTACAAGCCATTGGGATGTATTATCCAGTGTTGTACCTCTGCTTTCTTGCACATTAGAGTTTAATAGCATTAGATTTTCTGACAGATATGTGGTTAAGACTAAATGAGAAACCTGTCTGCAGTTGCTTGAATACCATGTTTCAAATATTCACAGAAATGCAGAAAATAGATTTAAAAAAAAAAAAGATTGGTTTCAAAATTCTTGACCTGGCTTGACTCTGGGGACTTAGACCTTTATCCTCATTTGTTATGGATTTTTAAAGGCTTTGCTGTTTAATCACTAAAGTGAGTAAACACATGGTGCTTCTACCAAGTGCTGGTGGGACACTGATCCAAGCCTGCCGAATTCCTAAACAAGCATGTTGGATGAGATTGTGCATCTGTGTATCAAAAGCCTTTAGGAAAGTAGATATTCCACTCAGTTTTTCTACCATGGTTATTAACTTGAGTTATTGGAAATGCTTGAAGTTGAAACCACACTGTTCTCTCAAAGTGTTATCAAAAATAACTTGAAGAGGTTTAAAATTTTCTAGGTCAATAAACCAAGTGGTGATTCCCTAAGTTTTATAAAGAAATTTCTGGGCCTATCCTAAACTTCCATTCTGCTTAAAGTGACCTAGTGTCTTTGTTTTTATCTTGTTTATTATGAACTACATCAAAATTTCTTGCTTTTATCAATCTTGCAGTATATTGACCCATTTCAGTTTGTGTTTGTGTTGAGGTGACTCTTTCTGGGAAGCACAGTTGACAGAGGTTGTCCGTTTGGGCACAAAGAGATTTCTGTGAGAGTTTAGTGTCAGGGATCATCACCTATGCTTTTAACCTTAGCTCTGCTCAGTTGAAAACTTCCTTAGTTATGTATAATATAAAATTTTAATGCATTTTAATTGAGCTCATGATAACAGGTGAGATTTGGACACATGTTAAGAGTTATCCACTTGTCTAGGACAAGTTTTAAGGTAAACAGTAGTAAACTCATGAATTAGCTTTGAATTGTACCAAAATTACATTACCCATTATAACTATATCTGCTTATTTTTAATGTTAAGAAGTGCACATTTATTTGCATAATTTGTAAGAACTGCAATTACGTTCCCTAAAGATTGATTTTTTTATTAATTCAAAATACCTTGATTAAAAGTTTATAAGACAATATAGACATTTGACACTGATATTTTACAGGGTGAATAGCATATCAAGAAATAAACATTTTAAGTTTTTTATAAAGCTGTGTAGTTGTCTTAATTTGCCATTCAAAAGAAATAGAACTTCCTGGAACCTTTATCAATTCCATGCAAATTATAAGTGAGAACGACTGCTGTCCTGATTTTTCTTAGAGAGAAAAATTTTATTACTAGATTAATTATTTACCTAGAGTAAAGATTGTACTGATACCTATGAAAGAAAAAAATCACTAATACAATAATATTAAATTTATTCAAACATTTCTAACAACATATAATATATTCAATTTGAATTTAATTTTTATAATTCACTGTATTAAAAGTTTTACCTTCTCAAAAATAGCACGTCATATCTAAGTTTTCAAAATCAATATTTGAAACATTTTTATTTCTATATATCTCAATTGAAGACAGCATATGTGGAAAATGAATGAGTTTTATAACCTTAAAATTTTAGAAACCTGATAGGTATGATAGACATATGTAAAATCCCAGAGTAGCAAAGTAAGACATGCTGATTTTAAGTGTGAGGCAAACTTGGGTCATAGAGTTTGTGACCGTTGTAATTTGACTTTTCGGGTTGCCAAAAATACAAGATTTGAAATTTGGAGGGGGTTGTGTTAGGGTGGATCTTGGGATAGCTGGAGACAAGGAAACTGAGTGGCTGTATTAATATTGTTTACATAGGTATAAATTACTCAAGAATAACAGCATCATAATTATGTTTTAAAATAAAAAGGTAAGTTAGAATGAAAAGAATTCAAGATGAAAATAATTTAGTCTTTATAAACTTGAAATCCTGAAAATTTTCTATTCCATACAGTTTCATTATTTAATTACATCATTTTATGATACTTATAAAGATGTCTGTTTTTTTACTACATGTGTAATCTATTGTTAACATCATTTGATTAACTGAAAATACCATAATTAATTTTAACTTTGTTAATTATTATGTTAATTTTCAAGCAGTACTGTCTCCAAGGATCTCCATCTTGACTTCATATCTTCATGTGTAGCTATATCTGGTCTATTGTGTTTTGCACATGAACATATGAGGAGGTTAGACTCAATTACTACTTATCAACTATTCAGAGACTGTATAGTCCCAATGAGCAGGTCCAGATGTGTTGTTAGCACATATTTGACACCAATTGAATATTGTTAGGTTAACAATAGTACCATGCAATATACTATCATTCCTGGAGGAGAATCATATAACCTGATTCTCTAGTCATCTCATGACTAGAGAATAACTTTTTAGTCCTTATGTCCACAAAATCAATCCCAGGCCAAATTAGACCTCAAAAATGTTAAACTTAGAAAATACATGTTTCTTCAGATCACTATTTAAATATTCCTTTTTCTACCACATTTGTTTCTCCAGCCTTGTTTTCCACTGTTCATCTTATAGGTATATGCTAATAAATGAAGATTTTTTAGTTCTGTATTGTTTGCCATAGCTATAAAATGTTGGCAACAGATTTATATTTTATTAGCATTTGTGCATCAAATGTAAGAGACACCTTAAATTCTAATTTAATGTACCTTAAAGTCCTTTTATTAGGCCGTTAATTCCCAGCTGTGCTGCTTAACTAGTCTATGAATTTCTTTTGTTCTATAGTCAAAAAAACTGGCACGGGTATAGAAGTGTAAGGAGAAATTAGATAAACTATGCACTGAATCATCTCGAACGTTTATGATTAATATTATTACCCCATTCAAGTCATAACAGCAATGGCATATTTTCTAATATTAAAAATGAAAAAATAAATAAAATGAAATAATACTTATATACTTACATCCTTTGGTGGGTGACTTCATTTTTAGGTAAAAGCAAAATAAGATATTTGATTTGTTATTGATTGTCACCATTGAATTGTATGTTGAACATGAACTTGTATTAAACAGTTTTGGTATCATTTATGTCTAGAAATCCAGATTCACATACCAATAATGATTATTTCTTGAAGAACTAGGATCATAATGTTACAAGAGCCTTTGTTTTTTACATGAGAAAAATATAGGCCTTTTATTACATTAACAATATGAAATGTGTACTTGTTAAATTTTATTACTGTTACCTTCTGAGTTTTGTCCTCTTCAGATTATTTATTTATTTACTCATTTACTTAATGCCATCTTGTTCTCTTGTGTGATACAACAGGGGTCTAGATAGAGAAACCTGGGGTAATAGTTAATCTCCCTCCAATAAAATAATTAACATCTCCCCTACCACTTTGGATGTATTTCCCCAAAAGAAGGAGCAAATTGCATTATTTGAGTCTACAGAATGACAATCTTCCCTCTAAATTCTACAGCATTGGGAAAGTGGAGGCAAAAACCACTTCATCTATTACAGCTCATTCACATATCAAACAAAAAGGCAAATGCTTGGTCTTAGAGTTAAAGCACCCTGGAGATTATAAGTAGAAGACATCTTCATTGCCACCACATCAGTCAAGGCTTATACAAACCCAGGAGGATAAGAGTTTAGGTTTTGCTTATTTTGTACATAGCAGGAGCTGCCAAAGAAGCTATGCCATGAAATAGATTTCCCCTATTTACCTGCCGTTAATTGTAATTTTCCAAGGTTTCCTCTGTGACAGAGTTTATAGGAGGGAACTTTAGCAAAAAACTATCATTAGCTTCATGGATCAATATGGTGTAGGGAATAAAACACAACTCGGGTGGATTCAAAATAGGAAGTATCAGAGGGTGTCTCCTTCCTCCCTGTGGAGAGCAAATTATGCTATTGATTGGTCCATCATATAACTGTGTAAATTTTCAGGTAGCAGGGGGAGTTGTTGAGAATCCCATAAAACCGTTTTCTTTGTGGGTACCGTGTTTAGTTGCTGAGAGAGCTCCTAAGCATCCCATTGAGACTCGTTCAGCGATAGGCTTCAGTCCATGATAAGACTGGAAGATGAGGAGGCCTATTATTCTATAATTCTATTTGTCTTCTTTTCTACATTTGTCATAAATTGCCCAACGTTTTTAATTCTTATGAAATTTCTTTCAGAAAATCTTAGAAGTAATAACGACTAAATAATTATATAGAAAGAATATTTATTCAGAAACCACGAAAAAATATTCCAAACTATAACCCCAGGGTCCACAGATGGAAATATAACTGCTAGATTGAAAGGAGGAACAAGAAAATACATATAAAGATCAATGGGCTGCTACCCCAAAGCCTGATTCAATGTGAAAGGAGGAACAAGAAAATACATATAAAGATCAATGGGCTGCTACCCCAAAGCCTGATTCAATGTGAAAGTTTAGCAAAACAAAGTTTTAATCTTACTGGAAGAATCAAATCTGTCCTCAGTGCAAACGCTGAATGCAAAAAAGAAAAAAAGTAAAAGAAAAAGAAAAATTTCCCACCCCAAATATTGTATTCTGTTTCACAATAATGTTTTAAGACAATTTATGACTTGCAGTTTCATGGATAGGATGCGTCCTACACCAGTCACTAGAAAGTGCAGGTCCCAAAACCTTCATCATCCTGGAAATTAGAAACTCATTTTTAATAGCATTAAGACTGGATGTGGGGGAATACCAGGACAGAGAAACAAGAGGGGTTTGAATGGGGAACAGGGGGAGGGAAGAGTGCTTATGGGACTTTCGAGGAGGGAGGAACTGGGAAAGGGGAAATCATTGGGAATGTAAATAAAAAAAATATAGAAAATGAAAAAAAAGAATCAGAAAATAAGAGTAAGACTCAGACTTCTGTAGCACAAAAGTCATTTAATCAGTCATACTATTGTCTAATGTTGAAGAATTAGTTGCTTAGACCCTTGTTAAATGGAGCCGACTGCTCTACTGAAATTGTATACTTAGTAAGACACTTACTAGTTAGTTATTAAGGAGTCTATTCAGATCTTTGAAAACTCTCTTCAAGCAGTAAACTGAAAGGTTCAAAAATCCTAATTAGCTTGTATTAGAATATTATATGTTATTAAGTATGAATATAATTTTAATGACATGATTCTGAATATGGTTTCAGAATGAATGAAACAAATTTGATTTCTGAATTTCTGAAATGACAGCAAGCTCTTAAATTAAATATACCATATTTTAGGAAAATTGTGAATTGTCTCTTAATTAACTATAAAAGAATTAACTATAAAAGATTTCCATTATTAATATCAGATATTGGTTAGGAATTTTTCCTCTAAAGTCAAGGTACCTGAATTTTAACTAAGGGTCATTGACTTGGAGTTCGGCAACATTTATTATAATGTCCTAATGGCTAGGCAAATAATCTTTAGAATCCAGTTTGAGTGAGATAGGCTTAAGTATCATTTAGCTTAGATTCTTTTTTATCTACTAATTATTTTAGTTATATTCCAAATGTTGCTTTTCTTACTAGTACCCACTCTGTGAGATCTTTATCCCTGTCCACTCCACCTTTGATTCTGAGAGGGTGCGCACTCACCCACCCACCTACTCCCACCTCACCCCTCTAGCATCCCCCTTCCCTGGGGCATCAAGTTTCTACAGGATTAAACACATCCTTTCCCACTGAGGCCAGACAAGGCACTCCTCTGCTACATATGTAGCAGGGACCACAGAGCAGCCCATACATGCTCTTTGGTTGATGATTTAGACTCTGCGGGCACTGAGAGGTGCAGGGTGGTTGATATTGTTGTTCTTCCTATGGGGTTGCAATCCCCTTCAGCTCCTTCATCCCTTCCCCTAACTCTTCCATAGCAGTCCGCAACCTCAGTCCAATGGTTGACTGTAAGCATAACTTCTGTCTCTGTCAGCTGCTGGTAGAACCTCTCAGAGGACAACTATGCTATGCTCCTGGTGCAAGCATATTAATAGTGTCGAGGTTTGGTGCCCGCACATGGGATTGATCCCAAGTTGGGCGAGTCTCTGGATGGGATTTTTCCTTTAGTCTCTGCTCCATTTTTGTCCTTGCATTTCCTTTAGACAAAAAACAAAATTTGGTCAAAAATTTTTAAGATAGGTGGGTGGTCCCATGCCACAAATGGGGGTCATGTCTATCTACTGGAGGTGATCTCTTTAAGTTCCATCTCCCCACTGTTGGGCATTTCAACTAAGGTCATCCTCATTGGGTCTTGGGAGCCTCTCATATCCCTTGTGTCTGGGACTTTCTATAGAGGTTCCCTCATAGCCACCTCCCACTACTGAATATTTCTATGCATTCTTCTGGCCCCTGGGCTTCTTTTCCTGTCTCTTCCCATATTTGTCTTAGATTCTTTTTTTTTTAATTTTATTTTCTAAGATTTTTTTATTTACATTCCAAATCATTTCCCCTTTTCCGTTTCCTCCCTCCCCGAAAGACCCATAAGCCCCCTTACTTCCCTCTTTTCCCCATTCAACCCCCTTTCGTTTCTCTGTCCTGGCGTTCCCCTATATCCAGTCTTTCCAGGACCAGGGGTCTCTCCTTCCATCTTCTTAGAAATCTATTGATATGTGAAATGTGTCTAGGGTATTCCGAGATTCTGGGTTAATATCCCCTTAACAGTGACTGCATACCATGTGTGTTCTTTTGTGATTGGGTTACCTCACTAAGGATGATATTTTCAAGTTCTGACCATTTGCCTAGGAATTTCGTGAATTCATTGTTTTTTAATTGTAGAGTAGTATTCCATTGTGTAAATATACCACATCTTCTGAATCCATTCCTCCGTTGAGGGACATCTGGGTTCTTTCCAGCTTCTGACTATTATAAATAAGGCTGCTATGACCATAGTGGAGCATGTGTCCTTATTGCATGCAGGTAAAGGCTCTGGGTATATGCCCAGGAGTGGTATAGCAGGATCCTCCGGGAGTGTCATGTCCAGTTTTCTGAGGAACCACCAGACTGCTTTCCAGAGTGGTTGTACCAGCCTGCAATTCCACCAGCAGTGGAGGAGTGTTCCTCTTTCTCCACATCCTCGCCAACAACTGCTGTCTCCTGTGTTTTTGATCTTAGCCATCCTGACTGGTGTGAGATGGAATCTCAGGGTTGTTTTGATTTGCATTTCCCTAAGGATGATGAACATCTCTTTAGGTGCTTCTCAGCCATTAGATATTCTTCAGGTGAGAACACTTTGTTTAGCTCTGTACCCCATTTTTAATAGGGTTACTTGCCTCTCTGGAGTTTAACTTCTTGAGTTCTTTGTATATATTGGATATTAGCCCTCTGTCGGATGTAAGGTTGGTAAAGATCATTTCCCAGTTAGTTGGTTGCCGCTTTGTCTTTTTGACAGTGTCTTTTGCCTTGCAAAAACTTTGTAATTTAATGAGGTCCCATTTGTCTATTCTTGATCTTAGAGCATAAGCTATTGGAGTTCTGTTCAGGAAATTCTCCCCTGTGCCCATATGTTCAAGGTTCTTCCCTAGTTTCCCTTCTATTAGTTTCAGTGTGTCTGGTTTTATGTGGAGGTCCTTGATCCACTTGGAATTGAGCTTAGTGCAAGGAGATAAGAATGGGTCAATTTGCATTCTTCTGCATGTTGACCTCCAGCTGAGCCAGCACCATTTGTTGAAAAGGCTATCTTTTTTCCACTGGATGGTTTTAGCTCCTTTGTCAAAGATCAAGTGACCATAGGAGTGTGGATTCATTTCTGGGTCTTCAATTCTGTTCCGTTGATCTACATGCCTGTCACTGTACCAATACCATGCGGTTTTTAACACTATTGCTCTGTAGTACAGCTTGAGGTCCGGGATACTGATTCCCCCAGAGGTTCTTTTACTCTTGAGAATAGTTTTAGCTATTCTGGGTTTTCTGTTATTCCAGATGAATTTTTGAATTGCTCTTTCTGACTCTATGAAGAATTGAGTTGGGATTTTGATGGGGATTGCTTTGAATCTGTATATTACTTTTGGTAAGATGGTCATTTTTACTATATTAATCCTGCCAATCCATGAGCATGGCAGATTTTTCCATCTTCTGAGGTCTTCTTCAATTTCTTTCTTCAGAGACTTGAAGTTCTTGTCATACAGATCTTTCACTTCTTTGGTTAGTCACGCCAAGATACTTTATATGGTTTGTGGCTATCGTGGAGGGTATCATTTCTCTTACTTCTTTCTCAGCCTGCTTATCCTTTGAGTATAGGAAGGCTACTGACTTGCTTGCGTTGATTATATATCCGGCCACTTTGCTGAAGTCGTTTATCAGCTGTAGGAGTTCTCTGGTGGAGTTCTTTGTGTCCCTTAAGTATACTATCATATCGTCTGCAAATAGTGATAGTTTGACTTCTTCCTTTCCAATTTGTATCCCTTTGACCTCTTTTCTTAGATTCTTAAAATGAAGAAACTATTCAATTTGATTCCAGCATTTACAATTGTCGTCATTGATAATGATGATTCAGCACAAAATAACATATTAAAAATTTTCAATGACCTTATATTCAATGGTCATTGGCCTTCTAGGATACAATAGTTATAAGTGGCTAAAAGCAAAATACAAAAGGCCACTCAGTAAGCTTGTGCTAACCTTACTAGGAAATAGTCTGATGCGATGAAGAACATTGCATTTTAAATAAAAGATGATGATATATTATTGAATTTTCTGATCCTTGTTAAGACAAAATAATAATAAATTTCATCTTTAGTAGTGTGACAGAAACTATAACTGGTGTAATCATTTAAGGGTAAATATATATAGCATATATAGTTACAGTGATACAGGTTTGTATCACTAGTCCTCTCTGTAAGTATGAAATTTCACAGATTATATGGATATTTAGAGTATAAGCTTTATACCGTGATAATATAAAATTTATACTTCAGGATTAAGCATGCTGGATCTACTAAATATTTTTATGGTACGACTATCATGGTACAATAGTCTAGTTATGTATATCTTTTCAGGTTCTAATGTTCAAACCTTTCTTTACTAAATATATACATATATATATATACATATATATATATATATATATATATATATATATATATATATATATACATATATATAATCAGGTCTAGCAGAAAGCAACAGAGCCAGTAGCTCATATTCTGACAGGAAAGAGAGAGCACACATTGGACTTGTACTGTACAAAATGGGAACAGTAAGAGGGCAATTGTCACCTAATCTGAGGAATATTGAAGGAATATTATAAAACATACTGATACTGGAGCTGAAATAGAAAGTAGAGTTGAGCTGCAGAGATGAGAATGCTTTGAGGGTTAGAAAGAACAGCTAGATGAAATAACAATTTACATCTACCAAATTAAGGAAAGTTGAAACAGAACAGAAGAGGCTCAGTTATGCAAAAAGAAAAGTTCACTTAAGCAAGGAAAAGTCTTCTAGTCATTTATTTTATAGAGCGTCTCCTTTAGCTTTTCTACTTACAGGAGGTAGCTTGACTGGATTGTTGAGAATATATCAAGAAGAGGAGAAGGAAGTAGGCAGGGATAGACAGCATTTATTGTGACTGCTCTAGTGCACCGGGAAGATAGTACTTTACCATTGACTTTAGAGTTGTAACAGAGAAGGGGAATGAAAAAGATCATGTAAAGGAGAGGGGACGAAGAGAGTGAGGTAATGCATAGGGAATAAAACAGAATGCAAAGGGAAAGAAGCTGAGACCATTAAGAGGAGGATTAACTGCATTTTCAGGTTCCTGGATCTGACAGGGAAGGCTACATCAACTCTCTCTTACCTGAGTGGAGTAACTCTTTTCACCAAGATAGTGAATTCTAGGTTTGTTCAAGAAGATGGCGAACTGAGAGTGAATATTGTCTTGGTGGTGTCTATGAGATGCAGCAAAGACATATCACCAAAGATTATTATTGTAAGATTGAAATTCGATGTCTTATTTCTCAAGGTTGTTAACTGTCAATGCACTAAAATTAGACTTTAATGAGTGAGAACATATTGTCGCATATCAGAACATTAGGCTCCCTCAGTCACATTATTTATATTTCATAATGTCACTTCTAATATTTCACCTTGAAGATCACTCAGTGCCTCTGAGAATAATTTGAATCTGCTTGCATTGTTACATGCTTTATTTTATAACACCGGCCACTATCAGTGAAGAAAATCTTAGATATTCAGCTCAGGCTGAAGACAGTTAAATGTCTTTTCCACTGGTGCTATATAGCATTAATTATAAAAAAAGCAATAGACTGTGTATTTTAGATTGTTGTTTCCTTTATTATTTTCAAAGATTTAAGTTGTATTCTGACTTGAAATTTTATCTTGATATTTTTGTGAATTAGCAATCTATAATGGTTCTTTATTTTGGAGTTCAAAACGACAATTCATTACAAAGAAATAATAGCATAATTCTTTACTCTTAAACTGGACAAACTATTTTCACATGCTGTCAATTGTGTTAATAATAAAATATTTTATGATAGATTCCATTATAATAATTTCTGAGAGTAGTGATTTTAAAAAATAATGAAATAAACCCTACTTTAGAGAGCAATATAATCTTTTTTATTTGATAAATGGTCTCTGTTTTATTTTGTGACCACCAATTAATTTAGTTTGCCTAACGAATTAGCAAGAGGTAAGATACATGTAAATTTAGGAACACAATATGCTAGACATTCTCCTGCTTTAAGATGGAAATATTGAGTAAATTTTCCATAAGATCAAGTAAGGAGCCATTTAGTCAGATTAATTTCAAGTCTAATATATTTGTTCTCTCTTCATACAGATACTCTATTGAGTCATTAATTGTATTTACCAGTGAAACAGATCCAAAAATAAGCTAAATACATTGAAGACACAGTCCATTTGGATGAGTTAAATGGGAAATGTCTTATTGACTGAGAAAGTTTTCTGGCGCTCCAAACTAGCTAAATCTGCTGGGACAGTCAAACCAGTTTGTAGAAGGACACTTCATTAATTCAGAATGTCAGAAACTAGGGTTGCCTGGCAGATAGAGCACAGGGGTAGTTAGACATATGCTTTAGATGATGTCTTTGATGCTTGCTGGAAGCGGGGATGGTCTAACTGACCTCCAGAGGCACATTCCAGCTTAATGTTTCTCATTTTATCTAACTGTAACTTTTAAGTTTATATAAAAGAGACAAACCGCTTTTATTTCAGAATGCCTTGGGTTTTGGTGGGTGACAATTAAAAGGAATGTGTGTCTCATAAGCAAACATTTGAATTCAACACCAAAATAGATCTTTTGATCAAACACAAATTACATTGTTTCAAGATAATTAACTTTATCATTTACACATCCACTAGACAACTGTCTAGAAAGTGTATTGTATTTATTTGCATATTTAGACAATCAAACAAATTTACAAAATAGTTAATATGTACTTATATTCACAAAAGCAATGTTTTCCAGAACTATATTCATATCTTGTAAATTAGATATTCCTCCTCTCTCAGTTTCACATACCTCATCCTTACTTAATCAAATGTTTGATTGGTTTTAGTTTATTTTGTATAGGCTCAGCCAGATTTCTCCTCAATTTTATTAATTTTATTGCATAATTTTTCTTCATGCTTCACAGCACCTAGGATTCCCAGGCTAGTTTCATTTCTAAGTGACTATTCTGTGACCCTTTTACAGTCTTCTCATTAGTCAACCCTGTTGGCCATGATCATTGAGTTACTTTGAGCTCACAGTCACTCTAAGATGATCTGAGGTTTCTATAATATGTTACAATATTTTTAAAGTATCTGTGAGATATATTTATACTTTTATTGTCAAACATTTCTATATATTCAGAAAACTTAAACCTTCAGTTAAATTGTGGTCTTCAAGTGAAATAAGATATGAGTTTGATGTGACAAAGGATATGTTTGTGTGTTTGCATATGTAAAGTATGTGTGTTTGTATATCTGTATGTTTTCCAACAAAGACAGCACCATGAGTTAGACTGTTGACACACCCTTGTCAATCTTGTCATTTTGTATTTTTCACGAAATTAGATGACAAGGAGGTATGTGGGGAGACAACTTCTTATCAAATTAACTTGACCTCTATTTGATTAAGCTAATTAAAGGGATTCTTGAATCTAGTACTGAAGTAAGACAGAATTAATTTGAAGGCACTTGCTGGTGACATGTCCTGGATGCTGAATAGCAAGGATTTTCTAAAGTGCAATATTATGTTTTACTATCTATCCAAACTTCCCTTAAACTGAAAGAGCACTCATGGTAGCAAGATTGCATGATTGGCAAAACAGGAAAACACTATATCTCCCTCTATATTACCAAGCAAGTTGGCAATGTGCATTTTCTAGGCATTCCAGACTGTGCTAGGCATATATTCCTTCTGGCAGGGAATAGGACAGTGGCTAGAAAATGAAGTTTAGACCAACATCTAAGCAAGGTCCCTGCCTATGCAATTTATATTATTTTGTACTTGAAGGCATAGAAAAGTCAACAAGTAAACAAGTTATATGAATTAAGTAGGTAAGTATGTGGTACAGCTCTAAATGTTGGAACCAGACCTAGCAAAGGAATAATGTATGGTAACTGAAAGAGTCACAAAGGTAAATTCCTTTTTGTCTGTTAGAAATTGATACAGTTAAGACTGAGTAGAAAAAGGAGTCTAGGTCACTTTTCAAATGTATCAGTACTTAAGCAGATTATAAGAAAGGAAAAAGGTGCCTTAGACTGTAGCAGGGAACATTAAGGACTGTGATCCCCTAATCTGCTCTATTTCTTTCCTTATGACACATAAAATGTTTTATTTCCTTTTAAAATGGCCAATCCACTAATGACTTAAGGTAGGAGAAAACACAGATATCAAAATTGCTAGTGAAGTATTTGGACAGTCTGTAAATATGATTTAATGATTCTAAAAGCAGACAGAACAGGAACAGAGTGAACTGAAGGTAATACTAAGGTATTTTTTTAAAAAAAGTGTCAGGTTCCAGAATCATAAATTGAGAATATAAATGTGAATAGACCTTTTTAATATGGTTAATCTATAAGAATATATTTGAAAAAATAGAAAAGTATCTTATTTTCTGATTGTTCTTAAGCAGCAGTAGGAAAATTATGTGTAAGGGAATTTCGTGGAGAGTTCTTTTCTTGGAGAATTCTCCTGTCGAAAGAAATTTTAATTTCTTTGTCCTTAAATTTTACTCTGGTGTACTTTAAACATTTGGTATAGTCTACTTCTATTGATTAACTAAAATTGAATCACATTTCTTTTTAAAAATCTCTTCTTCAAAGCATTTGAATGCAAAGCACAAAGGTCAATGAAACTTTTAGGAGTGATTAAATTCTTTTCAAAGGTCCAGGTACAGTTTTAAAGAATAAAGTTCTAACTCTGCTTGTTTAATACCATTTAATTTATTTAAAATATTGCTCCAATTTGGAAAATGAATAACCATCTTTAAATGTTATTAAAAATTTAGATATCATCCTACTAGAACATCCTTAAGGCAACATGAGCATTAAAATACCAGATCATTTGCAACTTGACCTGTTAGAACATTAATATTGTAGTCCAATACATTCTATGAATTTCTGAAGACCACCTCTAGTTCTATGGCTATACCAAAATGTCTTAATTGCTTCGTTATGTTCTGTGCTATAACCTTAACATCATATAACATGTTCATGTACTTATTTTAAAATAACTTTAATTAAATCTAAAATGTAAATTTGTAAAAAGATACAATGAATTATTTGAAAACTGTAATAGATTTTAAAGTGATTGAAATTTTTTCTTCATTATATTTATACTTCTACTGATTTAAAAAAATAAAACAAATGGTTAAGTTTTAGAGTCAAGGACTTATTTGATGATTACAAGACTTAATAATGAATATATCTCCACATTAAAAATGTAATTTATAAGATGAAAACAGTCATCCCACAATAACAAAAGCGGGTTGGGGGGACAGTAGAACTTTTACTTAGGCAAAGAATATGGCTAGACTAATACAGAAGTGCAAATGGATTTACATATGGAAGAAGGTGTCCATTTTGCCATTTTATTCACAACAAAATTAAGCAATATGCAAGCATAGTTTGGATCCTGTGCTTACTGAAAAGTTAACTACTCTCTCTTATGTCTTTTCTCAGTCTGCTTAATCTTATCACTTAATCATATCTCTGACTGTGAGTTTAGGGAAAAATATCTAACACTATATGAGTTCCTATAATAAAATATGCTCAATCTTTTAAGCAAGAAAATGCAAGCTGAAAATGTGTAGTTCGAAGCAGTTTCCATCTACAATTTTGAGAGTGATGAATATATAGGTCCTTTGATATAGCATTTACCTCCCCAGAATCTACTCTCAAAATAATTAGACAAGTTCAAGAAGAAGTTGGTACTGGTACATTCTTTATAAGGTCATTCATATAGGGTAAACTTAAAATAAAATAATTATTTATAAATATGATGGTTTTTAAAAGTCAAGACATGTAGTTCAGTATTGGGTTTCAGAATTACCATTTAGATTCTCATGTCATGCCTACCAGTGACTGACATGGGACATGTTTGTGAGAGTTCTTATATCACAGTGTCTGTGTAAGGATTGAAGGAGTTGAGTGTGGTTAGCAATTTAGGATGTCCCAGGCAAGTACTGGGTTCTTAGGGTAATTCAACTAATATTACTCTTATATTGTTACAGCTACCCATTTAATGAGTATCCTTGTTACTAAGTATATTTTTTCACATGAATCCATATCATGAGGCAGACATCCAAATGTTATAAGATTATGTATATATATACACATACATATACATATATATATATATATATGTTGATCTTACATATGAATTATTTTTCATGGTTGATCAATTGTCCCACAAAAATATTTTTAGCCTATGTAACCCATCAGTAACACGATATGTTCACCATGATGTTCTTTTGACAGCCATTGCCATTTCTTGTGTAGAGGAGAATGTAAAGAAGAGGCTAACTGATTAGCTTTCTACTTTCCCCTAGGAGTTTGATGAATCATGAATGTTGATTCTAATTGGAAATTGAGTGCTTTGCTTGTATAGGTCTTTTCATAAAACTCTCTCCTAATTTGTTAAATCATTAAATGAATCTAGCAGGTATTTATTTTGATCTTTATTAATTGTGACTTGTTTTTGATTATTGCATAATTTTCAGTCATGAAACATTACTGCCACACATTGGAGTAAAAGCAGAAGATTCCTGCTGAGCCAATAAGCTCTGCATGACTCAAGTTGAAACTCTCAGTCAGAAAACATACATATATTATTAGAAACTGAGTATGCATTGTTACCTGGGCTTAATACAATTTTAATATTTAAATTACAGGCCTGCAGAGGTAACTGATAGAGACATGCATTTTAGATCATAGTTAAGTGCTATCTTATTTTGTGCCTAGTTTGCCAACTTTTCATAAGAGTTATGTAGACATTGTACACATAAGTAAAGCTGTGTATCTTTTATTTAAGATCATCAGTCTGCCAGAAAAGTGTGATGGTTATTTAGTGTAAATATTGCTACATACTTTCAAATAGCTATAGCTGTATTAAATCAAGATTTCAGCTTTTATTTAAATCACAGAAGATTGCAGAACAGTAGCATACAAGTGTGGAAACAGGTGGACAATATGAAGAAAGATGTCCTCAGTTCAAGCTCTGGCTTCAACACCTAATGTTATTGGCCCTATGCAAGAACTATGTTAAAGTATTGTGCATCTCAGTGTAATCACTTATAGAACATAACCAATAATATATCTGGTATAATCAATTGTTTGTGAATGAAATTACTTGTTATTCCAAACACAGAGACACAATCATACAATAAAAGCTCCTGATAAATGCTAGGATTTAACACAAGGGTGTTATTATATGGTGTGCCTCAGTAGAAGATAAGCTTATCAGCTGATCATAACACTTTACCTATCCCCAGGAGTGTACCCTAAGATTCTTAGAAAACGCATTCAATTTAATTTGTAAATGAGGTAGAAGACAATGCACTTACAAATACATATTTCAAAGTGAACAGTGCACTATAAAGAAATAAATCAGTTTTTTACTTCAGTATTTTATATCACTGTGATAAAATATAAGCACCAAACATCTTAATGGAGGAAAGATTTATTTTAGCTTATGGTTTCAGGAGTTCCTGTGCATTAAAGCAGGAAGGATTGGAAGAGCCGCGTGGTACATGACATGGCATAAAAGAAAGGAGAGACAGAGAACATGCTAATGCCTAGGCTATCAGGATTTCTTCTTCCCTCACTTTATTCCATACAGATACCAGCTTATGTGTTGGTATCACTCACATGCAGTTAAATCTGTGTTCTTTTTTTTTCTTTTTTTTTAATTTACATTCCAAATCATTTCCCCTTTCCGTTTCCTCCCTCCCCAAAAGTCCCATAAGCTCCCTTCCCTCCCTCTTTTCTCCATTCAACCCCCTCTCGTTTCTCTGTCCTGGCGTTCCCCTACATCCAGTCTTTCCAGGATCAGGGGTCTCTCCTTCCATCTTCTTAGAAATCTATTGATATGCAAATTGTGTCTAGGGTATTCCGAGATTCTGGGTTAATATCCCCTTAACAGTGACTGCATACCATGTGTGTTCTTTTGTGATTGGGTTACCTCACTAAGGATATTTTCAAGTTCTGACCATTTGCCTAGGAATTTCGTGAATTCATTGTTTTTAATTGCAGAGTAGTATTCCATTGTGCAAATATACCACATCTTCTGAATCCATTCCTCCGTTGAGGGACATCTGGGTTCTTTCCAGCTTCTGGCTATTATAAATAAGGCTTCTATGAACATAGTGGAGCATGTGTACTTATTGCATGCAGGTAAAGTCTCTGGGTATATGCCCAGGAGTGGTATAGCCGGATCCTCCGGGAGTGTCATGCCCAGTTTTCGGAGGAACCGCCAGACTGCTTTCCAGAGTGGTTTACCAGCTTGCAATTCCACCAGCAGTGGAGGAGTGTTCCTCTTTCTCCACATCCTCGCCAACAACTGCTGTCTCCTGGGTTTTTGATCTTAGCCATCCTGACTGGTGTGAGATGGAATCTCAGGGATCATCCTTAGTCATTAGGGAAATGCAAATCAAAACAACCCTGAGATTCCATCTCACACCAGTCAGGATGGCTAAGATAAATCTGTGTTCTTACAGACATACCCAGACATGCTCCCTAATAATCTGAAACCTTCACAATCCTGTCAGGCTGAGAATTAAGATTGAACACCAGAAGGATGCTGTTGTTGTTAGAGTGGACGTCTTGAAAACAGTAATTAATGCTGTAAATATTAATGTTGGGGCTAAGCCATGACTCTGAGAGTAAATTGCTTGCCCAGTAAACATGATGACAGACATTCAGATTGCCAGCACACATGAAAACATTGAGTGATTGTGTTATCCTGTTTGTGGTCTCCATATTCAGGAGGCAAGCTGACAAGCTAGACCAGCTGAATCAGTGAGCTTTTGAGTTCAAGTGAGAGAACGTGCCTCAATATACAAGGTCAAATACTGTAGAGGAAGACACTTCAACTAACCCCCTTCAAATGAAGACACACAGAAGTGTCCATACACATTTGGATGCACATGTACATAGAACAATCATATACGAGGGTAAAAGAAGAAAGATGAATGGCCAGTTGCAAATATCACATATATCATAAATTGTCTTCAATTAGTGTTTAAGAAAGAGTTAGAAAATTTGATGGAATGACCTATTGATATAAACCACCATGATAGAAATGAGATAGCATTGGTTTTCAGCAGTGCTGAATAGGAAGAAATGCTTTGCTACCTGAGGAGGTTTCAGTCTAGATGGACTTGTTTCTGAGATCACATATCCAATCTGATTGTAATTCTGTGGCCTTGAAATGATCCAGGTGTTCCAACCACCAGCCATCTGTTGAAGGAAAACTTCTTTCCTGGAACTGACAGGATATTGCATGTATTTAGCAAAGTTTATCTTCACAGTTGAGCAAGATAAATAAAACAGCAGTGGATCCCCTGTGAGGATATACTATATGCTACAATTATTGGACCATTTTATCAGTAGCAGATGTTACATTTTTGGTGCCTAATGGGAACTTTTTAGATCAGCAAAACCATTTTTTTTGGCGTGCTCCAGCAATTCTCACCAAGTTTTTTCTATAAGGAGAGTGGCATGATTGTAGGCAATTATTATAAGATTTCAGTTTTCAATAGGAGCATAATACTTTCTTTTACTCCAACAAGCCAGTTTCTACCATTTCTTATTATCAGTTATTTTCCTTTTTATCACAGCAATGCCATTACACACCATTATATAGAGGTTTCTTCTAGCTCATAGGAAGTAATTGGAGAAATGCATGTAATAATGCAATGGGATTAACCTCATGAAATATTTTATCATGATGTTTGTTTACATGGAGATGTTTGTTTACAGTTTATATGGAGAGAGCTTTCTACTTCAAATATCTATCATCCTTGATTTATAGTAACATGATGTAAAATAATTCATATTTACATCCATATTAATATTGGTAAGCAGCGCTCTATAAATTAGCATAATTCATTACTCACTTTTAAGAAATTAATCTAGGCAAAAATACAGCCTGGAGGGCCCAACTCTATCACTAATTTCCAATCCCATTAGCCACATAATCTTTTCTATTTGCATGTAAAAGTAGTCTGTGATTCATTCATTCATTCATTCATTCATTTTAGAATTGATCTACTATTTCCATTTATGCTGTTTTTAAATAGAGCTTTCAATTTTACAAAAATAATTTTCTGTCACCTAAAATCAATAGCATACATATATTCTTTTCACTTGGAACACTTTCACAAGAGGAATATTGGCTTGACACATTCTTACAAAGAGTTAATGTGGCTGGATCAGCTTTAAAACCTACCTTCTATTATTGATAGTTTTTTTTTTTCATTGTTTTAATTACCCATGAGTGGCCACAATCTAAAACAATGACTAAAAAAAAAGAAAGTGGATACAACTACTTTCTAAATTTCAAATGCACACTGTCTTTTTTTAAAATGGGAGATCTAAGTCATGGATCAGATCTTCAGTGTGCGTCCTTCTGATGTTGAATCCTCTGCCACCGCTTGTGTTACTGTGCTCTTATCTTCTACCTCCCAGGGCATTAGCATATCCACTTTGTTTCCAGGGTATTCTAATATGCTCCTCTCTTGTTTTTGGAATGTTTCCCCTCTAATGATCCCTCTTTTAACACACTTACAGGCTGCCAAATTAAAGTTATTATATTCTTCATATTTTAGTTCTAGCTGCAGAGCTTTCTTTTCTGGGTCCTTTGGTAAAACTTTATGAGACATATAGAGCATGTGTCTGAAGTGCTAGCTGACTATATTTCTTTAGGTCATGATTAACATCTTTCTAGGTACTAAGGCTAAGAGTATATGATCTGCTTACAAGAGCATCTAGTGCTGCTCACACAGTGCTCTTGCATGTCTCTGAACTGGGGAATCTATGGATAGCTTCAGAATTGTAAGGAAACCCAGAGAATTAAGAACTTGATGAAAAACCAAACCATGAGATGAAAATTTTAGCGTGAACTTAAACTGGGCATAAAGGAATAGGAGAACATTTCCATCTCTAGAGAAGGGATGTTAGTCTAAATTGGTGCTTAACCAGAATTAAATAATTTAAGAGAAAGCTGTTGTATATGATGGAAGTTTAATTACTTCAAAATTATTAGTATTATATTAAATTTTTTAAGTTCAGTGGTACTGCCTCATAATAGAAATCGAGTATAATAACTTTTGATTTAATTATATATTTAATGTATAATTCTTAGTATTCTCATAATTAGTGTTTAATACATTATAGTAAGTGAAACAACAGAAATATTGCTAGACAAAAATAATATCACAAAGTACTACTATACAAAGAGTTGTAAGAATTTTGTGTATTTGATACAATTCTAATTTGATTTTTATTATTCATTTAAAAGTTTCCACATTTAAAAACCTTAACTAGTTCTTAAACGGTCTTGGTTAATAAACTTATAATGCAAATAAGAATAATTTGATACATTTTTAAATAAATTTTGTAAATGAAAGATGCAAACTTATGATGTTGAATTGGAGACTAATTTCAAAACTCCCCATCTCTCTTCTCTCTGCTCTAGAAAAAATATTGGTGTATAAATAAGAAAGAAGCATTTCAAGTTAAATACTTTTATTCCTACTGTATGTTCATTCATCATGAGAATCTGCTATATTCATGCTCTTCTAGGTCTCAGATAAGAATGTTGAGCCAAATAGATTTGGGTTTTGGTTTTACAAGAATATGCTTTCTGGAAGGATACATACACTTAGATGGTCAATCACAACACACCGTTGTGTGAATAACTCATGAGATGACAAGGCTATGTAGCACAGAGCATTAGTTAGAGATTATAGGTAATCATAATCTTGATGGAGGTGACATTGCAGAGGTGAGGGGACCCTCTAGAATGTACCAGAAATCTGGGAGGTGAGAGGCTCTTAGGAGGGACCTTAGATGAAATGCCCAACAATGGAGAGGGGGAACTTGTAGAGTCTTCCTCTAGTAGAAAGACAGAGGGTATCAAGTGGAGGGATGGGGTTGCCATCTCATAGTAAAAAACTCGGACCCAGAATTGTTCTTGTCTGAAAGAACTACAGGGACAAAAGTGGAGAACAGACTGAGGGAAAGAAGGTCCAGCGAGTGGCCCAAATTGGGATCCATCTTTCGGGGAGGCTCCAAGGCCTGACAGTATTACTAATGCTGTGGTGTGCTTACAGACAGTAGCCTAGCATGGTTGCCCTCTGAGGGTCCCAACAAGCAGCTGACTGAAAGAGACAGATACTTACACCCAACCAATGGACTTAAGTCAGGGACCCTTTGGCTGAATTAGGGAAAGGCTGGAAGAAGTTGAGGAGGAGGGCAACCCTGTAGGAGGACCAGCAGTCTCAGCTAACCTGGACCCCTGAGATCTCTCAGACAATGTGCCTCCCAGGCATCATACACTAGCTGGTCTAAGGCTCCTGACACACATACAGCACTGGGCTGCATGATTCACCCTCTACCTAACTCTTGAGAGATGTGAGGCCCCTAGGAGTGGGGAGGCCTGGTGGAGTGGGGTGGAGGATATGGACATTCTTTTGGAGATGGGGGAAGAGGAATTGGGATGAGGAACTGTCGGAGGGCAGACCAGGAGGGAAATAATGACCGAACTGTAAAAATATAATTAATGATAAAAAAATAAAAAATATATATAAGAAAGATGAATGGTACTTAGAATGACTAGTAAGGGTGATTGGTGTTGAATCTCTGTCTTATTCTACTTGAAATACCATAGACCTGGTGGCTCAAGCAGCAGAAATGTATCTTACAGTTTCTATAGACTAGACCTTGAAGGTCAAGGCACAAGATTAGGCATTTTCTTAATGCAGGTCTGGCCCATGGCTCCTTGATGTTCCACATCACTGAGCAAAGTAAAAGAACACTTTTCTTTTTTATTAGGACACTAATCCCATCACATGGGCCTCACCCTCATGACTTGCTTTTAACCTACTTCTTTCCCTACACCCTGTTTAAGTGTCCCCACAGTGTTTCTACATCCAGTCTCTACCATGTGTCTTTTGAAGATAGATTCATATGAAGAGTCTCATTGAGGTTAGAACTATAATCAGGAACACACCATTTATACTCCTGTGATGCTGTGATCTTAGTAAGCAGAATATGTGAAAACTGACACATGGTTTAAACAGGAAAATAGTAATAATAAATAATAATAAAAAATAATAAATGTTCTGAGGAAAGCAAAAACAATTAGCCTTGCTGATTCCTGATAGCACTATCATATCATAAAGGACTGGCTGGTGAGCTTGTCTCCTGTCTTTGAATCCTGCGCATCCCTAACCACTAAGCTTACCTGTCTGGTGCTTAGTTAGCAGTCTGACAGTAAACTTGAATATGGGAATTACTTTTAGATGATCACCAGGTACCCCAAAACTGCCAAAAAAAAACCTTTAAAAAAGAGACATGGCTGCATGTTTATTTTGAACTGAAATTCTGTGAGATCTTGCCAGTATTATACTTGCAGATTTTATGAAAATTTTATTGCTGATCCTGCAAAATATGAATAAATATTGGAAGATTAATAAAAGTAAACCCATAATATCATTTTCTCTTCATTCACTCCTTCCTACTAAAAAATACAAATAATCTGCATAGTTATAGCCCAGCTTTGGAGAAATATACTCACCATAGTGTTGAAGATATCTATTCGTGGCCTCAAATGTACTGAAAGTTATTTCAGTTTTGTGGTTTTGTCTTTATAAGAAAGCAAATCTAATTTGTGGAAATAGCAAATCAGTCTCCCCTTAACTATAACTACCCATAAATCACACACACAGAGAGAACCACATTCAGAGAGTATAATAAAGAGAAGAAAGGTACTGAAGGGTAGCTAAGGAGTGTAATAAGGAGTGATAATAGTCAGGGATAGAGAAAACCATACTGAACCACTTGGTATTAAATAGGCCCAGAATATGTGCCAGGTTCCTTTACAGTAGAATAAGTGAGAACTTCATTCATTGTTTCTTTCTTATCAGGCCCTGTCTGAACATCTGGTAACATCATTACTTAAAGGTCCTAGAGTTGTTTTGGAAACACATAGATACTTTTGTCTGCAGTATTAGGAATCCCTTAATACATTATGGCCTTCATCTGCTGAAATTTGAAGAGAGAACAAGAACACTAGCAATAGCAAATACAATTGTCATATATGGCAAAAAATAAAATCACCAAATGCAAGAGACAGCAATCTGACACTTCCTTTTTTGTATACTTTCAGACTCCAGACAATACCAGTGAACTACCATTATATTATGCAGTAACTTGACAAGATCAGAGGGAAAGAAAGAAATTAAATTTGGACCCCTTGTGAAAGACTGGAAAGTTTAGCATAAACTTTCATCAACTAAAACAATTTAAAGATTAGTAGCAATAGAGTGATGTTAGGGTAAAAAATGACCTTATTTTAACTGTTTTCCCCTTTCAAGTGCAGGAACAACTGAGTGATAACAGTACAGAGCTTTGAACTTAAAAAATAGACTTATTTATTATATATATTTGAGTATGCTGTCACTGTCTTCAGACACACAGAAGAGGGCATTATATCCCATTATAGATGATTATATTCCCATGTGTTTGCTGGGAAATGAACTCAGGACCTCTGGAAGAGCAGTCATGCTCTTAACTGCTGAGCCATCTCTCCAGCCCTGAGTTTTAAACTTTTACAGGGCTTAATTTGTGGACAAACTTGTTCTAATATTTTATTCCATAATTAGTGTTATCTAAACAAGAGACCCATTTTATTATTAGAAAATTGAATGCCTATGGAAAACTTTAAATGGTTCTGAAAACTGGAATATTAGGAAGAGAGGAGGCTAGTCTTCTCTGACTTTTATTTTTTATCAAACTCGTGATCTGTAAATCACTTCACCCATGTTGGGAAGCAGATACAAATCCAGCTTCTGTTCAGTTGTGTGTCCACAGGCAAAATTGTCCATCTTAATCTAGTCTCACACCTGGGTGTAGGATCAGACTGTTGGGCATCATTCTCCTGACTGTAGACACAGTCTCTGGATGACTTTCTTCCTCTCTTCTTCCTCTTTGACATGGGTTTTTTTTCCAGTTAGAAAAGAACATGTGGGATATTGTGTTTCCTCTGTTGATCTTTGTGCTGTTTGCTTCACAGTTAGGAAGTACATGTTTGATGAAAATGGCAGTGTATATTATAATCAGTCCCATCTATTGTATCTAAATCAGAAAGGTTCTCAACCATCCTTCCACTGGGATGTCTTATAAACCATCAACTTTAGACACTTGGCACAGCTTATCTCTGTTCCAGGGTGATAGCCTTTCTCCCACTCAATAGCTCAGACAAGATTTCTACAATAAGGCATATTGTGGAGTTTTGATTCAATGTTTTCTCTTCTTGCTACAGGTATTCTGCAAAATAAGGCTCAACAAACTCTCCCGTTATTTATTCGGGTCTGAGTAGGTTGCTGGGGAAAGACCTTTGTCTCCAGAGATTCCTAGTCATCGACTTGGGCACTGTTTTTTCTTTTTAACCAGATGAGTCCATTTAGTTTTGTCTGTATGTACATGTGTTTAGAGATGGCCACTTGGGACAAAAAATCCTATCTGGGGCTTGCTCCTGGAGAAAACTATATCTCCATCTGTCAGCTGGTATCGATTGCCTTTAGCTCTACATTTATGCATCGTTTTACAATGGATTTTTGCTGCTGCTGTGATACATGGCAAGAAGAAATGGATGTGTGTGTGTGTGTGTGTGTGTGTGTGTGTGTGTGTGTGTGTGTGTGTGTGTGTGTGTGTGTGTAATAGTATGCAGGTTCCAGGACTCCTGAGTAATTGGACTTCAGATGTGCTCAGTGGTGTCTCTACATCTCTCTCTCTCTCTCTCTCTCTCTCTCTCTCTCTCTCTCTCTCTCTCTCTGATGATGTGGCTCCACAAAACTGTTATTCCTTGTACTACTCCACTTCTCTCCCTCCACCTGCCCAGTGAGTTATCTTAGAGTAGAGTAGGAATGTTCTGATGATCTCTTTTGTTTTAAGCTGTGGTTCCATCTCAGGGGTTGCATTCCTAAAGTGAAAGCAAAGCCCTCCAGAGTTGTTACAGAACCCTCCAACATGGCACCTGAGCTTATTCTGTTCCATATGCTAAATATTACTATCCTCTGCTCTGTTACTATTATAGAATATTTCATGGCCAGTTTCTTTCCATTTGTCCCCCATTTTTCCACTAGTGAATCAAGCAGTAAGCAAAGGTTTCATCTGCCATCTTCTGTCTTTCCTAAGCCCTCACTCAATTTTTATTCTCTGAGATTTTTGCTCTCAGAACACAAAATAGGTTATGGTTTTCATGGAATATATCCTTTAATATTTTGTTGAATGTATTAAAATATTTACGTTTATCATGATTGTTTTTCATCACATATAAATGCTTTAGGAAGGTCCCATCTTATTGGATGAGTAATAACTAGAGAAATATTAATAGAGAGGGAAAAATTAAAGACATTAAAGGTGTATTAAACAAATATTGGGAAAGTAGAGCCAGTGTGAGTGAGTGAGGACACTGTCGACAAACCTGACCATGTGAGTTCAATACTTAGAAACAAGCTGGTGAAATCACAAAACTAAATCCTGAAAACTATCCTTTAATTGATGCACATGCTCCAAGGTCCACAAGCCCAAATGTGTGTGCACTTTTGTGTGTGCATGTGCACTGACTCACATACACATGATACACACAAATAAACATAATGAAAATCATGTACTTTTTTGGGAAAGTCACAGAAATGAATCAAATGGAATCCACTTATTCATATCCTTATTCTCATAACATGGAGTCTAATTTCTTTGTGCCCCAGGCATCTAACTACCGTGTCTTATAATCAAATCTTTATTTAAGATAGTATTTGGAGAACCCAAAAGAATGACAGCCCTTTATTCCCATCACCTGGGAGTCAGACACAGGCAGATTTCTGTGTGTTTAAGGTTATCCTGCTGTACATAAAGAGTTCCAGGAGAATGAGGGCTACATAAAGAGGACCTGTCTCAAAATAAAAAGACAGTATTTGAAACAGATCACCAAAATCATAAATGACTGTAAAAGGTAAAATGATTCTTGTTCAAAGGTAAATTAGTCAAGCAAAAGTATGATGACAGAACTAATCTTTGACCCTAATTAAATCAAGGATGATAACTGGCAGAATGATTTTTCACACAATCACTAATGCTAAGTTCTAGTTCTTTTTACATACCATAAAGTTTTGAATGCCTCTTTTTAATATTTTAGCAGAAAATAAATGCAGATCTTCATAAAAGACTATCCCTGTTCTGAAATAGGACTCATTTATCTATTTATTTTAACTTCCACACTGCAGTCATGTTGACTTTTGCTTGAAAGAGAGATTGAAGGAAAATATTCAAAACACTTGTCTTACAGTCTCATTATAGAAATTAGCAGCTGCAGACAATTAACAATGAACATCTGCCAAAGTTAACACGAGATACAGAGATAAATAGTAAATGTGGACACTATGAAAACTCACAGATGTCTGACTTTAATAGTCAAATCATATAAATCTTTTTTTCTCCTCTCCCTGATAACTTTCTAGTGAGTGTTCCTGACATACGTCTCCCACTAATTTCTAGCTGTCACTGCGGTTTTCTATCTCTTCAGCTACAGCAGGGATCTGTCTGGAAGTAGACCTTTACTGAGACAGACAGTTAATGGGAACAGTAGCAGCCCCAAGGTGTGTTTATACAGCAGACTCACTTCCTCTGCTTCTGTGATATATGAACTCCTTCGGAAGTTTCCCAGCTCTTTCAGGGGATAAATCATGGCAGTGGGAGCTTGTATTTAACCTTCACTATCCTGGCTCTGTACTTTGCAGCCCTTTCCCTTTATCTCTTTGGCCCCATGGAGGAGATTTCAAACAGACTTTTCCATGTGCACAGGACATTGTTCTTTCCATCATCTGTTGCCCAGTTCCTTTCATCCCATTAGAGAGATTCTGTCTCTTATGATTTGCCTGTATGTCAGTCAGAATGAAACTAATACTTTAGTGTAGTCAAGGAGTTTTTAGATTCATTTCCCAACAATAATATATGATCGTGTGTGTGTGTGTGTGTGTGTGTGTGTGTGTGTGTGTGTGTGTGGAGTGTGTGTTATATAGCAAAGATGCCTCTGTCATATGGTAGCCATTTACTATATAAGGTAGTTTTTAATGTTTGGAGCTGCTTTTACAAAAATTGAAATGTGTATCTTGGCAGTAACTCACTTCACTTTCCCTCCATCTTTGGCCCTTCTGAAGCATGTGTTCCCTTCTCTTCACCATTCATGCTGATTTTGGCTAACAGTTAATTTTGCTGTTCTCAGTTTCGAGATTCATTTATCCTGGCTTTTGCTAATGTTACTTTCCAGAGCATTCTACTTATACAGTGTGCAGCACAGCACTTTCTTACTTCTGTCTCCTTGGTAATCAATTATAATAGGTAATGTTGTTTATTTACTTTCTTATCTAGAATGTAACTTTTACAATTATTATCATTTGGTGTGTTTTTCATGATGTTCTTAGTATATAGAGGAAGCCTTATTTATATATTAAGAGCTCAAATAATGTGTCTTTACAGAAATGGATATTATGATATTATTTCTGTGTGAATAAATATATAATAAACATATAGTATAGAGAGATAACACATATTTTAAAACACTTTTGCAAATAGGACCATATCTTGTATATAATTCCAAATATAACCTTTTCATGCATCAACTGTGATTCCTTTGATAATTGAAAATTGGAGCTACTTTTTGAAAAGAACTGAATAACAAATGATGAATAGGCAAGAATTCCATTCTTTTCCAGAAATATGTATAAGTCAAAGTATTTTGTATATTGTTCTTTACATCTTAGTGCCAAGATACTTGTAGAGTACTTTCAAAAATTTAGAAATTTCGGGTCAACAAGTATGGGATCTAATACATATAGTGTTAGAAGATACTGTGCAGGTTGTGGGTGGAGAAAAGCCATTGACACTCTTAGACAGCTGAGAATCCCATAAGTGACAATACCAACATGTCAGGCAGTATGTGCTCGTTTATGTCATAGAGACATGGCTACTATGAATGTAAACATCCACCCTTTGATTGGATTTAATGCCTGATCCATAAGAGTTACATCAATTGATATACTCTAAACTTTGTCAAAAATCCATGTTCTGAGGTTAGTGGATTATAGAGGGGACATTGTCTTGTTAATTTATCTTGGCATCAAACTACCTTATAATGAAATGTGTTTATACCCTTAGACAAATATTACTCTCATTCTTGATCAAAGAAGTTTCTCTCTGTGTGAATAAATTCAAAGACCCATGCTGTTTGAGATGTTTGGAACAAATGACTTTAGAGTAGTCATCCACATATATGGCAGATCACCTACTCTAAGGTGTCCAAAGAAAATAAAAGACAGATTATAATAGAAAGAGGTGTGAAACACTATATTGAAAGCAAGGGATAATCATTACAATCACTTATTCATGTAGAAGCAGTTGCCTTCACAGAACCAATACAAGATCAGGCTGATCAACATTTCTTCATAAGCGGAGGAAGAACTCCTGTGATCCTACCTCTTTCTGGTGCTCACTGATGGATGCTGGGGTAGTGAGAGTCCTTGCTTCAGTTTTGTACATATTAGTGAACTTACTGGGCTCCCATAGTTTGTAACAAACAAACTAACGATCATGGGAAGCCATGGCTAAATTGTCAGTGTCACAAACAAAGCATGATCCTTTGAACTGAAAGAGACTTGTAGGTAGGAGAAGAAGCTGATGCCTGTTGCAGGTCAGTGGGAGATGCTGGTGGGTTAGAACATTCAGAACACTTCATTTACCTGTCTGAAACAGATAAAGAACACATTTTATTAATAAAAATGTATTTTAATTACAGTCTTACAAGTGCTAGCAAGTTTCCTTTCCAGTCAGAAGCCTGGATAGCAACTGCATTTGTTTTTGAACATGAATACCATTATTTAATTTTTCCAAATTTTAATCTTTTAGAATTTTACTGTGCACTATTTTTTCAAATATGACTGTATTCAAGACCTATAACTCTTAAATCTATCAGCCTAATATGTATACTCACTCTGACCCCTCAGTAACACCATTATAACTCTAGCATCAACTCTTGGTATTTACTACAATAGCCCCCTTAAATATCTATGGCTTCATTAATTCAAAGGACTTTGATCATTTTCATTCTATGTAGTTTCATCCTACTGGAATATTCTTTCTTTCTTCATCACCCTTTCCTAAAATCAAAGCCAGCCTTTCAATCCAGATTCTCATGTCATTAATAATGCTGAGGTTTTTTTTTTTTTAGATCAAACATAATGAAGTTTTTTTTCAAATTTCATTCAGATCAATTTATTGTTCCACCAATGGCACTTGCATCCTGATTGCATACCCACCTATTTTTCCCTACCAGATACTCAAGAATCTGGAATTATGAAATGTATGTCTTTGCTTCCTATCATCTTACTGTGGAGCCTTCTATTAAAGCTGGGGGTTGAAAGAATATATGTGTGCATGCATATCTGACATTTCCCCATGTATTCAAAAGCATATAGAGGAAGAAGAGATGCCATAGAAACAGAACAATTCTAATGAAAACAATTGGGCATTAATTTCCTATTATATTCTATGTACAAAACTCATTTAACTTTCTATAGAGTAAGAATGTGTTTATTATTTTCCCATTTTTTTTCTCTTGGAAGAGTAAACCCTAAATTTATACCAGTTCATTTCTCAGGATTTTTGAGAATACAGAAATGAAAGTTTTTATTTATAAAAATGTAAACACAGTAACTGGCTGCTGTGTAAGTAGATGTAATTTTTACGATTTGATTCCCACCAAGGTTTTCCAACAGTGGGATTAAAAAACAATAACTGAGAAAATCTTGGTGTAAGTGCTTACACATGGAAAACACCAATCATACATTATTATATTCTTCATGTTAGCATAGTCAACAGATCATATTTCTAACCAGAAAAGTTTGATTTCATAATGGTTTATTTCAATGATAAGCAGAATGTCCTCAAGATATTCTACACTGATGAATTGTAGTATGGCTTAAGATTACTTCCAAACAATGATCCTAACTTATGTGTATGTTACCGATAGCAGGGAGGTGTTTATAATCTTTTAAAATATAAACAACAGTACAGAATGGAAAGAGCATATTTTATACTAAACATAGATATTTATAAAATAGATCCTATTTGACAAATATAACTTAAAGATTTAATTTTTATTATGTATATATGTGCACTTGTGTATGTCTGTGTATATATGCCATTTGTTGTTTGTATATGTGTACTTTTGAAGGCCATATGAGAACTTCGAATCCCTGGAGCTGGAGTTACACTCAGCTATAAGCAGCTCCCCTTGGGTGCGAAGAATCTAGCTTGGATCCTTTTTAAGAGCAGTGTATATTCTTAAACCCTTGGCCACCTCTAAAACTCCTAGAAATATATTTATTATTAAACTAGCAATTAAAGTATTTTTAGAAAAATGTTTAAAATTGTTGAAGATTGTGTTTGTCTGTTTGTTAGATGAGTTATATTTAGTTCTATGAAATAGAATGTCCCTACTACAGATATTAAGCACCCAACATCATATATTTACTAATAAGCAGTGCAAAATGTATAGTCCAGGGTAGGTGTGTTTTATTTTTTAAGTTTTAGCTTTTAGTTTAGGAATTTTCCTCTTACAATTCCTTTACACTGACTTTCCCCTTGAATGATGGAAGTAGACTTGTGCATTCAATCTGATGTTGATACTGATAGAATGAAGATTCAAGAGGGATGGAAGGATTTGATGGCTATGCCAGGCAATTCTCTGCCATTTTATCAGGAAAATGGAAGGGAAAGCAGCTTTCTCAGAAGCTATGAAACATCTTAATGGCCATAACAGTGACAATAGCCTGATTTGTTGGAGCAGTCACTATTTGTCCCATGGGACATATGAAAAGATTTACCCTCCTTGCCAGCCACCTTGCTTTTCATTATCTTCAGGCCCAAGATGAGGTGAAATAAATGGCACATTTATCTCTGAGATACAATTTATGGTGGTGCGAAAAAAGGCAGTAATAAAAATAATAAATTTTATTGCAAAATGTTTAAAAATGACATTAATAATCTTTAAACGTGTGATTGACAAAAATTAAAGTTTTAAATAAAGAAGAGAAACTGCTCTCAACTAACTTGGTTCATTGGACTTGTTTTGTCTTCCTAGTAGTTGATCACCTAATCAAGTAAAAGTTCATTGATTAGGGCCATAAGAAGAAAAATCGGATGGAGGATAAAAGAAATGACAGGAGGGAGAGATGGAGAAGCAGCAGGTTAATCCATAACTCACTTGACCCACCATAGTTTCTCAACAGCACCCTTGTGTGGCTGTTACATTTTCTTTGTTTCTGAGTCCACTGAAAATGTGTGTGTGTGCATGTGTGTGTGTATGTGTGTGTGTGTGTGTGTGTGTATTGGGGGGGTTGTCTCTAAGCACTCAGGCTTATTGTTAAGGCAAGAATTTCTTAAAAGTAGATCCATGAGTTATTTATGTAGATCAATGGAACAGAATTGAAGACCCAGAAATGAATCCACACTCCTATGGTCACTTGATCTTTGACAAAGGAGCTAAAACCATCTAGTGGAAAAAAGATAGCCTTTTCAACAAATGGTGCTGACTCAACTGGAGGTCAACATGCAGAAGAATGCAAATTGACCCATTCTTATCTCCTTGCACTAAGCTCAATTCCAAGTGGGTCAAGGACCTCCACATAAAACCAGACACACTGAAACTAATAGAAAGGAAACTAGGGAAGAACCTTGAACACATGGGCACAGGGGAGAATTTCCTGAATAGAACTCCAATAGCTTATGCTCTAAGATCAAGAATTGACAAATGGGACCTCATTAAATTACAAAGTTTTTACAAGGCAAAAGACACTGTCAAAAAGACAAAGCGGCAACCAACTAACTGGGAAATGATCTTTACCAACCCTACATCCGACAGAGGACTAATATCCAATATATACAAAGAACTCAAGAAGTTAAACTCCAGAGATGCAAGTAACCCTATTAAAAATAGGGTACAGAGCTAAACAAAGAGTTCTCACCTGAAGAATATCTAATGGCTGAGAAGCACCTAAAGAGATGTTCATCATCCTTAGTCATTAGGGAAATGGAAATCAAAACAACCCTGAGATTCCATCTCACACCAGTCAGAATGGCTAAGATCAAAAACACAGGAGACAGCAGTTGTTGGTGAGGATGTGGAGAAAGAGGAACACTCCTCCACTGCTGGTGGGATTGCAAGCTGGTACAACCACTCTGGAAAGCAGTCTGGCGGTTCCTCAGAAAACTGGGCATGACACTCCCGGAGGATCCGGCTATACCACTTCTGGGCATATACCCAGAGGCTTTATCTGCATGCAATAAGAACAGATGCTCCACTATGTTCATAGCAGCCTTATTTATAATAGCCAGAAGCTGGAAAGAACCCAGATGTCCCTCAACGGGGGAATGGATTCAGAAGATGTGGTATATTTACACAATGGGATACTACTCTGCAAAAACAATGAATTCACGAAATTCCTAGGCAAATGGTCAGAACTTGAAAATATCATCCTTAGTGAGGTAACCCAGTCACAAAAGAACACACATGGTATGCAGTCACTGTTAAGGGGATACTAACCCAGAATCTTGGAATACCCTAGACACAATTTGCATATCAATAGATTTCCAAGAAGATGGAAGGAGAGACCCCTGGTCCTGGAAAGACTGGATGTAGGGGAATGCCAGGACAGAGAAGCGAGAGGGGGTTGAATGGGGAAACAGGGAGGGAAGGGGGCTTATGGGACTTTTGGGGAGGGAGGAAACGGGAAAGGGGAAATGATTTTGAATGTAAATAAAAAAAACTTAAAAAAATAAAAAATATGTACTCAGTCACAAACAAAATGAATGCAGATTGTATGATTTATTTTTTTATTAGATATATTCTTTATTTACATTTCACATGATTTCCCCTTTCCTGGTTCCCCCTCCCTGAAAGTCCCATAAGGCCTCTCCCCTCCCCCTGTTCCCCAATCATCCCCTCCAACTTCCCTGTCCTGGTATTCCCTACACTGCTGCATCAAGCCTTTCCAGGACCAGGGGCCTCTCCTTCCTTTTTCTTGGGCATCATTTGATATGTGAATTGTTTCTTGGGTATTCTGAGCTTCTGGGCTAATAGCCACTTATCAGTGAGTGCATACCATGTGTTTTCTTTCGTGATTGGGTTACTTCACTTAGGACGATATTTTCCAGTTCCACCCATTTGCCTAAGAATTTCGTGAATTCATTGTTTTTAATAGCTGAGTAGTATTCCATTGTATACCACATTTTCTGTATCCATTCCCTCGTTAAGGGACCATCAAGATAATGTAGGTGTATAGATTGATATACATAGTTATGTAGATATATAGATCAATTTATAGATAATGATAGATAGATAGATAGATAGATAGATAGATAGATAGATAGATAGATAGATAGATAGATAGATAATTACCTCGACATAGGTATCTAATATAAAACATTGTTAACATGTAGAAGAATACTTTATAATCCGTTTTCCAACTGTCCAACATGGTAGAAGGTTATGCATATGACATATAGATAAAAGCCATCATGCCACAGCTATCTGAAAGACAAAACTCAAAATCAGGAAGAAATGAGATAAATAGAAGCCCAATCTTATAACAAGTTGGGAAACAATACAATATTGATAAATATGTATGTCAGTCAAAAGTTTTGGCATTTCTGTTATCTAGGTTTTTATTGCACCTGTCACACTCTCTACTTTTTCTAGTTTTACAATATGTCATTGATAAAGAATCAGTGTATTTAAATTTTAAATAATGTCTGTTAAATGTCAGATCTTTATATTAGCACTTTAGTTAGCCAGATAAAGGCCACCTGTAATTTTAAATCTTCAAGTTGTGCCATGAAAAAAAAAAAAACCAAACTGATTGTGCCATATACTGTGATTTGATACATATGAAGTAAAAAATCTTGAAAATTATTTGTATGTATTCTCTTACATACTGCATCTGGTTTGGGTATTGAAAAAAATGTGCTATATAATTTAGAATTAACAGCATACAGTATGCCTGTCTAACCATATGCTAATTCGTGCTTGGCTAGTGGCTAATTTTATTTAATAGAACAAGTCACATGAGACATGAGTCAAGACTTTACCCTTGGGATATATTGAGTATAAAGGTATATTCTAATTTTTAGCATAAAAAGCTATCATGGTAAAAACATGACATTCACAAAGGGTTGAAAGCTGCACAAAAAAGGAATAACATGTGGCTTGCTTACTGGCTTCTGTGATATAGTCCCAGGTCCAAACAGTCTGGGTCCTGAATGCAGGGCCATTTTCATATGCTTCTTTACATTATATCAGTCCGTACTGCTCAGCTTAAACCCTCCATTACTTTATGGTTCATCTACTGACTGTTGAAAACTTTCAAAGCAGAACTTAACCTTTTATCCCTGGGTCTGAGAGTTAAGTAGAAGGTGTGATAAAATTCCAGCAAAGGCCTCTGGGCTTCACAACAGTGAACCAGTTAACTTAATGGAAAGCAGTACCATGTTTAACTTTAAATCCTTTTCATCAGTCATTCTGATGGTGGCACTGAGCCTTTGGATTTTAATATTATATAAAAAGAAAAAGACCTGTGAAATATAGTTATGAAATCTGTAGAGAAATTAAAAGGGAAAAAAAATTATTGAGAATGATGGGCACATACACAGTATTTAAAGCTGCCTGTTTGTCTCAAAACACTGCAGTTAAATATGACCAAAAAGACAAAAGAGACATAAACTTGCTGGAGAATTGATCTCCATTCTTTTCTTATGGATAAGAGATTCTCTAGCTCTGAGATTCCATCAGAATGAGCTCAGCTGAATTCCTGCCTAGTTTGTAGTTTTTTTTGTAGAATATTGCTGATGGATAAGAATGTTTGGCATGCCTGTCCTCACAGGCCAGGAAAAAATAAAAGAGAAACCTTTTGAGAAGGCCAGTGAAATGAGCACAGAGCTATTGTGTGCTTGGTAGTATAAAACTGTTGCTTTTGAATTTCCGAGTAATGGAATGCATAATTCACCAAACTGGAAAGTAAATCACAGTGTTATATTCTCTACCATGAAATGTGGAACTTAAAAATGGAACAAACTGGAAAGATGTATCTGCCACCTGCATTTTGCATTGACATTTTGTCAAACTGCCATTATCACATTTCTATTGCACATTGTTCTCAATATTAAGGTTAGGTTCAAAGGAAACCCCACTAACAGAAACCTCCAAAGGTAGTCCATAAATCAGTAAATGAACTCAACCTGGACTATAGGCAGATTTTTGGTAAAATAGATAAAAAACCAGCTTTCCTCAGTGTATTAGTCAGGCTTCTCTAGAGTCACAGAACATATGGGTAGTCTCTATATAGTTAGGGAATTTGTTGATGACTTACAGCTTGTAGTCCAACGCCCCAACAATAGTCAACAGTACTTGTGTATAGAAGTCCAAGGATCTAGCAGTTGCTCAGTCACACGAGGCAGGCTAGGAAAAGCCAGAGTGAATCTCCCTTCTTCCAATGTCCTTATATAGGTCTCCAGCAGAGGGTGTGGCCCAGATTAAAGGCATGTGCCACCACACCTTTAATCCCAAATGACCTTGAACTCAGAAATCTTCTAATCTAAATCTTCTGGAATTCATAGTCACTATGCTTCAAGATCTCCATGCCAAGATCCAGGTCGGAAACTTGTATCTCTGAGCCTCCAGATCAGGATTATAGGTGAGCCTTCTAATTCTTGATTAGTTCATTCCAGATTTAGTCAAGTTGACAACCAGGAATAGCCACTACTCTCAGGAACTTGTGAAGCTAGCTATCTCTACCAAAAAAAAAAAAAAGGAGTCATTTTAGGTTACCTCTATCTATCAGGAGGGACCTATGGCTACCTGTAGTGCCTATTAGCATATCAAAGCTCCTGGTAGCCTCCAGGCTTCCTCAGTATCACACACCCAGTACTTGCTATACATTCCAAAGTCCATGTTAGTATCTTAACCCTTCTAAGCATCATTCCTCCCTCCCTATCCCCAATGCCTCCCTATCAGCACTCTAAATTCCCTCTAGCTTTTGAGCTTCCATACCCACAGCTACACTTATAACTCTTCTACTCTTTTTATGTTCTTGCTGTCTTTGTCCTTCTCTGTCTCTGTCTCTGTCCCTGTTCTCTCCCTCTCTCTCTCTCTCTCTCTCTCTCTCTCTCTCTCTCTCTCTCCCTCCCTCCCCTCGCCCTCTTCTGCTCTGCTCCTGTCTGTTTCTTCCTCTCCCTCTCCTCACCCTCTTTCTCAGTCTCTCTGCCTCTGTTCCCTCTCTCTCTCTCTCTCTCTCTCTCTCTCTCTCTCTCTCTCTCTCTCTCCCTCCCTCCCTCCCCTCGCCCTCTTCTGCTCTGCTCCTGTCTGTTTCTTCCTCTCCCTCTCCTCACCCTCTTTCTCAGTCTCTCTGCCTCTGTTCCCTCTCTCTCTCTCTCTCTCTCTCTCTCTCTCTCTCTCTCTCTCTCTTTCTCTCTCTCCCTCCCTCCTCCCCTCCCTCCCTCTCTCCATGTTTTCTCTATTCTCTCTTGTTTGCTATTCTCCCCTCTCTCACAGATAGCCCTGATCATGTTCAGTCTGCTGGTCATGTTCATTATACTTCTTTCTTTCTCTACTCAGAACACTTACAGATATGGCTGTTCTCTTTCACAAATACGACAAAAAACCCTCACCTTAACTATACCATGAAGCAGTCATGATGTCAGCTTACATAAATACAATGCTTATAGAATTAGCATTCATATTTTTGTATATTTAATAACTATCTGTATATATAATTGTATTTCCAACAAATCTATTACTGCACGTAATGTAAAAGTCTAGTTTTTGGTTCCATGGAATCCATAGCCAGGTATGGTCTCTCACATGTGTAATACTACTACTTGGCAGGCTAAGGAAGGAAGAGTGTCATGATTTTGTGGCTAGTCAGGTTTATGCAGTGAGTTACAGGTCAGCCTGGGACATAGAGTTAAATCCTGCTTTAAAATATAAAATAACATTATTATGGTATGTGATACAGCTTTTGCTGTACTCCAGATTTGTAGGGTTGTTTTCCAAAAATAAGTGAACTTTTTTACAATTTTTAAAATGTATAAGAATTCTTTTTGACCTATATTGTACCATTTGGCATTGTATCTTATAAATTGAATGAAAGTGGAAGTAAAGATCATAAGGAAATTATAATTTGTACATTAATTGTTTCTGGTATTAGGCTCTATGAATAGAACAATTTTTATTCCTTAGTTTTTACTCTTCACCAATGGAAACATGTAAGTTGGTTTTGTTCATGTAGTTTTCTTTAGTGAATTATTTACGGTCACACAGCACAATGGATGAGAACATTAGGGTCAGGTGGTTAATAAGAAGCTCTGTCCTTATCTTTCCATTCACAGTGTATAATGCATATCATTGTTGTCTCTTATCTACAAAGAAATTGTAGAAAAAGATTAGTAATGTGATTCTCTAAGTATTGGAGAATTTACACATGTGAAACCTCAATAGCTGAAATGCTCAACTGAATCCATAAGCTCCTAATACGAAGGGTTTATAGTTTAGAAGAATATCTCCCCTGTATTTTGTTGTTTGTTTAAGTAAGTGTATTGTCTGCAAATTTATGTGGGAAGCACAAGTTTGGATATATGTGTTTGTATGCATATGAATCTCAGGAAGTATTGGTACTGTTACAAAAGGCTCTATGTCTTTCCATAGGACATAGAGCCTTCTCTGGGCAGTTTCTCATTTGCGAATGAAGTAAATGTGTTCTTCCTCCAGAGCTGGCCCTCTTATTATCTGAGATAAGGTTCTCACAGGGTTGACACTCCTGAAACAGATAAGTTTGGATTCTTCTGAATCTGTCCCATTTGTAGGGATACTCACATGCAGTGTTTATTTTAAATAATAACATTTAGCACAACATGGTAAAACAGAAACTGACACATCAGAATTGGACAAAACATACAGAAAAGAGCCCAAGAAAGGGACAAAAAGAAAGACCTACTCTTTCTCATACTGAGAAATACTGTAAGAAACTAAACTGGAAGCTGTAATATAAAAAAGAGAGAAGAAAGGAAAATATAACTAAAATAAATAAAAATTTTAAAAAGTTATACCATGACATTGTGAGACAAGGAACCTCCTAAGATATTACTGAGTTTATTTTATGTTTGCCATTGCATCTACTGTTGGGCATGCTGCCTACCCTTACAAAGTTTATTTCTCTAGTGAGATGTCCTTAGAGGAAACTAAGCTTTCACTTGCAAGTGGTTATCAATTGGAGATTGTTTCTGGGTTAGGGATGGCAGCAGGTGTCAACTTCTTTCAGCTCTAGGAATCTAGCTATCTTATGCAGATCCATGCAGGCCCTGTGCATGCTGCCTCAGTCTCTGTGAGTTCAGATATGCTTAAGTCCTGTTAATTTAGAGGGACTTGTTTTCTTGGTCTCCTCCATTTCCCGCCTCGGCTTCTTATTCTTGTTCTGTCTTCTCTGTCATGAGAATTCCTGAGCCTTGAAGGGAGTATTTAATGGAGAAACCCCATTTAGGGCTGAGGATTCCAAGATTTTTCACTCTGTATAATGTCTGACTGTGGGTCTTTGTATTAGTTTCTGTCTCCAGCAAAGGGGGGGGGGTGATTCTGTGATGATGGCTGAACAAGGCACTGACCTATGATCTGTTAACTGAGAATGTTAATAGGAGCCATTTTATTGCTATGTTTTGTTTTTGATATTTAGAATAATATTATTTGGTTTTACCTATGTATTCTTAGTTTTCTTGGTCATAAGCAATGTTGGATATGGGTCTCATCTCATGGAGTGTTCCTTAAGTCACATCAGGTATGAGTTGGTTAATCCCACAAGTTTTGTGCAACCATTGCATTATTTCCTGTTTATGGACACCATGGTAGATTAAAGGATTAGTTGCTTGGCTAGTATTTACCTTTCTCTTTTGGTAGCATGCACAGTACCTTCCTATCCAAAGACACTAGCATGTAGGGGGGCAATGTACTATATAGGCACCAGCTCAAAATCTCATGTTCAATGAGTTGTGCAGGTAATGCCCGCAGCAATGGAGTTTGCTCTCAGTTTGTGGAGAAAACAGTGTCTTTTCAAAAGACTGTTTTGTTTGGAAGTTCCCATGGGACTACTTTGGATAACAATTCAATTAAATGTAAATCAATCTTTCTACTAAAAGTTTTATTTGGTGAAAAGAGATGGCTAGCCCATTATTAGGCTGTTTCCTTTAGATTGCTTTCATATATGTATATATTTTAGGGAGCTTCAATGTTATTAGGTTTCCATGCTTCCCTTCAAATGACTTGTAAATTTAGCTATCTCTCCATATCTCTCCATATATATCTCTCCATATATTCTCTCTACTGACCCCTCTTCAATCCCACTCTCCTATTCCATCTTCCCCTATACATCCATAAGTTTGTATTCTATTTCCCTTTCTTAGGAGAATTGATATGATTCCAGGCTCTTACTCTATATGTAATTTCTGTGGTTCTGCTGATTTTAGCTTGGTTATTAGTCACTTAATGCTAATGTTTCCATACAAGTGAATACATGCCATGTTTATCCTTTCGGAACTGGGAGACTGAATTCAGGATGATTTCCAGTTCCATCCATTCATTTGTGAATTTTATGATTCCTCTATTTAAAGTTCAAATAAGACACCATTGTTTAAATTAACTACATCTAGGTTGTTCCCAATTTATAGCTAATATAAATAGAGAAGCAATGAATAAGGTTGAGCGAGTGTCTGATGCATCTTTTGACTTAATACTCAAAGTTGGGTAGCTGAAAATTGAGGATGATTGATTCGCATCTTCCTCATGAACTGCCACACTGATTTCCATAGTTGCTATACAAGCATGAGATGTCAATTGTCCTGTTGATCTGAGCCTTTCTGGTGGATGTTAGTTGAAATCTCAAAGTAGTTTTGATCTGTATTTCTCTGATGGCTCAAATGTGAAACATTTTCTTAAGTGGTTTTGTTGTTGTTTGTTTTGCCATTTGAACTTCATTTTGACAATTTTCATTTAACAATTTGTTCAGATTTATACCCCATGTTTTAAACTTATGTCTAGTTTTTTGAGTTCTTTATATGTTTTGCATATTAACTCCCTATTAGATATGTATTTGGTAAAACTCTTTGGATTGCTGCTTTGTCCAAATGACAGTGTCCTTTGCCATGTAGAAGCTTCTCAATTTCATGAAGTCCCATTAATTAATTGCTAATCTCAGTGCCTATGCCAGTGTTGTTCTGTACAGTCTTCTCTTTTGTGAATGAGTTCTATACTATTCCCCATGTTTTTCCAGGGTCAGTATACATTGAGGTCTTTTATCCACTTGTAGGTGAGTTTTGTGCAGGGTGTTAAGTGTAAATCTATTTAGATTCTTCTACATGCACCCATCCAGTTTAATCAGCAATGTTTGTTCAGGATGCTGTCTTTTTTTCCCCCTAGGGTATATATATGGCCTATTTTTAACCAAAAAACAAACAAACAAAGCAATCAGGTGTCCATAAGTGTGTGAATTTGTGGTTGCATTCTGAGCTTTTTTATGTGAATTCTAGACATCTAATTTAACATCGCTAGTGGTTTACAGACTGAGCCACCTACCTAACTTGATTTTTCTATATTTTGTCATTAATATAAATATTAGATCTTAAGGGGACATGGAAGCATTATAGATATTTGTAAATTATCCTTTCAATATCATTTCATCAGATGGCCATTCCGGTTTAAAGGCAAAGATAATGGAAAAGTTAGGCAGATGGGAGTGACAATACTTTCTAGTAAAGGTAATCATGATCATGTTAAAACTTTATGTGTTATAGTATCCATAAATGAAGTGAGAAAAAGAACTCTTTCTTGGAACACACAGTGAATATAAACCATGAAGATAAATGAACATGTACAGCTCTGTCTTGATCTAATCTTAATTTCATAGCAGATAAAGATAAAAGAGTTTTGAGTTGTTGTTATTGTTACTTTTATTCCTACTTTAATCAGCTTTCAGTCTTTAAATGTTAAAAGTCTGGGATTACAAGCTTTGTGATATAACAAATCATGAATATTCATGGGATATTAAATATATTACTGCTCTTTCCATAATGCATATATTTCCTCTTTTAATTTTATCTTACTCCATTTCATTAGCATTTTCAGTGCCTCTCAAAAATTTGCAGCATGACTTTTGAGTTTATACTTTCAAATTCACACACAAAGTAGTGCTACTTTCAAAATCTTTTGTTACTCCTTCCCCAACTAACTTTAGTTGGGATTAAGCTCCTATTGATGTCTCATAGATGTCTAATTAAGTAGAAGTCCTTGGATATCAGGAAATTTTACCTTAAAAGGGGACGGAGGAGGAGAAATTATATCAGAGACTCTGTGACTGGTATCTTCAGCTGTCTGAGAGGGCAATAATGCTTAGGTTCCACTCACACACTTGTAGGGGTAGAAGTCAAAAGTAAGCACTGAACATACCTCTTTCTTTAAGAGGACAGAGAATGCCAAAATGTAACCATTACATGATACAGTGTAACAAAAATATGAGTATAGTTACCAAAAGAGGATAAACAGGGTTTATTGCTTACATAAATACATTTTTAAAACTTTATCCTGTAGATGAAAATGTCACAGCATGGGTCCACATTATGAAACTCCGGCTGCCGTTTAGATGAGTTCCTTTTCATTGATAATATTTTAATTCTAAACTGTTTAAATGAATAAGCAATGAACATGTAACTCTGTATTGCGCAAATGTAAAGAGGAAAGGGTTTCTTTTTTCTTTCTTAAAGAAAGTAGTATTTGACTACTAAATGGACTAAATGGATAGAGTCTATATTCTCTACCAGGAAGTAAGTCATTAAAAGAGAGGTACAGTAGACCATAAACTGATTATAGGTCTGCATTTAATGAACACACACACGTGTGTGTATGTGTGTGCATGTGTGTGTGTGTATGTGTGTTATAGACATGCACCTGTTAGTGTCCTTTCACATGGGATGTTTATTTTTCTTAATGAGTGCTTCTCAGTGTTTACAATTTGATACCTAGCCCTAGAGCACATGAATCATTCTTAAGCTCTCACAGAGGGCCCTTATATTTGACATGATATTAACTGTTAACTTGTATCATTTGAACTAGAAGCTTTCACCTGACTGCAGACTCTATTAATTTGCTAGAGAAGAATTAAGATTAATGGGGAGAAGAAAAATGAGTACAAGAACATCACCTGTGGACTTCACGGTGGTCTTGTCTTCGAGAAGCCTGGAGTGAAGGGGAGTCTAAGTCCTTGTACTTTGTTTTTATTTAACAAACTTCCCATTTTCTCATTTGATAAGGGAATTTAAACAAAACAGTTAGGCATTCATTAAATTTGAGGGGTAAGTTTGACTCTGTAGAAGACTCGTGCATATGGACATACACAGCATTTGAGAGCAGCTTTCATAATTACTCGAGTGGAAATTCTTGCTAATAGAAACGATTTTAATTTTACTTCCTTGTTTAAGTTGTTGCTTTTCCTTCTTCGAGTAGTGTGGTCTTTTTTTTCAATTGTGTAGACTTTCATTAATGTGCCAGTGAGGATGAGAGAAAACAATTCATTTATGTAATTGCAGTTAGGTTGTCATACACAACTTGGGAAAGCAGCAAATGTCACAGCATGGGTCCACATTATGAAACTCCGGCTGGCGTTTAGATGAGTTCCTTTTCATTGATAATATTTTAATTCTAAACTGTTTAAATGAATAAGCAATGAACATGTAACTCTGTATTGCGCAAATGTAAAATCTGTTTCTAACCTTGGTGATTTTACTGAAAGAGTAAATTTACAGGAGCAATTAATTTTCCAGCTAAGCTAAAGAGGAAAGTATCATCACCAGGAACATGGAGATACCTGGAAATTTAAGATGCCACAGAATTATAAAATATATAACATGTAGGTCTGTATTATCTAGTCTTATATAAGATTTCTGCTGAGTTTTAGCGTGTTAAAATACAAACACTATCTGACAGATTTGTGGCCCAGAGCCTGGCAGTGGCTAGGCAGGGTTATGTTCCAATGCTTTGTGTCTCTGCAGCAAACATATTGGCCTGATCACCCTCATGCCAAGCCTCATGCCAGGGCTGGAAAATGCACTTAAACTCTCATGCACTTTATTGTTGGCTCTTGGCCATGGATCTAATTTTCTCACTAGTTGGACATCTATAAAACTACCTGAGTATTTTCATGAACTGGCCCCCGACTTCATTCTGAGTAGAATGAAAGGGGGAAAGAAGAGGGTACCAAGAATGGGAGCCTGATTCCTCAGGTTCTTTTATGATATAATCTCAGCAGCAACCGAGTACCACTTCTACCACATTGTATGCTAAAGGATACTCACTAAGTCTAGCAGAATTCAAATGAAGAACTGAACTATCCCTCCTAAAGGGAGATTTTTCTAAGGACATTGAGAGACATGTCTTAAGCAATCATCTGAGACAGGGATTATCAAGATAGATATTTCTTTCCTCACTTCCTTCCCAGATGGGAAATACAAGGTCTAGGGATAGGTGACATGTGCAAAGAAACAAAAATCACTTGAGTAAGTAATAATGTTTCTTGAATGTGTGTCTTGTGAACAAGGTTGCAAACAAATTTCATTTATCTAAGATAGTTACCAGAGAGCAAATACTAAATATGGAAATAAAAACCAAATGAACTAAAAAGCAAATGATCCTAAACATATTAGATATTAAACTTTTCAAGATATAATCCTAATGTCTGCTTTCTAAAGTAATGATTCATTACATAGTCTATATTATTCATATTATTATTGACTCAAACATGGATGTTATATTGGCCTGTTTTACGCCCCCATTATTGACCCCAGCTTTTACTTTACAATATAGTGTGTCTCCTGTATTTTCTGTTTTATAGCAGCTATTTCTTACTCTTACCATTATACAATTGCTAGGCTAACTTCACTCTACCCATGTCATTCAACATTATCAAATATTTATTGAATCAGAATTGAGTTGTGGATCTTGAATTGCCTCTTCCCTCACAGATCCTACTGCGTGTCTCATTAACCATACTGGTGGTTGGGACAGGTAAGATTTTTTGATGAAGGAATTAAGTGATACTGAGCAAAGTATTATGAGGTCCAAGAGTTTGATTTTTTTTTTTTTTAGTCAGAGAAGCCTGACATAAGGACTGATACTGGATCTAGAACATGAGCAGTGGTGGTGCTTGGAGTTAGGAAGAAGAGAGTGGAATGCTTAGCAAAGAATATAACATGTGTATTTTATATAGAACTCAAAGGCATGGCTTTGGTTAAATGTTTAAAGATTTGCCCACCAATAAGATTTCAGGGGCATGCTCACCAGTAAGATTTGTGTGTGCATGTTCTGAAATCAGATGATTCACCATCCATTTTCATTGCTCTCATTAGCTACCTGCCTAAGTTTGGATGCATCACTTAATCTTAGCTTTTTAGTCTTTCAAGGGGAGGAAATATTGTCTGGCTGCACATCTGTTAAGAGGATTTAATGAGACAAAGACAAAGCGCATCGATGTCACTCACTGTCAACAACTCCTAATTCTCATGGTCACAAAAAACACTCAGGTTCATGGAATAAATCTCCTCCGCTTTGTTGTTTGAAGGAAGATATCAGGTATAGAGGCAACAGGGTTACATAGTTAGAATGGTGTGGTTCATTGCTCAGAAACTCAGGAAAAAGGTAACAGGTCTGAATCTATGGTGTAATGTGGAAATCCTAAGAAAAGGCATTTAAGCCAGATCTTAAAGGATGGCTATAACATTTAGGCTAAGAATATTAGAATTCCAGTTTTTTTCTTTTTCTTTTTTATTGTTCCCCTCCCTTTGGTCAGAGAACAGCATCCAGACTTGTGTTTGAAATTTTTATTCTGATAAATATGTAGGAAAATATAGGATTATAAGCCAGGAACCATATTAGGAATACATTCCTATAATACTCTTTGCTTTGCATTGGGATGGTAGCAGTGGTCCTAAAGTAAGTGGATTATTTCAATCATTGGGGAGACAGATACATAAGACAGTGGATGGAATAAAAGCCTGTGGGATCTTCATCTTCAGAAGTGAAGGTACCCAATTGGAAGACAAGCAGGTATAGTGAGGAAAACACCCTATTAGCAAAACTTGCTGAGTTTCATCCAAAAAGGCAATAGAAAATATACAAATTCTGTTTTCACAATTAGATGAGCTACACAATCAACACTGATTTTTCTTTTGGTCTGATGTTGAGAGTAATATTTCGTAGTCGGAAATATTTGAATACTGAATACAATTATGGGCTTGGTTGGCTGTGTGTACATCTGCCTCAGGCTGACAGATTCTGATGTCCGTGCTGACTGAGACAATTTGGAGGACGGGGCTAAATTATTTTGCTATCCACCAGTTCTATTTATACAGAAATTACACTTGACTGTGGTGACACTAATCAGAGCAGGGCTGATCAAATTCAGCTCCCTGCTGACCAACTCAGCCAATAAGCCATTCCTGACTGGCAGGCGCTCCCTTCCACTCTTTGCATATCTTTCCTTCTCTCTCCAGCATACCTATGTATTAAAAATCAATTTACTTTCTATCTACTACCATTCCTCCATTGTGCATTGAAAGGAAACAGAAAGTGGGTTTGTTTGATGCAAAGACATAGCTTGCATTTAGGACTCTCCATTCTCTATTCTCCTTTTACATAAATATAGGACCAGGAGAAATATGACAAGAGGTGTCTTTAAAAACACTTTATCATGTAATATATGTGACTTTAGGAACTCACATGCCATGATGCATCTGTGAAGTCAGAGTAAAGCTATTAGCAGTAACATGTCTTCTATTGTATGTCTGAAGATCAATTTAAATCACCAGGCTTCCTAGAAAAATGCTTTTACCAACTGATCCATCTCAGAAGCTCTAGGATAAGGGTTCTTGACTCTGTTTGTGTGTGTGTGTGTGTGTGTGTGTGTGTTTAATGGACTCTTAAGATAATCTAGTGAAACCTATGTGCCTCACCCAGAAACATATTTTTAAAATGCATTAAATAAAATGCACACAATTGGAAAGAAATCCAATTACATTGAAATATATCTGTCAAAATATTTTTTCTGTTGTTGCAATATATATATATATATATGTATATATATGATCATTTTCTAATTCATTAAATTAAGAGCAGGGATTTTAATAATCAACCACTTCAAATTAGAGGTCAACTTTAATAATATTTTGAAAATTATAAATGTAAAAGGAAAATATCTGCCAGTTTTAATGATGATAGACTCATAGATATGTTAAACCTATGGTGATTTTTTTTAAATATACTCATAAATGCAGGTAATGATAAATTTTAATTAGAGTGGAGAAAAGATGCATATTTACCTCCATCCATAGTTCATGTATTCTAGAATTCTATGTCTTTCGGCTTAACAAACATTGATATAAGACAAGATATCTCAAGCTTTAGTGTAGAAAACAATATCTGGAGAGCTTATTAAATGCAAATTTATGGGCACTGTCTAAGAAAATACTGATTCAGAACTTCTGAAGTGTGGTCAGGAATGTACATTTTAAACATAAATCCACAGTTTGTCTTATAAACCACATTCCAAATCATCTTTGGAGAAATTAAAAAAAAAAGCCTGATATGTAGAACAGGATTCTTAGAGGTGGTTGACTGTGATGTGTCTCTGGTGGGTCAATACCCACATTTGACCATGAGGCCCATATCTCATGAGGTTCTGTATCCTTTACGTTAATATAAGTATAACTATTATAATATTGTCGAGTAAAATTATATGTAGGTATTATAGATAGGATGTTTTAAATGGATATAGAATATATTGCATGGAATACTTATTATACAACTCATGAAATATTTATTGCATAAATATTCTTCTCTGAAGGATACAATGTGTTTTAAAACAAGTTTTTAGATGTTTGACAAAATATCACCAAGGCATAGCATGGGGTAATAATCATAAATGCAGCGCAATATAGTTCTGTGACATTGAAATCATTTCAGTAATTTTACAGTACATTTGAATTGCAGCATCGTTCACGCGCTTAGTTTCCATTAGCTTTGCTGAAAATCTCTTTGTCCACAAAGAGGCACAAGTGTCAAGTTTCTCCTTCATGCTCACAGACCTGGCTGGAATCGTGATGCTGCAGAAGAGAATTGTTATTAATTAAAGCACTCCTATCAGCTTGGGTTTTATTTTAATGCATATTGAACTTGTCCGTATCCTCTGCTATCTCTATTATTGGGGAAAAAAAAAATAAGAGAATCACGTTATTTGACTCTGCTGAGCTCTCCTGGGGATTCCCTGGTGTCATTGAGCAGCCTTTTAGATTTCAACTGGTACCTTTTTGAAGAAGAAGTGAGGCCTCAATATTATAACGTGTTGCAATGCAAGCTCATTATTGTCAAATTAGATTCACTGACCTTCACTGTCATGGACCAGGATAAAACAGGCAGTGTAAGAAGAACCATTTGCTGTGAGTAAATGCACACTAAGTGCCCCTCAGTTAACCCTACACTGATATAAGACAAACCCTACACAGAACCTGTGCTTGTTTACATCTAATTTCAAACCCACAATATAGTCAACACTGTGCTCCATAATTTAAGTCAATCATGTTTTTAGAAGTCTATATAGATGTGCTTTTATTAGTGATATATATTACTCCAGAGAAAATGCTACAAAATACAAAGCAACACATGCACACTTACAAACACACACACACACACACACACACACACACACGCACAGAGAGAGAGAGCAAGAGAGAGAGAGAGAGAGAGTTACTTGCATATGCACAAAGAACACATGAATAATCCCAAGCTTTCCTAATTTGTCAATAGAAGTAATGATTTCCTTATTCATTCATGCAAGGCTTGTATGATCAGTTTGCAGTTCAGCTTCTAAAAATGTATCTCTCATTCAAGTCTTATGAATCATTTTCCCCCCTCTCTGTTTCCACATTATTTGTCTTTTAGCTGAGTGTTTAGATATGTGAGTACTCTTTATAGAATTGTTATGGCTGAGAGAATTCAATTTAATTCACCTATTTCTTAGCAATTTTGTGTTGCCATGAATGATTAACACACACTGAGAGAGAGTGAGAGAGTGAGAGAGAGACAGAAAGAGACAGAGAGAGAGACAGAGAGACAGAGAGAAGAAGGAGAAGGAGAAGGAGAAGGAGAAGGAGAAGGAGAAGGAGAAGGAGAAGGAGAAGAAGAAGAAGAAGAAGAAGAAGAAGAAGAAGAAGAAGAAGAAGAAGAAGAAGAAGAAGAAGAAGAAGAAGAAGAAGAAGAAAAAGGAAAAGGAGGAGGAGGAAGAGGAGGAGGAGGAGGAGGAGGAGAAACAAACACACTCTGGACAGTAGATAATGAATTTGCATTTAACTCATTCAACTCTTAGGAGGTATCCATGTTGTCCAAGACTATGATGCCTTGTACACAATGAAGGCTCTCTTTCTGCACCATCCCATGATGGAAGGTAGAAGAGCAAGAGAGGCTTCCTGCATATGTGAAAGAGAGAATGTATATGGAGCACTCATCTTTTTATCAGAAACAAAGTTCTGGATACCTAACCTATTCCACATTGAAGAGTTGACCCCTTCATGAAGCCAGAGCTGTCATGATCTGGTGTGTTCTTAAAGGTCCTACTTCTCAATAGAGCTGAGAGAAGAGTTAGGCTTTCAACCCCTTAGGATTTGGTAATGCTTTCAAAACAGAATCCATCAGTGTTTTGGGGGGCTAAAAATAAATCAGTATTATAGAATTATGTCCTATAGCTATCTTCTTCTAGTTGTTGAATGGGGAAGAGGACATGTTCATTCTCTAAACAATTGATTATGGATAAATCATGAATAGCAAGTAATGATGCTTTAAAATGAATTTTTACATGTGTAACCAACCTCTTAAATGATGTTAATATTTATCATTTTGTAGTCTTCACTATTTTATTGATACAGAATACCTGTCCTGGTCAACCATCCTCCACTTTGCTGTGTTATACTATATAGGGGAAGTGATCACTCACTCTTGGGATATAAATTGTATCTTCTTTATTTTTCCCTTGCCATTTTTATAATGCTATTCTATATATATAACCAGATTTTAATCAACAGATTATATATGAGAAGAATAAAGAAGGGATGGAGAATCTGAGCCTAATATTGATCTTTCATTGTTATCATATCCTTAATAAGGTATATTAAAAGGAAGTCCGAGGGACTAGAAACAGGACTCAGGTGTTTGAGGTCCATTGGGGTGGCAAAAGACATTAATTATAGCAGCAGGCGGATCCCTATGAGTTTGAAGCTAGCCTGATCTACAGAGCTAGTTCTAGAACATCCAGGGCTACACAGAGAAAGCCTGTCTTGAAAAATCAAAAACCAAAACGAAAAGAAAAGAAAAGAGCACTTGAGACTCTTGCAGAGGGCCTGAGTTCAGTTTCTGACATGAATATGTAGTTTACAACTGTCTGACCTCTGTAGTAAAGTGAGTTCCAAACTCAATTTCCTCAGTTTAGGCATTTTTCTTTTAAACTTCTCTTTTCCAGTATTATTTGCCTAACATAAGACCACTCATATTTTATTTTATACAAATACAAGTAAAGAGAATAAATGTAGGATTTTATGAAAAAAATTATCATGTAATCCTTATTCTTGTTTCTCTGCATCAGTGCAAGGAGCCATTAGGTTCTTATCTGTGTTCAGCCACATAATGGAGAGGCTGCTAGGCACACAAATCCCTGAGTTGCTCTAAGACTCCCACTTTCAGTGGTGACAACCAAATGAAATATGCTCTGTAAAATGTTCAGTTAAGAGCTGAGGAACATAAGAGCTCGATAAATGTTATCTATTGTTACGACTTTCAAAGTCATTTTGACTTTTATTTTCTTTATAAATAAAATGTGTACAATAATAAGTGTTTTTCATGCCTTGTTAAATTTTGATATGCAACAATGAGAACAGCCATGTTTTATGGACCAGAATGTGCCACAAAATTATGTAATAACAAAGTAAGGGTTCTGGGACACTTATTTCATATTTGTGGGCATACATTATGGCAATCGTTTAAATGAGTAAAAAGTAGCAATATGCTATATTGATTATTGTACATTTCCCTTTCTATAGAATTGTATTCTGTCTCCAGTGTGTTTAACTATATGACTTCAGTAATGACTTCAGACTCCTCAAAGAAAATATGTTTTATTTCTTATTAGTTATTTATAATAATAATTATTATTTCTTATTAAGCTTACTTAAAGAATAACTTTTCTTGGTGAGCTTTTAGTGGAGAGGCCTTTGTTTTGTTGGCGGGCTCATGTTCATTTTGTTGATTTGTCTTTATGTATATTTAATTATTGATTAACTTTGCTATCCGGCAGGTTTATTTATATGCATGATGGGTTTTGATTACTCATGCCAGAACTCTATCTTATCACCCCCTCTCCCTATTGATCTTCAATCATCCCTTTCCCAGGTTCCTGGCTTTCAGTGTTGTGTTTCTACTCAGAGTAGAGACCTGCTGAAAAGCATCTGTTTTCACTTCCAGGGAGGACTTTCATCTAATGAAAGCCAGTATGGTTATAAAATATAGAGACCTAAGAAGAGGAGAAAAATGTGGAATTTTGTCAAAATTTATATTTAGAATTTCCAAGAGAGAGTTTTAGAAAACAATTAAATGAACCTAACTATTTTCATGAGGCTCCTGTCCTTTAGTATGTTCCATGCATTGTCATAAGCATTCTCAATATTCAGCAATTTAAAGCAATGATTTTATTGTCAAGTTATATTTGTAAGTTGGCTGATTTTTACATGTAGAACATGTGAAGCCTCTTAATGCCTCATGCTTTCCCAGGGAAAGCATAGTTATTAGATATGTAAAGAAATGCCCTCTAACTTTAATTAAAGGAAGCATAAAGGCAAGAATCTTGGGTGGGTAAGTGACAAGTAATTGAAAAAAGCAACCCACATTTTCCATTAATAATCTATCATATAAGGAGAAGATGAGGCCGACATCTAGAGATAGGAAAAGGCAAAAATAAGCTGGCATATAATTTATTCATTCTGTTCTACATAGCAATGTGTGATTATAAATACTCAGGAACAGATATAGGAAGATTAGGGAGTAGAAAACAACAACAAACAGCCCACAGAAATTTATTTGCTCTTAGATTTTGTTTGCTTAGATACCTTACAACTCTAAGGTTGCTAATGTCAATACTAATGTATCGATCTCCAACTCTTTTAATGTTTTATTGCTTTGTTTTTTGTGGGTTTTTTTTGGGGGGGTGGATAGTGGACTTTCTAGAAAACTGAATCAAAAAGCAGTTTACTAAATTGATATATCGTTTTTTAATCACTAGTAGCAAATGAAATTACCAAGTGTGTTAATTTTTAAGAATATATTCCAGAATTAGAAAGAGTAATTTAAAAGTCTTCTTTATTGAAAGAAATGGTAATTAAGAACTTATTTGATAATTAGGTACAAGCATTACAATCAAATGTCTCCCACATAAATAGCTGTTTTCTATAGATCTTTCTGTGTGGGAGCCTACAAACATCTATCAGCTTATACCCGCTACATTTTCACAGTTGCAGAATGTGTTGAAACATGTCATCTTGGATCCTTTCTTTCACATCAATATGTGTTTTCTTTCACACCTGATACTCTTTTCTCAAACCATAACTTGTTAACTAATGCTGATTTTGGAGATATATTTTCTCATGATTTGAGCCATAGAAAATATTCATTTAGATTGAGTTTATAGTAATAATATGAACTTATTATATGATATATAATAATTATAAACATTTTCATATTTAAATTTAAAATATAATTAAATTAAAATTTAATATTTAAAGTAGATATACATATATAATTTTTTATTATTACAAGAATTATTTCTATGTAGAGAGCCAGACTTCTTAACAATAGGATTGTTTTTGAAAATATTTTGACCATCTTCTGGGACTAGAAGGTAAGTAGAAAGTGAGTTTGTAGTAGAAACAATAGAAATTATTTCCTTTGAATTAAAAGTTTGTGTAAAGACCATAGGTGAGAGGGACCGACATAGGTTCAGGATTGCTGTAGTGAAGAGTGTGAATTGAATAAGGTTGATCTGGGAGCAGGGGATGCTGACATGGAACAATTGGCAGATAAAGAAGAGGCAAGTGGCACATGCCATTAGAGTCTTTTATCACAGAAACTAAGAGATATCGTTGAGAGATTTTTCTTTTTGACAGAGACAACATATATATATATATATATATATATATATATATATATATATATATATATATATTCATATTTGTATTTTAAAGACAACCACACAACATTGTGTGAGTTGGTTGAAATTAATTCTGTTTAGACAGATGTTACAGGAATCTAGAGAAAATGATATTGGCATAGATTATAATAATTAATGACAGTTTATTGTTGAGAACTGAAGACATGGAAGCTGTTTGGGATATTAACTAACATTAGATTGAAGAATTTGCTGGTGGTGTAGTGTGAAAGGTATAAGCAGAAATAATGCATGCTCTGTGAGGTGAAGCTCTCTGATCTTGGTGGTTATTCACCAAATGAGGGGACTCAAGAGCAGAGGCTCATTTTGAAATAAGTTTTATTTGAAACTGCCATAATCTTTTTTGTTTTTTTCTTTACTTCTGAATGGAGATGTATAATAAATATTATGATTTATATGTATGTTTTACACTATCACCCAGATATCTTCTTAGTTAGAATGTGCAACTTAGGAAGCCTAAAACACTAATTGTATTCCATTTTATTTATATTTGATATATGAAAGTTTGATTGTATTCAGTCCACATTTGATTGCTCTAACCTTTCACAAGGTGGATAACCAGGGAAATATTTCTTTTGGGGGTTGGGGGTGTTTAGATTTGCAGCTAATACTGCTATCATTATGTTTTAAAACCCTTCATCATGAGCAACTCACTATGAAGACTAAGCATGCATGAACAGACTTTAGTGGCCTAATCAAATAAAACTTATACTGAAGATTATCTCACAGGAATTTAATGATATGCGTAATTGTTATTCTAGTGCATGATAATTAGGCAAGCAGTTCTTGTAAATGATGATAATTTGTGTGAATTCACCACAGCCAAATGAAACATTAACCAAAGAGATCTGGGAAAATAATCGGTAAGCTCAAGAGGTCAGAGGCAAGAAAGGAGGCTGTGTTCCTTGGTACATTGACTCTATATCCACGGTCTGATTCCAAGAAGATTCCTCTTCATGAAAGGAAACCCGGTGGAGGATTGAGGAGAAAATTAAATAGCAGAAATGAAGAAAATTAATGTTAGTAGTTGTTGTGGACTGAATTGAGTCCCCTAAACATGTATGTTGGAGTCACTACCCATGTGGACCTCAGAATGTGACCTGATATGAAATTGGTCATAAATGCTAACTAGCTGAGGTAAGGTCTCACTGGAGGAGGTGGCCTCCAAACTAGTGTAATGATTCTATAGGAAGGGCAGTCATCTGAAAAGAGAAACATTACAACAGGTTGGGTGGAAGGAGACGGTAGCTGATGTAGCCACCCCATACACAGTCACCAAACCCAGACACCATTGTGGATGCCAAGAACCACTTGCTGACAGGAGCCTGATAAAGCTGTCTCCTGACAGTTTCTGCCAGAGCCTGGCAAATACAGAGGTGTATGCTCTCAGCCAACCATTGATCTGAGCACAGGGTCCCCAATGGAGGAGTTAGAGAACGGACTGAGGAGCTGAAGGGGTTTGCAACCCCATAGGAAGAACAACAATATCAACCAACCAGAAGCTCCCTTTGCCCGCCAGAACTCCCAGGAACTAAACCACCAACCAAAGAGTACACATAGAGTAACCCATGGCTCCAGCTGCATATGTAGCAGAGAATGGTCTTGCTGGGCATCAGTGGGAGGAGAGGTTCTTGGTTTTGTGAAGGCTTGCTTTCCCAGTGTAGGGGAATGCCAGGGTGGGGAGGCAGGAGTGGGTGAGTGAATGAGTGAGTGAGTGAGTGAGGGAGGGAGCACCCTCATAGAAACAGGGGGAGGCAGGGGGGGATATGGGGTTTCCGGAGGGAAAACCAGAAAAGGGGATAACATTTGAAATGTAAATAAAGAAAATATCCAATAAAAGAAAAAAAATAAATGGAAAACAAAAACAAAACAAAGAATTGCTAGAACACAAGCGCAGGGAAGCTTGTTCTAAAACCCAGTGTGGTCAACTTAAACATCATACCACTAGGACTGTAATACGTAGGTTTAGCCTCCCACTCAGGTTCCAGGGAAATTAGAGCAGTTTCTACATAAACAAATATTTGCTGCCTGACTTCTTCTAGCTTTCCCTTTTGCTAGCATTCCGTTTACTGCTGGAGTAATGCATCACTGATCAACACAAGCACAGTCCCTGCCCTAAAGGGCTGTAATGTGCTGGTCTTCTGTTTCTGATCTCTCTGGTATTGGTATTGTACTGAATACCTGACTCATTGTCTGTAAAAGTTTTTATTTACATGCCTACCTACTTTATAAAATAATGAAGTCTTAATGACAAGAATAATATATTCTACAATAATAAATGTCTACCTAAGTGAAAGTTAAAAGAAAATAAAGTCACGTTGAGAGTGAAAGAAGCAGGATGTACAAATGATTTCACAGAGGAACATAGATAATGGGATGATATGCTGATTGCATGTTAACGACACGGACATGTAGGCATCATTATAGACTAAGCATGTTTGAAAGATTCAACCTTGTGCACTAATATGATGTTATTTGCATTCTTACATCTCTATAAGCTAACTAGATACTCTGTGTGGCTATTGTAGCCTTTGTTGCTCGATTATCAGGTTTTTATATGTTGTTTATTTTCATGTAAAACCTAGAACACCTTCTAACATTTTATGAACCATTTTATTTGATAGATCTATAAAACTAAATACATTGGTGTTTTTTTGTTTTTGTTTTGTTTTGGTTTGGTTTTTTTTGTAAAATGAATTCACAAGATGAGGATGTTGCCTTACAAGTTGTGTGTTCAATATATGTACAATTTCAAGAGGATAATCCAGGTGGTAATTAGATTTGTGTAGATAGGTATGCCGTGAAAAAATAACTTATGATATGTTTATTGACATACCATTCATGTGAATTTTTCAAATCAAATATAAAATTTTATATTTTACTCTTCTCAAAAATTGTGTTATCTACCTTTCCACTCCTTCGACACTATTCTTCAGCTCTGACTTGATGCAAGGAGACCAGTGTATTTTATCTTTTACATTTCCTTCCTATCATAATAATGAAATAATAAAAATATTGTTATTTGGCATGTTTGCTACTCTTAGCTTCAAACTATAATGTAATTAAAAATAATTACTTCATTATTTCCTTTTAGTTATTTTTATATGTATTGACACAGAGAAACATAAGGGTCCTGACTCTTCTTTATATATATGTATGTATCCAAGGAATATATATGTATACATTATATATATGTATAATTTATTTATATTATGTATATTCATGTTATATGTATATGTTATATATCATATGTATAAATACTCATCTATGGAGATATTTTTCCTTGAGTCTAGTTATCATTGGGTCTGCTCTCACTCTAAGAGAAAGGGAAGAAGTGCTGTTTATTGCCCACATTGTTATTTACATGCAATACCACCAATACCACCATGCCAGTGCTACCTGTAGCATCTCTGGATAAAAAGCTCTGGAGATACATGGAATAAGAAAACAGAAACTAGCTTCACTAGCAAGCACCTTTCATGAAAATGTGTCTTTGTTTTATTGAAAATAGAAAAATATCTTTAATTTTACCAGAAAACCAGTAAAATAATTAGAAATCTATAATTCAGTAAAAGTGTCTATGAAGTAATGAAGATTTCTGGTATTTTAATGGCTATTTGGCATAATTTAGAAGAGAGAATAGGGTGAATTATAAATCATAAGAAAGGCATAGATATTTTTATTATTATTATTTTTATTTGCTATAATCTTTATTTACATTCCAAATGATTTCCCCTTTCCCAGTTCCCCCCCTCCCCAAAAGTCCCATAAGTCCTCTTCCCTCCCCCTGTTCCCCATTTGCCTAAGAATTTCATGAATTCATTGTTTTTAATTGCTGAGTAGTATTCCATTGTGTAACTATACACAGAAAATATCTCTGATAAAATTGAAGAAATATATAGAAAAACACGTTAAGATTGACTATTTCATGGAAAAATTATACAGATAAAACAGTAGGCATAAAAATATTCCTAATAGTCTATGCCTATGTTTATAATTCAAATTAGGCATAGACTATTAAATCATCTATCCACCTCTTTAAAACTAGAAACATGAAAAAGAAACTTTATGCTACCTTAGATAGAGAGTTGGCTTCTCTTTCTAGAGTTATCTAAGAGTTCAGAAAGACCAGAATAACAAAGGAAAACTGTGGTGCTTTACGAACAGATTTTTTTATTTTTTTTAGTATAATTCCTTTTAGAATGAGAAGGCTTATATCCTGAGGGAGATTTTTAGTGTGTCCACCCTGCATTCATTTTAATTCTGCTTGAGAATCTGCTCCTTTTCCAGAAGTTCACAAAGAGATTTTTATATTTATCTACCATAACAGAGAGTAGTGCTGGATATTTCATTTTATCTCTGTGTTGCAATTTTGACCTTTATCATGTGTGCTTTAGAATGTAATAATCTCCTGTTGACAGTCTGTTATTGTGTGCTCCTTAGGGTTTCTGTATATGATTCCAAAGGTAGAGTTTAGAGTCATCTGTGACCTTAGCTGTGATGTTACTTAGTCCTTATGTTTCTCTGAGTTACTTATTCATATATTGTGTTATTGAGACATTAATCATTTCAGAATTATACTTTAATTCCTCTTTGAAACCACATCAACAATAACAATAGGACTTTTCTGTATCAATATCTTCTCTCTAGATAACCCTTGTTCTTAACTCTTGGACACATTTATCCCATTTTAACCCATCCTGTCTAAATAGACAGATCCACATGTTTCAATGGACAACTGCTCTGGAGACAAATAGTGAGGCTTATTCAACCCTTGCATTTCCAAATCTACTGAGAAAATAAATTGGAGGGTCTGCTGCCCAGACTTTGCTATACACACACTGAATTGGTGTTTGTATACTGTTAATTTAAAAAACATTAGATAGAGTAAATGCCTGCAATAGTTAGGAGCCTCTCTCCAGAAAGCCCCCTAGCAGTTTCAGACATAACAGTGTAGGCTCCAGCAGTTTAAGCTTTGCTGGCGTTGCTATGGAATTAAAGTGCTTTGGAGCCAACACTGTGCTTTATGCAACTTAAGTTCCCCAGGCAAAGTGTGCTGACTCTTCAAATAAGAAGGAAAAGGATTGGTATATATTGTCAAATGAAAGATACTAACTCAGCTAATAATTGATTTTCTACTAACTTCATACCATATGCTTCTCGATTTGGCACACACACATTTGACTATTTAATGTTAAGTTTGTAAACAAGGTAACATCAAAAGAAGGCAGAGAGCAGAATAACCAGTCAGTTCTTAGTCTGTGATCATTCAGGACAGCATTTATAGTGGGAGGTAATGGAGTTAATGTTCTTAAGGAGCTCAGTCTATAAAAAAACCGAAAAACAAAAATCAAACAACAAAGAATGAAACTCTAAGTGGAACTGGAAAACTGAATCATTTATTCCTGTCCTCAGCTAGATTCTTCTACAATAATAATAAATAACAATTTATTTATTATTATTATTAGTAGTAGTAGTGGTAATAGTAGGAAGAGGAGGAGGAGGAGGAAGAGTATCTTTAATCCTTTACAGTCCAATTGCTATCCCCTTCCTGGTTTGCCCTCCTGACAGTTCCTCATCCCATTCCTCCCTATTTCCAAAAGGATGTCACCACCTCCAACCCTGCCAGGCCTCCTCACTCCCTTGGTTTTCAAGTCTCTTGAGGGTTAGGTGTGTCTTCTCTCTTAGGCTTAAATCGAAAGTTATTGCACATGGCAATATCATCAAGATGCAAGGACTATCCAAAACTATCTGAAACCATGGGTATCCATCAAACCTCAGTCATGACAAAAGCAAAATAATTCAGGCCTTGTAATGAGGACTCCACAGTGTGGGCAGCACATTACCTGTTATGGGACTTGGGGTGCAACGTGTATGGAATGTAGAAAAAGAGCAAGTGAGTGAGTCCAGGGTGAATACTAACAAATCAACCAGGATTTTCCAGCACAGTAGTGCGGGCCAGGGGATGACAGTTTTGAACAATGAGTGTGAAGGGAAAAAAAAAGAAATCAAGAAGTTCCAAAATGGACTGAGGAGAAACCTTAGAATTAGAAACCACAATAAATGTTGCCTATGACTCCTCCTTTTTTTTAATTTAATTTTTTTTCTAAGTTTTTTTTATTTACATTCCAAATCATTTCCCCTTTCCCGTTTCCTCCCTCCCCGAAAGTCCCATAAGCCCCCTTCCCTCCCTCTTTTCCCCATTCAACCCCCTCTTGCTTCTCTGTCCTGGCATTCCCCTACATCCGGACCTATGATTCCTCCTTAATTTTGTGTTATTGGCCAAAATGTTAATCTTGCTGGTGACTTTAAGGTGTCAGATACAGTAGGCTGAAAGCTATGTATCTTATAATGTAGACTGGACTAAGTTTCTCTATAGCTACCTGAGGTAGACCATTTCTTTTTCTCTTCTTTTTCCTTTCCTTTCCTTTCCTTTCCTTTCCTTTTCTTTTAAATTAATCTTTTTTGTTCAGATTTATTTCATTGAAGGAAAATTGGTACTCATATATATAAAAGGTTTAATTTTTATTTTAAACTCCTCCCTTTTAGCTTTCCTAGGATAATTCTAGCATGAACTATAAAATGTTGGTACTGTAATAGAAAAAATTTTGCACCAGACAACTCTGAAATAGATAGAAACTGTTACCATTCACAAATGAATACTACGGAATAGCCGTGGCGTAAATGGAGGTTCTGATAACTAGTAGGGAAACATTGCTTGGGATCGAAGATATTCCCACTCACACTTTATGAGTCATGAAACTGTCACTTGAGAAAATCTGAAATTTGCATACCGTCTGAATTTGAATGAAGAGTTTTCTTCTAACTACATCTTGTATTTTGGCTCAATGTACATGAACAGGATAAATGTGTTTGTACTTTTTTAAAAGATATATTTATTTAATTTATATGAGTACACTGTCGCTGTCTTCAGTCACACCAGAAGAAGACATTGGATCCCATTACAGATGTCTGTGAGGCACCTTGTGGTTGCAGGGAATTGAATTCAGAACCTCTGGAAGAGCAGTCAGTGCTCTTAACTGCTGAGCCATCTCTCCTGCACTCGTGTGTTTTCAACCCCCATGTGTTTGTCCTTTTATTTTACTTAGAAACCTTCTAGAAATTTATAATGTGTTTTTAGAGAGTCAACTTTCACATTTATACAAATTGGACGACTAAAGATTCTTTAGTATTGTGAAGTATTTTTTGTTTGTTTTTTTGATTTGGATCATAAATATGAGGTATCTTTCAACTATTAACTAATTAAAATACTCCAGATCTCAGATATATCAGCATTAGGTCACTTGCCTTCTTTCATCTATTTTTTCTACTTTAATTGTGGCTTTTGTCTTGCCTAAATCTCACTACTCACAATAAATTAATGCAGACTGAACTCCTATTCTACAAAACGTTGGGGTCATTCCTGGCCATTTCATGTCTAGTACTTTACACATTAGTAAAATATTTTACGAATTTGTCATATCCTCAGACTTTAAATCTACACCTTATGTCATGTGTGTGTAAACTCATGTTCAAGTGTGTATGTTCATGTGTGTGTTTGTTTTCTGAAAATGAGAGAAAGCGATAGACACAGAGAGTAACTGTATATAGTCTACCGAGCCAGAAGGGAAAGAACTTACAGTGAAGTCTCTGGGAGTCGCTCTTTACTAGGGGAAGAATTCAGGGACAGGTGCTAAAAAAGTGAAAAAGAAAAATAAGTAAATTCAGAAAAATTAAAGTGAGTAGACCTTATTCCTGAAAGAAATGAGTTTTTTAGGACTAAAAATAATGAAAAATTCTAATTCATTTAAGAAATTTCAGAATAAGTCTAATAGAATAATTTTCACATCTGTGATTTTTGTTTGAGTTCAAGGAAAGAAAGCAATTAAAGCATCTTTTTAGTCCTCTAAAATTCATTTTTAAAAGAAATCTTTTTCTGAATTAAGATTCAGAATATTAAATCAGGATGTCAATTTATGGAAAATCTTGAACACTATTGACAGTGACTATTTGATCCAATATAATTTTTCAGCAGTAATGGAGAACTGATGATATTTGACATGATTGCCAAAAAGCACAGTCACACTTGTGCAGATGGGGATGAAGGGATGGCACACGACGCTTGAGAATGTTTCAAGCTGAAAAGAAAACCCCAATATTGAACAATCACTGGCATCCTTCTGGCAGAATGTTTTGAAAAATCACTCCCAACTATTCCAGTGCCAACTGTTTCAAATACCTTTTGATTCCTGATTGATTTCTAGTTAACTTTCCTATATCAAATTAACATCTGTTTAAGAGAGATTTGAAAAACTATAATACCCAGGTGAAGAGATTTGGGTGCATTTTAAGTTTTAATGAATGTTTAAAAAAAAGGTCACCAGTCTGTTTTTAGTCACCCATTCCTTTTACTCTTTTCCCATGAATCACTATGTTCTAAAGGCATAACTACCAAGCATTTATGGACATTTTTAACACCTCATTTCTAAATTATGAGAAAAATAAAAACATCTCTTTGGGATTCTTTTACAAGTTACGAAATGTTGAATTCCAGGCAATTAATCTAATTATGTTGCCTCTTAGAACCAACTCTTAGATAATTTGTAATCAAAGAGGTTAATATGAGTAAAACTGCTTTGTGAATTTTGCATTTAAAATGTTATTATCTATATAACTCTTATAATAGCTTAATATGTCAGTCCTTTGATGTTAAGCTATACCACAATGATTAATGCAGGTTTGATTATTTTTAAGTGAACAAGATTTTTGAAATCTAAGTATATAAAATGCTTGAATTTTAAGCTGCTTATTTCCTACTGCAAAAAGAATGTTTATAAAATGCAGATCATTTGGAAATATGGGAATATTGACATATGACTTATTAAAAATATTGAGAATTATATTTAGCATGTAATACTATATTATATGGTACATGCTTTTGTTAAAACACCTCAAATAACAAACATAACTCTTGTCATCTAATGAGTCGTATTTAACTTTCTCAGTCAAGACTCAGAAAAGAAGGTCTGTGTGAAGATCTGTTTCTATTTACAGAAGGGACTGATGCTGAATAGCTAAATGTTCTTAAGCCAACCTGGCTAGTTAAGGGTCTGATTTTATTGCTGAATACAGACACCTGTCTTGCAATTTCTTTCCTTATAGCTGGACTATTGTGAATACTTTCACAAGAATGTAATACTGAACTAGAGGGCAATAGCCTTAATCTGAGTTTCTTTTCTGTCCCAGTCTACCTATTTCATGCTCATTTTCATCAAGATTTGACTATTTTTAAGAACAATAATGTATATCAAAAATATTATTTGAATTATTGGTGAAGCAAGCAGAATTTAAGTTAAATTACATAAACATACATCCATCTATCCAATATTCATTCTTTTTTTCTTTCTTTTTTCTTTTCTTTTTTTTTTTTTTTTGATAGATCAAGTTCTTCCGAGAACTGTAATGGAGTTGTGAACAAAATAGAGTACTTGATTTTAAGAAACTGGATGTAACTGAAGTTATAATATAGCAGGTTCAGTAGGTCTTTTATAGTGTAATGTTATAGAGCAATTTTACTCAATGTACCATAAACAGGGTATTACTTGTTTGTCACTGATCAAAAAGTTAAACTCACAAATCAATAATAAACATTTAGAAATACTTATAGCAATGCTGAAAGACTTAAAATATGCTTTTGTAGCATGAACTTAATATGTGTGTGAAATATAAGTGATAGCACCAGAAGAGACATGATTTCAGATGGGGTCAAAGCCTTGTGAGTATAGATATAATCTAAATTAAATTTTCTATTATTGTTGTTGTGATCATTTATAAAAGTAACTTTTATTTGCCAGATGTAACTGTCATCTTAGAGGCTTACTACTGAATAAGCTCATCTTTTTAGCTCTTATTGAACTCTGACTAGCTGGTTCAACTCAGCTCTTTTGGCCCAAACTCCTTTCCATGCTTGCTGATAAAAATGGCTTCTCCCTGTTTCTCACTGAATTGCTTTGTCTCACCTCATAATGACTTTGCCACATGTTCTAATCTTCTGACTGCTTCTCATTCTATGGCTTCTTCTGCCTTCACCTGTGTCTAGCTTGTTCTCTGTAACCTGGCTCTGTAAAACAATCTGCCCTTAACACACATCACATCCTTGATGTTGATGGATAACCTGATCAAACCTCAACTATATCATCCAGCAGTATTTGGAACAAAGGAAAATTCTTTTAGTATACCACATAATTTTCTGACAATTAATATTTATATTTATCCATACATATATACACACCCCTATTCCTTGTTATATGAGAAACTATTTTGCCTAGAATTCCTGGTGTTACAGTTACCCCCTTCTCAATCCCAGAAATAGCTGATACTATAAGCAGACACCCTGATGCCCAGATTTACTTACATTCCTAAAAAGCATCTTTAGAAACAATTGATTGCATTAAAGGTTTGTTGAGATAACAATAAAAATGACATAACTATACAAAAATGTGTCTTAAAAATATAAACATTTTAAACTATTTAAAAAAAACAATTCTTTTTTATGTAAGTTCTAATCAAGTGGCAAACACACCTGAGCAATGAATATTTAAAAGAATGTAACAGAAGAATGATTCTATACAATGGTTTAGAAACTCTCAGCATAACTCTGAATTCCATAATAAAAAGGTACACATTTGTATAATTTATCAAAACTTGCATATTATTTTTATTATAAAATATGTATTTGTGAGAAAAAACATAAATCATGTTCAGACAAGGTTTTCCTACTTTTAAATATTGATCATGTTTGTGCTATGACAGTATTGAAAATACTAGCGTGTGATTTCCATTCCCACTTGTAGGTGTAGGTGAGCAGAAAGTGGGTTACTTTAAAATTTTTATTTGCCTTCAAGAAAGTGTATAAACTATTCCAAATATTAAATGTACATGTAACTGCTTTTACACAGAAAATATTTGCATTCACAGACTTTTTCAAAGAGTTACAGAAGCATAGAAATAATAATACAAGAACTGATTTATTTTAAACTTGGATTTTAGCCTTTTTCGTTACTTTCCATGTGTTCTACAAAGAAAATAAACTGTAAGTCCATTTATTATTATTAATTAATTAGTTGATTCAATTACACCCCAAAGATTTCCTTCCTCCTGGTTCCCCCTGCCAGAGTTCTTCCCCCATTACTCATTCCACTTCACCTCTGAGAGGATACAACCCCTGGGCATAAATCTTGAGGCATCAATCTCTACAGAATTAGGCACATCCTCTCCAATGAGGCCAGATAAGGCAGTCCTCTGTTATTTATGTGCCAGGGGCCTTGGAGCAGGCCCTGCTCTTTGGTTGGTGGTTTAGTTGACACTGTTGTTCCTCCTATAAGGTTGCCATCCCCTTTAGTTCCTTCAGTCCTTCCCCTAACTCTTCAATAGAAGTCCCAGTCTCAGTCCAATGCTTGGATGTATCTGCATGTGTCTCGGTCAGCTCCTGGTAGAGCCATCAGAGGATAGTCATGCTATGCTCCTGTCTGCAAGCACAACATAGCATTAGTAATAGTGTCAGGATTGGTGGCCCCTATAGGATGGATCCCATGTTGGGCCACTCACTGGTTGACCATTCCTTCAGTCTCCGCTCCATTTTGGTCCCTGCATTTCTTTTAGACAGAAACAATTTTGGAATGAAAAATTTGGAGGTGGGTTGGGGAAACGCATCCCTCCACTGGGGGCCCTGTCTAACTACTGGAGGTGGTCTCTTCATGTTCTATATCTCCACTTTTGAGCATTTCAAATTGCATCTTATGCTGCAGCACCCTAATGATAATAGTAATAGTAGTAGTAATAGTATTAGTAATAATGGTAGTGGATATGGAACATTTTCAATGTTATATGGCATTCTTTTGTGAACTCTAGTGGTTTTGTAGTTATTGCTGTTGATGGTGGTGCACTGGAAGGCCAGAGTTTGATATTGGGTGTCTTCTTCAATCCTTCTCCATCTAATTTTGGAGAGAAAATCTTTACAGAACATGAAAAGCCAATGGTTCAGCTGTACTGGCTAGTCAGTGCCCTCCAGGGGTCCATGACCTTTGATCTCCTAGTAGTGGAATTATATGCACGTGCTATAGCGCCAGCTCATCATGGCCATATTAGGCATCTAAACTCATGACTTCAAGCATTTTGAGTGAGCTGGTCATCTCCTTAACCCATGACATCCATAGCTTACTGTTAAATTTAGAAGACATTTCTAAATCGAACATGTCTAATAATATAAACTGCGCCACATCTATTTTCTTGTGTGTGTCACACTGAATAATTTAGTTTCATTAAAATGTTGGACTTCTATTTTTCTATCTCTTATATTTTTTTCTACATTGTACATTTGAGCTACATTATAAAAAGAAAATAAACCATATAGGACATCAGATTCTTAACTTCAGGCTTCTGTGAAAGTTCCCTTGTTAACATAGATTTCAAGCCAATATCCACATAGTATGCACTGCCCCATCAACTAACCCATCATGCAAGTACAGAATTTGCATAAAATAAAAACTCTATAGTATATTTGTGAAATTACAAATATGTATAAGCATATATAAAAATCTGGGAAAATTAACTTTAAAAGCTTAAAAGTTAAACAAAATGAAAATACGTATGATTGTACATACCAAGTTACTTTAGTAAGAGCTCATCTCACAATCAGTCTTCAAGGCAATGGCATACAGATGTATGCTTAATTCATTGTGGTTTTATCCACATATAATTGATTTTTTTCTTTTGTGAATAGGGTTTAAACCCAAGGTCTCAGACAGGATAAGCGAGTGTTGTGTACACCAAAACAATAATGACTTGTTAGTTCAGACAAGTAAGCAGAGACAGCAGGGTCAACTAAGTGTATATAATTATTGTGACGTATATACATACAACATTTTATTTTTCAGAAATACCTACCTGACTAATGTTTTACTCCACTACTACCCTCATCTCTCCGTACCAAAACTCCTCTGATACCTTCCTAGTTGCTCTCAAATTCACGATCTCTTCTTTATTATTTATACATGAACATATGTGTTTAGGAATGACTATCTGAGATTGTATAAGCCCAAGGCTGCCTGTCCCTGAAGATTGATTCTTCCTGTTTCAGCAGATATCAGTTGTCTATAACTCTTTTTTCTAGGGGTAAAACCACTTACCACAATTGCACAGAATTATTTCCTAGAATATGTATTGTTATTAATGATAAGTATTTCTATTCTATGAAATGATATATATTGTCAGTATAATGGGGAGGTGTTCTCTATGTTTTTTATGGATAAGCTGAATTTCTACATTGACTTTGTGTATTTGTCTAATGGTAATAAATCAAAGACAGGAATTTTAACTTTAATAGATCTTAAATAAATTTGAATAAAATTTCTCTACCAAAATGTAATGTAGACTTTCTATTATAATATAATTTATTATACAGATAATAGATGTTCTATATTTATTATACTTTTCATACATAACTTAAAGCTTCATATATTATTTTGCCCGATTAAGATTTATCAAATAAATGTATGACACACACATACACACACACCCCACATATATATATATATGTATATATATATATATATACATATATATATATATATATATATATATACATACACACACACACACACACATATATATTTGGCTGAGGGTGCCCTATGTTGGACAGCTTCTCATTAAATGCCCAATTTTAATTAATCCTTAGAAATCCATGTTTACTATACTTTGAAGCATTGTTGTTTTCTAAATGCAATTGCTAACTCACTAGTCAACCAAATCCTTTTCAGAACAATAAGAATAATGTGGTTTAGAGTTTAGATTCTCATCTTGACTAGCAGAGTTTAGATGATCAGGAAACAACTCAAACAATATGATATAATTTTATGATGTAGTATATGTTAATATCTATAATATTGTGCTTTTTTGTCTACTTGAGAAATAAAATGAAAAAGACTGCTTGAAAACACTCTAAACTATTTTGTTGGAAAGCTGCCTCACACTGGATTTTCTGTGTAAATATTCAGAAGATACAATAAATGTTCTTAGGCAAAATGTCATCAAGACCACCCTTCCTCTCCCGAGTTCCCTTCATTGTCAGTGTTTGTACTGATTTGAAGAGATGTTACTTACTTACTACCACATCACCAAGAGTAAACAACCTTATCTTAGATCCAAGCATCTTAGATGGATGACTTTGACTTTGGGTAAACTAAGATTTCTACTATGAATTATGCAAGTTCATCCTCTGCAAATGGATCCTGACATAGAATGGACACAAAATACAGCCACAATGTGATAGCCAGAGCCTGTACCTTGGCTTGGGATTATTTCATCCAGCAGCATGGTAAATTACTGACTTGCAGACAGCCACCTTTTAACCATATACAATTCTGTCTTAGTTTCTTACAGAAAGAGGGGCATTGTTTTAAAAAGTAGCATTTTTAGGCAGGCATGTTGTTAAGGAGCACACAAATGGATTATTCAACACCAAATTGTCGGTCCTGAAAATATGCATACAAGTAGCATTATATAGACTGAGCAGGTTTTATATCTATATCTATATATATTTATCTACATATACATGTATATATTTTACATGTATATTACACACATATAGGCATATATACATATATCAATAACAATGTAAAAAGAGGACCTGAATTTGAAAAAAAAAAAAGGCAAGGAAGGAGTGGTACACAGGAGAATTTGAGGAAGGAAGATGAAAGAAAAGAAGTTGTAATCACACTATATCAAAAATAAAAGAAATATTTTTGAGTAGCATGTTTTCCTCTTGCTTTTTCTTGTGTTTTCCATCAGTGTTGACTCTGAACATCTCTAGAACCTGCCTATGAGTTGATATCCAATTAAGCATTTGTCTCTGCAAAGGATGAAAAGGAAATATTACCTGAGACTGGTGCAAGCAACATGGTACAATCTATTCTTTATGTTATGTTGTTACGATGCTTAAGAAAGGAACCTTGGAATGTGAGCATAGCAACATATTAAAAACATTAAATCTATGCTTCTTTCATTTATTTCTAACAGAAAAAATGTCTCCTAGGCTGCCACTTTAATTACAGTGGATGGCAAAGGTCTCTCAGTGAAGAGGCAACACGATCAGGCCAGTTTTTATTACACACAGGGGGGTGGTTGAAGGCTGGATGATCTAGGGAAGAAAGATGTTTGCTAATGTTTACATACTTAGCTCCCACTGGCACTCCCCCAGCTTGGAGGCTTGCACTGTCCCTCTGATTCTGAGAAAGTGCATCCAGATTCACAGCAAGACTTCAAGGAGCACCAGATGATGGGGCAGATGGCAGATGACTAATTTGGCAAGCCTTGATGAGTGGAAATTGTTTGCTTTAATTGCTTGTCAAGTCCAGTACCTACATTAAAGTTAAGAGCCTAGCACTTGCACAGAAAACACAATACTACAATGTAAATTAGGTCTGTGTTTTAGAGGAGGGCGGCCATAAGGAAAGAATCAAGGATGAACTCTGAAGAGACGATTGGAAGCTAATTTTATTTAAACTGATATAGGTGACAAATATGGTTTCCAATAATTGGATCATTACTATTATTTTTCTATCTTTAAAATAGAAATTTTATAAATTATAAATGAATGAAATATAGTCATGAAGACAACTAAAGAGCATTAATGACAGTATGTATAATCATATTAATAGTTGATTTTCATATCGTATATTTAAACTCATCTCTAATTCATTAAATGTTGCAAAACTAGTGATTGAAACACAAAATGGCAAGCAGGCACATTAGAAAGATTAACATTTATGTTGGGGGAACTAGGTTAGGATAGACTATTGAAGAAGCATCACCCAGAGGTTGGTGCAATAGCTCGATACTTATTAAGATCATTTGATGATGAAGACCAAAGTTAGGATTCCAATACCCACATCTGGATCACCCTGTAGCACCAGCTTTGGGGATACAACACCATCTTCTGGCTTCTCAGGATACCTGGATTTATGTGGCTTACACACACACACACACACACACACACACACAAGTATACATGCACTAACAAGCATGCACACGCACACACACACACACACACACACACACACACACACACACACACACACACACACAGAGAGAGAGACAGAGACAGAGACAGAGACAAATCTTAAAAAAATCCCACATGCACAGCTCAGTGAATAAATAAAACCAATTCTCTGTCTCTGTCTCTCTCTCTCTGTCTCTCTCTCTCTCTCTCTTTCTCTCTCTCTGTCTGTCTCTCTCACTCTCTTTTTCTGGTGTGTGTGTAATTGTTTTGACAGTCTTTTATTATGAAATAATAAGGTGGAAAAATCTTTAAGACCATGTTAAGAAGGTCTCATCATACATCAAATGTAATCAGAGGCCAACAATTTTGTTTTAGTAGAGAAATGATAAGGATAGTTTGTTTATTTTAAAGAGTATATTGTTTCCTGTATGGAGAAGTGAAGGATAATTTTAAAATCATATGGAAATCCATGATATCAGTTAGGCTGCAGTCTAAGTGCAGAGTAGAGAGAGACACAGCTTGCATCAAATGACCACAGTAGCAGAAGTAACAGATTTGACCATATCCAATGATATATATTTTGAACTGATGTAGCTTGCTATATCTGCATAATGATAATATGACCGAATGATGGTCACTTGAATGTCTGTTGCAGCTTAAATATTGCTTTATCTTTTGTATTTTAAAGTTTGTACTATGTATTTTAAAATATATAATAATATGTGTTAGCATAAATAATTTTATATTGATATTTCTGAAAAAGAAAGTATGTTAGTATTCAAGCAAATGATAAACAAACCTTACTTTTGAGACAATCCCATGTATCCTGTGCTAGCTGCCAACTCTTCATGTAGTGAGAATGACTTTAATAATAGAATGACTTTTATAATTCTTCTGCTCCAACTTCCTAAATATTGGGATTGCAGTTGTGAAACCTAGTTTTCTGAAGTTCTGGGATCAAACCCAGGTTTTCTTGAATGCTAATCAAGCACTCTACAAACTAAACTACACCCCTAATTCCTTGGGGAAAATGATTTTTTAAAAAGTATTTTTCCATTATTGGAACTCACGTTTCAACATTCATTTGTCTGTACTTTCCAAATTATGGATATATAATATATGCACAGCATATATGTATTTTTTCTTATGTGCTTTTGCAAGGCTTGAGTATTTTCAGAAAACCTTAGAAATTTTCATCAATTGATATTATATCTAGGCAAAGTGTTGAAAATTTATAGATCTAACTGCTTTATCACCAATAGCATTTTGATATGACAGTTAAAAGATTTTTTAAAAAAATTCTTTTAATTTTTCTTTTAGTTTGCTTCTTTTGAAAACTGATATAGTTCTGAGATCATTGTCATAATGTGCATAAAGTTACAAATTGAATTATTATGAATATTGAAAATATTTTACTTCATTATTATTCCTTCCAGGAATCATAAGAATGATTTTGTTAGCCAAATTTTTAAATCATCACAAACCTTTAACTTCAGACCATTTTACTGAATAGGGATTATATCAGATACCAGTTTTGAATCTAGACAACCTTGTGAGCAAAGACATAGCCACATTTGTAATTGAATCAATACTAAATAAAATAATTGGCAGTTGTATTAGGGACTCACATAGGTTTTGACACCTGCAGTTACATTTGGAATGACACTCTGGGGAGTATAGATAAATTTAGGATTTCTGAAGCTTAAAGTGTTGTGAGTTTATCATTCAAAGACTTTATAATGGTGTTGGCACAGGAGGTTGGATGTTGTTAAACTTGTTTGAGCTGCTGAAGAAGATTTTTCAATTCTGCTTTGATAAACAGCTTTGCGAAATCAATGAAACTTGATGGCTTAAGCATTGTCTTGTATACATTGCCTGATTGTAAAATCGATTGACAAATGAAAGTTGTGAGGCATTCAATAGTAGCTTCATGAAGAGAACTCCAAATGATTTTTATGCTTCCATCCTAACTAATTCCTTAAAAGCCAAGTCTGCCTTTCAAGATAAAAGCTATACTTGATATAGCATTGATTTACTCAGTTCAGATCAAAGCTAAATATAAAGAAAAACCTTACTGTGATAAAAAATATTTCCTTAATTCAACAGTATATAATAGGAAGTCTCAAGTATGAGAGTGTTTGGAGTAAAGTATTGTGATGAATGTGACATTATGTTTATTGGAATATCATTTCTTTCAGAATTATTTCTAAACATATTTATTGTAACTGTCTTTGAATAATATATGTACATAACACAAGTGATCTTTAAAGAATAGTTGAAAATTTAAAGGTGAGGGAATTTTAAGATAGTTTTGTGTTTATTTTAAAATCAACTATATGGATATTATTCGAATGTAAAATTTTTTGAAAGTTTTGCTTATATTTAGTTTATATGTATGAGTGTTCTTCAAGCATTTATGTAAATGTACCATGTGGATGAAGGTGCCAACAGATGCCACAAGATATATAGGATAGTTCTAGAACTGAAGTTAGAGCTAAACCAATATGCGGGTTCTGGGACTTGAACCTTGGTCCTCTGCCTGGGCAGTGAATGCTTCTAACTGCTGAGCTATATCTATAGCCTTTAAGATAATTTATTAAAATTATGTATATATATATATGATACAAAGTTATGACAATATGTTTTATCTTCAAAAAATCGATAGCATATTCATAGTATTGATATCATACTGTTACATGGAATCGTGTATGTCCATTATGAGAGGCTTTAACAAAATTAAAATTTTAAACTCTTCAGAATATTTTAATGATAATCTAGAATGAATTTAGAATGTGCTGGCTTGTGTTATGTCAACCTGACACAAGATATAGTCATCTGAGAGATGCGAGCTTCAGTTAAAGTGCCTCCATAAGGTCTAAAGTTTAACAACATCCAACCTCCTTTGCCAACACCATTATAAAGCCTGTCATACAGGCTGGCCTGTAGGACATTGTTGTTAACTAACCATTATAAGTGGTGCCATGCCTGGGCTATAGAACTGTGTTCTGTAAGGAAGCAAGCTCAGCAAGCAAGGAGAACCAAACTGTACAGAGCACAGTGGCTTCTGCTTTAGCACCTGCCTCCGGTTTCTTGCCCTGCCTGAATTCCTATCCTGACTATCTTTGATGATAAATTGTGATGAGGAAGATTAGCCAAATCCCTTTCCTCCCCACATTTTTTTTTTGGCCATGGTATTTCATCATAGCAATCATAACTATAACTAAGACATGAATTTAAAACTATCCAAATTCAACAGCTTCTTCATAATAAGAAAAAAAGAAGCTCATTAGGTAATCAGAGTAAAAAAAAAAAAACAAAAACAAAAAAAAACGAGAGTCCTCCGACAAGTTTAGTATTTTATATCAAAGGTCAGAGTGCACTAAATATTTAGGAAGCCTTTTCATTTTGATGGTAACAAGATGATTTAAATAGAAGTTCAGCTAACGTCATTAGCTGAAATATCCAACAAAGAGGAGAGAGAAACTCTAGAGTCCATATCCAGAGGTTAGGGGATGGGGCCACCTACCCTTTACAAAATTTTAACCCCGAATTGCTTCTGTCTGAAGGAAGTGCAGGGACAAAGAGTTGAGCAGAGACTGAGGGAGGGGCTGTCCAGGGTCTGCCCCTCCTGGGTGTCCATCCCATGTGCAGCCACCAAACCCATACACTTGCTGAGGTCAGGAAGTGCTTGCTGACAGAAATCTAATGTAGATGTCTCCTAAGAGGCTCTGCCAGAGCCTTACAGATGCAGATGTGGATGCTTGCAGCAAGACATCAGCATGAGCACAGGGTCCCCAATGGAGGAGTTGGAGGAAGGACTGAAGGAACTGAAGGGATTTGCAACCCCATGGGAGGAACAATAACATCAACCAAACAGACTGCCGGCCCCCCATCTCCCCTCCCCCCGCAACTCCCAGGGACTAAACCACCAACCAAAGAGTACACACGGAGGGACCCATGGCTCCAGATGCATATGTAGCAGGCAGAGGATGGCCTTGTCTGGCATCAATGGGAAGCCCTGTGCCCTGTGAACGCTTAATGCCCCAGTGTTAGGTGAATGATAGGGTGATGGAGCTGGGGTGGGTGGGATGGGGTTGGAGTAGGCAGTTTTCTGGTGGGGGGACAGGGAGGAGGGATAATATTTGAAATGAAAGTAAACAAAATAACCTATAAAAATAAAGTAAAATAAAAGTTTTTTTCTCATTTATATTTAAAATAATTAAAGTCTACATTTTATAAACAGACCGCAGTGCTTTTTATCAACAGATATTTTCTTTTTATGATTTATTTTTTAATTTGCTGGTAGCAATAAAATAGAGATCATGGACTAAGGGTATTCTCAATGAACTTTAAATGTATAATGCAATGTAAATATCTAGATTTGATCCTGATCAATAAGGGATTTCTCTCTGGATAAATTGTGTTCTCTCTTCTATTTGTATTAAATGTTACTTATCAACAGAAATTCATTTGTTGTAAAAACTTGTTAGGTTTTCAAAGAGGAGATGCTCTACAGAACCAGTAAAGTGTCCAATTGATCAAAAGTGACCCATTTTGTCTAGAACATATCTAGGCCAATAACCAGACAAAGTAGCTAAAATTATTTATGATTTATATCAAAAAACCCAAATTTTAATCCTTCCTATGTACATTATTTATCCTTGGGGACCAATATAAGTATTTTTTTATGTTAATGATAATCTACTGATGTAAATCACAGTTGTTTGAAATCTATTCTCCTGTACCTCACTGCTCATCCATCTTTGGGATGGGACCTTCCTTTTTGAAGATCCAGATCATGACTAAATACATGGCTTTCTTGGCTGGAGAAATGACTCAGCAGTGCCATTTGGGGCAGCATCCACTGTAATTATAGTTCCAGGAAAACACTCTTTTTATAGGCCCCCTCCTCAGGACCCCCTGTACTTTCTCTTAAATAAAAATAAAACTAAAATAATATTATCCATCCTATAGTTGATGTTTAATTAGCAAAGTGCTTAGGATAATTGAGTGCTCAGCTCAGAATGGGATGTTTCTACCAACCCTGTCCATCACCATCTCCAAGGTTTAGCAGGCAGAGTGGAGGGGAGCAATGGGGTGTAAGCTTTATAATGGGGGTGTGTTGCTATGAAATACAAACTTCTGGACTTGACATGACTGTCAGGCTCATAAACTCATACCACCTGGAGTTGCCTGCATAAGACCAAGACAGCCAAAATAGAATAGCCAACATTAATAAGACACATGATCTCCTGGACCACTCTTTACTGAGGACCTACTGAAAGTTGATAGCAATTAGGAAAAGGATAATCATTCTTTATTTCGGGATATTTTCATTTGTAGGTTTCCCATGCTCCAGGTTATAACCCAAAAACCATGCTAATGCCACCAAGAACAACAACAAAAAGGGGAAATGATTTTGAATGTAAATAAAAATATAAAAAATAAAAATATATATATATAAAATAAAAAAAAGAGTGCATGAATTTGGGGTGAAGTCTTGTTATGGGAGATACAGTGGAATTTGATATGGGAAATGGTGTATGGATATAATATTACTAAATATATTACATAGTTTACATGTATTACACTATTTATGTATATATATATATATATATATATATATATATATATATATATATGAGATTCTCAGTAATTACCAAAATATCATTAGATCTGGCCTTCACACTTGCATTTCTTGTAGCAAACCAGAACAGAATTTTAGTATCAAGGAAAGCTGGGCTCACCCATATATGTAATAAAGTTGTGAGAAGGTGGCATATCAAAAAAAATTAGTCCATGTCTAATCTTACTTTCAAAAGAAAGAGTGAATTGTATTCTTTATTCTTAGTGTATATATGTCCATATGCAAACTCTATATTATTATATAGAAAGAAAAAGATGAGTGTTGGAACTACAGGTATAAAGGAATTCCAATGTGGTATGCGTGGGATTGTAACTCAGGAAGAAGACCCAGGGAACTGAATGGCAATGATAAGCGCGTAAGTCCCTGGAGTGAAAGGAAATAATGTTTATAATATGGTTTCAAGCCTGTTATGCTGACTCACTTGAAAGACAAAGTCATATATATTGAAGATTTTAGGCTCACCTTGATGACATAGTTTCTAACCAGCGTGTCTATAAACTAAGAATAAAAATGTTTTTATAATCTCTATTGTGACAACATATCACAGAGTAGAGGCTTAATTCAGTAACAGTTTACTCTCTCTAGAAAGGAGCCCGGTTCACTTCCCACCACCATATTTGGGGCAGCTTACACTGTTTGTAACTTCAGTCCCAGGAGAAACAATACTCTTTTTCTAGATCCTCTCCTTGGCATGCCCCTTCACACACTATACCCTCCCTTAAATAAAAATTGATCTCTAAAATACCTCTCTGGAGGTTAGGAGTCTAAAAGATTGGAATCCACAAGGTAATATCCCCTCTGAAATTCAGGTAGGTTCCTCCTTGCCTATTTGTAGCCACGAATAATGGCTGTCAGTCCTTGGCATTCCTTGGCATTTCAAGGTCATCTTTCTAGTTTTGTCTTTGTGGTTACAGAACTGACTTCCTAGGTAACTGCACTTGCATGCTGTTTCTACTTCTGGGTCTGTGAATGCATGCATGCATAGTATATGCACATATGTGTGAATGTGTACTAAGTAGTTAACAAATATGTGGAGACTAGAGATTGACCTCAAAACGTCTTCATTAGCCAATTTCCCATCTCTCTCTCTCTCTCTCTATCTATCAATCAATCAATCACTCACTCATTTATTTATTCAAAGACAGACTCACTCACTGAACCAGCATCTCTTGCCATTTTGGCTAAACTGTTTTGCCAGTAAACCCAGAGATCTGCTTGTCTCTGCCCTGCTCAACCCTCAGTGCTAGGATACGGGTGTGCATAACTACAGTTGATAATTTGTTTATCTTGTTTTTATGTGGGTGCTGGAGGTATAAACTCAGGTCCCATACTTGAACAACAAATACTGTTCAGTGACCCATCTCCATATCTCAGGTGCTGTGTCCTCTATAATGGACATAGAACATGTACCAGGAATCCTTACCATCACTTTACCTGGACCACAATGCAAAGACCCTATTTCTAACACCTGGATTACTCAACTTATAAAGAAAACGCTTTGCAGCAGTTATGGCTTTTGAGGTTCTAGTCTATGGTTCTGTGTGCTTGTGGTTAGGCATTATATCATCAATGAAACATGGTATAGGTGACAAACACTCTTGGTTTGGGATATCCCTCTGTAGGCTTTTTTTATCACTCAAAGTTTTCACAACCTCCCAATAGTGCCTCTTCTTCACAACCTCCTCTTCAAAACTTTTACATTATATTTTTCTGTTATTTTTGACTTACTTAGAGGAAAAACATGCTTTAAGATAGTCCTAAATATTAGGAAACACTCCACAAAATTATTTTCTCCCAACTGCAGTATCTCACCCCTAAAACACTAAGCATTGTTATTTGTCTTCTATGTAGGAGAAGCAGTTGTGTATGTGACTTTTCTGCCAATCTCTGTCTAGCATCTTTGATGTTATTTTTGTTTTATTCTGCATATACTATGTAACTCTCTTTAAGAAGACACATTTATGGGGCTGGAGAGATGGCTCAGCGGTTAAGAGCACTGACTGCTCTTCCGAAGGTCCTGAATTCAAATCCCAGCAACTACATGGTGGCTCACAACCATCCTTAATGAGATCTGACACTCTCTTCTGGGGAGTCTGAAGACAGCTACAGTGTACTTACATATAATAAATAAATAACTCTTTAAAAAATGGTTTAAAAAAAAGAAGACACATTTATAATACAGTATTTAAATTAATCAGTAACATTGTGAGATTCAGATTACAATGTTTTAGCCTACTGAAAATTAATCTGTAGTGATTCATGTAAAGAAAATAATGTATATTAAAAATACACATCTGTGTACAGATATGTTTATATACTATATTTGTATACTCTGAAAAATAATATTAAAAGATGAGTGTGGAAGGCAAAATACTTACCACTACACATGCAAAACAAACATCTCTATGTGTACCTTCACAGGCTTAATTACATAAAAACACAACTCACTTCCCAAATATGGAAGATTACTATATGCACAGCCAAGCATTATTCTTTTGAACACTCATGAATATCCATGTGGATGACTCAGATAATACCAGCATCTTGTTACATACTTATTTGTGGTATACTTTTAAAAACATTTTAAAGATGGTATTATTAAAGTTGGTCTTCATGTGCATATGTGGATCATCTACATGATGTGCTAGAACAGCTTATTGTACAGTAGATAATAAATAATTTTTAAATGTTGCTCTTATCTTTCAGTCTTATTTATGGGAAGATAATTACTTTATCAGAAAATAGGGTAAACTATGAATTTGAAATAAAAATACATTTAGCTGAAATTAAATCATTTTCTTGCATGCTTTTGTACAAGCACAGCAAATGTGATTATTTCAAATTTATCTCCTTAAAAGATAAATTAAGGAATTCCCATGGGGCCCACTCTTTGTTCTCTTTGCTCGGCATGTGTGATTGAACAATTAAAAAGTTAAGATAATTTATCTCCCAAGTGATAGTGACTTGATCACATTTGAATAACTTGATGAATTTGGGTAAACCAATTCATTGTTTAAGGGAGTCATCTACATGTTATATAATTTAAGGTGTGTCTTTGTCTTTTCAGTGTGCGCAGGAACAGAGAACAAACTGAGCTCTCTCTCTGACCTGGAGCAGCAGTACCGAGCCTTGCGCAAATACTATGAAAACTGTGAGGTAGTCATGGGCAACCTGGAGATCACCAGCATCGAGCACAACCGGGACCTCTCATTCCTGCGGGTACATCTCTTTATTTCTCTACTCTTCGTTATGATATCATCATTTGAAAAGGGAGTGCTGCTTGACTAGACCTGGTAGCTCTATCCCTCTACCAGGCAGGGGCTATGACTGTGGGCAGAGATAAGGAACAGAGAGTCACCCTTGTGCAAATAATAAGAGTAACAATGCAGAAGTGATGGGCATCCCAGCTTAGAGAAGCAGCTGTCACCAATAGATTGGTAAAGGGATTCTATCTGGGCTTAGTACAGGACATACTGCAAGTCGGTCTTTTTCTGACAGGATAAGGACTAAGGGAGTCAGAGGACCAATCAGATAAGAATGGGTGGCTTTAGTCATTCATCTATTATCTGTCTTATTCCTGTCACTAGGAAGAGAAGACCATGGGGAGAACAAATGTTGTCTCACCTCCTAATTTAGGTAAATCAAAAATGTTTTGAAGCTCTACACAATTTAAAGTGCATTTAGAGGAAAATCACAAGTAGATGCATGCATCAATATAATAGTTATTAAAAATTACATAGCAAAGGTTACCTGTATCCTAGAAGGAGTTGACCTTGGTGGCTCTCAACATTTGAGTTCTTGGCTCTGGTTTTTGAAATGCAATGGACAGAAACCATTTGAGGCCCCACAAGTGAGAAAGTAAATGATGCTGTGGCAGAGGGGCAGTGAAGGAGAAAGCTGAATGGCAGGCAGCAGAAACCGAATGTACATTAGTGTGACTGAGGTAAAGAGTCTACTTTAATGACAAAATGTGTTTTCCAATTTACATCTGCTTCACTTGATTGGCTGCATCACTAGATTTCATTGAAAGCCAAGAGTATTCATTTGTACATATAGAGCTGCACATGCCTGTATCATATGTGCTCTTTAAGTGATGCTATGTAGAACTATTTATAATTGTGTAACTTTTATGATATTCTTATTCTTATTATTAAATCTTTTTTAAGAGTCACTCATTATCCCTCTCCTGGTCTGCCCTTTGATTGTTACACAACCCATACCTCCTTCCCATCTCCAGAAGGATGTCTCCACCCTGTACCCCAACCCCATCCAACCTCCCAACTCCCTGAGGTCCTAAGACTCTTGAGAATTAGGCACATCTTTTCTCACTGAGGCCAGACCAAGCAGTCCTCTGCTGTGTATGTGTCAGAGGCCTCATACTAGCTAGTGTATGCTGTCTGACTGGGGGCCCAGTGTCTGAGAGATCTCAGGGGTCCAGCTTAGTTGAGACTACTTGTCTTCCTATGGAGTCACCCTCCTCCTCAGCTTCTTATTGACAAATGATAAGGTTTATATAATTTTTGACCTTTAGAATATGGAAGTTATATACAAACATTTGAGCCACATCCTCCAACCCATAGCTCTAAAATTCTTATAAAACATATTGAACAGTGAATATATTGGAAAAAAAAAACCAAGAAAACAAGGCCGAGGATTCTATATGGGACTCTATGTGGAACTAGGAACAGTTTCTTTAAATAAATTGTTGGCTCCTAAGTAGTCTCTATAACTGTTATATAAATTTTGTGCTTAACCCACATACATCTTTAATTTCATGTTTTATTAAAAGTAGTTCTAATCATTTTCTTTTCACTTATTTATTAAGATGGTTTGTTCATCTATCATTGCAACCTAGTAGGGGGAAAAGTTCCCAAAGGCAGACAAGAGAATCAGAGTCAGCTCCTGCTCCCACTGTTAGGAATCCCACAAGACCAAATTGCACAACTGTAGACGGATTAGGTCAGGCCCATGCAGGCTCTGTAGTTGAGACTTCAGGGTCTGTTAGCCGCTATGTACTCAAATTAGTTGACAGAACATAGCTACTCTTGTCTTGTGGTTGAATATCGGAGAGAGATGGGCATCCAGCAGATTTGATAAGCTACCTGAAGCAGACACAGAGAACAGACGGAGTGTTTGCCCATTTGTTAGTAATGAGAAGTATTCCAATGGGTTTCTAGTGCCTGGATGGGCAGGGGCATTTCACTCATTTGCACCCAGGAGATTCTCTGGTACTTGATTTTAACTGTAGTATTCATACATTTCCCCTGTAAATAGATAAGAGTGACTTCTTTTAGTATAACTGAAGTACTCCTTCTAGTTCCCTTCTCGGAAAGAAAATAAAATTAGGCCTTTGAAACTAGATTGATAATGGGTTATGAGTATTAATTCAGTTGGTGGAAAACTTGCCCAGCATACACACGGTCCTGGGTTTGATCCTCTGCATGTAGCAGAATACAACCAGAATGTGTGTGTGTGTGTGTGTGTGTGTGTGTGTGTGTGTGTGTGTGTGTGTGTATGTGTGTGAGGTGGGGGGAACTGGTGGGAATTGTAATGGGGACAAGAGGAGAAGAGGATTAGTAGGAGTTCAGGGTCTTTCTTGGGTACACAGAGTCAAGGCCATCCTGGGAACTAAGATATTATACTTCAAATATATGAATAAACAGATAAAACATGGAAGAGGAAGAGGAGGAGGAGGAGGAAGTGGCAGAGGAGGAGAAATCAGAGGATGAAAGTTGTGTTTTAATTATTTTAAGAAACACTGGGATGCTCTAGAGAGTCTTTCCTTTCTCTCTGTTAGGCAACATCAGTTTTGATGAAACACGTTTCAATGCATTGTTTTTGAGAAGCTCTCTTTATAAAAAAAAAAAAAAGATGCTCCTGCAGCCCACTATTTATGCAGCCTCCTTTCTTCACAGTTCTTTTTGGAAGGAAAAATAATCTAGTTGACTATTATTAACATTTGGCCACCAAGCCAGCACATAGTTGGTGAGACAAAAATAAATCTCTGAAACTTACTTACTCTGTACTTTATCACCACCAGAGGTTACAGCGTAAAATAGAAAGTAGCAAGGCATAAAAATCACAGATTTTGTGCTATTGTCCTACACTTTGTGAACTCTGTAAAACAAGCCATATGAGCCATGGTGTTCCAAGTAATGGGAATGAACCAGCAGATGACCTCTACCCTCATTAGAATTCCGGCCAGTTTCTCCTGCTTTGTCATTCCATTGGTCTTCCTGGCTACCGAAGACATTCAGTAGTTTAGATCTACTAGAAAGGTGCCTGACCTACCAGCTTTTATATCTCAAATTTATTTTTCTTTTTAAAAATATATCCATGTTATCAAATAGCTATTAATTGTCAACTCTTTGTAAAACATTGGGGTATATGCTGCACTCTTAATGTACTTCATCTCCAGCTGTAATCTGTGGCATCATTTAGCTGTATGCACATTGTTTAAAAATAGTCTACATTAGGATTATAAATGAATAAACCTAATGCTTAGTGTATTGACCTAGAATAATAACAATGTCACTCATTCATTGAACCCACATGTACTATTACTCCAAAACTTCAAATCTTAATCATTATACATGAAAATAAATAAATTGATACACAGACATGTTTTCAGGTAACAGCATCTATCTACTTCCCTATCTATAGGTGTATTATCTAGGTACAGGTAATCTATTTGATAATAACAACTTTGAGAAAGTAAGAAAGTATAGTATTTATGAGATTAATATGCTTCCAATTATATTCATAATTAACCTGTAAAAAGGGTATCATACATACACAAACACACCAGAGATTCCATTAGATAATATGTATTTTAGAGAATAAGAAATACATACTCTTATAAGCATGTGCCAATCTTTTAAAAGCACAGTCAGCTTTAATCATATATTTGATAGAACCATATATATTTAATGCACAAGAAACAATGTCACCTAAAGATTTCTGTCAAAAAAGAACTTCTTAGAAAAGATTTATTTGTTTTTGTTAAACAAAATATTCTTTCCTTAAATTCAAATATAGCCTTTAAATTTATTTCTTCTTTTACTTAAGGAAATATGAGATAGGTTTTTTTGAAGCTAAATATGAATGACTATGATGTGGGAACACAAATTCAAGTTGCCCTAAATACCCTATTACAACATGGTGACAGTTTCTAGAAATGATACAGGGCTTTGGGGGCTTTACCCTCAGCTTGTTCACGGCATTCTTGGAAAGGTTTTTGCTATCTTGATACTTCTCCTACTACTATTTCCAACCATTGGGGCCCCAGTCTGATTCTTTACCATGGGACATGAAATCTGATGTGCTGGTTGGCTTTCTATCCTGATACATATATTTGGAAAAAGAATCTTAATTGGGAAAATGGCTCTATCCAGATTCAATGTAGGAAAATCTGTAGGGCTTTTTCTTAACTGATGCTTGAGGAATATGAGTCAAGTCCATGTTGAGGGTGGGGTGGAGTAGAGCCTGACAAATACAGAGACTAATGCTCACAGCCATCCACTGGACTGAGCACAGGGTCCCCAGTGGAGGAGTTAGAGAAAGGACTGAAGGAGCTGAAGGGGTTTGCAACCCTGTAAGAAGAACAACAATATCTACCAACCAGACCCCCCCCCAGAGCTTCCAGGGACTAAACCACCAACCAAAGAGTTCACAATGAGCAACCCATGGCTCTAGTCGCATATGTAGCAGAGAATGGCATTGTCAGGCATTAATGGGAGGGGGACCCTTGGTCTTGTAAGGCTCAATGCCCCATGTAGGGAAATGCCAGCACAGGGAGGCAGGAGCAGGAGGGAGGGTGGAGAAGCACCCTCATAGAAGCAGGGGGAGGGGTGTGGGATAGGAGGTTTCCAGAGGGGAAACCAGGAAAGGGGATAACATTTGAAATGTAAATAAATAAAATATCCAATTAAAAAAAAAGTATATAGCCTTTGAAATTCATACAGTACTTTAATTAGTTCTTCCTAATAGAATGAGCATACCACCATCTTTTAAAGATATTATGTATGTTATGTGTGTATGGTTATGATGTAAGCATGTATGTGATTGGATGTATATGTGTGTGTGTGTTCCTTCTCACATAGGCAGAGTTAAACAGAAGACATTGTGTATATACCTCTACTGCACCCCACTTTATTTGAGGTACAGTTTTGCCTACACTGGCTGGTCACTGAGCTCCTAATATCTGCCCAACTCTGACTGACAGTACTGAGGTGAGAGGAACACAAAGCAACCCTTACCTTTTACATGGGTTCGGGGGATTTGAACTCAGGTCCTCTTGCTTTTACAGCAAGTGATCATACCTACTGAGCCATCCCCAGTCTTCCATTATCCTCTTTTTTAGGATAAACATGTAAGTCTCCATATATGATGCTGCTGCTTTCTACTACTACTCTCTGGGAAGCATGCAGTTTCCTTGACCTTTTCAGAGCTGGTTAATGACTGGTAGTTTTCTTTTGTCTTCCCACATGTAATCCTCTACTGCTTAATGACTTGTGATTTAGAAAGGCAGAAAAGTTGGACCTCAGAGAAACATGCTGTCCAGCTTGCTGAAATAAGACTTAGCTTTGTTATTTTGTTAGAATAAAGTCTGGAAAGATTTTTGAATTGCATCTAAAATTTGTTTTGACCTATACCATAGTAATTCCAAATAAAGAAAAACAACTATCCAAATCCGAATTAAGAAAACAAAAACCTAAATTATTTACTTTGTACCATACATCAAGCTTTAGTGCATACCCTCCCTTTATTGTCCTTTGGTTTCTCTAAGATTACTAGAAAGAAATACACCATCGCAAGGGTGAACTTTACATTTGTCTGATTTCCTGTATCCTCTGCATACATCTGATTCTATGACTAAGTACCTAGGTGAAGTTGAGGTTGGATAACGAGAGTAAGTAAAATCCTAAATTTAAGATTAATTTTAAAACATAAATAGAAAACTTACAAAGTATTTATATGGATAAAAAAATGGCTCATGGAATTGTTTGTTTAAATAATGGCCAACTTTGCTTACCTGTGTTTACTTTATTGCTCATTATATATCAAATAAAATGACTTGGTTTGGAGAGATTGGTTGAAATAAAATGAGAAAAGTAACCTTATTTAAATAAGAACACAACAAATTGAAAGGAAAATATTGCTAAATGGTATATCAATAGCATCATATATTGGCACTCGTGTTATGTTCACATACTTACTGAAAGATTATGCAACATTTTCTTGTGTGTGTGTGTGTGTGTGTGTGTGTGTGCGCGCGCACATGCACACACACACATAAATTTTGATTGTATAATAAAACAAGAGAATATACAAAAACCATAATTTTTTGCCTGAAAAGTTATATATCAGAAAAGTTGTATGTTTAATTGTGTTAAATAAATAAGACTATATTATCTAATATTTGTATTTAACTATTTTTCTTCAGTACAATGGTCTGTGTTTTTCTTCCATGTCATTAATGGTGACAGATTGCAAGAGAATGATGTAAAAACCAGCATCCAAATATTCAGAATTTTTAGTAATTAAGTTCAAATCAGCTATGTATACAAGGAACACAAACAAGAGCAAGAATAAGATATTTTTCTCTGTTTTTTGTAAGTTCACTGCGTTTGCATTACACGGACAACTCAGCTGGTGAAATGGGCCTTTTTCCTGAATTTGGTGGTGATCTCGTAGCTGGGTGAAACAGGAACATTGAACAACAAGTAGAAAATAAAATTATAACTTGGCACTTGGGTCAAAGCAGACACTCTAGGTTAGATGTAATTTTCATATCTTTGAGAGTTTTTGCGTGCTTTTTCTAAGATCATTGAGCATAATGCATATGCAATTTTGTATGTATGTATTTAAAGCTGGCTCTTAAATTCAAACTTGATTTTCTACAAAATCTAATCATGGAACTTGTATCACATTTGTAAAGCCTATGTATTCATACTTGGCTTAGGAAAATATACCTTTTTTTCCTTCAGATGTTAAGTAACATGAAATCTGAAAGTATATGTTAACTCAAAATATTCTTCACAATTTTTACAAAAGAAATTTACACAATGGAATGCTACTCTGCAATTAAAAACAATGAATTCACGAAATTCCTAGGCAAATGGTCAGAACTTGAAAATATCATCCTTAGTGAGGTAACCCAATCACAAAAGAACACACATAGTATGCAGTCACTGATAAGGGGATATTAATCTAGAAACTTGGAATACTCTAGACACAATACGCATATCAATAGATTTCCAAGAAGATGGAAGGAGAGACCCCTGGTCCTGGAAAGACTGGATGTATGGGAATGCCAAGACAGAGAAGCAAGAGTGGGTTGAATGGGGAAAAGAGGGAGGGAAGGGGGCTTGTGGGACTTTCGGGGAGGGAGGAAACTGAAAAGGGGAAATGATTTTGAATGTAAATTTAAAAAAAAACTTAGAAAATAAAAAAAAAGAATATTAAAAAATCCATATTTTAATTGAGATGGTATTTAATGATGTCTTAAATTGTTTTCTTATCCATTTAAATTAAATATTTAATAAGCCATGTATAAAATTTCTTTTTCCATGTCAAAATTACTAATCACCATGAGGACCAAAGTTAAGAGTCACTGAACCAATGTAACCTTCTCTGAGGTTCTCTGAGCCAAATAAGTGAGTCCACCTAGCTGAAACATATAGATTTTCAAATATTGGAATATATATATAATGTGTGTGTGTGTGTGTGTGTGTGTGTGTGTGTGTGTGTGTGTGTGTAAGAAACCCACACACACACCTCAAGGAAATAGGACAGAAATTAATTTATAGGGATACCTCATTGTTTCCTTTGGCCTTTGCATGTATGTCTATTATTATATACCTGTGCAGAAATTTATATATAACATACAACAAATTAATGATAGATAAAATGAAGCCAATGTTTATAATTAATATTTAAAATAAATATCTTATATATTATATTATCTTACATGTTAAAGTGAAAGTTAGAAGTTAATGAAGAATTATAACCCAAATATCTTCTAATACAGAATTATATAAATGCAAACAAATCAGCATTTATATTTATTTAAGTAAATACAAATTACCAACCATTTATATAATCAAGAATTATTTAATATAAAATATTAACTCTATACAATGTGCATACAATTTAATTTACTTATATTTTGTGGTTGTTTCTGTGCAGTGCCTACATGTGAGTGCATGGCGAGTATAAATGTGTACACCGTTATGAGTGTGGAGAGGCCATAGCAGGATATTGGGAGACTTCTATCATTCTTTGCCTTTTGTCTTGAAACCTGAACTGGAACCTTGTTCTTTTGCTTAGGTTGCCTGGGAAAGCATGCTTTCTGTATCCACATGACTTTGGGGTTGCTTAACTTGCCCCATGCTGAGCCTTTTACATTAGTGCTATTTAGTTTGTTTTTTTTTCTAACTTAAATCTATTTATTTATTTGTGTATTTATTTATTTATTTACATCCCAAATGCTGCCCCCTCCTGGTCCCTCCTCACAGAGTTCCTCCCCCATCCCTTCTCTCCTCTCCTCTGAGAGGGTGGAGCCCCTCTGAGCATTCCCCTGACCTGGTCCATCAAGTCTCTGCCAGTTTAGCCTCAACCTCTCCCACTGAGGCTAGACAGTCAATCCTGTTGGAAAATGGATACTACATTTATAGACAGCTTCTGCTCTAGCTCCAGTTGTTGGGAGACACCTATGGAGACTGAGCTACATGTCTGCTATGTATGTGCTGGAGGCCTTGTTCCAGTCTGTGTATGTTCTTCAGTTGGTGTGATTCAAACATGCCTGCTTGGGCCTTCCTTCATGTTTAACTTCCTTGGGTCTGTGGAGTGTAACATTGGTATTCTGTACTTTATGGCTAATAACCACTTATCAGTGAATATATACATTGTATATTCTTTTGCATCTGGGTTACCTCACTCAGGATAATATTTTCTAGTTCCATCAATTTGTTTGCAAAATTCATTGTGTTATTGTTTTTAATAACTGAATAGAATTACATTGTGTAAATGAACCGCATTTTCAGTAGTCATTGTTTGGTTGAGGGACATCTAGGTGGTTTCCAGTTTCTGGCTATTATGAATAAAGCTGTTATGAACACAGGGGTGCATTTGTTCTACACAGTGGTGCATGTGTCCTTGTTGTTTGGTGAAACATCTTTTGATTTTATGCTCAAGAGCATTATAGCTGGGTCTTCAGGCAGAAATATTCCCAATTTTCTGAGAAACCACTAGATTGATTTCTGGATTTTAACCCAAGTTTCCATGCTTGCCATGTAAGGACTCTTACCCACTGAGCCTATCTTCACAGTCCTATTGATTGTTTGTAAGAGAATACTATTAGAGATATAATTACTATTAATAACATAGCATTATTACCAGTAAGAGGAGTCCAGATTAAAGTTCATTTAAAATGTATTTAATTCCATAAATTATAATGGACTCTCCAGAAAAAAGTGTCTTGGATTGAAATATGTGTAAAGCATAGATTTATTAGGGTTCTAAGAACATGCAAAGAACATCTTTAAACCTTGAGTATTAGTGCATATAAACTGTCTTCCAGTATGAGTATGGTGAATGTTTAGGCTTAGTTTAGCCTTTAAACATGTACAGTTTGGTTAGCAATCCCATTTCACTTTATGATTCTTTGCTCTGGACAGTAGAATAGTTCTTTATTTGTTATTTGTACATAGCAAGCTTTTTTTTTCATTTTTTGAAATTGTAAATGTATCATTTCCCCTCCCCTTTTTTGTTTATCTTCCAGACCTCACATGTACCTGCCACTTGCTTCATTCATGGCTTCTTTCTCTCTAATTATTGTTACTTGTGAGGATTTAAAATAAAACAATCATCTTCAAGTGGACTATCCTTTTGATCCTGGAAAACAAACATTAGAGAACAGTAACATAAAGCCCTTTTGAAAGTTCAGAATTCTGTATATTTTGTTAGTTTTAGTCCAAAGTAGAACACCTTATTGCCTTTCAAAGAAATGCACTGTTAATTTGGATACTGTTTCTATGCCCTCTGGTTAGTCTGGCTAAAGGTTTATCTATCTTGTTGATTTTCTTAAAGAACCAGCTCCTGGTTTTGTTGATTCTTTGTATAGTGCTTTTTGTTTCTACTTGGTTGATTTCAGCCCTGAGTTTGGTGATTTCCTGCCTTCTACTCCTCTTGGGTGTATTAACTTCTTTCTGTTCTAAAGCTTTAAGGTGTGCTGTTAAGCTGCTAGTGTATGTTCTCTCTAGCTTCTTTTTGGAGGCACTCAGAGCTATGAGTTTTCCTCTTAGCACAGCTTTCATTGTGTCCCATAAACTTGGGTATGTTGTGCCCTCATTTTCATTAAATTCTAAAAAGGATTTGATTTCTTTCCTTATTTCTTCCTTGACCAAGGTATCATTGAGTAGAGCATTGTTCAGCTTCCATGTGAATGTGGGCTTTCTGTTGTTTTTGTTGCCATTGAAGACCACCCTTACTCCATAGTGATCTGATAGGAGGCATGAGATTAGTTTGATACCACTCCTGGGCATATACCCAGAGGATTCTCCAGCATGTAATAAGGACACATGCTCCACTTTGTTCGTAGCAGCCCTATCTATAATAGCCAGAAGCTGGAAAGAACCCAGATGTCCCTCAACAGACATCAATGGATACAGAAAATGTGGTTTATTTACACTATGGAATACTACTCAGCTTTTAAAAGCAATGATTTTATGAAATTCTTAAGCAAGTGAATGGAACTGGAGAATGTCATCCTGAGTGAAGTAACCCAATCACAAAAGAACACACATGGTATGCACTTACTGATAAGCGGATATTAGCCCAGAAGCTTGGAATACCCAAGAAACAATTCATATATCAAATGATGCCCAAGAAGAAGGAAGGAGAGGCCCCTGGTCCTGAAAAGGCTCAATGCAGCAGTGTAGGGGAATACCAGGATAGGGAAGCAGGAAGGGGTTTATTGGGGAACAGGGGGAGAGAAGAGGACTTGTGGGACTTTCAGGGAGGGGGAATCCAGGAAAGGGGAAATCATTTGAAATGTAAATAAAGAATATATCTAATAAAAAAAAGGAAAAAAAAGAAATGCATTGAATTAAACTCTATGATAATTTTGCATGAAACTAAGTCAATTTTAAAGGTCTCTCTTTGGTCACATAGATCATAATTTAAAGGTCAGGAGTTTAAAAATTAAATGTTAAAATTCTTGCATTTAGAAACGCTATAATTACTTCTTTTGATCTCTAATTTGAACCCATTCACTATAAAATAATATATTAAAGTATGTAATGAAAGCTGTAAAAATTAAGTTATTTGTTTTGGTAAATATAGGCCTTGTTGAATGGTATCTATTTTACATAATTCTACCTAAAAATCAAAATACATTGTTGAATGTTAATGGAAGTAATTTAAAACAAGTCAATGTTATATTTGTTTAGAAAAAATAGATGGTTTGAGAGAGAAAGAAGGGAGGGAGAGAGGGTGAAAGAGAAAGACTTCCCTCTCTCTTTTTCTCTCTCTCTTATATACACACATATATATACAGACACACACACACACACACACACACACACACACACACTCACACACAAACATGCACTCATGAACACATAAAGGTGTAAAGACTTATGTGTAGGTAGTGCAGTTTATGTCCTATGTTTATTTAGCCTTCATCACCTTCAACAATCCTTCTCAGATTATCCCTTGATGGATGTCACAATCTCAGTTATAAATGAGGGTTCTCTCTAGGAACATAACCAATAGAATGAATATATATATATGTGTATATATATATATATATATATATATATATATATATATATATATCGCCAAGGAAATTTACTAGATTGGCATACATGATGTAGGTTATGTAGTCCAATAGTAGTTTCAATGTTGGAAAGATTGGGGACCCAGGAATTACTTAGTGTGTGTGGGGAGTGTATGGGGGTGTGCCTGTGTCTGTATGTCAGTGTATGTGTCTGAGTGTGTGTTTGTGGTATGTGTGTGTGTGTCTGTGTGTCTGTATGTGTGTGTTTTTATATGTGACAACTTTAACAGAGAAGATTATTTTTCATGAATTAAGGTGGAAATGAGTCAAGATAAACTAGAATATATTGGAATTTCCGCCAAAGGAAAGCTTAGTCACATTTATGTCCTTGGGTTGTCTAATGTGACAGGAGTCAGATGAATGATAGAAAGTGGTTTTGCATGATTAATGATACGAGACCACCATTATAGTACAGCAAAGGACATTAATGTTTTTTTTCTGATCAGCCATGGTGTTTCTAATCATTTTAAGGTGGTCTTAGATCAGCCTGTAGAAGCTTGCAATTTTCCTGTTATATTTTTCTTTGCTTACTTAGCTTATCTCAGAGTTAGTTACTGAAGTTACAGTAAACATCAAAGATGCCTTCATTAATCATTGTAAAGACTCAAAAAGTTCATAATTTCAAACTGAAAATGCAGATTTTCAATGTACCATGTTTGGCATTTTCCATTATAATACAAAATGGTTATGAAGAAGTTTATTTTCTGTTTTGAGAATTCTTGCCCCAGATTTGCTGTCCCATTGCTTTGCCTATGTCTAGGCTGAGAGAGGAAGAAGCTGGGCAATACTCTTTGGAAGTATGATAACAAAAAGACTGCCCAGTATGTCCCACTTCTATAGGTTATGACAGCCTCTAATACAAGCATCCTAATTTGAATTTGTAGAATATTCAGTATCAAAGTTTTCACAAACTATGAAATACCATTTTTTTTGTCAAAGATATGTGGTGGCTCCTCTCTTGAATGTGTGTAATTCAGAATGTTTCCATATGGTAAGTGTGCTCTGTATTTTACATAGGGTACATTCTGATGGTGCAATCACTTATCAGGCAGAAGTTGCCAGAGAATGGAAATAGCAGTAGGGTGTTTTAAAGATAACCATATTAGAATGGACTAAATGGTCACTGAATTGCTTTAAAGTTCCTTATTAGATGCAGCAAACAAGAAGCTAAGCTTCCAAATGAAAAGGTGTACTTAAGTCTTTTGAAGTCAAAGGAAAGTTGTCTTTCCAAGAGACGTAGTTGCCTAAATAACTTGGCTTACCCTTTTGTTTGCAGAATGTAATTGCATCACATCAGAATCAAGAGAAGGAGCTTCATTTTCATTTGCAGGGATTTATTTAGAGAGTCGTTCTGGTGATAAAATATAAAGTCAAATGTCACCTGAGAAATTCCAACTGAATGTCCTGCCTCTCAGTTAAAGGACTTTGTGTATATCAAGGGACTGTAAGTTGGGTGGTTTGTCCTCAGTTCCCATTCTGTATTAGTGAGACAGCAATAGCAATAGTGACTGCTTGGTTACTCTCTATAGTAAAGGCTGTGGGAAAAGACTGACTAGTTATGGGGCAGTTATCCATTTTTTTTTCTAAGTATTAAGAAGGCACAGGCTAACAAGCAAGCAGAGTCCATGGAAAGGAAAATGGTAGCGAGAGAAGCTGACTCCTGTAGAAAAGTCAAGGTCTGGAAGAAAAGAGTAAGCAGCAGGTATACAGGTGGCATGGTGGGTGTGGTGAGCAGAGAGGAAGCCAAGATGCAGGGAATATGCTAATACCGAAGTATGTGCTAAATGACTCTATGGTGATTTCCAAATAGCTTAGATATTTTTATCTTTTGAGTAGGATAGCTTCACCTTGTCAACCTCTGACTCCTCCATTCAAAATTTATAAGGCACCTTTTGCCATAGTGTCTTATATCTTTACGTATAATTTGTCTTTTTAATTGAGAGAGTCTCTCCATCCTTGTAAAACAATGGGCTGATTGCATTTTGCTGATAGGGTACTAAGATGCTAAAAGGTTAACTGGCTTTTTTGGGGTCATTCATCAATACTTGGCAGAACTTAAAATCAGGACTTTATGAAGACTCACATGAGAGAATTCATAAAAAGTTCAGCAGTACATATAATTTAGTTCATTATTTTCCCTCTGTATCCTTGGTGTTGAATCCATGCTTATTTTTGTGGCTTACTAAAAAGAAAACCTTAAGGATTGTAATATGTTACCAAGTAAAAAATAATTGCCATTGTTTACTAATATTGATTTGATCATAAAAGTCTTCTACTCCACAGAATGTGCATATGAAAAAAATCATATAATGTGACAGGTTAGATGAAGCTAAAAAGGATATTCCATCTCAAAGCCCATGAGGAGTTAGCACAGGGATTAGCATCTCTTTTTGTACTACATTGTGACAATTGTACTAAGATAAAGACATGAGATTTAAGGGTTGAATGACTGACCAGAATGTGTCTATAAAAAGCAACTGGAACACTATATTTCCAGAAATCATCCCTCAAAATACAGTTGAAAGAGTGGGTGTGTTGTTCCGGATAGAGGGGAAGGGCAACATCCTTCATGTTTGCACATATTTGAAAGACTTTCATAGAAAAGGGAGTGGTATGGTCTGGTGATGTCACAGAAGTTTATAATTAGGCAGAAGTTTGAAAGAGGCAGAACTTGGCTTTAAATAAGAATTTGGCTAACAGACCATTCTAGTAATATAATGGAGTGCCTTGTGAGTTCAAGAAAATAGACAGGGACTCATAATTGAACACCTTATATTTTCCAGGAACAGAGCCAATGGATGCTATAAAATACCTGAAGGAAAAGGCTAAATTAAGATGTCTCACATAGGCAACCACTTGACACTTGTTAATTCGATCTAAGTGTTTCATATGTATGTATGCATAAATGTATGCAAGTATGTATGAATATATAAATGTATATACAAATCTAAAAATAATTAACATGATCAATGTCAAAGTTTTACAGAGAAAGACTGAGTTTCATAAAGTACCAGACTAGCAAGATAGCCTAGCTAACACTTGAATCTTCAATTCATGCTACGTTCTGCTAAGTGTTGCCCCAGAAATCTGTTCCTTAACTCTGAAAAGGCAGCCAAAGGGTGCAGGGGAGATATGAAGGGGCACAGTTTCAGGCATTTTAAAAGAAGTTCTTTAGAAAATTCTAGACTCCTTCTGATTCACTCTGGCTCTTGTTTGTTTGTTTTGATTGTTGTTATTTTGTTTTGCTTGAGAGTGATGATCTTCCACAGCATATATTCCTTTGAAAAGAAAGACAGGGTATTCCCCCACCCACCTACTCACCTCTGCCTCCCTACCCTAACATTTCCCTACTCTGGGGCATCAAGCCTTCCCAGGACCAAGGACCTCTCCTCCCACTGATGCCCAACAAAGCCATCCTCTGCTACATATGCAGCTGGAACCATGTGTCCCTCCATGTGTACTCTTTGGTTAGTGATTTAGTCCCTTGGAGCTCTGGGGGATCTAGATGGTTGATATTGTTGTTCTACCTAAGGGGTTGCAAACCTCTTCAGCTCCTTCAGTCCTTTCTCTAACTCCTTCCTTGGGGACCCTGGGCTCAGTCCAATGGTTGGCTAAGAGCATCTGCCTCTGTATTTGTCAGGCTCTGGCAGAGCCTCTCAGGAGACAGCCATATCAGAAGGCGCTATACATATATATATTCTTTATTTACATTTCAAATATTTTCCCCTTTCCAGGTCTCCCCTTCAGAAAAATCCCTATCCCATCCCCCATCTCCCTGCTTCTATGAGGGTGCTCCCCCACCCACCCACACACTCCAGTCTTTCTGCCCTGGCATTCCCCTACACTGGGGTATCGAGTACCCTCAGGCCCAAGGGCCACTCCTCCCACTGATGTCCAAGTCCATCCTGTGCCACACATGAGGCTGGAGCCTGAGTTCCTCTATGTGTACTCTTTGGTTGGGGGTCCAGTCCTCGGGTGCTCTGGAGAGTCTGGCTGGTTGACACCGCTGTTCCCCCCATGGGGCTGCAAACCCCCTCAGCTCCTTTCAGTCCCTTCTCCAGCTCCTTCATCAGGGACTCTTATGCTCAGTTCTATGATTGGCTTTGAGCTGTTGACATCCTCAATAGTGTCTGGGTTTGGTGACTGTATATGGGATGGATTCCCAGGTAGGGTAGTCTCTAGATGACCTTCCCTTTAGTCTCTACTCCACACTTTGTCTTCCTATTTCCTCCCTTGAGTATTTTATTTCTCCTTGTAAGAAGGACTGAATCATCCACACTTTGGTCCTCCATCTTTTTGAGCTTCATATGATCTGTGAATTGTATTTTGGGTATTGGGATAGGGAGTTTCTGGGGGTGGGGAACAGAAAAAGGGGATAACATTTGAAATATAAATGAAGAAAATATCCAATTAAAAAAAAAAGAAGAGCAAGTTGGTACATGTTCAGTATAGATACAACATTTCATTCTCAATGTTCTCCATCTATGGTTGGCAGATTCCATGAAACAACTGTAATCATTATCCTGGAAAACCTTAAATCAGAACACATACCTTCTATTGATTTAAGTTGCATTATTCATAGTAATAGCAGTCTACACACAAGAAAAGAGCATTATCATACAATGGCTAAACTTCTGCTGTTTCTACAGAACTTTGAATCTTCTACTATGTATGCATCTACCTACAAGATGAAACTTGCTGTCTAAAATGACAGTTGGATTTTTCCAAGTCTGTTTATGCTCCTTGTACTTGCTATATAATATTCATTTGTTGTAATTTATAATTAAATTCAACCTGGAACCTGAAAGTATGGGATTCAAAAAAAAAAAGAAAAAAAGAAAAAGAAAGAAAGAAAGAAAGAAAGAAAGAAAAGAAAGAAAGAAAAGAAAGAAAGAAAGAAAGAAAGAAAGAAAGAAAGAAAGAAAGAAAGAAAGAAAGAAAGAAAGAAAGAAAGAAAGAAAGAGAAAGAAAGAAGGAAAAGATCGACAGGACTTCTGATCTTCCAGAGATAGATGAAGAAGGAGGTTTGGGACTAGAAAGCACTTTTAATTTTCCATTTTGTCCAAACTTATCCCCCAGTTCTTCCTTTATGATTTATCAATTCATGGAATTTCCTACTTAAGTTGTATTCAGCAAAGGTCTAGAGTGTGGTTAGTAAAATGCGGTATAGAAAATCCCTGCATGACCCCTTCACACACTGTTTATTTTTCTTTCTTTAAAGCTTCACTTCTTTACACTTGAAGGCTTAGTGCTTACAGCAGTTGTCTGTTAAAATGCTAAGATGCTTGAGTCTTTTGACAGTAGGGTGTTAAAGCTTATTAATCACTGTCTCACCTTCAGGTTTTATCTTGACTTAGGGAGTTAACATTGCACTGATCGATCCTGAAGAAAAGTGTTGCTTATTAGATGATGTCAAAGGATGCATCTTGATCTTCCCTCTGAACTTATTCTATTGAGAAGTCTTGCCTATTCTGTATCCCTATACAACACACACACACACACACACACACACAACTTACTAAGGTCACTGGGCTTATCTCAGATCATTAATGGGAAAACACAAAACTTCAATTTTGTAACTTCTATCTAATAGTGTCATCTGAGATGTACTTTAATTTTTTTTATTATTTATTTTATTTTATTTTTTTAATTTACATTCCAAATCACTTCCCCTTTCCCGTTTCCTCCCTCCCCGAAAGTCCCATAAGCCCCCTTCCCTCCCTCTTTTCTCCATTCAACCCCCTCTCGTTACTCTGTGATTGAAAATTAAGGTAGTGTTACCCAGCGGCAAATAATAGTAAATTGCTTCATAATTGTCATGTACTCATGCACCCATTGCTTTGATGCTTCATGCAGAAAATTTTGTCTCCATAAATAACTACATTTTAAATTCAAACTCACTGTTGCTGTAACAAAAATGATACTCTTGTATCTCTACATGTAAGAGTTAGATAAAAAAGAAATTATCAATGTAAAGAGAAGCAGTAAAGCCATAGTCTCAGATGCTGAAGATTTTATAGTTTCTGTCTTTAAAAACAGCTATCCAGACTTAATTCAATGATAATTATCTACTAAAGACATTGTTAATGAATGAATATCACAGGAAAGCAGGCCATTTTGTATAAACTAGACCAAACCAAAAAGGGTCACAGGTTTGGTAACTCGCATACCTTAAGGAAGCAAGGTCATTCAATGGGCATGCCTCCACACATTCAAGCAACTACTAAAGGTGTATTGACAGAAGACTAACTAGCTAGGAATTACTGTGTTTTTAAGGGACTGGGAGAGAGACTATGGTCACTAAGAAGGATTTTGAAGGCTTCTATAGACCTTTCTAACTTCATTAACCTTATATTATGTCCAGGACAGATCAGTTCAAATTGAGAAGAATATATTCATTTTGTTTTTCAATTTTAGAACTTCTATTGTCAAACTCTGGACAAATGACCTATCTAGGGCTAGATTTTTCTAGTATAAATTGCTTGGTTTTTGTTTTGTTTTGTTTTTTGGTATCATGAATTTAAAATAGTCTAATAAAATTTCCATCAAGAAGCCTTAGAAATCTTAGATACAAGAATAAATGATATATTTTCTTAATTTAAAGAATTTGCGTCTTTTTTTTTGCGTGTATTTAAAAGTGCTTGGGAAAAAACAATTATCTCTTGACCCAAAAACATAATACATTTCAGTGAAGCAATGTCTAATCTTATTCTTTCCTATAATTTTCATTTACGTTAAATTTACCTTAAACTAAAATATATATATACATATATAATCATGTATATTAATAGAATAAAATGTGATTTTATATATTATATATTATGCAATATTTAAATATAATTAACAAGAATTATATCCTAGATATTTATCATTTTTATGATTAAAACCTTAAAGATAGTTTGATGGTTTTTAAATTAAAGTATTACTGTCATGCATATTATTACTACTGTGCTGAACAACTTAATTTTCCTCATTTGATAATTATATATTTATCAGCTACCGTGTCCACACAATGGAATGTCCTTTTATTAGTATTTTTTAAAAATTATATTTTATACATTTTATTTCTGTTCTTTAATGACATTAATAGAAGGCTGTACACTAACATTCTGTATTGAAATTTCACTTTACAAAGTGCTGATTTGCTAATATACTAACCAATCAGGCACTTGTCCCTTGGCCCTATAACCAAATCTAGACAAACAAATAGTGATTAAAACTTGACTCAACCACACATCTCATGCCTAGCACTAAAATGTCAGCAGATTCTGGAATAAGGTGATTAGCAATGCAAATGCTTCTCCTGTACCTGTGGTTTACAATAAGCAGAATAAACAAAGCCCAGATCTCTTGAGAAGAGAGACTCACCAAAACTCTGCTCTAATGACTCTTAAGGACTAAAGACCTAGTTCTCTAAATGCTTAAAGGATTTTTTGCATTTGCTCAGGGCTTATGTTTCTCTGTAAAATCTTCCTTTATACTTATTTAAGCTGAGTGATTTCTTCTTTCTGCCTTTTATGGCCTTACTCACTCTCACATTTTGTTTATGTACTGCCTTGAATTCATGCATTTGGTTGACCATTCCCTTGAGCATCATGCTGGGCACATTAGCAGAGGACATTTGGGATGAGTCTAGGCAGAAACAGAACATCCCTTTGAATATTTATATGAAGATGCTATGGGGAACATAACATAACTACGGCTATACTAGGAATAGAAATAGGTTAAGGACTTTAGCCTCCATTGTCCCTTTAATATATATTATCCTCCCTTGTTTGGATGTTAATTAGTTTAATAGCATCCATTGATGTTTCCTAACCTAGTTCTCTCTCTCTCTCTCTCTCTCTCTCTCTCTCTCTCTCTCTCTCTCTCTCTCCTAACCAAAATTAAAAACAAAGGTTTAATAGCATCTTTAAGTCGGTGAAAAGTATTGATGCAAAATTTGTTCCTAATAGTTCACTTTAAAATGGAAATAAGTATCCATTCTTAATCAGACAACGGCTGGCTTTGAAGCAGCAGTGTATCTCCCTTCTCTCCTGCATGCACAGGTTGTTCTGGAGGTAGGATTCTGTATGCTCAACCTTATCTTTAAAACAGAATTGGCATGGTGTAGATACCACGGTAACTGTAGCTAACCTTTCTAATCTTTCCCAGACACACTGCAGATAACTATGACAACTAAGCAAGCAAAAGTATGCCCACCCCATCCCACACAGGCAAAGGAAGGAAGGGGGGGTCTTAAAAATGCAATTAGTGTGTCCTTAAAAAATACATTAAAGAGAGCTATATATGGCTGTCTCCCAAAATAGGAGAATTTTAAATTGACTTTGCCCTAGAGCCAAAACTAATGTTTTCTATACATTGGGGTTTGTAAGAAAGTAGGAACAACATATTTTTATGTCCCTGGAGAAATCTTTACTTCCTATCTGTGCCTGTAACATGCAGATTGGAAATAGTCTATTATTTGAGTCTTGGTACCAAGGGCAGCAAAGTAAATTTGTGCCAACATGTTGATGAAAGTAAGTAGTTCAAATGGCACATTCCCTCTCATATACGATAGTCATTATAAATTGAAAATTATCTTTTACTATGTAAGATAATGCAGTGGTGAATTTATTTTCCCATGTTTTATTGAAAATAGATTCTTGGCTCACATGATACATCCGGACAATGGTTTCCCCTCACTCCACTCCTCCCAGCTCACCTCCACACATCTCTCACCCAGATCCACTCTAGATTCGCTCTCAGTATGAGTCCCTTCAGAAAAAAAGCAGACTCTAAGAGATGTCAGCTAAACAGGACAAACCAAAATACAATAAAACAAGTCAAAAGTCCTCATATGAAGGCTGGCCAAGGACACCCAATGGGATGAAAAGAATCTCAAAAGCAGGCAAAAGAATCAGAGATCCTCCTGCTCCCATTGTTAGGAGTCCTATAAAAACACAAAGCTGATAGCCATAGCATATACACAGAGGATATGGTGCAGACTCACACTGGCCCGGTGATTGCTGCTCTGAGCCCCTCTAAGCCCTACTTGGTTGATTTGGTTGGCCATGTTGTCCTGGTGTCCTCTAACTCACTAACTCCTAGAGTCTTTCCTCTCCTTCTTCTACAGGGTTCAAAAGCAGAAGGACCCAATGGTAACTTAGAATTTAGACACTTTCTATGTTCAATGTCTGTCTATGGGCCTCTTCACCGACTTCCTTCTTCTGTTGGAGAAAGCCTCTCTGATGATGACTGCACAGGTTGCAGGTCTATGAGTAAAGCAGAAGATTGCTAGGAATCATTTCATTGGTTTTTGTTTTTTGGTTTTCTTAATTTATTATTTTGTGTGGGAACCTTGTATATATGGAAGCCAGAGCACAGTTCCTAATGTCTTTCCTCGGGTGTCATCTACTTTTATTTTTTAAAATGGATAGCTCATTGTTAAAAACAAAACAAAATAAAAAGGCAAAATACCTTAGCAAATAAGGTGTTCTGGCTGACTATTGAGCCCCCAGATTCTACCTTCTCTACCTTTCCCTGCCTCTTCAACACAGGGTTTATAAGTATGTCTGCCTTTGTAATGTAGGTTATGTGCTCCAACTTGTAGGGTAATCAATTTACAAACAGAACTGTTTCCCCAGCTATGATGTTTAAGTTTACCAATATGTATTGTCTTATTAATAGTTGACATGTATGTTTTTGTTCATAGTGTTAATTATGAAGTGAATTCCATATCTAAAGAATACCCTTGAGAGACATAAGGGCCCAGGGAATGGAGAGTCCTGGTGGAGTGTGGGGGTATATGTGGGTGGAAATATCCTCTTGGAGAAAGGGTTTGGGGGAGGAAGAATGGGATGAGGAACTGTTGAAGTGGAAAACAGGGGGGATAATGACTGAATTGTAAAAATTGATTAAACATGGTAAAAGAAAAAAAGATCTGTTTGCAATCTATGCATAGGTATTGTTAGTTCTTCATCTTTGTTGAATGAGCCTAAGATACTATAAACCATTATTGGACACTTACATAAAGAGAAGTTTATTTGGTTGAAAGCCAATTTATTTATTTATTTATTTATTTTACACTACATATTTTATCCCCCCCCAATCCACCCTCCAACTCTTCTACATCCCAGACCCCCTCCTCACGTAGATGTTCCCACCTACCACCCCACCTTACCTCTAAACTCCCAGAGGCCTCGAGTCTCTTGAAGGTCAGGTGCATCATCTCTGAATGAACACAGACCCGGCAGTCCTCTACTGTATGTGTGTTGGGGGCCTCATGTCAGCTGGTGTATGCTGCCTGTTTGGCGGTCCAGTGTTTGAGGGATCTCATGGGTCCAGATTAATTGAGACTGCTGGTCCTCATACAGGGTTGCCCTTCTCTTCAGCTTCTTTCAGCCTTCCCTAATTCAACAACAGGGTTCAGCTGCTTCTGTTCTTTGGTTGGGTGCAAATATCTGTATTCGACTCTTTCAGCTGCTTGTGGATCTTCTGGAGTGCGATCATTGTAGGTCCCTTTTGTGAGTGCTCCATAGCCTCAGTAATAGTGTCAGGCCTTGGGACCTCCCCTTGAGTTGGATCCCACTTTGGGCCTCTCACTGGGCCTTCTTTTCCTCAGGCTCCAATCCATTTCCATCCCTGTAATTCTTTCAGACAGGAATAATTAAGAGTCAGAGTTGTGACTATGGAATGGTCACCCTCTCCCTCATTTGATGAGCCAAATTTTGTATATAAATATTCACATTCTGGATATTTTTCTTGAACAACCTTTAAATGCATTATTTCATCACATCAAGTGTAAGTATTCTATTTTATCCCAAAGATATTGGAAAAGAAAATCAAACCATTTGTATATCAACTCCAAGGGCTAGAGTTGTCACTAAAATCCAATTATTCTTTTCTAGTACCTGTAAAACAACTCACTATTGTCAAATTGAAGTTTTAGTTTCTTCAAGATAATCGAAAAACCAAAAAAAAAAAAAGATAATCTTAGATGCATGGAGAGTCTGAACTGTAAGCTGCATTTCCTACTGATGTAAAGAAGTAGAGTGCACAAGGCAGGAGGTTTCTCAGTGCTGACATCCCTGCCTCCCCTACAAATTGTCTGTTTCAGGATATTTTCTTGCAGGCTAGATATTGTAAGGCCAATTTACCTAAAACTTTATGGGCTTCAAATTCACACTGTTTTAGGATGGATGGCATCTTGTAAAAGATCTGGAAACTAAATGAGTGAAGGTGTTGGGCTATGAATAGTAGACCTATGGAGAGGTTAGCCCTGGTTTCAAGGACAGCTTCTCGAAGTGAGGCTCTCAACACCTCCTTTGCTCTATTCTGTGTGTGCCTCTCTTGATTGTCATGATGTCTATCTGATGACTATTCTACAAAGTGTTTAAATATGTTCACATTCCTACTAAATACTTCCTTTACCCCATCCATCTTTACCTCCAGCTAACATCTATCTCCCAGTACTCCCCATGCACAACTGCCAGAGTGTGGTGTGCATTGTCTTCATCATGTATCTACTATGTTACCTCTCTCTCTCTCTCTCTCTCTCTCTCTCTCTCCTCCTTCCCCCCCTTTTATTTACTGTTCAGTTCAGTCCAGAGACTTATTTTCTCAGATGCTTAACTGAGCCCACAACTTAATAAAATGTTTAATATGAAGTAAGTGACTAGAGAGATTGAGTGGAACGTAAGTCATGGGAGTTAAGGTCTTGCACATTCATCTAAACAAACTTTAGGAAACATGAGATCTTTAAGCTCCCACTTTCACCTTGCTTTGAAGAACAAAATGGTCTTTTGATCTTTGTTTTCACTCCTGAGATGAGGTCGTCTATACTTAGTACTTACTGACATATGAGACCTGTTATTTCATAACCTCATCAAGCTCTTTTAGGATATCTTCTAGCTGCAATATATTTTTTCTATTTAAAATTTTAACTTATGGTTTTTCTTGTATAAAAGCTACACTGGTTGCAGCCTACCAAGACTGTAAACTCAAGATTTTCCTGGAAACATTTCATTGGATTTCTATCTCTTTTGTAACATTCTGTTTACTAGTGTTATGAATCCTTAATTTTCAGTACATGCCTGAACCCAAAATTCTTTCAGTAAAGGATAACTTGCTTCCTTTGAGAAATTACATTAAAAAACAAAACAAAACAAACAAATAACAAACAAAAATACTGTGATACCTTTCACTGCTTGATTCACTTTTCCTTTTCCTTTTAGTTACATATTTCAAATTCTGTCAAAATATTATGATGTGTGGAAATAGCTTTGCTTTCTCTTTGTAAGATTCTGCCACTAGATTTAAAGCTCAAAACTTTGGGGAAGTTTATTGAAAAAATACTCTATATTTTGAGACCTGCACTGATTCAAATTAAAACTACATCCATAGTTGAGTTACAGACTTTTTCTTTTCTTTGATTTCTATCAGAAGATAATTAATATTCCATTGATTTTTTTATCTTCCTCATACTAATTACAAATCATCTCTACAACTTGGATGCTTTCCCCAGGGCTTTGTACCATCTTTGGGGAATATTTTCAAATCCTAGAATTTTATGAAACATGCCCATCAGAAATTATCATCTCCATTATGAATTCCTTAGAATTGTATCCCAGGAGAGAGGTTGGCATATAGCAAATAAGCCAGGAAGAATTTCAATAAAATTAATGTCATAAATATGGGAAGAACAAACAAGAGTTGTTTTGAATGTTGCATGCCTCTGGTGCATAGAGAAGCACAAAGCCAAATGTCAATTGTTTTCAGTACTTTAAAAACAAAAACAAAAACAAAAAAACACTTAGAACTCTTGAAATCCCACGGATTTTCACTGTCAGCCTGATTCCTTAAAAGTAACAATCATGGTGAGTGGGAATAGAATCTACAGGCAAAATTTGTTTCCTGTTCCCTCATAACGTTGCTTCTGATGTGTATGGAGAACAGAGACACACAATTGAAGAAGCTTTCCTTGGGTTTGAAACTTCCATATAGCTTTCAGATGTGTTTTCTAATTTGTTTAAATGAAAGACAAATAATCAACATTTTCTTTCATAAGAATTTAAAGCTAATGACTACCCCGTGTGTATGGCCATATTTTTTCTTGCAGAGTGCTTTATTTAAGGACTAAAATACCTTATTTTTCATTTGCCAATATCTAATTTGGATTATGGTATACAACTGTGAGAAAACTTCCATAGCTCATTTTTAGGAAATAAGTGGGTTTCCCATTATTTATCCAATAATTAATGCCCTACAATATTTACTAGTAACATGATTTATCATGCAAAAGCAATCAAATTGTATGATAATAAGAAAAAATGCCTCCATGATTATATGCTACAGTATGGTAAAGGGGTATCTATCATTTTTCCCACCTAATATATTAGAGGATCACAGTGCAATCAGTTTGTATATCTTGCCTGACATCTCAACTCATAGGTGATCAAGCCAAGATTTAAAGCAGGTGTCTTAGTTAGGTTTTTACTGCTGTGAACAGCCACCATGACCAAGGTAAGTCTTATCAAGCACAACATTTAATTGGGGCTGGCTTACAGGTTCAGAGGTTCAGTCCATTATTATCAAGGCAGGAACATGGCAGAATCTAGGCAGGCATGGTGCAGGCAGAGCTGAGAGTTCTACATCTTCATATGAAGGCTGCTAGTGGAAGACTGGCTTCCAGGCAGCTAGGGTGAGGGTCTTAAGCCAACACCCACAGTGACACACCTACTCCAATAAGGCCACACCTTCTAATCTTGCCACACCCTGGGCAGAGCATATACAAACCATCACAGTAGCTCAGACAGCTTCGTGGTCTTCACTTCTAATTTGACAACAATCATAACATATTAAGATGTAGTTCTCTCTGACCAGTGGGTTATGCAATAGATCTAGGTCTATGGCTTTGATTAGGTTAGTAATTGGTATTCTTAGTTCTATTCTTATTTCCTTTTCCCACATGCATGGACAAAAATGAGTGTCATATTATTCTCATCTATTGAAAAGGAGAGTAATAATATCCACCTCATAGGGCTTTCATTAAGTTTAAATGACCAAATATATTTCCGAGCACGCAGAGTGGTGTTAAGTACTTGCTAAGCAGAACCTGAATGGCCACACTTTTATTCCTATGTAAGTCTTTATGGAGGACATAGGTTCAATGGTTTTTGCCCTGTGAGAGGTTCTATTTGAAAGTTCTGCCTACCACTTTCACTTTCTAGAATGTAGGGAATTTTTATGAAGAAATGCCACTGGCAACTACATTTGTTAATAGAACAAACAAAAGATGACAAAATAGGCTAACCCCCTAGACACTGTCTCACTGAAGTCTCCCTTTACTTATCAATAAATTTATTGTTTACCAATGCCTTATGCTTTTGAGAAAATGTCACCCACCATATATAACCTATTGAATCAGCACATAGACCACGGTATGAAAAGCAATCACAAGTTATACTTTATTTTGTTTCATTTTTATTTCTTTCTAGGACCTGTCTCTTATTAGAAAAACTTGAGTCTGCATGGGAGATGAGGTGGGGAAGAACAGGGAGTAGTGGAGAGATTAAAAACTTTAATGAGGGCATATTATAAGAAAAATATATTTTATTTTTTTTTATTTTCTAAGTTTTTTTAATTTACATTCAAAATCATTTCCCCTTTCCCGTATCCTCCCTCCCCGAAAGTCCCATAAGCCCCCTTCCCTCCCTCTTTTCCCCATTCAACCCCCACTTGCTTCTCTGTCCTGGCATTCCCCTACATCCAGTCTTTCCAGGACCAGGGGTCTCTCCTTCCATCTTCTTAGAAATCTATTGATATGTGAATTGTGTCTTGGGTATTCCGAGATTCTGGGTTAATATCCCCTTATGAGTGACTGCATACCATGTGTGTTCTTTTGTGATTGGGTTACCACACTAAGGATGATATTTTCAAGTTCTGACCATTTGCCTAGGAATTTCGTGAATTCATTGTTTTTAATTGCAAAATATATTTTAATAACAAGGGAGAAATGTGGATTAAATTGTTGTGGCTGCCTATTTAAATATACTTTGAAATTCACCTGCTGTAAACTGTATGGCTTCTTTAAGCTTTTTGAGTCTTCTGATTTATGAAGAACTGTCAAAAAAAATGGAATGGCTCTGACCTCTTCAACTTTTGGTCTTATATGCTTTGATGAATGTGAATTTGATATGATAGCAGACGCTAACACCATCAGCATAAAACTATTGTGCAGGAAGCCGAAAGTATTCCTTTTGTGAGTCCTTAACCTCTTATTTATAAGCACAGAATAAGACCAGCATTACACAAAGTACTGTAATATCTTACATATAAATAGGATTTTGTTTTTATATGACTTAGTATCGCATCCTATAGTCATAATGACATATTAACAAAATTAACATATCCTTTGAAAAATATGTGCATACTGTAGACATACAATGATCAAAAATATATAGTTCAGATGTGACTATGTGCCCACAGTTAATAGCCAGTAGCTCAACACCTAGAGCAGTGATTGATTTCATAAGGGCACAGAGGTTCCTGAATTGAAGTTGACCTAAAGTGAGTTTCACAGGTGTTTCTGTCACACAATTAAGAAGCAAATAGACATCTTGGCATCTCCAATGATCTTCCACTGATCTCCCTTGCCTGGAGTTTAAAGTTAGATTTAAAACATTTTGATTTGCCTCATTAACTTTTAAAGTATGCTTTGAAGTTGTTTTCTTATTATTAAGGTAAATTGAGTTCACTAAAAAAGAGGGCAAATAAAAAGACAAAATATTTAAGATTTTTTTATCTATGCTTTGATAATTTCATCCAATGTATTTTGAGCAGCTTCATCTCCCTTTAACTCCTCTCATCTACCATCTACTGGCTCTTTGCTCAGTTTCAACTTAAGCATTTGTATTAGCCAGGGTTCTATAGAGTCAGAGAATTTATGGAATGTCTCTCTATATTGAGGGAATTTATTGTGATGACTTCCAGTCTGTAGTCCAACTAACCCAACAAAATGGCAGCTGTTGATGGGAAATCCAAGAATCTAGTAGCTGGTCAGTCCCACGAGGCTAGTTATTTAAGCTGGTCTTCTATAGAATTAAGTTCCAACAGATGTGCTGTCTGGTAAGTGCAAGTACTTCATCTTCCTTCTTCCAATGTCCTTATGTAGGCCTCCAGCAAAAGGTGTGGCCTAGATTAAAGGTGTCTACCACCATGCCTGGATCTGGGACATGCTTTGTCTGAGGCTGACCTTGAACTCAGAGATCTTCTTGCCTCAGTCTCTGAAGATTAAAGGAGTGTACTACCTTGCCTGGGCCTAAGCTTTTCATGGCCACTATGCCTTAAGATCTCCATGCCATGACTCAGATCAGAAACTTGTGTTTTCCAGCCTCAAGATCTAGATCACAAGAGGCAGGCAAATTACTGAGATCGAGGCCAGCCTGGTCTACATTGTGGGTTCCAGGAGAGCCAGGAATATGCAGAGAAACCCTGTCTCGAAAAACCAAAAAAAAAAAAAAAAAAAAAAAAGATCTAGATCACAGGTGTGCCCTCTAATTCTGGATTGTAGTTCCTTCCAGATATAGTCAACTTGACATCCAGGAATAGAAATTACAGCATTATTAATGTATCTTTCTGGCTTGTTTCAGTTTGTCTTTTCCTCTGTGTATTTAAAATGTTAACCACTGCTGTTGAAATTGTAAGCAGTATTTGAATTATTAGATTTTTTTCAGTCTTCATCTCTTTCAAATAGTCCCATTGTTCTTAACTTGATATAATATATCACTCAACAGAAGACATATAAAATTGTATGGGGAGCCGATGAGGCTAGAAAAGGTTAGAGGTATAAGACTGCAAGTCAGTCTGTTCCCCTTCACGTACACTTACAAGTACAAGTACTATTACAGAGTAGTTAGTAATTTTTTTTATGAACTTAGAACAGACTCAAGCATACCTGGGGGAGAGAATCTCAATTGAAAAATAGCATCCATTAGATTGTCAAAAGAGTTTGTCTGTTGGATCTTATCTAGATTAGAATGCCTAACCCACTATGGGTGGTCCTATCCCTAATCAGGTGGGTCTGACCTGTATAAGAGAAATACTTGTTTAGCTCTGTACCCCATTTTTTAATAGGGTTACGTGCCTCTCTGGAGTTTAACTTCTTGAGTTCTTTGTATATATTGGATATTAGCCCTCTGTCGGATGTAGGGTTGGTAAAGATCATTTCCCAGTTAGTTGGTTGACGCTTTGTCTTTTTGACAGTGTCTTTTGCCTTGCAAAAACTTTGTAATTTAATGAGGTCCCATTTGTCAATTCTTGATCTTAGAGCATAAGCTATTGGAGTTCTCACCTGAAGAATATCTAATGACTGAGAAGCACCTAAAGAAATGTTCATCATCCTTAGTCATTAGGGAAATGCAAATCAAAACAACCCTGAGATTCCATCTCACACCAGTCAGGATGGCTAAGATCAAAAACACAGGAGACAGCAGTTGTTGGCGAGGATGTGGAGAAAGAGGAACACTCCTCCACTGCTGGTGGGATTGCAAGCTGGTACAACCACTCTGGAAAGCAGTCTGGCGGTTCCTCAGAAAACTGGGCATGACACTCCCAGAGGATCCAGTTATACCACTCCTGGGCATATACCCAGAGGCTTTCCCTGCATGCAATAAGGACACATGCTCCACTATGTTCATAGCAGCCTTATTTATAATAGCCAGAAGCTGGAAAGAACCCAGATGGCCCTCAATGGAGGAATGGATTCAGAAGATGTGGTATATTTACACAATGGAATACTACTCTGAAATTAAAAACAATGAATTCACGAAATTTCTAGGCAAGTGGTCAGAACTTGAAAATATCATCCTTAGTGAGGTAACCCAATCACAAAAGAACACACATGGTATGCAGTCACTGATAAGGGGATATTAACCCAGAATCTCAGAATACCCTAGATACAATTCACATATCAAAAGATTTCCAAGAAGGTAGAAGGAGAGACCCCTGGTCCTGGAAAGACTGGATGTAGGGGAATGCCAAGACAGAGAAGTGAGAGGGGGTTGAATGGGGAAAAGAGGGAAGGAAGGGGGACTTATGGGACTTTCGGGGAGGGAGGATACGGGAAAGGGGAAATGATTTTGAATGTAAATAAAAAAACCCTTAGAAAATAATAAAAAAAGAGAGAAATACTTGAGTAGGTCCAAGAAACACCCCATTGTCTTTCATGGTCTCTCCTTCAGTTTCTGTTTCCAGCTCACTCTTGAATTCCTGCCTTAAATTTCCTCAGTGATGGAATATGTCAGAAAAGTGTATGTCAAATAAGCCTTTTTTCTCCAAATTTATTTGGGTCTATGTTTTAATCACAGCAACAGAAAGCAAACTATCTCTCATGAAAACCCAGTGAGTGTGTGTATAGGTATAACTGGCTGATGGTTTGAAACTTTTGTCTTTCCTTGCCTGATAGAAGTGGGGGTTTTAAGTTTATGGTTAGATAACCTAAGGCTATGGAGAAGAGTGAGGTTATGGTTACACATTTGACTCTTGTAAGGATATTTGTGTTTACCCAAACCTTTCTTCTTTTTTTTTTTTTAATTTAATTTAATTTTATTTTTTTAATTTACATTCCAAATCACTTCCCCTTTCCCGTTTCCTCCCTCCCCGAAAGTCCCATAAGCCCCCTTCCCTCCCTCTTTTCTCTGTTCAACCCCCTCTCATTACTCTGTCCTGGCGTTCCCCTACATCCAGTCTTTCCAGGACCAGGGGTCTCTCCTTCCATCTTTTTAGAAATCTATTGATATGCTGATTGTGTCTAGGGTATTCTGAGATTCTGGGTCAATATCCCCTTATCAGTGACTTCATACCATGTGTGATCTTTTGTGATTGGGTTACCTCACTAAGGATGATATTTTCAAGTTCTGACCATTTGCCTAGGAATTTCGTGAATTCATTGTTTTTAATTGCAGAGTAGTATTCCATTGTGTAAATATACCACATCTTCTGAATCCATTCCTCCGTTGAGGAGCTAAAACCATCCAGTGGAAAAAAGATAGCCTTTTCAACAAATGGTGCTGGCTCAGCTGGAGGTCAACATGCAGAAGAATGCAAATTGACCCATCCTTATCTCCTTGCACTAAGCTCAATTCTAAGTGGATCAAAGATCTCCACATAAAACCAGACACACTGAAACTAATAGAAGGGAAACTAGGGAAGAACCTTGAACATATGGGCACAGGGGAGAATTTCCTGAACAGAACTCCAATAGCTTATACTCTAAGATCAAGAATAGACAAATGGGACCTCATTAAATTACAAAGTTTTTGCAAGGCAAAAGACACCGTCAAAAAGACAAAGCGGCAACCAACTAACTGGGAAATGATCTTTACCAACCTTACATCCGACAGAGGGCTAATATCCAAGATATACAAAGAACTCAAGAAGTTAAACTCCAGAGAGGCAAGTAACCCTATTAAAAAATGGGGTACAGAGCTACACAAAGAGTTCTCACCTGAAGAATATCTAATGGCTGAGAAGCACCTAAAGAGATGTTCATCATCCTTAGTCATTAGGGAAATGCAAATCAAAACAACCCTGAGATTCCATCTCACACCAGTCAGGATGGCTAAGATCAAAAACACAGGAGACAGCAGTTGTTGGCGAGGATGTGGAGAAAGAGGAACACTCCTCCACTGCTGGTGGAATTGCAGGCTGGTACAACCACTCTGGAAAGCAGTCTGGCGGCTCCTCAGAAAACTGGGCATGACACTTCCGGAGGATCCGGCTATACCACTCCTGGGCATATACCCAGAGACTTTACCTGCATGCAATAAGGACACATGCTCCACTATATTCATAGCAGCCTTATTTATAATAGCCAGAAGCTGGAAAGAACCCAAACCTTTCTTCTTAACATCTCTCAACACCATCTGCTGTCTCTTTATGAATTACCCCCTTTTTATCTCATAGAAAACACAATTTCTCTATGGGTTCAAATTTACTTAGTTTTAGACACGCACACACACACACACACACACAATTCAAATACTATAATCATCATGACATCTTCTATTTGCCAAGTATTGAGTACAACATAGGATGTATAGAAAACATTCCTCCTCAGGTACTATCTGTCTTAGTTTTTGAGTCTTTCATTGGTACTGGAACCAAGCTGCCCAGCAAACCCCAAGGATTCTTCTGTATATTTCCCCAGTTCTGGGATTGTTGGCATATGTTGTAGACCCCGGCTCTTTAATGTGGCTGCCATGAATACAACCTAGGTTCTTATGTTTGCATGGAAAGCACTTTACCAAATAAGCTATTGTTCAAGCCCCCAATTAGTACATTTATAATTGAATAAACAACTAAGATGTTGGTATAACTAGGACATCTTATGGGACTTTCGGGGAGGGAGGAAACGGGAAAGGGGAAGTGATTTGGAATGTAAATTAAAAAAATAAAATAAAATAAATAATAAAAAAGATATACTCAGTATTAATTTAGGGTAGGGTTTTCAGAAAGGAAATAGTGTATTCAGTACCATATTAGCTAACTTTTAACCATAGAAACAAATCTCCAAAAAATTATGGAGAGAAAGAATAGCAAAAGCAAGCAGGAACTAAGATCCTGTTTCCTTATAGCAAATCATTATTCATCCCTCCAGCAGATGAAGTACAGCTGATTGCTTTGTACTCCATTGGGCACATGTAAAAATTTGAGGCTCATCCAAACCAGAAGGATTAAGTCATGATCTCTAGGGGTGTCCAGTCCATTAGTGTTTTGGTTTAGTTGCTTCTATGTACTGAATATAATGATAGTGTGTTATGTAGTACTGTGGCGGACTCAGGCTCAGTATTCCAAAAGGAGGGGAGAGTCTGTTTACACATATATACAAGCTTCACATTAAGATGCTTGTGTAACTAGCTTGAACTGTCTTTATCACTGAAGCTACGGGGAATTCTGGAGGCTGTTTAAAGCTAGAAACCTCTGGATGATTTTTTTTTTCAGAAGAAGGCTCTTGTCATGGGAATACATAGAATTATTAAAATTGTCATGCATCAAATAGATTTCAAGAAATATAAAGGATTGTAGTTAATGTAATAGCCATGATTACAAATAATAGCTTGATGAATTAATATTTGTTGTAGATTGCAATGCATTTTATTTATGTTTCTTGAAGGGTTCATCATTAGAGAAGAGTTCATTGTGCTTATTCACAGAGAAGTTAATCAAAGTTCAATGGTTTCTGGATGGACTGACTAGTTTCCAGACTGACTGTAATCCAATGGCTTTGCTCATTTGCTCACAGCTTTCTGAAGTGCTGACCACTGTATAGGGAGATAAAACATCTGACCAGGCCTGGTGGGCTAGTAAGGACACCCTTCCAAAGACAGCAGACTTTTAATAGGGATATTTGGGTAGTTTGCTAGGCATATCTCTTATGAACCTGCTTTAAGATCTCAAAGATATGTCAGACCAATAAAAATATCCACTAGGCATAGTTAAAAGATATTTCTCTTCTCTCATTCAGATGAAACGGAGTATAAAAAGCAAATTTCCAAATTTGAGTATAGAGACAGTGTAACAAGGAAGATAAAAGTGCATAACTAATTAGCAATACTAAACTTCGTTAATTGTTCACTGGGTTTCCTTCTCCAAAGTGTGAAGTATTAAATATTCATTTGATTTTCATGCTTTTTCCTTCACAACTCCAATTTCATTAAATGCTTATATGATGAAATCAGTCATTAAATTGTAGCTTTAAAAGTTAATTTAAAAGTGTGTGATCAGGTCAGTATTTGTATACAGTTTTTATTAGCTTGTAATTTATTTCTTTATTTGCTTTTCTTTGAAGAATTAATAGTAATGGAGACTTGTACTAGCAACAAAATGTAATTTTTACTGTTGTTATTACAGAATTTTTTTAATTAAAGAGTTTCCAGATTTGACAAGCAATTTGGCTTTACTTATTTTAAATATATCTTTAATATCTTGAATCAATAATATTAATAATACATGGTGACTCTTCTGATTTCTTCTGAGTAAAGTTTATGCAAAAGTTATACAAACTTAAACTTTAATGGATAATATCATATAATGGCCCTTATAGAACTTAGAGCTTTTGATGATTCTCCACAATCCCTCTTACATAAATTATCAGTGTTAATAAAATCTAACTGAAATAAATGCTTTAATTTGGTTGTTTTAGAAGGCAGAACTCTACAAAAGATCATATATATTTACACTGGATTATGACTAAGGGATTTATCATGTAATAGCTTATAGATTACTAGTGAAATAACCTAACCTGATATCACGTATTCTGCTATCATCTTATTTATAACAATTAGCAAATGACTCTAGTTTTGTTAAGAAAATGTTCTCAGATGTCTATAATATATGAGTAATATTTTCTTTCAAAATAACTCATGCAAGAGGGACTAATTAAGCATTTGTATAAACCACTATGCCATTAACCTCAGAGCTCAAACCGTGTCCATAATGGGCAGTGTCCTTGCTTATAAGGAACTCAAATTTCAGAAGAAACTGGAAGTATCAGAGTGAACAACAACAGAAATGTAATAAGAGTAGTTAAAAAAATAGTCTGTGTGTGTGTATATCTGTATGTGTTTGTGTCTGTGTATGTGTGTGTGTATGTGTGTGCATATGTGTGCATATGTGTGCATGTGTGTGTCTGTGTGTATGTGTGTGTGTGCCTGTGTGTGTGTGTGTGTGTGTGTGTGTGTGTGTGTGTGTACTTTTTGACATACAGAGTAGAATATGGACTCTTCTGCTTCTTTCCTTCACACTTAGAGGCAGGGTCTCTTATTGAACCCTGAATCTGCCTCATTGGTCTTCCTGACTCTGTCAAACCCCATCTGCATTCCCATAGGAGTATGGATGTGTGACACTCTAGATGTTACTTGGGTTCTGGGACTCCAAATTCAAACTTATTTCCTCGGGTTCTACATCAAATATATTTACTGACTGAATCATTGCCCAAGCCCTAAGACAAAGTTTTGAAGAAAGAATTGCCATGTAAAGAAATTAAAAGATAGAAGTATAATGGCCTGCCTAATTAGACTGAGGATCCAGTATAGGCCTCTGGAAGGTCACACACACACACACACACACACACACACACACACACACACTTCAGTTTAGTGAGACACCCTGTCTCTAAGCATAGGGTGATAAAACAGAGTAGTACATAGCCTCTGTTGTCTATTCCACACCTATGAAAACACTCACACACACACACACAAACACACACACACACACACACACACACACACACCTCATTTGTCTTCCCGACTCTGTGAAGTCCCATCCACATTCCAAGCTATAGGATCATGGGTGTGTGGCATTCTAGATCTTAGTTGGATAGTAGGAAGATTTTAGAAAGAGGAACTCAGTAGGAAAAACAAAATGCCCTAAAACAGATTACAGGTAACAGTAGTAAAACATTGTCCCACGTAGTACTTTAACACCTTAGTGTGAAGCATATACATCTAGTCCTTTCCTAAATGATCCTCACAGTAGTTCTGTGAAGTATTGTTACTGATTCTGCTAAACACCAGAAGAAACTGAAATTAGAGAAATTCAACAAATTGTCAAAGGTCAAAAGTAGCAGCCTCATTATAGGACATTTAAAATGTATACACACTATTATCTTTTCCTAACAATGTAGAGTCATAATAATGAAGTTCTTAGGAATGTAGTGATCCTTAGAAACAGCAAATGTTTGGATTGAAGAGAAAAGCAGATGCAAATACTTGGATCTAAAAATAAGAAGGTAGTCTCCAGGCTCCCCATTTGGAACTCTCTATGAGAGGGCAAATTATCACCTCTCAAGCTGTGTGGACTGTGTGGAGTGCTGAGCTCCTGGAAAACGTCACACAGAAACCCAGCAGAGTGAGGATTGTTAATAGATTTTATTAATTCACAACACATTTGTTAAGTGCTTACTCCTTGCCAGGAACCATGATGATGGGGTATGGAAACAAACTGTAATGAAAGAATTATAACTACAGAATGTCGTTAGTGGTTGGTGACATTAGTCACATTATTATAAGTGGTGCTCATTGCTTTGTATACATTTATTTACATGGTCTACTTATGTCAGAATAAATCATGTGTGTTTCTGCGTAATTTGCTTTGAGAAAATCTTGTTGTATTTGTAAGCCACAGAAAATAGATGCTGTGAACTTATTTGGTGAATGGTATGTTAGTAATGACTCGTAGAGTATGTATTCTGTGAAGGTCATAAATAACAGCCTGATAGACAGAGTTTCTCTGTTGAAGATTGCAGCCCCAACAATTGCCTGAATGGAGGCACACACCCTTCCTAGAGTGTATGTGGCCATGCCTTTCCTGAGACAGGCGTTAGAGGAAAAGAGGCATCTCTACCTGATTCTGTGTCTGACTAGTAGCAACCTATCTGGTGAGTCATGGGGAAAATATAAACAGTCCAGCATCTCTGTTACAGGAAAGTTGGATTTTTGTTACTGTTTGTTTGTATTGCTTTGTTTTGTTTTTGTTTTTGGTGTGTGTGTATGTGTGTGTGTGTGTGTGTGTGTGTGTGTGTGTGTGTGTACACTGTGAACCAAGTTTAAGAATCTCCTGTAAATGGGAAAGACTTCCCATGAAGGGATTGAGATACCAACCTAGACACAAAATCTTCAGCCTATAATTTGTCCTGCCTACAAGTTGGGCAGGGGTAAGATGGAGTGGAAATTGAGGGAGGAGCCAACCAATGACTGGCCCAGCTTGAGGTCCGTGCTATGAAAGGGAGCCCACCCCTGACACTGTTAATGCTGTTCTGCTATATTTGCAAACAGGAGCCTAGCAACTGTCATCAGAGATGCTTCACCCAGCAACTGATGGAAACAGATGCAGAGACCCACAGCCAAACATTATGAGGAGCTTGGGGAATCCTGCAGAAGATGGGTAGGGAAGGATTGCAGGAGACAGAGGGGTCAAGGATAACACAAGGAAACCTACAGAATCAACTAACCTGGGCCCATAGAGGCCCCTAAAAGACTGAACCACTGTAGTGGTTTGAATAGGTTTGGCCCCCATAGACTCATGTGTTTGAATGCTTGGCCCACAAGGAGTGATACTATTAGGAGATGTGTCCTTGTTTTGTCAGGAATCAATGGGAGAAGAGGCCCTTGGTCCTGTGAAGGCTTAATGCCCCAGTGTAGGGAAATGCGAGGGTGGGGATGTGGGAGTGGGTGGGTTGATGGGGGAACACCCTCATAGAAACAGGGGAAGGGTGGATGGAATGGGGGGGTTCTGGGGAGAAATGTGGAAAGGGGATAACATTTGAAATGTAAATAAAAAAATAATCCAATAAAAAATAAGTGTGCCCTTGTTGGAAGAAGTGTATCACTGTGGAGGTGTGCTTTGCCAGTCCGTCCCCTCCTGTCTGCCTGTGGATCAAGATGTAGAACTCTCAGCTCCTCCAGCACCATGCAAAAAAAAAAAAAAAGAATCTCATTAGAAGAACTTGCCTACAATCTGATGTTATTAAGCTCAGTATTTCTAAATTTTGAAGAGAAGATATCATTCCTTCAATGCTTTAACTTTTTGTCTCTACCTGGGTTTATATAAAGGAAAGTTGCCTTACTAGAAATTAAGTTCCTGAGAATGTCCTTAAATAAACCTTGCTTTTGGCATTTCATCACCCACTTAAATGCCATCTGATACTAGGCAATAAATTTAGTCATCCTAAGTCTTGGTTATTTTATACATAAAATTAAATAGTTAGAACGAAACCTATTAGATCAAAAGGGAATTTTGGGCAGTGACAGGAGAGTAATTTATTCAAATCAAGGATAAGTTATTGTATGGGTATAGGTGTGATAGAACCTTAATAAAATATTATGTCAGAAATATGAATACTATATGGACATTGCTTTCCCCTCTCTTTTCTCCCTACATTAGTGTTATCTTTCTCAATTTATACCTTTGCATCCTATCTTCTACCAAGTAATGAAGAACATGGGTGACAATCATTTTCTTTAAATATTCAATATATTTCTTTTAAAATTTATAAAACAAGACTGAACTCTATTATTTAGCTTCTTTCCCACAAATAATCTCAATGCATGAATTTGGACCTGGATCCTCCCATATAAGGAATGTTGATAGACTTTCTTGATACAGTGCATCAGATTTAGGGGGTGGAGGAGGACTGAACAAGTTCCCTAAGTGAAGCTCTGGCAATATTCAGTAGGAGTCTAACTGACCATATTCTATATATCCTATTATAAAAAAAAAATTATGTTGCATTGGGCCTGATTGATTCATGGCCTGCAGAGATGAACCTGACTGGGGTCTATCTGGTGCTTAGTTATTGATGTGAAGAAGCACCATGTCCATGCCAACTTTTGTGAGAGAAAGCATTTAATTGAAGGCTTGCATAGAGTTTCTAATTAGTCCATTATCATTATGGCAGGAAACATCAGATCAGGCAGGCGGGCAAAGGGCTCACATCCTAAGACACATAAAAATTCAAGAAGATGAGGTCTGGAATGAGCTGTGAAACTCCAAAACCAACTCCCAGAGATGTGTCCTCCAACAAGGCCACACCTACTAATCCTTCACAAAGGGTTCCACTAACTGGTAGCTAAGAATTAAAATAAATGAGCCTATTGAATCTGTTTACACTCAAACCACCACACTAGAGAGTAAAGAAAAAAACAGATGGATAGACATGCAAAAACAAACAAACAAACCAAAAACCAAATCAAAAATCTTATTTTTGGGTGGAATAGGATTTCTGATGGAGAAATTTTAGCACGTTGGAAACTCGGAGTATTAATTTTATAGAACTGAGCAGAGAAGAGGAGGCTATCTCATCGAGAGGAGCAAGGAGCTGGGTTGTTCTTACATGCAGATAAAAAAAGGAGGTAGGGTTCATGGTATACAGATGGATCAAAGAGCAAGTTGAACTAAACTTGATGGGAAGAGTCTTTATAGGGCAGCTGTTGTCAGACAATAAATATCCAGGGATAGGAAGCTATTACAATTTATACACATGCTATCCACATCCACATATGAGCCAAGAGGAAGGTTTTGACATTTCCCTCTGAGCATCACCCAGGGGGAAGAATTTGCTGCTCTTCCATGGGCTGGAGCTGTAAATTCCTTGATATGGCTGTGTCCAAGTCAACAGTGCACACTTACTAAAGAGTCCACTTCCTCAGGGCTTCCACCACTAACGAGAATATTGTGTTGTATCTTTGGAACAAGTCCTTTGTTACTACTGTATGGCTGACAGTGTTTGCATGCTAATAGTCAATGTTATCATATCTTAACATATGCATTCATTTTTTTATGCTATCTATTTAAAAACTTGCTTGGATACCAGAAACATTCACCAGGAATGCATAGTTAATGTTTCTGACATACTTACGTTCAATATATATTAATATTATTTTGATATAGAACTAAATAAAATCCCTAAGAATATCTTGGCTCTTGGTTTCAAGCTTAATCTTTTAAAACTAAATTAAAATTAAGATCTCATTTTATCTTCATATTATTTTTTAGTTTTGATATAGTTTCAATATGTATTAATAATAATATTTATTATGTGTTAATAATATTTGATACATACCAATAATAATGTTTAAAGTCTAACACTATTCCTTGGAGAGGTGTCAGACTCTAGGTGCTAACAAGGTGCTAATAACAGGGTCAGAATTTTACATAAATGAGTGGGTAGATGTTGGATTGTCCCCTGGTACAAAAAGCATTTTGCTTTTCACACATTTAGATTTATTGCTAAGAAGTATGTGTGTGTGCATGTGTATGAGCATGCATATGTTTGTGTATGGGTCTGAGCATGCCTAAGTGTGCAAGTTCATCACATACATTTCAAGAAACAAAATATTCACATGTGTGTGGAAATACCCAGTATAATAATAGGGCATTTTATGAATGGCGCATACTCTAAAATACTTTAAAAACATACTTTAAGATATCTCAAATATAATATCTTAATGAATATTTTAGAGCTGTTAGAATGTAAAGAACTGATGTAGGCAAGAAATATCACCTATGTAACATTTAGTTTGTACCTTGAGATACAACATGCAACACTTGAAGCAAAAGGGAATGTTCACTGAGGAACAAAGTAAACAGTAGCCATCAGTTTGAGATGAGGAAGGACGTAAAGAACTGTGAGGGAAAATACACATGTCTTCTCTACTCTCACCATCCATCACTGTGGCTGAGATTTCACCAGCATGTACAACACTGCTGTAACTTTGCACAGGACAAATACCAAGATTCAGATTATATATTTACACATTGCTAAAATTGTATACGTAGCAATGATGTCCTTTCTAACATCGTCAGTTTTCCGAATTAGAGATGATTTAGAAAGAAGTGACTTTACAGCTTTCAATGCACAAATATGTTAAAATATATTTTGAATGAAATAAGAATTTTTATTATGTTTTTATACATATTATTAGCCCAAAAGAGTGAAGTTTTAAACTGACTTACAGGTTGTTAATCCGATTTTTTTAATGGATATTTTATTTATTTACATTTCAAATGTTATCCTCTTTCCTGTTTTCCCCAATGGAAACTCCCTATTCCATCCTCCCTCCCCCTGCTTTTATGAGGGTGCTCCCCCCACCCATCTACCCACTCCTGCTTCCTTGACCTTGCATTCCCCTACACTAGGGCATCAAGCCTTCCCAGGAGCAAAGGCCTCTCCTCCCATTGATGGCCCACAAGACCATCCTCTGGTACATATGTGGCTGGAGCCATGGGTCACTCCATGTGTACTCTTTAGTTGGTGATTTAGTCCCTGGGAGCTCTGGGGGTTCTGGTTGGTTGATATTATTGTTCTTCCTATGGGTTGCAAACCCCTTCACCTCCTCCAGTCCTTCCCCTAGCTCCTCCATTGGGGTCCCTGTACTCAGTCTGATGGTTGGCTGTGAGCATCCGCCTCTGTATTTGTCAGGTTCTGGCAGAGCCTCTCAGGGGACAGCCATATATAGTAATAAAGGTCCTGAAACTCAAGGCCTAAGTAAACCTTGCTGGCATTGATCAACTCCTCCATATAACTCCATCTGTTTTATAACTCTTACTTGTTTTTGTGACTCTTTAAAGGGTTTCCAAACCATTGCCTTCAAGCCAAGTTAAATTATTTTTAAACGGTGTATTTAATGAAACATTGGATTATATTTTTCATGAAGATTATAGTATACTGATACACTGTATCCCTTTACTCTTAGTCTTGAAATTCTATCAAAAAAATGGTCAGAACTTGAAAATATCATCCTTAGTGAGGTAACCCAATCACAAAAGAACACACATGGTATGCAGTCACTGATAAGGGGATATTGACCCAGAATCTCAGAATACCCTAGACACAATCCGCATATCAATAGATTTCTAAGAAGATGGAAGGAGAGACCCCTGGTCCTGGAAAGACTGGATGTAGGGGAATACCAGGACAGAGAAACGAGAGGGGGTTGAATGGAGAAAAGAGGGAGGGAAGGGGGCTTATGGGAAAGGGGAAATGATTTTGAATGTAAATAAAAAAAACTTAGAAAAACAAAACAAACAAACAAACAAACAAAAAAAACCAAACAAACAAACAAAAAAAAAGGACATACTCACAAAATAAAACTCATCACAAAATATAAAAAAAAAAAAGCAGACAATGTTTGTTTTGTCTAATTTAATTTTTATATATTTGTCTATGCATTTATTATTCATGTCTTCACTTGCAGTCCTTTTATACGACAAAGTATTATTTTCATGACTCCTATTTGTAACAACAAAAATTAAATGATGTTACTTCCTAAATGAGTAAACTACCCATTTATCAGTACTGTCAATGGACACATATATTCTAATATAAAACTTCATGTAACAAATGGGCACAGTAGAAGTTAGGCAATGCTTGCCTATGGTCAGAAGAAGTGTATATAAGCTGGTACTTCCTATGTGGCAGCAATCTCACTTTTTACATATGTCCATGCAAGCAGTCAATATTCACTAGTACATTCATTTTGCCACCATGTAATTAGTTTTATGTGGAATGCTGTTTCAGCTTTAGAAATATAAGAATTTTTTTTTTTTTTGTAAAATTCCTAAGATCATGGCCAAGAAATTTCTTCCCTTCAGGCTTCTAACATGGCTATTGGAACCCATTTTGTAGAAAATTGCTACTCTTACAGAAAGTCAAAAGTACTTTGAAAAACTGCAGCTATTTCCTCCCATAATGGTAGTCTTTAATAAAAACGCTGTATTCTAATACCCACATATGCCATTTTACTATGCCAACGTATGCAAATGCTCTCATAAAATATTATTTTATAGTCATCTTTATTTCCCAATTTCTTTCCTCAGAATCTTCATTTATTACTTTAATTTTAACATCATTTGTACAATATTGCCACATTTAACAAGCAAATAAAACTCTCCTTGAATTCTTCTCCTTGTTTCTTAAAAATTAAACATGCAAGACAGTTTAGGGAGAGAATTTAGACAAATACAAGTATATAAATATTTAACAATTTTTTTACTTAAGCGACTTCATTGGCTTATGTGTAATCTATAAGTAAAGGTGGAATTTTAAAGTTACGTTTTTCTGCATGGATCCAATATGGACTCTTAGGTGCTAAACATTCCCTTTGGATGAGAACTAGGCCTTAAAAGCAGTTGTATCAGAAAAATGTCAGTGACTGCAAGTACTTCATAAATATAAAAAATTGCCTTGCTTTTCTCTATAAGGAATTCATCTTTTACTGGTATAATTATTCTCAGGATTCTTTCTTAGGTACAGTCAACATTGATGATACAGCGCCTCACTGTATATACAACGTTAAGGACATCTGCAGCTTGCCAGATAAAGTCCTTCATACTTGCCTGTTATTACTGCCTATGAGGAGTAGCAGCATATAAAAACCCCACTAGACAGCCATTCAGTTGCATGCATTTCTTCTTAACTTTCCCTAGAAATACAATGTTCTCTATGGTTTAATATATGCAAGGGTTGTAAATATTTACAAAATCCATTGCAGACAATCCAAACAGGGCCCAAACAGCACAGTTTTTTGGTGTGAGATGCAGAAAGGTAAATTTTTAAGGCAGTGGTTTTTGAAGACCCATTCACAAGGACTTTTCTCTTAGTCAATCAATATGCTTTTTGAATAATTATTTTACACTGAAGATCAGGCAGAGTCTTCATTGACAGGTTTAATGTTAGTAGCAGTTTGATAAAGCGAGAACTATGTGATATGTGATTATTGTTGATACAAAATCAGAACTGTGCCCTTACTTTGTATTACTAAGTTATTGCATAATTTATCCTGGAAGAGTGTCTCTACAGAGATATATTTTAGATTATACTTCCTTGGTCTATTTTTAAATATCTCAGTGGGTTAAGACAGTTACTTCTTTGTGTGCCTTGTAATAATTGTTTTAGAAAATTCCAGTACTATATACAGAAGCACACAGCACAAATATTTAATTGTGCTTATGTCTTATAGCCTGCAGGCCGAGTGCAGTTTTACTGCTCACTGACAGTATACCCCTACCCCCACCTCAGCCCTTTTCATTTGCTTCAGCAATTGACTTACAGAAAATGTCTCTACTTAATCAACATAACCTTCTGCAGCTCTTTCACATCCTTGCTCTGTGAGCCATGAATGTCAGGAACATTTTATAACATCCTGTGGAGGCTTTTGTAGTACTGATGAAAAAACGAGACGTTGAGGTGGGCACATTTTGTCTAACACTGATGTTAGAGAGTAGATTGATGTTTTTACTCTAAAAAGGCAAGGAGCAATGACACAGAATATTCTAAAGAATAATTTTAGGAACATCTGCAAGGGACCTATTGAATGATCACAGAAATACACAAATAAAATTCAATTTAAGTGGATGTTCCAAAACATCTCAGATGAGATATTTTCCATATAACATAAAGCAACATCTTGACAGTTCAGAGATGATGGGTAGGAAACCAAGGAGAGGCTGTTTCTGGTTTCACAAATGACAGAGAAATACTGAATACAGTTTCTGAAATACCAGTGATATGATATTTCTGAAATTTCTTTCTTTTCATTTTTTCTTTTTTAAAAGAGATTTATTCATTTTATTTATATGACTACACAGTAGCTATCTTCAGAAACAACAGAGGAGGGCATCAGATCACCATTACATGGTGAGCTACCATGTTGTTGCTGGGAATTGAACTCAGTACCTCTAAAAGAGTAGACAGTGCACTTAACTGCTGAGCCATCTCTCCAGTCCTCAAATATTTCTTAAAGAATCATCTTTTACTTTTTGTCATTTATGATAAAACGAGAATCCATTAAAGATGAATCGTTTAACTTGTGCTACGCAAAGGCACACTAGCATAACTTCATTTAAGAGATTTAATCCACAGTGCTTTGAGAGGCAAATGTGAAAATGAAGGACATGAGTATATCCTCCATGAGAATCAACATATGGACAATATTTCAAATATAAATCTGAGTATATGTTATTTGGGAAAAATAGATTATATACTCCTTTAAAAGAGTTATTAAACTACCTTTATTATATACAGAATCAACTTAGGCCTGCTTTGTAAAGGATCAAAAATCTGTGCTAAATTCCTTTCTTTGCAGATTTGTGTCTCTTTCTGATATATGAGTTGAATAATATGTGGTCATACATTTATATTCCTATAGTATTTATAACAATTATTAATGAACATTTCATTGTATTATTTTCATTTTTATATTCTGGACAATAATTAGCTTTTATCTGTCTACCATTAACTAATAAAATAGAATGCTTTGTGCATTCAGTAAAGGAAAACTTAGGAAATGTGAATCTAGTTAAAATAATATTTAAATTAATCTTCTATGCCAAAGTAATATTAATAAGCTTCTTGCTTGGATTTAAATACTTTACAAGATGTATTTACCAGGTACAAAGATGAATAACTAAAAGCATCTATGATAGTATTTGTTTGCTTTGTAATTATTATCATAATATTTATTCCTCAGTAATTATTCCTCAGTTGAGAATTCTTTGTTTAGCTCTGTACCCCATTTTTAATTGGGTTATACAGAGACAAAGTGTGGAACAGAGACAGAAGCAAAGGTCATCCAGAGACTGCCCCACTTGGGGATCCATCCCATATACAGTTACCAAACCCAGATAATATTGTGGGTGCCAACAAGTGCTTACCAACAGGGGCCTGATGTAGCTGTCTCCTGAGAGACTCTGCCAGTGCTTGACAAATACAGAGGGGAATGCTCTCAGCAGACCATTGGACTGAGCCCTAGGTCCCCAATGGAGGAGCTAGAGAAAGGATCCAAGGACCTAAAGAGGTTTGCAACTCCATAGGTGGAACAACAATATGAACCAACCAGTACCCCCAGAGCTCCCAGGGGCTAAACCACCAACCAAAGAGTACACATGGAGGGACCCATGGCTCCAGCCGCATATGTAGCAGAGCATGGCCTTATTGGACATCAATGAGAGGAGAGGCTCTTGGTCCTGTGAAGACTCATTGCCCCGGTGTAGGGCAATGCCAGGATAGGGAAGTGGAATTGGGTAGGTTAGGGAGCAGGGGGATGGGGGATGAGAAAGGGGGTTTTTGGAGGGCAAATGAGGAAAGAGGATAACATTTCAAATGTAAATAAAGAAAATACCTAATAAAAATTTTTAAAAATGAGAAAACAAAGAAAATATTTATTATAACATTATATTTAACAACATAAAATGGAAAGAATCAATAATAGAGAGAAATTGATGTTTTGAAACAGACTGAAATCACCTTTATATACTGACAGAATTTAAATAATTGTACTTTAAAGGACCACTGATTATACATCATTACTTGGGCTGTAAATCATTAGCATTAGCATAATTAATACTATACTAACAATAATCTTAAATAGTAATACTTTAGCAGTATATACTAGTATCAAACCCATTATTAGTAAGAGCATTGTTAGTGCTAGTGTACTATTTTAACATGATTAATTTTTGCAAAATTAGTGCTTGCTAGCAAATGAAGATACAGCTTGAATACAGATTACTTGTGAATAGTGAGTCCTTTCAGATGTTGTAATTTTATTAATAGCAAAAATAGCAATGTTTTTATATGATTGAAATGTATACAATGAAATTATAAAGCCATTTTAAACCTGAAAACAAATCATCCAATATTAATTGTAAGTTCATTCTCTACACATTTACAGCCTTTTACTTTCTTTTAATGTAGATAAGTTTTAGCTCAACAAATTTGTATCTTCCACCATGTTTATGATCAAGTTAATATAAAACAAATATAGTAATAACGTGTTTTTTGCCACTCACCAAGAATGATCTGTATTTTTCTATTTAACTTATACTTTGAAGTATTAAAAAATTGGCCAGGACTAAGAGTAAACTTTGGGGAACTTGAAACAAGTTGAAATCAAAAATGCTTTATGCAATTAAAAAGATGATAATCCTGACAATGTGAAGTAATCACAGTCACTACTCACCATGAAATGAGCTGTTTGTTTGATTGCTTGTTTGTTACAGTGTTTAAGGAACCTATCCCTAGAACAGGTGCTTTGTCTAAACAGATGCATGTTCTGATATTTGATTTTCATCAAAGACATTCTCTCCCTTTTGTGTAATTATTACCAAATATGAATTTGAAAACAATCCAGATTTGAGTCATGCTTGTCATCTTACAAACTGGGTAGTACTGTGGATTAATTTGATTTCCCATGCTTTGGGTGGCTCCCTTGAAATAGCAGTGCAAATCTGCACTCTCTCATTGTTTGTGTACAAATGGTAAGTTATTAATGCCTGTGAAAATATCTCATAATTATCTGGAACTTACATAGAAAAAATTCCTTTAATATTTATTATTACGGTTTCATAAAAATTAAATATGTAAAAGAGAAAGATTTCTGTATTTACCAGATGATTCTTTGTATAAGGTTCTATTACGGGAGACCTATTTTGTATCAGAGTTATAAATTATGACATGTGACATATATATGTTGTGATGGTTTGTATATGCTTGTCCCATGGAGTGGCACTATTAGAAGGTGTGGCCTTGTTGGAGGAAGTGTGTCACTGTAGGGTTGGGCTTAGAGATCTTCCTCTTAGATGCCTGAAGATGCCCAGTCTGTTCCTGGTTTCCTTTGAGTAAAGGTGTAGAACCCTCAGCTCCTCCTGCACCATGCCTGCCTGGATGTTGCCATGCTTCTGCCTTGGTGACAATGGACTAAACCTCTGAACCTGTAAGCCAGCCCCAAGTAAATGTCTTTTATAAAACTTTCATTGGTCATTGGTGTCTGTTCACAGCAGTAAAACCCAAACTAATACATATGTATATATGTATTTTCTGCCCCAGAAGTAATCTGATATTTATTGTGATATCATTGCTTAAGAAATGTAGGAAAGTACATTTAATAGGAAAGGAAGCAAAACAGAAAGAGTAGGTCATAAGAAAAACTAGTGGAAATGGAGAGAAAGAAGAAAGAAGGGAGGGAGGGAGAGACAGACAGAAAAAACAGAGATAAAGACACACATACAGAAACAGACAGACAAACGGACGGATGGACGGATGGACGGAGGGAGGGAGGGACGGAGGGACGGAGGGAGGGAGGGACGGAGGGACGGAGGGACGTAGAGAGGAAGAGAAGGAGAGAGAGGCAAAGACAGAGACAGCGAATTCTCTGTGAGTGATTTTGACTTTCCCTGACAGGAGCGTGAAGCAGTAAAAGAAATAATTAGCAGGAGAGATAAAAAGAGCATACTGGGAAAGAGGAAAAGGAACAGTTAGTCTGGTAAGCCTGGAATATTTGGAAAGGAAAGAGATTTTAAGATTTATTTTTCTTTTATGTATATGAGTATTTTGCTTGCTCGATGCATGGATGTGCATATATCCATGGACATCAGAAGATGGTTTCAGAACCCTCAGGAACTGGAGTTATAGATGATTGTAAGCCACCAGATGGGTGCTGGGAGCAAACCCGGAGTCCTCCAAAAGAACAGTAATAACCACTTAACAACTAGAACCCCGTTCCCTCCTCCAGAAGCTGTGTTCTAGTGTAGCTTCGGTCGCAAAAGGAATTTGATATAATTAAATGCAGAAAACAAGGTTAACGAAACAGTTGCTAGGACAGATAAAAATGAAAATCATTGCCTCAAGTATGGTGACTCAAGTCTTTGTGACAAACGTTTCAGTATTTCAGCAATTAGTCTGGAAATAATTATGATTAAATAATTAATAATGCTATTTGAATGTAATATGGCTTAATCCAATTATCAAGAAGATCTTTAATGTCCCTCGGAATTTCTATCTTGATGGACTATTTTATTTATTAGTCCCAGCCAAGACAGTGAGGATGGAAGATCATCATCATATTTTATTATTTGGTAATTGCTGAATGCCATCAGAATAATAGGCTTTGTTCTATGAGCCACTGAGTCCTTACAGAAAAAGAGGAGATAAAATAGAAGAAATAAGATTTGTATGGAGAACATAAATCTAAAAGAATAGATTTTACAAAGGATTATGAAATGTAAGGAATTTACAGATACTTGAACTTCATAAAAACGGGAATTTCATATACGAAACACAGAATGTTGAATTTATAAACAAGCATATAACATTCTAAGAGTATAACACTGATAACTTCAGTTTTCTGTTTGCTTCTATAAAAACGTGTTTTAGGTCTGAGCAAGGTGTGGCTCAGCTGGTAGATAATGTTAATATGTAAAATTTTCCAAATATAAATTTTGACTTAAATTGGAATTTTAAAGCTCCCTCCAAAATGAAAATTATTTAAACTAAATTAAACCATGGAGTCGCCACTAAAATAAATAACAAAAACACTTGCTGGTTGTAATGAATACACTTGTAATCCCAGGACCGAGAAGGCAGTGGGAGCAGACACAAGTTTGAGGTCAGCAGGACATATCTTCCATCTTCTAACATTTTTCATCATTGCGTATTTAGTATTGCAGTGAAGTATTCTTTGTAGATTATATTTTAGCTTAAGTATTATAAAATAAAGAATACATTTAAGTTCTACACTTAAGATTATAAGCAAAACGTCACATATTTCTAGCTACAGTATTGTGACTTAAAGAGCTATTACATCAGTGTACTAATAGAAAAATTAAATAAAATCTTACTTTTTCTCCATAATATATTTATTTATCTTATTCCAATTTTCAGGTGAAGATTTTACACACACACACACACACACACGTATATATGTGTATAGTATATGTACACATATATTAAAATTACCTAAGTAAATTAGAACATATGAAAACCTTATAAGACTTTAATATTTTTTTGATTGCAATTCAAACCAACCAACTTTTAGGATTATTATAAAAGACAAACATCAAATTGTAATTATAATTAAATATTATATATGATATGAACAATTACATGTAATCATGTAATTATTTTTAAAATAGAGAACTTATTTTTGTTTCAAAATATGAATTTTGTATAACTAATAGCTTTCACTTCCTTCTGACCTCTTGGACCCAAGAAAAACCATGCACAATGAGATATGACCACAGAGATACAGTTCAATATGTAGTTATTTCCAAGTGGCTCGTCTATACTGAAAATGCTGAAATGTAAAGGAAAAATTAAAAGGCCTAACATATAATTAGTTCAATGATTATTTCATTTTATTTTCCATCTCATTCTACTGACTGTTGCAGTAATTGTATTAAATATTATATTCCAGTCTTCCCAAGACAGCTCACGGCTTGAAGAAAGCCTCAATAGCCTATACCAATTAATGTGTCCTTACAAAATAAATATAGCTTGTCTTTGGAAAAAGAATTGAATTAACTAAAACCATTAATTAGTACTTTAAAAAATGCTTAGGAAGATTTTTCTAGTGTACAGTACTTTAGTATCTAAAGTTTTAAGAACTTTAGGAAAAAAAAACCACAGATGGTGGCTGATTGTGTTGGCTACACACAGCATTCTTAAACCTGTTGCCTTTTAGAATTACCTATAAGATGTTAGAAAATAGAAACCTTGTCTAGTACTATGAGGCAGTATGAACCTATGAAACCACACTGAATATTGTCTTAGAAAACTCTGCCTGATCAAATGATTCTAAAGCCCCTTGAACATTAATCATAACATAAATGAAATTATTCCCTCCAAGGAAAGTAAGAGCACACATTTTGATGGTATCCTCAGAATAACTTTAAACTTGTGCTATCAAGAACTTTAATTTTTTAATGTTTTAAGTTTTATGTTGAATTTGTAATAACTAACACCTCACAAATTTTGGCCCATTTTTCTCTTCCATTTAATATGTTGAATAACAGGGGGATAACCTATGTAGAATCACTTTAAATGAAATGATTTACTATTACATGAACTACAAACCATATTCCTTGAATTTTTATTTACATATGTATATTTGTGCAGTGTTTAGAATTCACTAAACAACAGTTTTAACAGTTTAGGGTTTTCATTTATTCTTCTGCACAGAGTCCAGTTTGTATCGTTCAACTACTCTAGACATTGCAGTCTGTTTTGGCATAGGGATGTCACCCATATTCCAGGTGTCACAGTGTAAAAGAAAACAGATTCTTTCTTTCTTGGCAGCCATTTAATCTCAGTAGCTCATCAGCTGGTGGTGTGATTTCACTACTACATTTTAAGTGCAGCTCTTTCTGCATTCTTTCACATCAAATAAGACATTTTATTCATAGCTAATTTAGATATATGGGGAAAAACTACTAGATTGAGAACCAGTTCTCTCGAGCTCTCCAGATTTTAGATTGAATATTAGGGATTCTTTGAGATGCATTTTCTTCTTTCTATACTCAGTTTTCTCATCTTCAAAGTGACAGGACCTGACTTTGGTATGATTTTCTTTGTTATGTAATTTTGGCTGCGATGAGTATAAATATTGTATGTTAGTGAATATTGTATGATAATCATCCATTGGCTATAGAGTTCCTCACTTCACATGAAATTATTTTTTCAATGAGTTACGTTACTTCTCATCATAATTGGGTACCCTGCACTCTAGTTATGAATTCTTCATAGAATATTTGGAAACATTTTTAAATATAAACTCATCAAGCTTCACATAATACATCTTGAAATAGTGGTATAGTCTCAGATGTTTCTTGAGATAAAGATGAAATCTGTGATATAGACTTGGACATTGTATAAATCCTTTCCAATTGTGAATAAATTTGTCACATAGCTTAATCAATAATTATCCCTGGGATTCTCAATAATCCTGTCCAATCTTGCCTCTGCACTAACTTTATGTCTGCCAGCAAAATGTCTTAGTTTTCTTACTCCCTTTGTTCAGTCAATTTGTACTAGACTCAATGTTTAAATCAATTGTTATTTTTTATCAGGAAAGATTTTTCTTAAGCCTAAATCAAAATTTCCTAAATTACCCTTTTAAATTATTCATTTACTTCTTAGCACTAACCTTAACTTCTGATTATGTATTAATTTGCTCAACCACATATCTCTTAATAATTCAAGTACCATGAACACAGACACTTTCTCTTTCTTTTTTCATCTCTAGAATTTAGAGTAGGCTGGGCATATTGAAGGTACTTATTAAAAACCTTTTAACTCGCATCACTGAACAAATAATTGGAGATACAGAATAACCTCTAAGAATAGGGGTTAAAATGATATAGGAAAGCATTTAAAGCTCTTCAGTTTATTGTTATGAGATTTCACTTGCTGTTGTAAAACAAGTTCACCATATTTTAACAAAGTGTGAATTCTTCTGGCCAACTCTTCTCACTTGCTTTGGCATGCGTATATCTTTCCCTAGAGACTTGAGCTCTACAGTCCTGTCTTCCCTATTTCTGTTATACTCAAAGCTCTTTTTATCCTATGAACATGGTGTGAGATAGATGATGGAAACTTCAAGGACAGAATGGATTCAGGGAGATTATATTTTGAGAACAGGTGAATTCCAGCTGAGACATTTGAGTACAATGGCATCATTACACTGTATTTCCTATCACTGCCTTTGCCCCATGGTATTTACAGAAGCAAGGCCTGGATAGTTTCAGTGAATTACTGCAGTTAATTCACCAGTGGGATGCATCAGAAAAATATGATTACATCGATTCCCAGTACACATATTATTTATTATATTTGGCAGAATTCATCTGTGATGTAATTTTTGTATAGACACTCATTGGTCCTTGGTCTATATGGACAATCTGATCATGGCTAAGTAGATGATACACTAAACAAAAAATTAGAGTCAGAAATAATGTAAAACTAAGTATTCTGGTTTGGCTAGAGTTCCAGAGTGGGATTTTTGTTTATTTTTCTTAACTTCAGGCTCCCTCATGTAAAATAATTACAGCAACATTCTTTCTTAAGTCTTTTGGAAGAATTAACCTTATACAAATGATAAAAAGCACCTATTGTGTCTAATAAACCCTAAGTCTTCAATAGATATCTACTGTCTCTATTAATACAATCCAAGCAACTAAAATGACTTTTCTAAACAAGAAGAGTAGATGCACATCTTTAGCTATTTCCAACTATGAATCAAATTACTAAGAGATGAATATTTAGCCAATTTAGAGAATTAATATACATGTCATATATTTTATCATAATAGCCTTATAACAGAAGCAAACTCTTTTCCTAACAAACAGAAAAAAGACAAATGATGCACTTTGCAGATCTATTGTTCAAGTTCTTTCTCATGAATAAATATTTTGATTGAACATTACTTAAAACTATACACTGCAGCTTATGCTTTTAGTGAATTTAACAGTGATGGAAGATTATTGCCTTTTGTACACAAACACCGAACTGATGAACTTACTACAACCTTATTATGTAGATGTTGCTGAACGCACGAGCCTACATTACTTGTCAATGCATTATCTCTGTGATTAGTGTCTATAGCCACTTCTCTCAGGAACTGTTTGTGTTTATCAGTTCTTGAGTATGCAGTTCCAGAAATCAATTAGTATTGATTTAAACTGTGGTTCAAAATGTTTCCCTCATTTCTTTTGTTGACTTTAATTGAAGTGATTTCATATCCTTAAAAAAGGTCATTGTTAGCTGAGAAATATAGTATGGATTAGATCATGGAGACTTTTCTTAAAAAATATTTCTATATTAACTCCCTTTGTATGTACCAACAATAAGTCAATGTGATAGAAAATGTGACAGATTCACAAAGAAACTTTATTTAATGTGTGGGTGTCTATTTTCTTCTCCTTATATGAAATTTGAGAAGAATACCATATCCAAGACAGGACTCTGTAATGTCAGAACCCAAACAGTATACAGAATTCTTATTGCTACTATTTATTAGGGAAACACCAGGAATAAATAGAATTTAAGAGCAATGATGATCATAGTTTGAACATAATTAGTTTTTGTCATGGAAAAGCAAAGTCTTAGGCATGCTTGTATCATAGAAAGAAGTATAGAATTATAAGCTGATTCTTAATTGTGAAATGATTAGACAGTTAAAGAACAGTAATAACATATACAGAGATGGACTTTTAAGAAATATTATAGCATATTCAAATTCTAAACTAAAAGTGAAAGTACTTATAAAAACTTTAGCTTCCACCAAAATCATAAATTTAAAATATTTACATTTTTGTCAATTTTCAGTGAATTTAGAGTTAATTTGTCTATATGATGAGAAATAGAGAAGGGGTTATGAAGGGAAGTTTTATTTTTTCCAAAATTTGTTTAAAAACTTTTCTTCCCCAACTTGTCAGCAATGATCTTCAAAGCTTAGAAGGAAAACTACTGGCTGAAAATATAAAGTTTATTTCTGAACTGATATACATGTTCCATCAATCTATTTATCTATATCTATTATATTGTGCCAGTACCATACATTGTTGGTAGGTAGTAATCTGAAAAAACCAAGAAGTATGAATTCTCTAATATTTCAATACTGATGTCACTGTCCTTTGAATTTCCATTTGAATTTTAATAATAACTTGTCATCTCATTTGAAATTTATGTAGGCATCATACTGAGAGTGTAGATCTGCTGGAAATGTACTGCAATAAAAATACTTCTAATTTTAACATCAGATATTTTTAAACATATTTGCATCCTTTATTTTATAATTCAACTTTTAGAGGTGAAATCTTGCACTGAATTTTTAAATTTTATTAAGTGAAATTGATTGTATTGTACATAAAATTATTTGACTAGTCATTTAAAATTTTTATTGCTTATGAAATTGTGATTTTTCTTTTGTTTCATTGTCATATATTCTTCAGTATGGATGAAACTATCTGAGAATTCATTTGTGTGTGTGTGTGTGTGTGTGTGTTTGCATTCTCTTGGAACAAAAGTTAATCCTCGACAAAATAATTGTTCTTGATCCTATATAAGTTTCCAAACTAAAGGCTTCAAAATAAACTCTAACTCCATCATTAGACCATCTACGGTAACTTCTAATAAAAGGGGAAAGGGTGGACATGTTATTTTCCCACAGTCTTTGAATAGGAGGAACAAAATCAAAAGTCAACTAATTGATAAACTCTGTCCCGTAGATGTCTAAAATAAATGTTTAAATTTTCATTTCTTTTCAAGAAACTGATTTTATTTGGTCAATACATACAATGATAAGACTTATCACAGGCATCTATTGACATTTACTAATTTTATTGCATGTCAGGCTTAATAATATTTTTGTTGGATAAATGTTAATATTCCATAGGCAGACGGATCAGACTTATATGTATATTAAAGTTTGATATTTTGGGGTTATAAAGAGCTTTTATAAATGCTGATATTAAAGCAGTTAATATTATATTTAACCTATTCTTCTATTTAAATGCACATATGCTCTGCATCCCCTCCTCTGTCTCTCTGTTTCTCTCTCCATTTCTCTCCATTTTTCTCTCTTTCCATTTCTCTCTCCATTTCTCTCTCTCTCAGTCTCTGTCTCTCTCTGTGTCTCTGTCTCTGTCTCTGTCTCTCTCTCTCTCTCCATTTCTCTCTCTCCCCGTCGTGTGTGTGTGTGTGTGTGTGTGTGTGTGTGTGTGTGTGTGTTTTCACTATTTAGACTAGATATTTTAGTATATTGGCAGGAAACATCATCTGAATACAGGCCACCTGAGTTGACTCCAGCTCTGCCTCTCCTGTGCCTTTTACTCTGGAAAAGTCATTTAATTTGTTGCTCAACAGGTTTTAAGATCTTTGACATGTTCCATGTTTTTCGTTTCTGTTGTTTTTATGTTTTGTTTTTAGCTTTCTTTTCTCTTTCTTGTTTTTTTTTTTTTTTGCTTTACTTTTTGCATTCTGATATCTGTATAATTAGATTCTATCCCTGCTTATACTTGGTTTCTTATTGGTGATCTCTCTAAATCAAGTTCGCAGAGAAACTTTTTTTTCATCTTTTGGCTTTGTCAGTCTCATTACCATGGACTTTTCTGTTCATTGGAAAATGTTGACCTACCATAATTCTTCTTTTAATAGTAGGTACTTACACATGTATTCAAGGCAGTCACATTTTATAAGAAGATAAAAGTTGTTGCCACTTCACCATGATTTCTTGTACTTACATAATGCCTTATATTTCATTTTTAAAATGTTTTAGTTGAAATGGATTTCCATCACTTTTCTGTGTTCATTTCTTCCTTTCAGCTCAAACCTTTTCATGATCTACAATTGCAAGGTGATATTCTTTTTGCCTTGATTAATGTCACTACACATACACACATAAGGATTACGTATTTTCACAAATGCAGATAGATACAAGCTATTTAATTTGTATTTGTTCCTTGAGTGTATATGGTTTCATGCCTGACATCTGCATTGAATAACCAATTAAAGAAAATCATCCCTGGAAATGGTTAATTCACCTTCTCCAAGCAATCATTAGTTGCTTGTAATCCTTTGTCTAGTGTGGGTCACCCCCAAAATTTCTGCTTCCATCTTAAAATGTCCATTGATTTTTGCCATTGTTTCAGTCTTGTTTATGCAGCCATTTTTAGGACAGGTTGTTTTACCACAGACATCCTAGTGTCCTGGCTCTGGTAATACCTTCTCCTCTTCTTCCTTGATGTTCCCCGATCTATGGACACAGGAACTATAATGTAGATGTATGCATTGTTGATGGTCTCCCTATAACCTGTTGATCTTTGCATCATGTTCAGTTGTGGATTCTGTGATGGTTTTCTGTGATGGCTCCTTTGAAGAGGGGTATTAGTTTCTCTTCTACCTATATAAGAATTTGCAGAAGTTTTCTTTCTGGGTCTTGGTTACATGTGTATTTCACAATTTCATCCCACAAGCCTGGAACCCAATTTTTAAATTGATTCATGGAGTGTTTCAGTAACTGTCTAATGATCATTGACAAAAATCTCAGATATGCAACCATGACATGGGTTTCTGGACCCCAGGCATGAGATTCTTCTATAGAAACAAAATGTCTAAGGCACATTACTTTTTTTTCAAGTGGTACCTCCTAAAAGATGAAACACAGATTGTAACTACCCAGGGAAGATATAATTTGTTTCTCAAAACCAAAAAGATTATAAAAATCAGAATACCAAAATGTCTGCTATAAGATTGTCTCTACTAGAAATGGCTGCATAAACAAGTCCTTTGAACAAAGACAATTTCAACAGACATGCTAAGGTGGAAAGAACTGGGAAAAGATGGTATCTCACAGGAAACTACATCTAGACAAACAACTAATGATTTCTGAACCAGGGAAGACTGCCCTCTCCCAAAGATGAGCCTGTAATTTGGTATCCAATACAAAATGGTCAGCCCTGAGACTATATGTAAACATAATCAACAAAAGCAGACTCTTCAGGTTTTATTTATATGTTTGTGCATATGTAACAATGATGGTCAAAGAGCAAGAGAGTATCAATTTAAGAGGGTACATGGGAGAGGGTAGAGGGTGGAAAGGGAAGGAGGGAAAAATGTAATTAAATTTTAATTAAAATTTATTAAATACAAAATACTGATGCATCTAAGTATCTACTTGTCTAGCTTTTTTTGTTCGATGTCTGTAATAACCACAAAGTAGACTGTGATTCTAATTAGATATATAAAAGGAACTTGTTCCTTCCTTTCTGGATATCTCTTAAAGGAGTAATGGAATATATTAAAACATCAAGCATCTCTTTATGGATATTGCACGCAGGATATATTTTAATATTTTTAACATCAAACCTATGCACATCGTATTCCAAATCCACGCATGCTAGCTCTCCTTGAAAGACACACAATGTTTTTCCTTATTTGCCAGCTGTCTTCGGAATTATTGCCAGACAAGCACCATATCTGTCTCTGTTACCTAGGGTCTTGAAAGCTGTTGTCTGTGAATGGCATGTGGAAATCCATTAAGTCACTTTACCCTCCTGAAAAGCTCCTTCATATATTATTTTTCAGGAAATTGGGGCACTATTCAGAGCCAACCAGAGGACTTCACATTTGCTTCTGTTGTGCTACATTTTAGAGAAAGTGTCTTTTAAACTTAATCAAATGGCTCTTTCCAACCCTCATATTCCTTTGTGGGTCTTGTTAAGGTAGAAAGGAGACTTTTCAGCAGTCACTTTGCGACTAGTCATTAGAATTCTTTTTCTGGCAAGATGTTTAACTCAAATTGAGGGAAAATTACCTAACGTTCCTTGGAGACCAATTGCTTCCAACCAGACTACTTATTAAATAATTCCAGTTCAGACCCACGATTGTTACAGGCACCTTCGTCATCACTTCACTGAGAACAAGCACATTTTTATTTCAACTGATCATTAAATTCTGTAAATTGATTCTGGCTCTGTGAAGTTGGGTAATAGTTCTTAGAAAGTGACTACGGGCTAAGTTCACTGATAAGCAATGAGAGCCTATGCTCATTTTGACCTTGACATCCCAAAGGGATCTTAATGAAATATAATCTATTTCAGTTGTTATAGAAGTTTTCACAGTTTCCACATCCTCTCTTCCTCACATCTTGCCAAATAGTTCTAATTGCTGTTTAAGTCCATATTTGACTGATTTAGGGAGTTATGTAGAAACACAGATAATAATCTCTTCTTGAAGGGTGACACAAATCTGAATCCTAGATATTTATAAATCTGTTTGACTCATATTGCATGTGAGACATATTAGGTAATATTAGTGTTGATTATAAAAATATCTGAAATAAAGACATTGCCTTCATGTTTATAGTGTTCAAGCAAAGAAATTGACTTTCCATCGAAAGGTAATTTTGTATGATTTGCCCTAATATTGTCAACTATTTAATTACTCCAACTATAATTTCATTACTCATAAAGGCAATAGTCCCACACTAAATTTTACACCCACACACACATGCAGATGCACATGCACACACACATGCACATGTACATGCACACGTACATACACACTCATTAAAGAGCTACTACCGGCAATGCAATTTCCAATAAAAGGTGTTTTCACACAATCTTGCATATACGTGTTTATATCTAAGTGTTGGTAAGGATCATCAATTCCATGTTTTTACAGAAAAGTGAGATTAGTAAAATCATGTACACAATTGAGTGAAGTGTCTCCTATCATATCACTGAGAGGGAAGCAATCCTACATGCATATGCAAAATACACAGATGGAGCATATAACTCAAACAGGACATAAACAGGTCATATTAATCATATGACCCTTTTTTATCCCATTTCAAGGAGTGAAACTGTTAACAATGAAAAAAATTAAAATCCATTATGCTGAACCATTGACAATGAGCTAATATATATATATATATATATATATATATATATATATGTAGAGAGAGAGAATATATATTAATATAAAATATAATATATATAAATATATATATATAACCTGGAATACTTTCTCACATTTCCACCCATCGTTCTAAATTCAGCAGTGATGCCCCTCATTTGAGAAAAATTTTTGTATTTTCTCTTCTCCAGGTAAGAAAAATGTTTTTTAATTAGATATATTCTTTATTTACATTTCAAATGTTGTCCTCTTTCCTGGTTCCCCACTCCCTGGAAAATCCCATAAGTCATCTCCCCTTCCCCAGTCAACCCTCCCCTGCTTCCCTGTCCTGGTATTCCCCTACACTACAACATCAAGTCTTTCCAGGACCAAGGACCTCTCCTCCCTTTGGTGTCTAACAAGGCCATCCTCTGCTGCCTATGTGTCTGGAGCCATGGGTAACTCCATGTGTACTCTTTGGTTGATAGTTTTTGCTCTGGGAGTACTGGTGGCTCATGCTGTTGTTCCTCCTGTGGCGCTGCAAACCCCTTCAGCTCCTTGGGTGCTTTCTCTAGCTTCCCCATTGGGGACCCTCTGCTCAGTTCAATGGCTGGCTGAGAGTGTCCCCCTCTGTATTTGTCATGCACTAGGAGAGCCTCCCATGTGATAGCTATATCTGACTCTGGTCAGCTAGCACTTGTGGGCATCCACAATAGTGTCTGGGTTTTGTAACTGTATATAGGATGGATCCCGGGGTGGGGTGGTCTCTGGATCGTCTTTCCCTCAGACTCTGCTACACCATTTGTCTCTGTATCTCCTTCTGTGGGTATTTTTTCCTCTTTCTACAAAGGAACCAAGGATTCATACTTTGTTCTTCCTCCTTCTTGGGCATCATTTGATATGTGCATTGTGTCTTGGGTATTCCAAGCTTCTGGTCTAATATCCACTTATCAGTGAGTGTATGCCATGTGTGTTCTTTTGTGATTGGGTTACCTCACTCAGGATGATATTTTCCAGTTCCATCCATTTGTCTAAGAATTTCATGAATTCATTGTTTTTAATGGCTGAATAGTACTCCATTGTGTATATATACCATATTTTTGTATCCATTCCTCCATTGAGGGGCATCTGGGTTCTTTCCATCTTCTGGAAACTGGGGAAGAGCCCTAAACACATGGGCACAGGGGAAAACCTACTGAACAGAACACCAATAGCCTATGCCCTAAGATCAAGAATTGACAAATGGGACTGCTTAAAATTACAAAGTTTCTGTAAGGCAAAGGACACTGTCAATAGGACAAAAGGGCAACCAACAAATTGGGAAAAGATCTTTACCAACCCTACATCTGACAGAGGGTTAATATCCAATATATACAAAGAACTCAAGAACTTAGACTCTAGAGTACCAAATAACCCTATTAAAAATGGGGTACAGAGCTAAACAAAGAATTTTCAAGTGAGGATTATCGAATGGCTGAGAAGCACCTAAAGAAATGTTTAACATCCTTAGTCATAAGGGAAATGCAAATCAAAACTACCCTGAGATTTCACCTCATGCTGGTCAGAATGGCTAAGATCAAAAACTCAGGAGACAGCAGGTGCTAGAGAGGGTGTGGAGAAAAAGGAACACTCCTCCACTGCTGGTGGGATTGCAAGCTGGTACAACCACTCTGGAAATCAGTTTGGCAGTTCCTTAGAAAACTGGGCATAATACTACTGGAGGACCCTGATATACCACTCCTGGGCTTATATCCAGAGGATTCTCCAGCATGTAGTAAGGACACATGCTCTGCTGTGTTCATAGCAGTCCTATTTATAATATCCAGAAGCTGGAAAGAAATGTTAAATGATATATTTGACCTGCATTTTATTGGATCTCCATTATCAATAACAATTAAACTCAATCAGGTCCCATTTACAATGTATATAAAATGCAAAAGGAGTCTAAAATTATCTATAGAGTCGTCTTTAGTTTTAATATTATGTAATAGCTGCTGCTCCTGAGGGAGAGCTTTGCAACAACTTGAAACTATGAACACAGATTGTTGGCATCTCTGTCAATTATTAATCTGGGCTCAATAACCAGTGCTTATCTATAAAATCTATGGCTTCTGTTAGTATACCAGAGTGACACATATAGTTTTTCCATTTTGTCTCCTATGTTTAGAAAACTTGTAACATATTTCCTACCTATTTGGCTTTATTGTTTATGGTTCATTTTATATTTTTGGCATCTGTGAATACTTAAGCATTATGTTCTCAATTCTATCTTCTTTTTTATGCCTTCTGGGTTTAATATGCTTTAATTGGTGATAAAAAATCTGAGAACTTTAAAATACACATTTGCATTTTTCTAGTATTTAAGCTGTTTATCTTTTCATGAACAACATTTTAATATCTTGTATTTATTTCCATTTAAAGTATCATGTAAAAATAATGACTTCTTCAGATGACTAACCAGTTCTCAAGTTGTTTATTGAATGTCTCACTCTGTATTTTTCACATTGTATCTGTAATGTGGGAAAGCCCTATGTACTGTGGAACTCATAAAAGATGGTGCTTTCAGTTGGCACAGGGTATCTGCTCCATACTTAGTACACTATCAAAGCATTACGGCTGTGTTCTATCTAGCAGGGAAATCCAGACCTGATACAACTTGATCCATTGCTTCTGTCTAGGAATCTCAGGTTCCTATTTCAATAGATTGGGAAGACCCGGAGTAAGAATGGAGAACAGTTTCAGCAGAGTTAAAATTCCACTGAAAGCAGGATAATTAGTTTCCTTTTCAGATTTATTGACATGTAAATAAAGATCTTTAGAGAAGTATTCATTTATATGTTCTATTCAATTAACTCACATACAGAGTTTTGAAAATGGGTAAATTATGTCATATATACTATTCACATAAAAAAATCAAAATTTTTAATTTTAAAACACTTAGAATGGATTCTGATTGCTACTCATAATGACTGTCTCTACCACGACGAATACTAATTGGTGGTGTTGACAGATGTGATTCTTTTTAACAGTATAAAAGAAACTTAATTGTATGTGGTGTTCTAGGACCATTTGTCAGTGTTACCTTATATTTCTTACCCATTTATACTCCAGTCCTCAGGGCTCAGGGTCCAGGGTGACTCATTTTAATTATGGTTGTGATGGACATTGAAATGAGTGTTGTAGTGTAATTGATCCTGAGAAGCACAAAGTAAATATGCTCTGTGGGAACATAGTTACCCCAGTGTCATATGAATAGTTGCTTGCTTACAGTAGCTGTCTTCTGGCCCTGGAATAAAATTTGTGTGTGCATCCATGACTTGTGTTTTCATGCCTGCACCCCCAGGAATTTTACATGGACCGTTTAGTTCCTGTCTCACGGTTTCATTTTATCCTTTCAAAAGTGTTAATCGATAGTTTGTTGAATAGAATTAAAAAAAATAGGCGTTTTTAGTCTGGAAGACACATAATTCCTTTAAATTAACGTAGTTTATTGGGAATGGAGGTTGCAAAGCCAAAATTGAGGCTCAGGTGGAAGAAAGAATAGACAAAAAAAAAATCTTAAAATATGTGAATATTAAAAGAGTGTGGCTTTAAAGGGAAGAAGAGGCATTCTTCTTTAAACTGGAGAGGGGCTTCATAATTGATGAATGAAAAAGAGAGGGGAGACAGTGGGAGGGAAAGAGAGAGAGAGAGAGAGAGAGAGAGAGAGAGAGAGAGAGAGAGAGAGAGAGAGAGAGATCCTCCTGCTACCTATCATTGCTCTTGCTTAGACAAATCCTTGCTCCCAGATTGTCCTGCAGAATAGGACAGAACTTTTTCTTCTCACTCTGTATCAGTCACTTTGGACCCAAGGAAAACATTCCTCCATCCCTGGCTCAAATGGAAGAGTGTCACAGCACACCATTTATCTCATATTATTACCCAAGATTTATAAGTGAGAATCACACTGTCTTTTGTTTTTCTCTCCTGTTTGTGAATCACACAATAAACACTCTAGAGATCACCATAGAAACCTCCATTTATGAGTCTATCATGAAAGCGAATGACACCTTACTCTTACTCTAGACTTGGAATTAGGGGAATGAGTTAACTTCACAGCTTAAACTATGGACAACATGAACTGAATATCTTAACTTTATTCTCTCTCCTGTTTTTACTAACTGTGATGGCTAATCATGTCTACATCTAGGTCAACTAAAACTCAAGCAGTTGTTTACATGTGGAGCAGTGGTTTTGGTCATATCATTTGAAGTGTGAAGACCTACCTAAATAATAATATTTGAGGTGAGAAAACATGCTCCAAATCTCGATTGCACATTCTTGAGGCAAGCCATGTAATAGGAAGAGGGAGGCTTTCTCTTTCTTGCCTGCTTTCCTTCACTCTTACTGATAAGTTCCTCATTCTGCTGCTGAGGTATTCGTTTCTTGATCTAATCTATTTGTTTGAATTTCAGTATGTGCTGAAGGCCAACTGAGACATGAGACCTCCAAGTTTGAAGTGTTCTTGACCTTTCTGTCATGATGCAGTCATTGTTGGATGAGCTTGGCCATATCCTGTAGGATGTGGTAAACACACACACACAGACACATACACACACACACACACGCGCGCGCACACACACACACACACACACACACACACACACATAAACACACATACACACATGTTCATTTTATTAGTTTTGTTACTCAGAACCCTGGCTAATACACTCAGCTTTCCTGTTTTTAAGTATTCTTTACTGGAAACAAGAATTTAATAATAGGCAATTGAAGTACTGTTACTGGAGATCTCAGAGTGGATTAGATCAAATTTTGTGTCATGATATTCATGCTTGATAAAGGAACATGATAATGATTTATTTAGAAACAGAAGAGATGAAAAATTTCCCAGGAGAATGAACAGACGTGAGACACTGAGGAGTGTAAGGAAGGAGTTTTGAAACCAGATGCAAAGAGTTTGGAAAATGGGAAAGGTGGGAATCTATCAAAAGTAGCTATTGGAAACACTGTAAGGAAAATACTTGCATTCTGAAAGTTTACAGTTGGAAAAAATGATGTAATTACATCTCTTTTTAAAATTATTATAGATTTAGAGGGAAAATCCTGTGTGAGATGAACAGGCTGAGATGCAATTTAAGGTGCAGTTGTGGAAATGATGGCCTGGTTTAGGAGCTGGTAGTTTACACTGAGACTGGACCTTATGTAATCACTGATAAGTAGCTATTAGCCAAAATGTACAGAATACCCAGGATACAACCCACAGACCATAAGAAGTTTAATAAGAAGGACGGCCCATGTGAGGATGCTTTAATCCCATTTAGAAGGGGGAACAAAATAATCCACAGGAGGCAGAGGGAGGGAGGTACCTTAGTGGGAGAGGGAAGGGGGAGGGGAGAGGAAATATATGCAGGAACAGGTATTGGGGGTTGGAGAACAAGAGAGAAGCCCAGAGGTTCAGGAGAAAGAACGGAAATATGCAGCTTCTGGGTGTGGGTAGGGGGTGGGGAATCCTCTAAAACGTCCCAGAGACCTGGGATGTAGAGAGTCCCAGGACTCAATGGGGGTGACCTTAGCCAAACTGCCCAACATTGGGGAGAGGGAATCTGAAGAAACTACCTCCAGTTGATAGACAGGTCCATAAGTGGAGGGACGGGGTAACCAACACATTGTCAAAATTTCTGGCCCAGAATTGTTCCTGTTTAAAAGAAATGCAAAGATAAAATGGAGGAGACCCTAAAGGAAAAGCTGTCCGGTTAATGGACCAACTTAGGATCCATCTCATGGGGGAGCCACCAAAGCCTGACACTATTACTGATGCTATGATGTGTCTACAGACTGGAACCTAGCATGATTGTCTTCTGAGAGACCCTACCACCAGAGACTGGCTGAGACAGATGCAGATACTTAAAACCAACCATTAGACCAAAGTCTGGGACTCCTATAGAAGAATTAGGAGAAAGACTGAAGGATCTGAAGGAAATTGCAATCCTATAGGAAGACCCAAAATCTCAACTAACTCAGACCCCCGGGAGCTCCCAGAGATTAAACCACCATCCAGAGAGCATACAGGGCCTGGTCCTAGGCCCCTGGGCACATATATAGCAAAGGATTGCCTTGTCTGGCTTCAGTAGGAAAGGATGCACCTAACCATGTAGAGACTTGAGGTCCCAAGAATGGGGCAATAGGGGAATACCTGGGGGTGGTTCAAGGAACAGGGGGAGCACCTCCTCAAAGGCAAGGGGTAGGGGAATAGGATGAAGAACTGTGGAAGTAGGGACTGGAAGGGGGGCAATATCTGTAATGTAAATAAGTAAACTATTTTTTATAAAAGAATAAGTTGTCTTTGACAGACATTGGCTGTGTGACTGGTGGGAGGAGTCAAGCCATTTGTGATTTCTCGATTTTTATTTGGAAAACTAGTGGAACACTTTTACCATCCTCTAAAACAGAAAAGTAACAGATTTATAAAATATACTTTTAAGATTTATTTTAACTATTCATCACATACATTTAAATAATCCTGCTCTGTTTTATTTTAAAACACCTCAGGTCAAAATCTGAAGAGTTCTGACTCTTGCCTCAAATTATCTTTGTTAAACTTACAGGCACACCACAGTATCTGAGTGGTAACTGTATCCATAAAGATGCTGTTACAGTGATAATGACGATGATAGTTGTAATATTAAAATATTTAATAAAAATGTTTGACTTGTATGAAATTTGGTCTAATGGATAAAGAGAAACTGTTTGGCAAAAGAAAGTATATGTCCATAGTGAAAGAAATAGACAAGAAATAAGGAAAAGGAAAAAAATTTAGCTAATGATAGCTTTGCTTTGTAATGTCTTTTCCTCATGCAGTGAGAAATGGCTTCACAAATACAAGAAAGAAATATGGTCAATTTTTAAAATGTAATTTGAAACTAGTATAAAATTATTACATACACACATTCTTGAGGGCCTTATACCTTAAGTTATAGTGAATAGAGTCTTCATGGTATGTATAAAAATAACAATTGCTAATAACAGTTGTTTTCATCTCTTTTCGGTGAGTTCCACATCTGAAGCTATTTCATATGTTTAGTTCTTAAAGTACTTAAGCAAGTTACTGAGAGTAATTTTTTTAAAAAATATTCAAAAATACTTAAAGAAATTAAATGATTTGTATGTCAAAATGAAAATAGAAATAGAACAAAAGAAAAAAGATAGAAAATTCCAAGGAAACACCAAATATTACCTTTCAAAGCCTAGGAGAGCCTCCTTTTAATTTCTGAATAGGAGGTGTGGGTCTTCTCTGTAAACATGTCTGCAGATCTGGGGAAATGCTGGCAAAGGGCTGACACTTGGGCTCCTTAGGGCAGAGCCTTTGTTCTGTATGAGACAGATCACCATTCCAGTTACAGTAGTATTTTCTGCTGCAAATGGCTGCTTCTTTGTATTTCCTGCCTGTCTATTGTGGAAGCGTCCAGATGTACCTTATCTAGTTGTTAGTAAGACAGAAACACCCATCATTTGGAAATGGGGTTGGTAGTGTTAGTTGTAGTTATTTTTGCCTGCACTCCTCAAGGATCTCATTTTTAAAATAACATAAAATAAAGTCTTGATAGTGTCTGGAGGAGGAAAGGGAGGGGAAATGCTGGGACTGTATTATAATCTTGAAAATAAATAATAATAAAAAAGAATGAAGTTCAAACAAACAATGAAATCATGAATGAGAAAGAAAATATTTTAAGTGAATTTGTAATAAGTAGTATTAGTGCTGCTTTTTAAAATGACTGATATTCATTACATATCTCAAGTGATATTTATGGAAAGGGGTAATAAAATGGGGAAATTTCCCTCATGCTTCATGCCTAAATGTTGTATGATGGAATTTTCAAATATGGCAGACGGAGTTAACTAGGTAGATATGTTCTCTCTTGCTCTAGGAATGGCATTAAAAAGACAAGACAATGGAGTAAAAGTAGAATAATACACAAACATAAGAATTAAATAAATATTTGGAATCTCTCCCATTAATCTTTTATGCAGACTATATTTCTTTTTGTAAAAATGCTATGCTACATTGCCTTTTATCCCTGTTACATCCTGGTTACATTTTAATTATTCTTTTTTTACATGTTTGACTGAATTGTTACAGAAATTAATACAAATGGGAAAATAAACCATTGCATACAATGTCAATGAGTCATTGAGTGGTAAAGGGAAAACAGGCATGGAGACTTGGAGAGTGGGAAGTAGCATGTTTGATTTACAATTCTAGGTACATTCTTTCTACTCACATAAATATCTATTTTTATTGTAGCCTATAATACTAAATATCTATAGAATAAGAAGGATAATTTAAATTCTGATAATCTAATACTCTTTATTCTCCCCACATACCTAGTGTAAATTAGCATCATTATTTTGTTTTCTAATTTGTTAAATACAACACACACAAATCTACACTGTGTTATCCAAATATCTAGATATATAAACAACAACAATTGTAACTGATAAGAAGTAAAACTCAGCTATAAAATTTGAATTAAAAATTCAAAAATATTTTAGTCCAAGTAGTTTCATACAGTAAAAAAATAAAGTTATTAATAACACTTTAAGACATTACGTATGTCATGTTTTATTTTCTGTCAAATTATTTCAGCTTACTGGGAGTGCTATAATCAAAGACTACCATCTCTGTTTAAGACAGAATGCATAAAGAGAATGATTTCTAAGTCAAACACAGAGGTCGAGGCATTAATTTTCTTTATTAATAGCTTCCAAATTACCAGAAATATCAAATTTAAATGAAGATTTATGGTTTCGAGGGTTTTGTTTGAGTCATGAATGTTCATATGGAGTGCCTAAGTCTTCTGCTCAGGGCTGCTTTGGGCTGAAAGCCCAAAGTTTTTCTTTTAAATTAGCCTATCATGTCCATCTCTGAGTTCTATTTTAGACCTACTATTAACAAAATTCTATATTTGTGTATGGGAGACTAAACTTCGTACTCTTGAATAATGGTATATCAGGATTGCATTGGGCTCTCCTAATCATTGTTTGTCCCTACCTTGACAGTTCACAATATGGTCCTTTGCTCCTTCAAAGAAAAAGTAAAATCCCTGTCTTTAAATGTTTCCATTATCCTAAGAGGATGCATCTATTTACATCAGACTTACTCAACATAGTCGAAGTTGTAATAGACTCTATGCTAACTGATTAGGAATTTTAATTAGATCTATAAAAGCTTATTGTCACATAAAGTAATATCCCCATGAAGGGATAAATCATGCTGTTCAAATACAGTTCACACTTAAGCAAGGGGAGCAGTGTAAAAGAAGAACACATGAATAGGAATCTTTGGGGCAAATTAGAATTCTATTCACCACTTTTCATTCAATCTTGAAAGAAATGATATTCACAATAGCCTTGAGTGTTATCAGCACAATTATCTATTGAAAGAATAAATAATTATTAAACAGAGGAATAAGTTTATATTGAAATTTACTCAGCCTTAAAATTACAGGAATTCTGACATATACTACAACATAGGGGAACCTTAAATACATGCTAAATGACATAAAGCTGTCACAAAAATTACACATATTCTATCATTCTATGCAGGTGAATTATCTAAAGTAGTAAAAACTTCAGAGACCAAAAGTACCTGGGGCTGGTTATTGACATTATCATTGACTGTCATTTACAGGATTCAGATGACCTGCACAACAATGTGAATGCATTTTGTAATGAAAAAGTATGATCCGAATGTTTAAGATATGTTTGTTTAATCACAACTAAAGATAATCTACAATATGTAGAATTTTGATAGGTAATAACAGTATCCACTTTGGGGCTTCGATTTTCAACAAATGTTATAAAAGTGGTCTGTTTCTCCAGTGAGGCTTCCAAGCAGTAGATAGCCAATACTAAAAGAACTCAAGGACATCTATTAAGGTTCTTTGTCTCATATGTTAAGTCAATGCATTATTATTATTATTATTATTATTATTATTATTATTATTATTTACTATCTTACAGCGTCTTTATGTGTACATTATGGCTTCCAGTTTTGGTTTTTTATGGTATTTTAGCATACAAATGTGTGTATTTTCACATCAAAACGTGTTTCTTGTGCTTTTTCTTTGACTCTTTTTCTTATTTGTTGGTTTGGTCAATTTCCAACTTGTTTGGCTTATCTTTATCTTTATTTTATTCTATTATTATTCTTTGAATGTCTATTTGTTTTCTAATGTGAGACAGAAAAGGTATAGATCCAGATGAAATGTGAGGTGGGCAGGAACTTGGGGCAAAAGAGGAAGGAGAGACTGCAATCAGAATATATTATATGAAAAAATCTATTTTCAAGAAGAGAAAAAAGTTCTATAAGTAGTTAAATACATGCATTATAGTTTATAGTTGTCAGGGAGGTTCTGTGTAGACTAGGCCCTTACTTGATCCTTAACATGAATGTGGCTTAGATACTTATAAAATAGAATGGAAGATACATCTTGCTAAATTATCAAATTATGAGAGTTATTGATAGTCTCTGGACAAATACATAACATACAGAATGTCTTCAAAGAAAGATAAACTGAGTCAGAATGGGGAGTCTTATATGCTAACCTAAAGAAAATAAATGGCAGTACATAGTTTGGGAAAAAATTCTGAAAACATCCCAGAGCTTTCTAAGCTAACGTTCTCTAGAAGACATTACCATCTGCTTCCACTCACATATTCTGAGAAGGGATGTAGCAAACCAGTACAGTTAGGACAGTCTGCTGCTTGACTTGGTTCCAGAGAGAGATCCAGACTTTAAGAATCTTGATATCTGCATATCCTGTGGTGGGGAAAGGGTTAATTCACACAATCATATGCAAAATTATAACAAAATTATGCTCAGATCTTTATCTGGGACCTGGGATCTATGTAAGTGAGAGGACCTGAAGCCTGGGCATTGTATCAGCTACTTGTCTATTCTCTGCGAACAAATAAAAGGCCAACAAACACCGTAATGGAAGAAGGCATTATCTTGGCTCTGATTTGAGCAGACACAATCACCATAGTGGCCAAAGTGACTCAGATGTTGGCATCATGGCAGCAAGATCAGCAAGGGCACATGGTTCTGTTTACCTCTCCTTAGAAATGGAAGGGTGTTCCAGTGTTCATCTCAATGCTGGACATACAACTTTGTCACTCAGCTTCCCTCATGTGAGGTGGAATCTCTGTTCAGGCTGAATCTTCCCTTTTCAGTTAAGCATCACCAGAGACCTACTTACAGATGTACCTAGAGATGCAAATTTAAACCCACTCATGCTGCCACTGAAAACAACATCACATACATGGTTTAGGCTTATGATGACACTGCCTCTGCCAGGCTTTCTGAATCTTCAAGTTGTAGACTACTACTTTTCTCTTTGAGGTGGACCCCATCTTATATGTGGGCATTCAATTAAGTTTAGTACTGAAATTTATTACTTCTTTAACTCTACTATCACTTTTGGGCAAATGTGCTCACATACAATTAAATTTACCTTAGCATGTGATTATTTATTTATTTATTTATTTATTTATTTATGAAACATGGTTTCCCTGTGTAGCCCTGGGTGTCCCAGATATTGTTGTATAGACCCGGATGGCCTGGAACTCAGAGATCTTCCTGCCTTTGTCTTGTGAGTGTTGGGAATAATGTTGTGTGACAACACACCTACCTATATGTTGTTTATGTAGGGCAATTTTCAAAGACTTATTTAAAATTCAACATGACCTTTGCATATTATGGAAATATTGTATTTTATATACAAATATGTGCAAAGTGAAAGAAAATAAAATAGGAATTTTAAAATAATAGACATTGTAATCAGCTATGTATTTCTAGTTTATTTAATTTGAAATAAATAAAAATGAAATTATATATAGGACTGAAAAGTATTTATAATGTCAAAACAAAAAATGATATTGTGTTTAGAAATGATAAGGGGATATCTTTTTTTTTTCTGTAAAAGGTTATACAGTCAAGTATTTTCCAAGAGGAAACAGAATTTTTCACATAGAGATTGTCTGAGATAGTAGAAAATTCTCATTACTAATTTCTAAAAGTTCTAAAATGCATCTACTAAATAATTGCACAAAATATATTTGGGCTCATGTTAAATCTCTTTAATTTCTATGTATCTCATAATTTCATTTTTTTTCTACCATTAAATTTTCCATGCATATAATTTTTAGTTAATGTGACATATTAGAACACTCCTTTTCTTTTTTTCACTCTGAGATATATTAAACACAATAAAAGATTATATCCTGAATAATTTTTGTAAAGTTTTATAGGTTGAGTTTCCCTCTAGTTAAAAAATAAAATTTATACTTTTTTCTTTTTATAAATTCGAGGGTTCTTCTTTTTTAATAGTTTGTTATATATGCCAGGCTGGAATCAAACTCAAGAACTTTCTGCCTCAACTTTCTAAATTCTGAGGTTATCATCTGCCTCATGCCCAAATTAAGAGTTTATGAGATTCTTTTTCAAAATGCACATCAACATCCACCACCTCAGTAAGAATAGTTAATCTGCAGTATGTTTTGAAAGCTGGAAAAACAGTTTATGTTGACTTAAAGGCAAAGAGAAACTTCATAGTGGAGTATATTTCATATAACTGTTAAAAAGGCAAATTGATTACATCAATCCTTAATTAAATCGGCAGAAATTTTTGCTTTAGAGACAATTTTACTGAAGTATTCACCCTGTCCAAAAGAGGGGGGCATAGGAGAGTGACAATGGAAAAAAAAGTACAATATATTCCATAAATTGAAATAATAATTATTTTTAAAAAACAGTGTACTCTAATAAAAATAAATGTTATGTAAGTTTAAATGGCAAAATATGGCTTACTGTTTCAAACTTTTCTAAATCTTAAAAGAGGAAGGCAAGTCACTGACAGCATTCCTGAAATATGTTTTGGAAAGGGATCTACTCCTGAAAATATGTTTCTGGGTTTCTGTGTGTCTCCACTTTCTTTATTTCCCTCACAACCCCTGCAGGTCCATATCACTAAGGCTGAGCAAGGCCTTGAGACACTGAGTCTAGTATGACTTATTCCACAAACAATCCAGGTGACACAAAGTAAGGAAATTCCACTACAGTGTGTCACTGTTGCTAATGTGTTAATGAAGTAGCTGTAATCGTGTTCTCATCTGTAATAGTGTTCTCATTAGATATACTGAGACAAAACAAAACAAGAAACAAACAAACACTGGAAGCAACAACCAAGAAGGATTTATTGTGCGTCACTGTTTCTTTATTATGGCGTATTTGTCCTGATTCCTAATGTCCATGGTATGTAAGGTCCATTGCTATGAGCCTATGGCAAGGACAAAAATCATCATGGCATAGGGTCTCTCTCTCTCTCTCTCTACCCCTCCCTTTAGTAATTTTTATTAATAATTATTTTATTTATATCCCAAATATTGCCCCTCCTCCTGATCCCTCCCGCCAAATTTCTTCCCCCCATCATCCCTCCCCTTCTCCTCTGAGAGGGTGCCGCATCAGGTATCTCCCCAACCTGGGGCATCAAGTCTCCACTGGATTAGGTGCATCCTCTCTCACTAAGGCCAAACAAGGCATTCCTCTGCTACATAAGTGCCGGGGGCCTTTGACCAGCCCGTGTACTCTTTTTGGTTGTTGTGTCAGTATCTGGGAGCTCCCAGGGGTCCAGATTAGTTGATGTTGTTGGTATTCCTATGGGGTTGCCCTTTCCTTTTGCTCCATAAGTCCTTCTAATTCTTCTATAGGGCTCCCAGACCTTAGTCCAATGCTTGGCTACAAGTATCTGCATCTGCCTCTGTCAGCTGCTGGTCAAACCTCTCAGAGGGCAGCAATACTAGACTCCTGTTTGTTAGCACAACACAGAATCAGTGTCAGGGTTTGGTGTCTACCCATGGCATGAATCCCAAGAAGGGAATTGGGTGCAAAGTGACAGTTCACTGGCCAACTGGAAAGTGACATGAACGACAGCACTAAAATGAGATACTGTTTCTTTCATCCATTTTGTTTGTTTGTTTGTTCATTCATTCATTCATCCAGTCATTCATTCATTCATTCATGTCTTTGTTTCTATGGCCTTGAGACAGAACCAAGTGCCTCATATGTACATGCCAAGTGAGCTAACGCCAAGCTACTCCCAGCATGTTATCTTTCATAAAACAAAACAAAATGATTTATATTTTGAATTACAACAAGAGTCCATGTGAAGAAGTAGTTAAAATTGTGTTTTTACATTATACATTGTAATAGTCCAACTCTACAGATACCATAGATATCCTAAATTAAAATCCATCTTGGAAGAATAGCCTGAGTTGTACAAACTTTGAATCCCACTTGACCCTAAATATATGTATAATTATACACAATATATGTAATGATCTTGGATTTAATTAAAAGATATTTTTAAAACCAAAGTTTGACAGGAAGTGGAGCACTTGAAGTTTCTGAACATTGTATAATAAGTTTCAAAAAAAAAACAGAAAGAAAAATATCCATTAAGCCAATATTAGTGGAAATGATAACATTTGGTGTTTTTGAGTGATCACATTATTTCATGTACTGTGATAAGTGAAATATGAAACTTCTCATTGTATCCTTCTGATAACCTTATGACATAGGTACTACTATGATTTTATATCATCACATAACTTTAGTGAAATTAAATAACTTCTTCCATGTCACAAAGGCAATAAATATTAGATCAGTGCCTGAATCAAGAATCAAATTTCTCCCTAATTGTATGCACTTAATTCTTTTGCCTTTATCATTTATGATTTTAACATTTTTCAAAGATGGAAACTGTAGGCATATTTACTACATATAAACAATAAAAATTAATAAGATCATTATCCACAATGCATTAATGATTTGAAGCAAAGGGTCTCAAGTTATTCCAGCTGAAGTCTGGTCTAAAATCCTGATGGGTTCATCTTGATTGGATTTTTATTCCTTTTAACCTTAATATCTATCAAGAGACAAAGTTAGATCTTTGTTTATTCAGCACAGTTCAAAAAGAAATGACTGATCTGACACAGTATGTTTGAGGTTAAACAGATTACCTCTGACTAGGGGTAAAATACAGAATATCCTCTCATGGAAGCAAGGGTTTATTCTTCATCAGTTAGGGGCCCTGAAATTAATAGCATAGTACTTGAAGCCATCATGACTTTAGTAAGGACTAAGCTTACTATATCTCTCAAATCTGAGATACTGTATTGATGCTGATGGTCTTGAATGGTTTTCTGAATTTTCTGGGGCCCATCTGGTCTTCTCCAAGAAGATGCAAGTTTTCTCATAGGACACACTGCTTCCTGTAGATTTCCTTTGCCTGGTAGCTAAATAAACTCAGCTGAGACAACAAAAGTTGCTTTATTGAAATAGGCCTTGCTTGTAAAATGAATTCTGCTTTTCTTTCATAGCTAATAATGTTATTTCAAAGTAATTATCTAAGAGATTTAGTTTCCCATAAAATATGGGCTGAACAGCCACTGAAGCTGTTGGCACTGTAGATGCAGACAGTGGTCAGAATGGTAAACTCAGTGGATGCTGAGTGCTATGGAATCACTAGAATTATGTTCCAATTAGTTCCAAAGTGTATTTGGACAAGAATGAGCCAGTAACCAAGGAGGGGGAAGGAGGAGGGAAAGGAACAAGGACAGAGACAGAGAAAGAAAGGGAGACAGAGAGAGAGAGAGAGAGAAACAGAGAGATAGAGTTAGAAAGCTACAGAATCAAAGAGATACCCAGAGACCCACAAACACAAACACAGATGGTGGGGAATATCCATTTTTTCCAAAAGGCTTCAACATCCAAGTCAGTTGACTTGCCAGAGAGAAAACTCGAACATCAAGGCACAGGTTTTGTTTTGCTTTGTTTTTTTTTTTTTAATTTTTTTCCTATATTTTTTTATTTACATTCCAAATGATTTCCCCTTTCCGTTTCCTCCCTCCCCGAAAGTCCCATAAGCCCTCTTCCCTCCCCCGTTCCCTATTCAACCCCCTCTCGCCTTGATACTAGCAGTGACCCTGTTTGAGTTCAGTGACAGTGTTAGGTTTACCACTCTGTCTCTGCAGGACTTTATATTTTTCAACTTCCAAAGCTACAGCTTTCTATGAGAACTTAATTTGAATGACTGTGATGTAACTCATGGGAGCTATATTTCCCACGTACAAGCATCTCCTGTAGTTCGAACAACTGTAGAGTTGGCAAGTTCTTAGTGTCTAACGCACGGAAGAAAAGGCTTGAGGGGCTTCAGGGTCCTGCAGCTCATCTTATTGTAACACAGCAATTTGCATTATTTCCTTAGCTTAGCATAAAAATGAAAATAAATTTAAGTCCCATAATGCCAATTTATTTCTTCTGCCATCAACCAACTTGAGTACTTATCTATCCTGAATTTGAAATCAAAACGCTTTGAAATCAGCTTATGAGCCTCTTTGTTTTCGGGAGGGAGAGACCCGCAAAAGCAAACTGAAGAGAGAGGAGATAATAGGACTTGGAAAGCAACCTCTTGCCAGAGAGGAACAAGAGCAGTGGAATAATTTAATTGCTCATCTGCTAATTATACGGTATTATAATGTTAATGTGTCTTCATCATGACATTGTAATAGGTATAGATTGAAGCATATGAAAAAGAAAGTGTTGGTGCAGTAATTATAAGTAAGAGTGGGGCTGTTAGAGTAATTATATGCTTCGTCTGGTAATTAACGTATTGTTCAACTTGAGATGGAGAACAAAGAGTGAAAAAGTTAAATATTGAAGGACATGCCTTTGACACTCAGAGATGATGTCTCTGAGCTTTTGAAGACAGACAGAGAGAGAGAGAGAGAGAGAGAGAGAGAGAGAGAGAGAGAGAGAGAGAGAGAGAGAGATTATTTCGCACTGCATTGACAATGTTATTTCCTGATTCTCCTTTTCATGGTTTATTATGTTGCACTCATGTATGGTGTACGAGAAGACAGAGATTCGAGTGTTAGAGGCTGCTGGGTTTAAATTTTTATCTTCTGTGATCCATGTTACTGCTATGCTTTCTTCATTTATGGCTCATTTTGTACTTCTTAAGTGGACTAGAAATTTCAAAATTAAATCACAGTATAATGGAATACGTATGCAAAGTATTCTGTCCATAGAAGACGAAGGTATATTTTCCATACCTGAACAGCCCCTTCTGAGAGAGATAGTAGGGTTTCTTTGACTTTCAATATCAATGGATCCCATGGTTTTCTAATTTCAAGCTTAGACCAATAATATATTTGCTTTAGAACAAGCAATCAACGGTGAGTGAAGGGTCAGGAGATACAATTAATCACTCGTTCATGAGTTACAGTTCAAACAGCAGTGTACCGGGTGCTACCCTGCACTGACCAGTTGCCACATGTTAGCATCTGTTCTCTATGCCCTAATTTTTGTTACTATCCAGTTACAATTGGAATGCCTGCTAAGACAGAGAGGTTAAGGAACTTGTGCTAATCATTTATTTGCTAGTGAGACATGCTGGAATTTGAACTGGCCATTCTGATCTCCAACAGTGCTAAACACTCTATTCTACTTCCTACTTCTCCTAGTTGTCTATGTTGGAGAGTGTTACAGAATTAGCCAGAAAGCATATATGTTCAGATAGGAACACAGTAATGAAGCAAGGTTTAATGAATTGATAGGGCAGAGTCAAACGGGGTCTGTGTTAATAGAGGAGAATGTGGTCAAATGTATGAAAGCTGGCGATGCCAAATCTGGCCGGGCAGTGGTGGCACACACCTTTAATTCCAGCACTTGGGAGGCAGAGGCAGGCGGATTCTTAGTTCGAGGCCAGCCTGGTCTACAGAGTGAGTTCCAGGACAGCCAGGGCTACACAGAGAAACCCTGTCTCGAAAAACCAGAAAGAAAGAAAATAAATTGCCTAGTTAAAGGTCCACGGCGTCTCGCCAGCGAGATTTCTGACCAAACTTCAAAACGTGAATTTCATTGAGATACTATAAGGTGAAACTACTCAATGCATTTGTTTTCCATGAAACCTTGAATAAAACATATCGAAACCATTTTGCTCTGTGGATAAATCAAGGTAGCTGCTAACCCTTCTGATTTGTTTAGTAAAGGAGAGTGTGAATCTACTAAGTTACATTGTATTTTGAGAGAGAGTTGTACAACTATCAATAACAAAACTAATTGATTCATACTCCTCATAAAGAACAGTATTTTTGATCTGGAACCAGTAGTTAAGAGCACTGATTGTTCTTCCAGAGGTCCTGAGTTCAATTCCCAGCAACCACATGGTGGCTCACAACTATTTGTAATGGGATCTGATGCACTCTTCTTCTGTGTCTGAAGAGATCAACAGAGTACTCACATACATAAAATAAATAAATCTTTAAAAAAAAATATCGGGTTGGAGAGATGGCTCAGCAGTTAAAAGCACTGACTGCTCCTCCAGAGGTCCTGAGTTCAATTCCCAGAAACCACATGGTAGCTTGCAACCATCTATAATGGGATGTGATACCATCTTTTGGTGTGTCTGAAGACAGCTACAGTGTATTCTAGCCCACATCTGTAATCCAAGCACTCCAATGGGAAGATAGAAGGCAGAGTCAGAAGAACTATATTGGAGTTCAACAGCCATGAAGGCTGCAATCCAGGGTTGATAACAGCACAAATAAGATTCCTTATCTCAGAATATGGTGGACAGCAAGATCCAACTTGTCCTCTTCTCTTCACATGGGTGCAGTCTCACAGGCATCCACATTTGCACATGTGCTACAAACACACATGAACTCTTTTTTTAAATTTGCATAATTTTAAGAGTGATAAGAGATGGTAGGATATGTTTTGCTGATAAGCAGCAGGTAAAATCTTTGGAAGGTGTCAGCTAGAGTCCCATGGATGATCTTAATGTAGCATTGCTATACGTGAGGAAGAACTTGGAGCCTGAGTGATGCCCTGGACTGAGTCCATTAACCTCTCCGAATTTTATTTTCCCTATTGTGAGAGAGGTAATAATAATTCCCAAGCTTCAGGGTTGTTGGGAAATTAAAGATGCATTTAAAAGGCTCATCACAGTAACTGGCACATTGTAATTGTTCAGTTAAGTTGGCTGCGATTACTGCTATTCAGCGGAAGAACATTACTGAACAATGCAAAGCCCTGCTTAATAAGAAGTTCTTAGAAGTTTAAAACAAATCTGTGAAATTATGTTGTGACTTTCTTTTAAAATATTAATTATAGTTGTCCACCATATGTAATGAAAAAGGTACTAAGCTTTAAAGAAACAAAAATGCAGTCATATAAAGCAACCTCTCTTCAAGACCCTTACAAGAGGGTGGAGAATTACAATTGTCAGTGTTAGTTCAGCCATATATGAAGGAAATTAATGTTATGTCTGTTTTTTCCCCAAGTCATAATTCAAAGGGAACGAATATAATGTATACCATCAGCACTCTTCAGGAGAAATTATAGTCTACATAAAATACATACATGCACTTACACACTATAAACATACACAAACTGCTTACGAAACAGACCATAATTATTTGCTCTATTATTTTTCAGATTACTGTGTACTGAGCCCTCACAGATTTCTTTTTGATTGTGGTTGAAATTGAAAAGTCATTTTTTTTTCTGATCCTGTGCTGTTCTAAATACCAACATAGCATATATTTCTCACATACCTATTCCTTAAAAGTATTTGGCACCAAGCAGAATTTCAAAGATGCTAAAAATTCATTTGTCCAAGAAAATTATCTCCATGGTTTAGTGTTTTCACATCAACCACATATCAGTTTCTTCAGTTCTTACATAAGCAAACAAACAGACAAACAAACAAACGAACAATCATTCCCTAGTTATAGAATTTACATGAGTTCATTTGTGGTTATGGAATGTAATATGGCCAAACTATTCATGTGGCGATTAATACAAGTTAATAGCTGTTAAAGTAATTTGTGTCCTACCATTGTCTAGTCATTTAAATCATTATTTTTTCCTTGATTAGCAACTTTAATTCTGAAGAACGATACAAAGAAACCTTACATTATACAACCATACTTCAACTTCATCTTCAGTCATTAAACTTCCATATTTTCCATTGTCATTTACTAAGAAGCCCAGTTGCTGTACCTTTCTGATTCATTTGTCGAAAATGGAATAGAGATGTATCAGGTTATGAAGACGTTTTGGCTTTGTAAAATTTAATTTCTTTTCTGTGTGCTTTATACATTATAATAGCCTGATCATCCAAAGCAGAACTGATTGTCTCTCTCTTAGTTCTGAGTCATCATAAAATAGAAGAGAAACAAGCGCACAACAAGTAAACCCATAACTGGTGTTTCCAACAGAGAAGTCTCTCCAGAGGAGAGTGTAAACCAGGGAGGAGAGATGATAACTGAGTCCCAAGAGTTGCTTTAGTAGGTGGGTAATTATCTCCACTGAATATAAAAATAGTGGGACAGATACTGTATGAAGATTCGGACTGCTGTTTGCTTGTTTATAGCCTGTACTGGTTCTAAGTGCCAAGAACTAATAATATTTTGTATCTATATTTAATTAAATATATAATTACTTAATGGATTTTAGTTTCTTTTCTAGTTAACTGATGTTGAAAGAATATCAGTTTCTTTTCTAGTTAACTGAGAATATTCACCAGGTTATTATTAGTTATAATCTGTTAAGAATTCTTTTGCATATTTTTGTGACGTTGAACATTTTCTTTTGGTTATTTCATTATAGAAACTTCAACACTTGTTTGGTATTCATATTCCTATTTTCCACATGAGTAAATTGTAACTTAGACGTGTTAAATAATTTACCAAAGCTCGAACAGACAAAAGTGATGGGGCTCAAGTGAAAGTAAGTTGTTTGTCATGACTTTAAATCTTGTATCATATTTAACCAAAAATGTATATAGCCTCCAATACCATCATATGACTGCTGGAAATTCCTATCTTACATTACTCTTTGGCATACATAAATTTACCAATCCTTTGACAAAAAAGAAAATACTACAATTTATTTTGAAAACACAGAAAAGTTTTAGGTTTTAAGAACTATTTCTGCATGTCACATAATATTTTTATCTTTTGACATAACTTATAGGGAGGACTGTGTTGATATTTTGACATGAGAACTCTTAGAAACCACATGCTTCCATGGTTTTGTTTTTAATTATTGACCATCAGTTCTACTTATTTGACAAAATCTTATTTAGATTGTCTTCAAATGGATTAATAACTTTAATAAAATTTGATTTAGTAGGCAAAGGTTAATTGACTAATATTGTTGCCTTGCCGATCCAGGGGTCTTCTGCTACCTTCATTAGAGAAGTAATCTTGACATCAGTAATTAACTGCTTAAGTTGCCTGTATGAAATATACATAGAATTACTAAGTAAACACTTGATCATTAAATTCCCTTAACACTATTGTGCATTTTTAGCCATCTAAAAGGGAACATTGCATGTTCAATTTTTAGTATCTCTATCTTCTTGTTCCATTTATTTAGTTGTTTGTGATAAGGAGGATGATCAATTGAACAGATTCGTCTTAACTTTATATTCTACCCAGCTGCCTATCAATTGTCAAATGTAATTGAAATCTTTTTGTTTTCTAGCTGTAGTGTGGATTCTTTATTGGTGTTGTTAATATTTATTCCTCCTTTTTCTCTTCTTTTCTTCTTTTCCTCTTATGAGATAAATAACAGCTAACCCGTCTTCCTGTCCTATATTGTAATTCCATGCTAACATTTCTCCCTGGCATTGCTGACTTTGCGAACCACTTCCTATCCCATGTATCCTAACTTGTAAACTCACAGACCATCTCTTATTACACATAATCCCAGAATGGAGGCAGAAGGCGTTTCCAGACAATGGACTGCTCCTAACATTTTACTTCCTAGCTATCCCATTATTTTTAGTTTTCCAGACAGAACTTGTCTGTGTAGCCTAGGCTATCCTAGATCTCACTCTGTAGACTAGGCTGACCTCAAACTCACAGAGACACTCTGGTCTTTGCCTCTTTAGGGCTGGAATTAAAGGCTTGCACCACAACTAGCCGTCCATCTTTTATTTTGAGTGAAGAAACATGTAGCTTTCCTTCAAGACTGTATTAGGGAAATGATATTTTCTGGATTTGTTGAATTTTGATGAACTTAGTTAACTTGTTTATATGAGAATGGCATAGCAGAGCACACATGTGGAGGTCAGAGGGTAACTAGGGGGACTTGATTCGCTTTGTTCATCATGTGGCTCTGAGGAATCAAATTCAAGTCTCTGGGCTTTGAAGCAGGCAGTTTTACTCACTGAACGATCATTTCAGCTTATATGGAAGAATCAAAGTCATGTTTATAGGTAAGACAGAATATCTGATAGAACACCGGTCATAAACATATACCTATGAAAACATGGCAAAGACGTTGTACCTCTTTTTAGATTTATATTTATTTGAATATAAAACAATGAGGTGATGCAATTTTGTAGCATCCAATACTATTTTAAACATTTGTTGATCTATTATAAAATTTTAAGAAGAGGTTAATAAAATGTTATCTTCAGATAATGCCACTACATAACATACATACTTATTTGCATTTTAAGATATCAAAATAAACACTCCCTGTGTCAAATGCAGAAATAAAAAAAAAGACCACTACTTTCAAATATCCAATATCTCCTTTGAAACTACCAGTTAACTGTGATATAGAAGAAATGTTGTGCATTAAAACTTATCCAGGGTGCTTGAATTTTTAAAAAATAATTATAACAAGTAGTACCCATATATGACATTTCCATATTGCTCTCTAACATCTTGAGTTTATTAGTGGGAAATGTAATTTGTGCTAATCAGCCTGAGGCAAAACGAGTGAGAAATTAACTTGACACAGACATTTGATGTTATAGTATTTCTCAGTTTGCAGTACAGCCACAACATGGCAACCCAGAATAAACACACAGATCTTCAGTGTCACTTCCAATTACCACATTACTGCAAATAGCTGTAGCTTACTGAAAAGCCCGCCATGATTCATTATCTTCTGGGTTTTATCTGAGAAGGCATGCATCAGCACCACACATGAAATGGCATGCTTGAGGATTCTGCACTCTCATTACAAACCTGAACCTTGATTTATGGTCTGTTTTCTGAAATAGCGTTTATCAATATTAATATGCCTCTGGAGTCATATTCGCTCAGGCTCTGCAGAGGCACCAAGAGCGGGCAAAGCTGTTTTCCCTCTGGTTCTCTGTTTACCCCACTTTGTCTCACCAGGGACCAGGGATCAGAGAAGGAGCTGGCAAACAGCAACTCCTTGTCATCACTTCTGTTTCTTCTAAATCTTTGCTATTCTGTGGTTTAATCTTTTGTTTCAGAAAATAACAGCTCGGGAAAATACGATACACATTTTCGAAGATCATACTTTCTAAACAATAGTGACCTGAGAATGTGGCACATAATGCATGAAAATAATGCATGAAAACTCTTTTTAAACTGGGGTGTTTTGAAGGGCTGGATTGGCAGCTTCTAAATAAATAACTAAAGGTCCTAAATGTGTTGGTTGTGACCTCCTACTTTCCATTTTCCATCTTCAATACTTAGAAACTAGTGGCAGATGCTGGCCCAATTTAAAATTGTCCAGTGCTGCAAGTTTTGCCAGTGGTTCTGCTTCCTAGAACCTGCTACTTCTAAATCAGAATTAGAACAGACATATCTACATTGGTAGATAATCGTTATTGCTTAAGGAATAGCTCACAACAAACCTCAAACATCATGGAAGGATCTCTGTTATCTTCAGCCTTTTCTACGTGTGTAACAATGTATGTCTATTTGTTCACGGATGTATGGATATAGTGGTGTGTTCAGAGCATGTGATGAGCAGAGATGAGCTATCCATGAGATGAATCATCCTTGCTTGTTGTCATTTTCATTAATTTATTCTATGGCAGCTTCGTGTGTGTGTGTGTGTGTGTGTGTGTGTGTGTGTGACCCATTTTTGTCACACACATCCTTCCAGCACCTCTTCTTGCCCTCTGGCTTTACCAGCATGTCTCTTAGCCCAGCCAATCTGCATTTGACTTTCATGTGGGTTTGTTGTGCTTTCTTTTGGTTTGCGACTCAGTGAACTTTACCAGGGCCACCTGTGAGGGCATGGATAGGGTGTCAGCCATTGTATCATGGGTAACTCACCACTGTCTCTAACACAGGAGAGTGACTTCTCCCACATGATTCTTAACTAACATTAGATCCACTGATTCCAAGATCTGGTTAATATCCCCTTATCAGCCAGGGTCCTATGATTCCTCTCCTATCAATGACTGAAGGTGTGGGATTCTTGATGTAGACAATTGCAGTTGTTGGGAGTCCATGTTGCCATGGATGTGCCATGCCCTCAGGGCATTTCATTGACCTTCTACCTATCATTGTGATTTTATTTTTTTTCACAATTTAAAATATTATTTTAATGACAATTTTTATAAGAAATATTCAAAGCATTAGTTCCAAATACCAAAATGATATAACATAATATTCATCAGTTCAAATGTTAGGCATAAATTAAAACAAAAGTCCTTTCAAAGTTATTTTGTATTAGGGAATAGCTGTTTTTGTTTTTTTGTTTGTTTGTTTTTTAGTTTTGGTAAATTTATTTCTATAATTTGTTTTTGTTTTTCGTTTTTTTTAATTTTTTCTAAGTTTTTTTATTTACATTCCAAATCATTTCCCCTTTCCCGTTTCCTCCCTCCCTGAAAGTCCCATAAGCCCCCTTCCCTCCCTCTTTTCCCCATTCAGCTTCCTCTCGCTTCTCTGTCCTGGCATTCCCCTACATCCAGTCCTTCCATCTTCTTGGAAATCTTCTTGGAAATCTATTGATATGCGAATTGTGTCTAGGGTATTCCGAGATTCTGGGTTAATATCCCCTTATCAGTGACTGCATACCATGTGTGTTCTTTTGATATTGGGTTACCTCACTAAGGATGATATTTTCAAGTTCTGACCATTTGCCTAGGAATTTCGTGAATTCATTGTTTTTAATTGCAGAGTAGTATTCCATTCTGTAAATATACCACATCTTCTGAATCCATTCCTCCATTGAGGGCCATCTGGGTTCTTTCCAGCTTCTGGCTATTATAAATAAGGCTGCTATGAACATAGTGGAGCATGTGTCCTTATTGCATGCAGCCTCTGGGTATATGCCCAGGAGTGGTATAGCCGGATCCTCCGGGAGTGTTGTGCCCAGTTTTCTGAGGAACTGCTTCTGCCATGTTCCTAGGGCCATTTAATGGTTGATATCAATGACATGTCTGGTTTGAAGCTAATGATTTCTAATCACTTGTTTTCTGCAACTTGACTAGTTAGGGGTCTGGGTATTAGCTGTTGTGCTCTTCAGAGAGAAGCTTCTTGGATAAGACTTCGTTGATAAGGTCAGGCTAAGAGCTAGTGTGTGGGCATAATCAAAAGTATCTAGAAAGCAGTTTTATAACACATCTGCATAGGAAAGCCAAAATAGGTTCACTCCTCATGCCTATGATGTTCTCATTCATGAGCATTTGAACTGGTTCTACCGTACAAGGTATGAGAAGCCTCCTATGGAGTAGGTCTCAGATCAAATTGAAAAAGTTGATTGTCCCACTGTTTTATAAGTAGGCGCATCTTGTCTTGCAAGTTGGTATGGTATAACATACCATGTCCAAAGCTGGAAAAGGACTTTCCCAGCTTTTCTCAGCCAGCTGCCTGTATGTTTACTTACAATGTTATGAATGCTAGCCAACAAGGAAGCAGCTTCCAGCTCAGTTCACCTATAGTTTCTCTGTGTTCTGCATACTGCTTTTGTTTGCCTGTTTTGATTTTTTTTTTTTTTTTGATTTTTTGGTGTCTTCAGTAGTAGGTTCTTATCGTGCAGCTCTGGCCAATAACTAAGGATAATAGCTATAACTTGTAAAACTTAGGAACCTCTATATTCTTAATGGTCAACCACTCATAAGAAGGTATTCTAAACCTGACACCATAGTTTTCATTTAGTACACCATAATTATCTGGGATCAGAATTATTCACTCATGCATGGTGCCTACTTGTTTATTTTTTAAACTTATGTTTTCAATTACCTTATAACAAGTAGGTTTCAATGAGACCCCTTTATACCTTCTTAATGTTCTTTCTTTTCCATTCCTAACCCAATCTTATTACAACTGTGCTGCCTTCAGTATTGTTTCTGTTTATCTTCATATCTCATGCATTCTATCATTGCCAGCTCTTTTAAAACTTCATTTGGGGACACTTTCATTACCTCTACAACTCATAAATTGCTGGATTGGGTAGCTAGTAAGCTCTAGGGATCCCTCTTTCCCTGCCATCCTAGCACAAAGATTATAAAGACACATTTTTTTATATGGGTGCTGGGGATCTGAACTCAGATCCTCATGCTTGGATGTCAAGCACTTTACCAACTGAGCTTCATTTTTAGCCTGAGGTCCAGGTTCTTTTGCCTCCTGTGCTAATAATTCTGAAATATGTAAAATCTATCAGGTTCTAAAAACTTTCCACTGCACTATTAATATACTATTTTATGATACACTGTTTTTTTAACCCTTTTGCAACTTAACAATCCCTCTTATTATTTCAAAATTATATTTTGTGCTAGAGTGTTCTGATCAAGATTGACTTCTAGAGGGCTTCAACTAATCACTGTTATCTAACAAAAATACTTTGAATTTTATCCGGTTGTTGAACTAAATAATAAACTGGACTTCAAGCTAATTATATCCTGGAGAATGAGGAACTTCATATCACAACAGAGACCTAGCAGTGACAGACTAGATAAGGACCCCAGCTACCTGGAAGACAGTTGTAACATCCACTAGTAAATGGTGAAGGGAAGGAACGAGGAAAGGAAAAGTTAGGAGACTACTTTTGATGAAATTACACATTTGGTGACTCATGGCTAGAGGATAGAAGGAGTGAACTGTATGGAACCATGAGTAAATGAAAACTATCAACCTGGCAAACTAAGAAGATACCACCAGAGATACAACACCAGCCATGATGAATGGTCCTTCTCTGGGAAAGCCGGTGATGCAATTTACATGGAATGTTTGTAGTCTTCTACCCAGGACAGGAGTGTTGTTTCCTTCAGTGTACAGCAAAGCCTGTGTGACAGAGTTGTACAGATGGAGTTAAGGATTATACACACAACATTTGAGCTTATTGAAAGGAGAGCTGCTTATTTGCTGAAGAGTTTTGTTACATCACTTTGCTCTATCAGTTAGACGCCTGGATGTTATAATGAATGTTTTAATTATGTGAGCGACCTTAAAGATGCCAAAATTCATTGATGAAAATTTTCAAGTTTGAATGTAGATGTTTATTACTTGATCAGACACAGTCTTATCACCTGGATGTCTTATATTTTAAAGTCTATAACCTAGATATAGCAATGTATAGAAGGCAAAACACCATCATGTTTTGTACATGCTGATTGCCTTAGAAAGATAAGCCTCAAATGCAACCTTGAATTAGTTCTAACTGTTACTTCTAGAAAATCTCCCTGAGATGTTGAAGTTCTTAAATTTTGGTACTAGAAAGTAAGTTCTATTTAGCTGTTTCTCAAAGCACCTACAGAATAGTGGAAAAAATGCCATTATGTTCCTTTCCTAGAATGTCATGTACATTCTGCAGAAAAATTTCATAATTAAGATTACATTTAAGGGAGATCCGTATGTCTACCTAGCTACATATAAAAGGAAATGCTCTCCAAGGCTGCTCAGCACTACAAATGAAGATGGCAAACAGAGACAGCATAGGTTTGCTGTGCTTTTAAAGGGGCATGAGGAGGACAAATTAAGGAGGCCTGGGGAATTTATTTCCCTTTTGCTGAATTACTTCTCTGTTTCCAGTCTTTTAGTTTTAATGCACAGTAGATTTTAAAGGATATGTGGCCAACCCCTGGAGTCTCTGGCATCTGCTACCTTGAATGTCAGAGACACTTTTCTGTAATTTTGAAAAACAGCAAGGAAGGATTTGTATACAGTGTCTACTTTTTCACCCATGAGATAATTTGTTTGTCTAAAATACAAAAGTCAGAAATTTTTCCATGTGAAAAAAGAAACCCCCAAAATGTCTTTGTTTCATTAACTATTACTATTTGGTCCCCAATAGAGTTGGAGGGAGGACTGGAGAAGCTGAGGGGATTTGCAGCACCCTGGGAAGAATGACTAGGTCGGTCAACCAGACCTGCCCCCCAGGGCTCTTGGGCTAAGTCATCAGCCAAGGGGTATACATGGTTCCAACCGCAAGTGTGGTGGAGGACAGCCTTGTGGGGCATCAGTGGGAGGAGAGGTCCTTGGTCCTTGAAGACTTGATAGATGCCCCAGCATAGGGAAATTGAGGAAGGGTAGGTGGGAGTGTGTTGGGTGGAGGGGCATATTCTTCAAGGCAGGAGGTGGGAGGCTGGGTTGGGGCTTTCTGGGATGGGGCGGGGGAAACTGGGAAAGGATATAACATTTGAAATATAAATGAAGAAAATATTCAATAAAAAAAAGAAAGAAAGAAAAACAATCAAAAAAAAAAAAAAACCAAAAACAAATACTTACAAGATCGTGTAACCCGCTGTAACAATTTATCATATAAGAAAATGGGTTGATTAGATTAATCACATATTCTTTAAGACTTGGCTTGGTCTCTCCTGCAGTTCAAGGATTTTGGAAAAGCAATATATTTGGAAATTCAGGCTTACCAGACCTTTGGTATATTATGAGATTTTACTTTTCTTACAGATGTGGCAAAGCATCACAGAACACACAAAATTTGGGGTGGAAAGAAACTACAGGCTTGACTAGATAGAAGAAAGTGCACAGGTGTTCACAAATTCTGATGTGATGTTATCTTTAGATTTCTAAAAACAAGTAACAGTTTTTTTAATTTCCTGCTGCTGGAGGTTCTACAACTCCATGCAATACTAGGTTTAAAAGAACCCAGGTCTTTCATCTGTCTTGGTTTTTGTTCTGCATCATGCACTGTTTCTATGACTGCTATAAGGACACACTATTGAAAATGCTTCACAATGTTAAAAGTTTCAAGTCAGTCTACTTGGTTCAGGTAAAAATGCTGTTGAATGTTGATCCCTGGGACAACTAGCCATTACCATCTTCACTTGAGCTGTGACTATTTGCTAGAGGCCTTCAAAATTAAGACTACCAACATTCCTTTGTAAATGAAAGGGGTGTGAAGTATCAAAACTTTACCTGCGACTCTACCTGCTTCTTTCATATCCACATAGCTGTATAAAAACATCCCAAAGTTCAGCTAATGTCATGTTCTCCAGAAGCAATAGAGCACCTAGTTTGGAAAGTTAACTGCAAGAGAGACTATCAGTATAAGCATGGCAAAGTCATGATTATTCCTGGAATAAAATTTCTCCATGTGTGGCTAATTATATATATATATATATATATCATGTATTATATATGTATACATATATATACATATATATATATATATTCATTATTAACATTTAAAAAGTTAGTAGTGTAAAGTGTCCACTGGATTTTGTGTTCTCTTTCAATATTTTTTGGAAAAGCAACGAAGTTACTCTTATTCAGATTTTATAAATCAAAATAGAGATATAGGGTCAAAGACATTTAGAGATTTGTCCAAATTCACACAAAACACACCAAATTGAACATACTAAATTCTTAGAATATTCTTTTCTTAGAGCATAGCACTAATGCTATTTTGACATACAAAAGATTTATATGAATTTTTAGCTCATCCTCTATGCTAAAAAAGCTTCTGAGAGTGATCTTTGACATGCCTTTATGAAGAGAAAGGCATGTATGAATATGGTGACTGGCCATCCTTTTGAAGACTCATTATCTACAATGAGAATTTCCTCAACAGTACTGAGGTTTCTGATGTAATTAGTGCAACCAATCCAGGAATTTAATTGAATGATTTTCTGTCAATGGTAAAAGAAAACAGTCTTACAGACTGGAGTGAACTATTCTCTTCTAGTAGTGTAAAAGATTAGGAAATTTTCTTCATTTGTCAGGAGTGCTCTTGAGATTCAGTATTTCCTAAAACATTTTCTCTTTGGACAGGGTTTTCTCCTCATTATACGTTCTCCATCAGTGCAGACATATGCAAATGACAATGAATGAAATCATTTTGGATTTCATTTCTTGACTGTTAAATGAAGAGTAATACATTAAAGTGTCTTTTGGTAAAAATAGCATAGTGGTCTATAATTGCGAAACTCTCATAACCCCTTTGAAGTGTCTTTTCCATAATTGGTATGGCATTAGGAATGGGGAACAAAACTCCCCAATGCTTTGACTCATTCAAAGGCCTCCTATTCTCCTCTACAAATCCCATTTCTTCTTCAAGGGATTACTATATGCCAGTATGTATAAAATCTATCATGACCTCTGTTTTCTCTACACTGATATTTACTATAATTTGATATGTAACTAATATCACACTGGCTACTATAACTTTTGAAATATATAATTAGACCTTTAGAAGAGGAGACAATTCAATACATCTTCATTATTTGCTTAATATCACACAAATTCAAAAAATGACATTAAATATGAGCCTAAACTTTCATGAAACTCAGCTCCGTGATGGATGATGACGTTTGAGAGGTCCATCTTAGAGTGCATGTTGATGTGGCATCTGGCTAGAAACTTGTGATTATGAGTACTGAATATAGGCTTGACTTTTAGGCCACTTATTCAGTAAACCTTTGTATGAATGCATGACTCATTTCTTCTTCATGTAGTTGAATATATCACTTGATTTATCTACAGATTGAGACGCCAACTTATGAAGAGAAGAAAGGTGAGAGGGAAACTATAGGTGTTATTAGACTGTCAGGAAGAGCAAAGAAGAAAAAAATGATGTTGGACAAAGAAATAGAACCTTTTTGATCTTTATTCTTTTAAATGTCAAAATGACTTATAGGAAGTTTGGCAAGGGAGTCTGAGAAATACAGAGATCTAAGGAACACTGGGAGTCTGTTTCTGCCTTAGAATGTGTGTGTGAATGTGATTATATAAAGGCTCTTCTGTGAGTTCTTGGTTATTATGATGGATTTTCTGAGGGTATTATAAAAAAGTGGGCACATTAAAACTGGGAATATAAAATATAAAACTTGCAAAACTGTTGTTTTAGTGAGGTTTGCAAAAGGATTATTGTGATGTATAATTTAGTTTGGCAAGCAGTCTAGATGCAGTCAGAAGGAGGGAGGGAGTACAGAAAAGAAACCCCAATTTTAACCTGATGTTATATTTTAAAAATCTCTTATAAAGTCATTTAATCTGACCTAAAGGGGCGTGTTTATCATAAGGAAGAAAAGACAATAACTATGTAGGCTGGCTGTGTGGTATGAATACAGATTTATAATGTCTCATGCTTAATTTTCCCTGCCTTTGAAGTGTGTGTGTGTGTGTGTGTGTGTGTGTGTGTGTGAGAGAGAGAGAGAGAGAGAGAGAGAGAGAGAGAGAGAGAGAGAGAGAGAGACAGAGACAGAGACACACAGATAGAGACAGAGATGCACAGAGAGAGAGAAAGAGACGCACAGAGAGAGACAGAAACAGAGAAGGAGAATTACCTGATTTTCAGATAGAGGGACAAATGAAACCTATTTATATTGTCAAGGAAATCAGCAGTATTATTTAATTTATAGAAATTAAATTGATGCATTTTCTTAAAAATTAAATAGTATTTCCCTGTTTCTTGTTTTATCACATATTTTATCTTATATGTATCCATTCCCTAAGTATGTTTAGAATGCTGTTTCTTTTTTATTTTGGTATAACTGTCATTAGAAGACACCCATGGAGATATTTAATTTAATTGAGTCAACTTATCAGAGTAGTAATGACTTGTTCTATCTTCCAAAAAGAAATTAAATTAACAGGAATATTACATTGAGATGCATATCAGTGAGTCATTATATGTATCATGTGAAAGTCTGCATAGAGATCAAATGAACAACACATAATTTTAATAATTCTGCATACATTACTTTATTTTACCTTAACGTGTAACCTGATTATCCACAAAGTGTTCCCTATTTTTTAACTGTCCTCATCCAGCATTTGAAGTTTCTTGGGCAGCATATTTTCAAAAGATAACTGTATGGAGCTATTGTAAAGAAGGAGTATGTATAAGAGAATCAAAGAGTCGCCAGTTCAAGAAAATGATGGATCACATGTATCAACACTGGCAAAAGCATTAGTGACCTAATTCCAGCATGAGCTGCACTCAAAAGGGCGAGTTGTAAAACAATCTTAAATTTGAGAATAGGGACTGAGGTATAAACATAACTCATCAGATGATCATAAAATTGGAGCTGAGCTGTCCAACTGCTCATGTGTCAGCCAGAAAGTTTCATATCAGTTGTTCTTTCTATAAATTTTACATTTATCGTCTGTTCCTTGGTGTATATTTTTGACAAATCTAGAGATCATTCTAGAGATATACTTCAGGCATTACTCTTTGCATTGCTCAAAAAAAATGTGTAAAACCTAAAGTGGGTGCAAATATCCCTACAAATGTCCCCCTCTTCCAAAATGTGAGCTCCCTAACATAGCTACAAAGATGTGATTATGAAGAATTGTCAAATAACTCTATCAGTGGGTCAATCAATGTATCAAACAGGGTGGTTGGCTTTACACATAGGGAGATTTTTTTAATGGGAAAATATTCTAAATATGTAAACATAAACTATTTCTTAGTTTATCAAACCTGGTGCAAAAGTTTAAAAAAAAAACTATACAATTCAAATATGAATGAACCCACCAAATCTTCCTTTATGTTTAATTAATGTCATTTTTGAGTGATATTGGAATTATCTATGAAGTCTTAGTCATTTTACAAGTCATTGTTACACCTATTCTGTAAGAGGTTCAAAGGTAGAGCGGTTTTTAAAATTGAATATCTGAGTCAGATTTCCAAAGAAGAGATGAATAGAGGTTATCTCTCCATGTTGAGAGAGTCATCTTCTTTAGTAAAACATCCATGAAAATGCTTTGCAGTAATAGTGACTGTTTTGTATAATTTTAATTTCATTCATCAGCCTAGGATCAAAACATACAGAATCTGTGGTTTCCTAGAAAGCCATGAATGCGTTATAATCCAAAAATCAGAGAGATAATAATATAAAATATGAACTAAACAAAACTATGTTTCATTCAAAAGTGGCATGAACTGAGGCCTGAGAATTAAGCAACAAATTGGTATCAAACTGGAAATTTGATCAGACTCTATGCTATAACTCCAAGTGCCATATGAATTAGTCTCATAAATATCGATTAAAGAACAGAAGACAAGGATCAATGAAACAACTACTAGAGATAGGAAGTTGTGTCAAATGAAGTAGGTGGCACTTTGAAAATATGCTGTTGACCTTTATTTTATGAAAATAGAAAATGTCTAAGAACAAGTTTGGTGTTGGAATTATATCTAGAAATATGAGTGGTATATAATGCTGGGTTTGATTGACATAAAGGAAGAGAAAATATGGGCATATAAATTACATCATTTTAAATTATGAGAAACAGACTAGAATTCCTAACAATCAGAACACCTAAATGATTTTTTTTCTGTAAAGTGACCTAGAAGATAGTGAGTCTGAATACATGAATTATAAGAAGTCAAAAATCCCCTTCACTAGCTCATTCACTTATTAATTATAATAATTTTAAACCTATACCAAATCTGTGTTTTATGAATATCCTGAAATACTTATAGGTGTTCTTTAGAGAAAAAAATTAGAATTAAAAAGCTGCTCAAAATAGTCTCTAAGATTATTGTCCTAAAAGGCACTCACTCTGTGAGCTCTCTGGGACTGCATACATGTTTTCCTACTGATGTCCATTTCTCTATAACTACTGTGCAAGAGATAGCTTTTATTAGTGGTTCAAACAAATCTATGTAGCTACCAAATGAAATTAAGAAAAAAAATTTGACCTATTCATTAAAGCCTGGATATCTAAAGGTTATTTATTTGACTGCAACAAGGTAGTAATCAACCTTCACATTTCATTAAGATGTTCCAACGGACAATGGAGTGTTCCAGTGACCCATAGTACAGACAGTATATCTGTTTAGACTCCTCTCTACTCTACCTCTATGTCAACCATGACTGAGGAAATCACTGGAAATCTGAAGTCACACGGTGTCCCTGAGGTAAAGTATGTGTGAGGAAGAGAATATAAAGGTGTAGATGTGGATGCATCAGGGAGAGGGGATGATCTAGGAGGAGTTGGTTGAGGGGAAATTGTAATCAGAGTATAATGTATGAAAAATATCTATTTTCAATAAAAATGACAGGTTCATATCTGTTAAAAATATACAATGAATCACATGATGAATGTTATCACCATGGGGTATGTCCTTTTAAATATGTTCTTTCCCCACATTTCTTCAGCTTGTAATGAAATATCTAGTACAATCTAGGCCGGTGGTAAATGTTCTACTTATAATGATTATCAAAATCAGCAACAATATTTGCAGTTGTGTATATTTTTGATCCATAAATTGTATTTATGTCACTGGAGGTCAGCAAGTTGTAATGATATTTATCTACAATGTTAGTTATCAGTCCTATTCTTTAATGAATGATCACATCTATAGCACATTTTTATGGCAAAACTTTTATTGGTGAATATGATCAATCAGAATAGCCACTTTTAAATATAGTATGTTTATTTCCTTAGGAAACTTGTTCACAAGTACTTATTAAAGATCAGTAATAATTAATATTTTTAAAACTTATGGTTGGAAACCTTTGCCTGACCAAATTCTCTTGACATACGTATTCTGTTGTGGTTTTCCATCTTGAGTGGAATAGCCAGCACACAGCTTACTTAGAAAAGATTAATATGTATGGTCACCTCCAAGTACTAAGAATCTTGACTAATATGGGAAATTTAGACTATTTCCCTGGAAATGCCAGAGGCAGCATAACTAAAAGTAAATATTAATTTGTGTGTGCATGCTCAAGGGTGTGTGCATGAACGTTGCTTACGGAAATGTACAAGGTCTTTGAACTTGCAGCTGAGTTGAAATCTTCTTAGCTTTTGCAATGTGTGTGAGTGTGATATTTAGTTCTTCTTTGCCTCATTACTTCATTGATGATAAGATGCGCAAGATGTTTGTCTTTGAAGCTTATAAACAGATGAAAATGAAGCATTGCCTTATAGATGCTGCTATCCAAAGCCATTGTCATTCTGATTAGAAAGTTCCAGGTGCACGGGAAACATCAAGTGATTATACTCATTACAATTCTGCAATAATGTCATTAAAATAATTAAACAGTGTATTTTAATTTGATTTACTTGAGGAAGAGAGAGTGCTCAAAGTTAACGATAGTCTTCTATTATTTATTGTAAGAAATCTGTCTTTTTGTTCTCTATTTTAAATTTTGGTTTATCTGCAGAAAAATATACATATATTTCTAGTATATCCTTTTTTCCTTAAATAATGTTCAGTTATGCATCACTGGTCAAGGTGTGGGCCTGTCCATCTATGACACATCAGCCAGTCTTATCCGGTAAGGTGGTCTGACAAGTTGTTAGAACTGTAAAATCTCTTCCCTAGGAACACCCCTACCTCTTCCACCCTTGTTCTCAGCTGGTCCTCCCTGCTGTTTTGTCTCAGTCTTGATGTGTGATTGGGAAATAATGAGTAAACAGAGTGCAAGGAGGGACCAAGTTCAGAACACACTAGTTAGTGTCAAGTGGCCAAGCAGAGAAACATAAAAACTTTTTTTTAAAAAAGAAAAAAAAAAAAAACCCTGGCTTTGGTTACTTGTGAAAGTGCAGGACTAATAAGCTACTCCCATCTAATCTCAATCACCATATTATTAAAAATATCTTTTTCTGATTTTTCACAGGGGATTTTGCTCTTTTCCTTGACCTATTAAGGAGGGGTCACAACACCCGAATTAGGGAACAGAGTGTGACTCCCAAATTTGGTAACAATATGCATAACCTGGGCTGAACCCTAAAACACTAAAAACACTACTAGAAGGTTAATATGAAGCATCAAATGAAAGAATCTTAAGCAATATCATGGAATACATCAAAATGAAGTTTCCATGAAATATACTTTAAATCTTAATTTCCACAAATTTAAGAATAACTAGGTCACATTAATATGTAAACATATTACAAATGCGGCTACACCCCCCCTCATTCTAGGACTTTATTATGCATATTGAATAGATAATTGTCCAACCCTCCCCAACTATTATAAAATCAAAGTGTTATTACATTCCAAGAGTTTTAAAAAAATCCAGCTTGAGGAAAAATATCTGAATGTTCAGTAAAATTTCATACTAGTTGTATTTAACTATCTAGATATGTTGCTAGAGTGTTCTCCACAAATTTAATTAAAATAAATGCTACAAAACGTGAATATGTTACAGAATAATGGAATCTAAGTCAGTTCTAATGTGAGCATTTTTCTCTGTAATTAACAGTAATTATTTCTAATTGTTTCCTGTTTTTTCTCTGACGTATGTAGTTTTTTATAGTTGATTTACCTTGATTTGAGTCTGCTTTTCATTGGTGATTATGGATTTGGGTCTACTTCCCACTGGTTATTGAGCTTTTCCTATGCTGAACCTGTTTCTATCTGATTATCCTTAAGTTCCCCTGATGCGAACTTGATGAAAACCAAGTAGGGGGCATACAAATTGAAAAAAATAAAAGTTAAAAAAAAGCCAAGCTATTGTTGAAAGGAAACAAATGTTAGCAAATGCTGACTGTTGCGCTGTATTTTCTCTCTTCCTGACAATCACATCAACCCCAAGAAGCTCTTTACACATAATATATATATATATATATGTATATACATATCCACACACACATACACAAACACACACACACTCAGACACACATACACAAAAACACAAACATATATATATATCTACATATATATATACACATATATACATACATATATATACATATATATACATATATATATGCATGTGTTTCTGCATGTGTGTGTATGTTGTCAGTGTTTTCAAGCCTAAAAAAATCTAACCATAAATTTTCCTTTTTAATTAAGGAATGTTCTCTTTGAGTATACAGCACAGAGGCAGTCAACTATGTAAAACTGTGTTATGTTCTCTAGAGGGTAAACATCAGAAACATTGTCCTAGCCCTCTGCCTTTGCATTCCAGAAATTTTTGAAAACAAAGGGTCACAAGAATTTGCTTTTGAAGCTCACTGGGAGAAATCTTACAATAGAGTTTGTAAACTGAGTGATAAAAAGGGAGAGGAGCCATACAGGGAAAAAATCAATTATAAAGCAATTTAGAAGATGTTGCTACTATGACACCAACGAGGATGGTGAGGAGGAGAGCAGACAGGGAGGACAGTTATGATGCCCAAAGCATAGTGTTTTAAGTGTTTTTTATTTTATTTTGTTCTCTTTTACCTGATGCTCCTGGTATGGGTTCAAACTATGTCTCCTGACAAACGAATAGTCACTGAAGTGTCTGAAAACCAGAAACATGTTTTTGTTTTAGAAAACACACTTTGTTGGCAGAAAACTGGACAGGGGAAAAGAAGAAAGTAACTGTAGTTAACACTCTGCCCCTGAGCAGGCATATCTGTGCTTTCACAGCACCATGTCTGTAAGTCAGGTTTTGAAATATGAACGGAAGGTTTTTATTTTCCTCTTGCCATTATTCTCCAAATATAAAATATATCACCTAATGGCCAACTATTGATATTGTACTATAGGATATAGGCAATCTGTGGATGACTTTAAATATATAGGTGGATATATAGATGTGTAAAGTAAAAATTTTACCATATTGGACGAGAGAACTGAGAGACCCATTTTGGGAAAAATAAGTTTGAATGTACTCTAGAAGGATAATTGGGTGAGTTTAAGTGTATCTGGTAAAGGCGAACAAAGGGTAATTTGGAAGGGAACATAATGATCCAGAGAAATTGGAAAGATAATTTTGTCAGCATAATTTTTACTTATATTTAAAATAAAATTCTGGTTGTAAATATTTATTATTAGAAAAATAAATATATAAGTTTCCAATTATATGTTTATGTATTTATGTATGTATGTATGTATTTAGAGACAGGGCATAATTATGAAGTTCTGCTTGGAACTCTCTATGTAGACTAGGCTGATTTAAGACTCACAGAGGTCCACTTGCCTCTACCTCCTTAAAGCTGGGGTTAAAGGTATGTGTCACTACACCCGACTGAATATATGTGTTTACTTTATAAGTTTACAATAATCATAGATGCTTGTTAGAGTTTAAACTGGTTGAAAATAAAGATATTTTGTGTCTTAGTTTCTCTCCTCTTGCTGAGATAAAAGTGCTACAACAATAACCTACTAAAGGGACAACAGGATTATGTGTACAGTTCACACATATTTGGCGCTCAGGTATTTGAACAATCAAATCACAACAGTACCCATTCCAATATATACGGACTTCATCTTAATCTAATTATGCCTGCAAAGAGCCTTTTACAAACAAGACAAGAGTTTCCAACAGGCATAACATTTTAGAAGACACCATGTCTAACATAATTGCCAGTCCTTAAAGCAGAAGGACACATAACCAATTCTGCTATTTTATCCACCAAACTGTTTTCTGAGTCTATATATTTGGGCCTACATTTATTGATTCCATTTTAGTCACCATCTAAGACATACTGTTGCCTGACAGATTTGACTAACAAGAAATTGTCATACCTGGTCATCACCAGATACATTTACTCAAACGACTAGAGCCCAACTTAGAGTGAAGACTTCAGCTCTGGTTAAGGTTCATGATGGTTAAAAGGTGAACACTCCTCAACCTCTGTCTTCAGTGGAATAATGATTTGTTAGGGAGGGGAAAGGATACTTTTAAGTATCCTTTGGTAATTAGTATTATGACAAGTAAACATCTTAACATTGAAGTCTCATGACCTAACAGAAGACAGTCAAGCTTTAATTCTTCCCTGGGCATCTCTGTATGAGCTGACATGGTAAAAATACTAACTAATGAGATGTGCAGTGGCCAAATCTTAAAGAACACTTCATGGCTAGTGTCTTATGGTTTTTATTTTTGTGAAGATACATCATGAGAAAGGCAACTCATAAAGGAAATCATTTAACCTGGGCTGGATTACAGTATGAGAGGTTCAGTCCATTATCATCCTGGTGGGAAGCATGGCAGATATTGTGTTAGAGGATCCAAGAGTTCTACACCTTGATTCAAAGACAGCTGACAATACTGATTCCACACTGGGAAGAGCTTGACCATAAAAGCCTTCAAAGCCACTTTCACAGTGACACATTGCCTCCATAAAGGCCACACATACTCTAACAAGGCCACACCACCTAATAATTTCACTCCCTATGGCCAAGTATTCAAACACATGAATCTAATGGGCCCAAAACTATTCAAAACACCACAGCTGGTAAATTTATTCTTGACGGAGACACCAGATTGAAGTTATTAAAGAGAAATGAATGGAAACAATGAAAAGTTTTTTAGATTTATGGTGGATGATTTCAAAGTAACTTTAGAGCTATAGAGAAGGCTCCGTGCTTAAAAGCTTTGGTTGCTATTCCAGAGAACCAAGGTTCAATTTTCAACACCTAATTAAAGTCTGTAAATCCATAGACTGTGTGAAGGCAAAGCACCCCAAACACAAAAATACAATGAAAAATTAAAAATAAAAACTGTCTATGACCACAGTATGGAATAGAATAGTTCCTTAGACAAGAGATGTTGTATATCTCAAAAAGACTGGTAGATGACAGTGATGCATATTTACTTAGGAACACCAGGATACTAGAGAATAGGGCATATAAGAGGCATTCAAGAGCTCAGAGTTGGGTTGTAATTTATTGTGATGAAACCACCCACAGGCATAAGAAATAAAGGTTGTTTACAGAAATAAGATTATCCATTGATTTATCTTCACATTTAATTCAAATCCTAAATATTGCCTAGCAGTCTCATTAATGGCAACACTCTGCCCTCCCAACTATCATTTTCCTTCTACCAAATATTACTGCCTGGCAAAATGTTTTGGTTTGGTAGCTGTATTGATTTACTGTGGTTATGATAACAGTGTACAACAAATTTGATAGCTTAGAAAAATAGACATTTCTCATATTTCCGACTGTCAAAAGTCAAAAATCTAGGTGTTCCTCTCTCATGTTTTTATGGGAAGTGTGTGTATGTGTGTTTGTGTGTGTGTGTGTGTGTGTTAATGTGAATGAGTAGATGTGTATCTGTACCATACCAATTAAACAAAGTATTTAAGTTTATTATCACATTCTCATACATACATATTTGATCATAAATACAATTCTATGACCCTCTCTTAATTTTTTTAAATTATGTGTATGTATGTATGTATGTATGTATGTATGTATGTATGTATGCGTGTATGTATGTATCTGGGTATAGTCACACAAGTGTAGGGGTCCACAGAGCCAGAGGTGTCAATGTATCTGGAGCTGGTGTTATAGGTGGTTGCTTTCTAGCTGTAGTGGATACTGAACTCCAGTCTTCTAGAAGAACAGTGTATATGCTTAATAGCTGAGCTATCTTTCCAGGCTTTTTGACTCTGTCTTAAAGCTGTCCCCACTTATCCACTCCCATATCCCTCATACAGTCTCTTTTTACTTCTGAGTATTTTTGTTCATATTAAATACTATAATTGAGAGAGACCATTGACTCTCTGATTGCATTATTTTTCTAAGCATAAGAATAACTACTTCCGCCGGGCGTTGGTGGCGCACGCCTTTAATCCCAGCACTTGGGAGGCAGAGGCAGGAGGATTTCTGAGTTCGAGGCCAGCCTGGTCTACAAAGTGAGTTCCAGGACAGCCAGGGCTACACAGAGAAACCCTGTCTCGAAAAACCAAAAAAAAAAAAAAAGAATAACTACTTCCATCCATTTTCTCATAAATAATATAATTTCCTTATTTATGTTGGAAAAGACTCTGTCTCTCTCTGTATTTCTCTCTCTATCTTTCTCTGTCTCTCTGTGTGTGTTCTCTCTCTCTGTGTCTCTGTCTCTCTGTGTCTCTGTCTCTGTCTCTGTCTCTGTCTCTCTCTCTCTCTCTCTCTTTGTGTGTGTGTGTGTGTGTGTGTGTGTGTGTGTGTGTGTGTGTATTAAAGGGCTGCAACATTAGGAGGGTTGAGAAGTACTGATATAACAAATATGTTTTTATAATTTTGGATTTCTGTAGATGGGCTAATTTATATTTCCAACAATTTGAGAAGGGTGGAATAGTTGCTCAGGATGCAGTCAAGTATAATTTTCAATTTAGTTTTTATTTGCATTCCTACTAAGTATTTCCTTGCATATTTATTGGCTGCTTGGACTCATTCATTGAAAAGCAATTGATCTATTTATTTCCCCACTTATTGATTCAATCATTGTAGTTTTTGCATTTAGCTTTTTGAGTTCTTTATATGTTCTGGTCATCCATCACCTGCCTAATGAATTCTTGGTAAAGATTTTCTCCTATATTCTTAGATGTCTATTCATGGTGATATTTTTCTCTTTGCTGGTCAGAGAACCTTTTACTAGATGCAATCCCACTCGTCATTTCTTGTGATTGTTTCCTGAAATCATGGGATTTTATTCAGTCCATTTCTGCTTATGTCTCAACATGCTGAAGTGTTTCCTTTTCATCTCTTTACCAGTTCCAAAGTTTCAGTTCTTATATCAATGACTTTAATCCATTTTGACAACATATTCTTGACATTAGCATGTTGTGTTTGCCCTTGTTCTGAGTCTACATAATTCCAATTTTCTCCTTATGTACACCTGACTTTTTTTCCAAATACTGAAAAATATGTGTTTTTCTCATGTAATGAAGCATTCTTTGGAGATTTAAGGTTTTCCTAGTTAATTAGAAAATCAAGCTATTTTAAATAAAGGTTTATTTAAAATAGCTTGATTTTATTTTCTTTCCTAAATAAGATAATGAAGAAGGTCTTCTCTGGAATTGTCAAATTCCAGAAGGGAAATAACTTAAAGAAAAAACTAGTGCAATTGACAGGTGTGAAAGTGTGTGACTCTTTTGAAGAGATGGACGATGAGCACTAGCCACTCAGTGCACTGGGAAATATTTCCTGAACCTGCGGTGGCAAAGTCCTGTACTAAAGTGGGCACCAGGGCCAACTCAGCTTTTCTTCACTCTATGAACACTAGCTTAAACACATTGAAAAGAAGCATATTTCAGAATGATACTATAAATTAAATTTCTGTGCATCCCATTAAATGAAAATCATGTTTTTCTACACGTAATATCCATATGGAAATGTTTAATCACATTCTGAATTAATGAATCTCAAACTAGCTTTTACCTTAGAATTTTATAAAATGTGATACACTATTAGAAACTGAATTTTTCTAAACAATATTATTTCTATTCTATTCACTAGGTATAATGAAAAAGATCATTAGGCATATTTTCTAGCTTTGTACATTATTTTAAAACAGGCCTGATATCACCAAAGGGCAATTAATAAACAAAAATTCTTAAATCCCCAAGGTAATTCAAATAAAGTAAATTGATCAACTCAGCTCCCATCTACCCTCTGACTTATAGATCCTGACACCAAAGAATCAATATATCAGAGTTCATATCATGGCTAAACTCAATTTGCCTGGCTTAACTGGAGAAGCTAAACAATTATTTAGGAAGAACCCGCAACTATATCTACCTAGCAAGGTAAATCCTTAAATTTACTGAGATCAAGGTGCACACTTTATATTAAGAAAGCAATGTGGATATATTTTATTAGAACACTTTTATTTATTGCCTAAAATATAAATTCAATAGAAAAGTCAAGGTTTCAGTTTTCCCAAAGTAGTTTCACCCAACTAAAATTGCTACTATTCATAATGCTAATATGTAGCTAGTAGATACCATTTATTGATTACTGTTTATATGCCAATGCTTGTATGTTTATATTTTCATTATGAAATTATTTAATATTCTAATTCCTCAATGAATGGAGAAACTTAGAAGCTCTTTGCAGAGTTGAGTTTTATGTTATAGGCCTATAAACTAAGATACTTGGGAGGCTGAAGCAGAAGAATAGCAAGTTCAAGGTCATACTGTGCACTTAATGAGGTCCTGTCTCAAAATAAAAGTAATAAAAAGAGAAGTAGAAACGCACCTAAGTAGCAGATTCTTGTCTAATATGTGGAAAGTGCTCTGTAGTAGCAAACTAATGTGTAAATCATCTGTTAATAAATCACATAGATAATATTGGTTAGAATATATTAGAGGAGAGCAACTTGCCTATATAGTAGAAAAAATGATGAGAATGTTGTAGTCTATGACTATGTGGTACAATGTAAAACAAAATGCCTTGGAGCAAGTTTAAATTCCTAAATTATATTTCACAATTACACCATGAATTATAAATGTTTATTATTCTGTCTACTGATAAATTTGAGCCTCTATTTATGTAGAAAACTCTATTATTTGCTTAGAGTTCCTGGCCAGCAGGTAAGCTTAAATCATAACTTAAAAAAGAGACTGATCTGGGCTACAGAATAAAATCCTGTATTAAACTGGAAATTAATAATATTCATCATCATCCTCTAATTTTACTAAAATTATTAAAAAATTATTAATAAATAATTATTTTTATTTTTACTATCCACTGTTCTAGTCTTTTCTCTGTCCTATAATGAGAACATTTTAGGCTGTGTAAAAAATAACTTAATGTTCCCGTTTCACATTCAGTCATTTTGGTTACAAAAAATTGAAATTTTCATCTCTTCAATTTACTTCTATCCTGTCTGAGTCAAGTTATATTGATGCTAATTCAGTTGTTTGGTTAAAAATTGGCATTAATATAACAAGAGACTCTTCTGTCCTTCTTGTCTTTATCTTAGCTGCTCTGCCTAGGTATAAACAAAATATAAAATGAGTGGAAATCAAGCACTATAAAACTGCCCAGTATTGGGCAATTACTTGATTCTAAATCCTTTCTCATCATGAGTGTGCTTAGATTGAAAATGTAAAGACTATAAAGTATCTATCAGTCATTGTTCACTGATGAACCAAGGATTCAGGTATCAGTTTGCTGAGATTGAAGCAATCTGAAAGGAACAAGGTACAGATTTAGTAATCACAGCTTGTTACAGAATGACGGTAATTAAGTACCATACTAGAATTTAAAAAGCAATTCACATAAGTGATTAATGAGCTTCTCATACCTTCCTGCTGAACATTCTGAATCAATTCACAAGTTACACTGGACACTGTGAACATATTATGTGGCTGGTCTGGTTGGTTCATATTGTTGTTCTTCCTATGGGGTTGCAACCTCCTTCAACTCCTTCAGTCCTTTCCTTCCATTCTTGATTTAAATTCTTTTCCCAGCCGGGCGGTGGTGGCGCACGCCTTTAATCCCAGCACTTGGGAGGCAGAGGCAGGAGGATTTCTGAGTTCGAGGCCAGCCTGGTCTACAAAGTGAGTTCCAGGACAGCCAAGGCTACACAGAGAAACCCTGTCTCGAAAAAAAAAAACCAAAAAAAAAAAAAAATTCTTTTCCCTTTGTTTGAGCTAACATTTCTAGATTTTTATAGCTTCCAATGGTTTTGCTTTATTTTAAAATCTGTTCTTATTTCCTGTGTGTGTGTGTGTGTTCACGTGTGTGTGCTATGTGTGTGCATGCACTAGCATGCATATAAACCTAGATGCTCTATCATCTTAGACAAGCCCTGTATTACTTAACTATGCTATACCTCTGTGCTTCTTTTCTACAGTGCCATCTTGCTAATCACAAGTTTATATAATATTGTGTCAGCCTAGATCTGTCATACTGCTCCATTCTCTGCTGCCCAAATAAAGATGAAACCCAGCTCCTATTATTTATGATAGTCCACCCTCTGACTGTTCCGCATCCCATGCCTCTTCCCCACCCCTTGTCTCCCGGAGGATGTCCCCACCCCCCACCCCCATCTCACCTGACCTCTAAACTCCATGGGGCCTCCAGTCTCTTGAGGGTTAGATGCATCTTCTCTGACTAAACCCAGACCTGGCATTCTTCTGCTGTATATGTGTTGGGGGCCTCATATCAGCTGGTGTATGCTGTCTGGTTGGTGGTCCATTGTCTGAGAGATCACAGGGGTCCAGGTTAATTGAGACCGCTGGTCCTCCTGTCAGGGTCGCCCTCCTCCTCAGCTTCTTCCAGCTTTTCCCTAAATCAGTCACACTGGTCAGCAGCTTCTATCCATTGGTTGCGTGCAAATATCTGCATCTGACTCTTTCAGCTGCTTGTTGGGTCTTTCGGAGGGCAGTCATGATAGGTCCCAGTTTTGTGAGTGCTACATACATAGCCTCAGTCATAGTGTCAAACTTTGGGGCCTCCCCTTAAGCTGAATCCCACTTTGGACCTGTCATTGGACCTTCTTTTCCACAGGCTCTTCTTCATTTCCATCCCTGTAGTTCTTTTACACAGGAACAATTATGGGTCAGAGTTTTGACTGTGAGATAGCAGCCCCATCCCTCACTCGATGCCCTGTCTTTCTGTTGGAGGTGGGTGGGCTCTACAAGTTCCCTTTCTCTACTTCCGGGCATTTCATCTAAGATCTCTTCCTTTGAGTCCTGAGAGTCTCTTACCTCCCATTGTCTCTGGTATATTCTGGATGGTCCCTCACCTCCTACTTCCAAAGGTTGCCTGTTTCCATTCTTTCTGCTGGCCCTCAGGCCTTCAGTCCTTTTCTCCCACCCAATACCAGAACATGTTCCCTGCTCCCCCTGCCAAGTCCTCCTTCCTCTCTCAGGTTCTTCCTCCCTCCCAACTTGTGGTTGCTTTCTTCTCCATCCCAAGTAGGACTGAAGCATCCTCCCTTGGGTACTTCAGCTTGTTGACCTTTTTGAGATCTATGGATTGTATCTTGGGTGTTCTATCCCCCTTTTTTTTATTTTTTATTTTTTGGCTAATATCCACTTATTACTGAGTACATACCATGCATGTCATTTTGGGTCTGAGTACTACACTCAGGATGATATTTTTTAGTTCCATCCATTTGCCTGCAAAACTCAGGATGTCCTCGTTCTTAATAGCTGAGTAGTATTCCATTGTGTAAATGAACCACATTTTCTGTATCCATTCTTCTGTCATAGGACATCTGGGTTGTTTCCAGCTTCTGGCTGTCAAACATAAGGACACTATGAACATAGTGGAACATGTGCCCCTGTGGCATGGTGGGGCATCTTTTGGGTATCTAATCTCCTCCATAGCCCACCTCAGACCTACTCTTGCAGCTTTAGGTTTTGCTGATATTTGGGAATTGTATTTCATTATTCCATTTTTTTAAATTTAAGTCTTTTTTGGTAATGGTTTACTACCTATTAGTGCCTTACAAATCATGCTAAAAATATAATATATATGTATACATACATATTATATGTATAGCAATCAATGTTATATGAGAAATGAAACAAATGTACAAAAATTGTCATTTACTCATTCTCTAATTCCCTTAACTATATGGTTATTATGTTATTATTGAAGAAAAGTATTTCTCAAGAAATTTTTAACTAAAGTGGAAGTAAATTAAGGTTTATGGTGACTATTTTAACCTTTCTTATTTCCATTAAACTTTTTTTTTCTAAGTTTTTTTATTTACATTCCAAATCATTTCCCCTTTCCCGTTTCCTCCCTCCCCGAAAGTCCCATAAGCCCCCTTCCCTCCCTCTTTTCCCCATTCAACCCCCTCCATTAAACTTTTCTTTCAACAATATAACATTTATTTTTCATTTAAAACCTGGTTTTATTTATTGGATGAGTTTTGATTCCTTGTCTTTGCTATATTACTGTTTCTAACTAACTTTTAACTCATTTAATCATTCTTTTCTTTTTTAATTTTATTTTCATCACAACATAGACAGAGTTCAATTTCCTAAGATTCTTTCAATCACTCTCCACTTTATTTTTTTTCTATATTTTTTTATTTACATTCCAAATCATTTCCCCTTTCCCATTTCCTACCTCCCCGAAAGTCCCATAGCCCTCTTCCCTCCCCCTGTTCCCTAATCAACCCTCTCTTACTTCTCTGTCCTGGTATTTTTTGTGATGAGATTTCTCATTGACCTTGGAGTGCACAGGCTAGACAACAGTCTCCAAGATCTTCCAGCCTTGACCTCCACAACATTGTCAATTAGGCATATAGTTTCTGGATATTGAACTTATGTCTTCTATATTTGTGGACATGAAACCACTTTCCAGCTGAACTGTTCCCTCAACCATCCAACTGAGTTTTCTTTCCTTCTGTTTTTTAATGCATTTTTTCTCACTTTTTATGACCTCTGATATTTCCAACATAGTATTGTTACCTCATAGAAATGCATCACTCTGGCTCTTTCTAAAAAGATTAAGCATGATCATCATAACATTTGATTTGTTTTTATCATCACCTTATTTTTCTTGACTGTTTTGTTATCAATCTATGATTTTCTGAAATATTTGTCATATTAGTTAACCATCTTATGTTTAGAATATGCTTTGTTGCCAGGGTGGTGGCTTATGCCTTTAATTCCAGCACTCAGGGGTCAGAGAAACTTGGGTCTCTGTGAGTTAAAGACCATTTTGATCTACAGAGAAAATTCCAGGACAGTCAGTGCTACACAGAAAACCTCTACTGGAAAAACAAAACCAAAAAAAATAATTTATTTTGTTTTGATTTGCCTTTGGGTTTCAGCTTATCACGGGAAAATATAGATTATTCTTTCTGTCAATCTACTGCATGGAGTTCTGGAAACCCAGTGGCGTGAAACACTCATAGAAGCTTTATTCATAATAGCCAAAACTTTAAAATAGCTTGAAATAGAGAAAAATTTACACTGACTCTTTGATGTATCTGTTATTCCGTCCCATATCCCATAATACCCATGAGCCACTGCAATATCTAAAAACTCTTGCCTGTGTGCTTTTCAGCTTCAGGATTCCTCTTGTTTACTGTCTGATTTGATCCCAACTACATTCTTGATTCTAATAAACATTTTACTTTGCAATTATTAGCTCCAGATTCATTCATTTCTCTAGGCTGCACTTTAAAAATAATCATTCACATTAAATAGAACTCTAGAACATTTCATCCAAGCTGCTGTTTTTATAAAATGTTATTCTTGAACCCTTTTTTCCACTTTGCTAGTATCTGTTTAGTAACACTCAAATATGGGCATTTCTTTAAAATTTGATCTATAAATATGGCCAAATCATAAGCTGGAAATTTCCAGTAATACCCAGTCTGTATTACTTAATGATCATCCTTTTAATACGAAGCAAATGTAGCATATTTACCTATTTTTATTAGTACATTCCTAGCTCATTTGTTTCTGCAGTTGAATATGGAGAGACTATGGCCTCATACACTATTGATAATTCTTTGATGAAGCAATTTTGTGGATATTAACTTAAATGCTTCATAAAGTTTCTTTCATATCAACAAAAGGATGCTATTTTATCATCGCTTTTTTTCCCTTTTTTTTTCATCTTGTCATTATTTAGAAGTCGATTCTGCTAGGTTAAGATCTATCAGGGCAGAAAAAACAAATAACTTTGTTAAACCCGTGGTCCTCGTTCAAGCTGTGTGGTACACAGCACATCTTCCCGTGGTAATGAGCTGTTAAGGAGCCTGCTAATGGCAGTTTAGTAGCTGTAGCTAAGGATTTCCCTACCAATAAATCCTGTTTCCTTGGCTATTAGACAGAAATCCTTGCATAGCCTCTGAGCTCAAGTGACACTGATTAATGGCCACGGAAAATAAATGCTGTTCTCAGGGAGCAAACATAACACCACATAACACCATTAAAATCCAAGGTAGAACCTTAATATTCTAATGTGTTTGCAAAAAATAAAATAATGAAGGAATATATTTGACAATAAAAAGCCATTCAATTTTAAAAAGTTAATGGATACATCTTACCAGTAGGAAATGATGCAAGAGCTTTTTTTTTTTTTAACCATTTTGCACATAGAATTTAAAATCATAGTCTGAATCAACTGTCAGGTATAAAAAAATGTTAAAAACTCCTTAAGTCTACTGAATAAACCTAAAAACAAGTTCTCTGGAACCCACCTTTTAAAAGAAGCTAATGTTTTGCATAACCTGAAAGTAAAATTTATGTCTTTGACAGACATTTCATATTTAAAATAACTTAAAAGGTTTAAATGTTTGATTTTCTCTAATAAAATGTACAGTGCACGTGTTATTACTTCTTTGCATGTGATAAACAATCAGTATTGGATTTAATGCACCTTTTTTCCTTTCCTTAAGTGTAAATATTGTGTTTTGGGCAGTATTCAAATTATGCATTTCATGACATATTTGCCTTATTACCTTTTTGTATATTCAATGTGTATTCCTACATGTGTATATTTATGTCTTGACTTTCTTTGACTGCATTGTGAGTGTGTACTCACAGTTTTGTGAATTGCTTATGAATAAATAAGAATTACTGAATAAAGTGATTCACTGAATAAAGTACTTACAAATAAAAAAAAAAGAACACATAGCTTTGCTATATTAGCCACACAATTGCTTTGCTTGAGCCAAAGTTTATACAGTTCAGTGAAGTTCAGTCAGAATGACCATTTTGGAATTTCTCATAGGGTTTACACTTTCACTATCAATTAAATTTTATATCACACACACACACACACACACCACACACACACCATACCACACCACACACACACACACACAAGTCAGTGGTAGAGTTAAAACAGAGAAACAATTAGCTTTATATCCTCACATTGGTCCTGTGTCCAGCACCCACACTGTGTCCTTCCTCATCTTCTAATATTCTTCTGTTCGAGATCACTTCTTTCCCCTGCTCAGCACTTTGTGATAAAGTCTTGAATGTTCTTTTTCAAGGTATCTTCAACTAACTGAAACTAAGGCTTAATCCGAACACTTGAAAATTTGGGGTAAAGATTGTATAGGTCATGTAACTATTTGCTCAAGGGATGTTGTATTATTGTGCTTTGTACCATGTCTTAGGAGCATGAATTTGAAAATGCAAAAATGACAACTCATAGAAAATTGATTTATGCTAATGATTTTAAACTAATTAATTACAATTACTTATTTTATCACAAAAATCAAGTACTTACGTATTCTGTCACTTTAATTAAGGCAGTCGATAAAATCAGATGAGTGAGAAGCATGAAGTTATATAGGAAAAACTAATTTTCCTATTTAATAAAATCTGCTACAGGTCAAAACCGAATAAACTCTCAGTTATTAAATTCTGGTAAAAATCTAATTATGCCTTTATTGAAAGATTTATTGTAGTTCAATTAAAATTTTTATAGAAATAAAAGGTTGCAAGCATTTCATGGATGATGACTAAACATTCTTTCTATAAAAGTTCATTGTTGGCCTTAAAAGATGTTCTGGGGATAAAGTTGTTTATCACACAAGCATGGAGACTGTTTAATCCCCAGAACCCAGATAAAGAGGCATGGAGACCTGACTCTATGAAGTATTGCTCTTTTATTCACATGTGCACTGAGGCAAGTGTGCCCTCACATATATGTCTTGTACATTTGCATACACACACAAACACAAACAAAGACACACATACACAAACATGCGCAAAGACACACACATACATGAAAAGATAATGATAGGTAATTTTTTTAAAAAAATAAATACATTGTTGAGCAAATGTTATCTTGGCTTTACCTAGAATTGTTAGAATTTTATTACACTTTATGTAAAATACAGTAACTTAAAGGAAAAATAACAATGAATTATAATTGTTTTTATTTGTAATAAAAATAGCATATGGTATATTCTACTATTAAAATAATTATCCATTTATGTCATGTAATGGACACAAGGACTTCAGGCATTAGGATTATGTTAGATTTTCAAAAATTTAACACAATTGTTATAATGATAGATGAATGAGATTGTCCCCTACAATCTCTTACAGATCTCCAAGAATGAATGTCATAGCATACTTAGAGCCAGTAAACAACATTCTCTCCCACATTCCAAATACATATTTGTATACAAAAAATTGTGTTGACTTCTTGTCACATTGATTTCAGGTCAAAAGTGTTTTACAGTGGGAACCAAACTTGGAATAATCAAATTCTTTTAATCTCTGAATGCTACTTTCTGCCTCACTCGAACATTGTAGTATGTGACTGTGCATGAACACAATAATGCAGTAATCATATACTTTTAGAAAATAGGAAACAATCAAGAGAGGATGCAAATTTTTTTTGAGATGCATTGGATAGATTAATGAATTAATGATTAATTATGGAAATTAATAATATAGATAACATAGCTACGCAGACAGTATCTTTTCCTGGCAATCATAAATATATTATGTTACATTTATTCTCAAAGAATAGAGAAGCAGAAACAACTCTGGGAAAAGAGTAAAAGAGAGAAAGTGAGAGGCGAGCTTTGTAAGCATTGAGCTCCTGTGTGTAAGCAGAAACTGGGAGAATACTGAGGAAGAAACATTAAATCAACATGTAAGTATGGTATAACCTGTCAACACAGTAACTTAAGTAGATATTTTAAAGAGTGCTTAACGGTATTTACAGGTGCTCATGATCCATAAATTTTTAATTATTTTAGATGTGTGTATTAACATATAATCTTACTTTAATATATTTAACATGAAATATGCATTATTTAACTGTTAAGGCAATGTTATATATTACAATAAATTATTCTCCTATTTCTAGAGTTTATAGAGATAAGAAAATTTCTTCTTTCAAATATAAGATAGAATTTTATTTACTTGTTCTAAGAACCATATCATATATAGATAGTTATTAATTTATAAAATATATATCATGCATAAAGAAGTTTAAAATGACTTAGAATACATACTTATATGGTCATTAGCATGCACATACGTCACTATCACCACACAATCAAAATTGCACACTTTTTCTTTTTTCTTTTTTCTCTTTTCTTTGGAGTGGGGTGGAGGTCAAATGGAGTGGGTGAATGGGGTGGATCTGAGAGGAACAGGAAGTGAATGGGATCAGGGTGCATTATGCAAAATTCCCAAATAATCAGTATAAATATTATGTTGGGAACAAAAGGAGATTCCTAATTTTCTGGTAATATGGATGTTTGCTAAAACAATCTCCTTAAAACTAACATGTTATTTATAATAAATGAGCATGAATAATCAATAACTAATAGTTTGTGAAGATACAATAGAATATACTGACCTAGGATCTTGACAAGTGTCCAGTCCATGTAGATTATTTTGTTTCAACAAGGAATATATTGGTTATATGCCAATCTATATCTAAATGTGAATTAAAATTCATATTTCCCTTTTAAACAAAGTTATCAGGAAAGAATTTTTTGGACAAAAATATGCTGTATCCTAAAGAATAAATTTTCATTGGTGACTGACTATTCACTTGAAAAATGCTTAAATACACCTCAGAAGGAGACATCTAGATAATATTTATTTTATACTTTACTAATTTTATCATGTTTGGCAAAACATGTTTTTCCTCTATCAAGTTTGGTAGAAAATATTTTAAAAATATCACAATCTTTTGGTGTGCTTGGATTTTGTTTGATAATCCAGATATCAAACTACTCATTTCAATAAGTAGTTTAGACCTAATTTTTACCTGCAAGTGCCAGTTTTCCAAGGACTTAGAGGATGTTAGAATAGTGAAACAAAATAAAAATAAGCTGAAATTAGATACAGAATTAGTGACAAGTTCAAAGTTTGATTAGGAGGATTTGCAGTCCACCTCTGCCTGGGTGGAACTAAAACACTCATTTACACTCTCACAGTACTAGAAAGAAGGGATTCTGAGATATCAAACAGACAGGTTGATGAGAGCACTCCTTCCTGTGCTCCTCTGGCTGATATTATATTCTTTCAAATATAAGATAGAATTATATTATATATATATTAATTAATAAATATAATATATATTATATTCTTTCAAATATGAGATATGCTCCATGCTCAGACCTTCTGTTTCTTTCCTATTGACATCTTTCATGTAGCTATAGCAGATTCAGAAGGACACCAGAGATGTTTAGTACTTGTAGTAAAGTCTGTGGCTTAATCAAAAGTGACCATATGTGACAGGACAGCAGCTGAAGTCTCCTTTTGTCTCTTTAGCATACAAAGTCTTAGTGAAGTCTTTATGTCTCTCACAGTGATTAACTAAAAATGAGCAAGTATGACCATAGAGGTGGCCCCAGGGAAACTCTTACCTCACACACAGATATTACAGGAAAGCCTCTCAGACCATGTGAATCAACCATGTGAAGAAATACCTTTTCCTATACAAAGGAGTCATAAAAGAGATAGCAAGCTAAGGGCTGAATTAGAATGTTACATGAAAGGCTAATGTCTGTGAAGTATTTGTTAGCATATCACACACTTAAACAAATACTTCAATGCCTTTTTCACTGAGAAAATATGTTCATTGCTTAGGGAAAACCTTAATTACACTTTAACAGTGGGTGCTTTCAATTTCTAATGGGATTTTCCTACTTAATTATGTTATGGTAATATATCCCCAATAGGCATGGCCAGGAAAAATAGGTAACTTCTTTTGCTGTTATAAATATTCGCTGATGGAGTTGCAGAGATGGCTAAGAGATTTAAGCATTTTCTGTTCTTGCAGAGTACCCAGATTTGATTCCCAGCGCCAACAGTGGGGTTCGTTAACCATCTGTAATTCCAGTTCCAGTAGATGTAATGCCTTTTTCTGGCTTCTGGTCCCATGTATATGATACACAGGCATGTATTGAGGCAGGACACAAATACATATTAAAAAAAATATCTAATGAGCTCTCAATTTTAAACAGGAGTGAAGCATACACATTTTTGTTAAATTTTGAGAATTCCTTAATGTCACAATTCATTCTATACCAGTAGGTACTAAATACAGGTGATTATTAGTATAAATTAAGATAATGTGAGGTTTTAGTCTTATGAAAAATTTTAAATTAAGCAATTTTTAAGTTTATAAAGAGATGGGTAATCCTAAATATTGATGGCAGAAGTGAAAGAGCTATTCTAAAATATATCTAAAATAATTTTCATGTAACATTTAGAAGATTGAAGCTAAATAATAATAATGATAATAAATTAATATTCATGATGATGATGAAGAAAAATAATTAACTTTGATATTATCTGTAGGTAAAAATAAGTGGTTTTTTCTAGACATCTATGTTTAGGTTTCATTCGGGTTTAATTACATCAACTGTTAAAAAGAGAGGGTAAACATCATGCAGGGTATGGAACCTATAACACAATACATCCCTAATAGCTGACCTTAAGGAACAGTCTTCTAAGGTTTATTGTCATTAGTTGATGATACTGTATATGCAATGTCTTTCTCCTAAATTTCTGCCTAGCTCATTCAAAAGCAGTCATTCAGCCCAAGTGTTCTCATGTGCTTTAAGTATGGTATAGTCCTGAGAAGGCTCTCTTAGTCAAGTCTCAGAAGTTGGATGAAGTCATAATGCAACTGTGATGGAAGGGGTTTGGGCTCAGAAAGAAGCATTTAAGGTGGTATAAAGACAGGGTTTGTCTAAGATGTAGACAGCCATTTTTAAATGACATGACATACACAGTACACTTAATAACTATCAGGAACTCAATGGTTCTGCATAATTTGAGAAGGACAGAAACTAGAGTTAAGAATAAAAAATGAAAGTACCTTAAATTATGCTAAATTTAGCTAATGATGTCAAACTTGAAATCATATAAAATCATGAAATCATATGAGCAAGAATGGAAAGTCAATGAGAAAGGACACATTTATAATAAGAAACTTTGTAGCTGAATACAATAGTACAAACATATAGTCAAATAATTTAGGAGGATCACATTTGGGATGAATTTGTGACTTGTATAGTTGCCTTTTATATGTCTAATGTTTATTATATATACATGTATTACGTCTTACGTATATTTTATTAGATTATATATACCCCAACTAATAAGATATATTTAATATATTTTAACATTTACATAACCTAATATAAAATATTTTTCTGGTGTGACAATGAATCTGCAAAATACTAAAAATTATGAATGATCTTGTGAGAACAAGGAAATACCTATTTGATCCATTCTCAGATAATTTTCTGTTGCACAGTTGTACACTGCCTTCCTACTGGGATGTTGGCTGGGGTCCATAAGCTCCCTCAGCACTCAAGTTAGAAAATTTCTTGGAAAGACTTGATGCCATAGTGTAGAGGAATACCAGGACAGGGAAGCAGGAGAGGGTTGATTGGGGAAGGGGGGAGATGGCTTATGGGATTTTTGAGGGAGGAGGTAACCAGGAAAGGGAATAACATTTGAAATGTAAATATAGAATATATCTAATAAAAAATTAAAAGAAAAGAAAATTCTTAGAATGTGTGGCCTGAAAACGTGGCAACTCACTCATCTTAGGCACTGGGTTTGAGTTTCCAGATTCTTGTACACATCTTATGGGGTACAGGGAAGGCATGCATTTCTTTTCATATGATTTCTTTGCTGCCTGGATAGGCCTTCTATGTGCTAGTTTGCTGTTTCACTCTGGCTGAATTCCAGTCTGAATTCCATATCTGAAATATGTGATACCTAAGCTGGTGTTTAGAATGTGCTTTGAGTTATAGAAGCTTAATAGATGCAAATTTACACCTAGAAGATAGGAACTGATAGAAACTGCTAGACTGACAACCAGTCATATGTACTTGTTCAGAAGTATTGACTGAAAGAAAAAACTAAGTTGTTTGAATATGAGAATGATATGTATACTTTAAACCATCTAACAAAGAATTAGATTTCAAATCAAGCCCTGTACATATTAGAAGACCTCCCATATGAATATTGAACTGTTTTTATTTAGTAAGAATTTCTAAATGTGGAAAATTTTAAGCTGTAAAAAATAGATATGCTTGATCATATAAAAATTAATGCAGAGATGTACTCCTATGTAAACATTAAGATAAAATGCATATATAACTAACCAGCGTTGCTTGTTACTTACCAATACTTAAAAGTAGTAGATGGAAATACATATGCCTTTAAAGTTATAAAAATACAATTTCATATTCTCAGTGTGTAACATAACATATAGAATGTAGTTTTAAACACAACATTGTAATAGAGTAGTTTTGTTTCTTTTGATCTTCCTTTTTCGCCCACATCTCTCCCTTATGTAATTCTCTGGTTCTCTCCCTTTTTTACCTCCTTCCCTCACTCATTCATCTTCATCCCTCTTTCCTCTCCCTCCCTTTCTCCTCCACCATCTTCCTTCCTATCTACCCCCTCTCTTTCTAATGCCTTTCCATCTTATCTCTACCCTCTTTTTTTTTTTTCTTTCTTTTTGTTGGTGGTTTTTTGGAGGGCTCCTCTTTCTTTCACTCTAGAAACTACCTTTCAAATATATAGGGAAGCTTGACTCTTTAATTTTGTCAGAATCTTACTTTCATTTCTTATGTCTTATATTTCTACATTTTAAATTTAGCAGACAGATACCCTCAATGATGTTTTTCTAGGGCCTGCCTTGTGTGTTCCAATTTCCACTGAGATTTCATATCCAGGAAAATAAAATAGCAATTTAGTCCTGAGTTTGTCAGTGTTCTGTTTGCCCTCAGATACCTTGAGTATAATGGCTGAGGACTGAAAACTTGAATGGCCTGATGGAAGCTGAACTGTTCTGTATTGAGAGTTACATGTGGAAGATGTCTGTCTCCACTGCTTCATTCATGTATTTATTTTTGTATAACTAAATTAACATTTTGATTATTTTCTTCAGAGTTCTGCACAATGCTATAGGCTCAGCAAGAACCCGGGATATTCTTGTTGTACAAGTGCAAGATTGTTATTTAAAATTGTCAGAGTGATAGGATAGTTTTCTAGGGATATTCCTAATGTTTTCTTGGAAGTAATCCAAATGCTGACAATATGGATAAATAGATTTAGCCTGCTTGTAGCTCCCATAATCCTAACTATATATGCCCTAGGGGTATTTCATTAAATGGATTTTTAATATGAAGTGAAATATACATTTCTAAGACATCATTCACTTTGCCACCCATGGAAAAATACACTGGACAATTTTTCACTAAACATTCCTTCAATGTTCTATAATATTTTTAGTAGCTGACAAATTCTGATTGTGAGTAGGGTGATAAATTCATTTATGTGTAAATGAATTAGTGGAGAATCATGAGCATTCATGCCAGTATTTTTTCGACGATTCATTTGTATCTTGGTCGTCATTTCGGAGGTCATATTTACATGTGGATTACAGTTATCATGAATATAGAAGGACATTCAAGCTTAGAGATGAATGATTCTATTTTGTACTAGATTCATTCAATGAATTCACATCAAGAAATGAATGGGAGTTTTCTTTCTGAATGAGATATTTAAATATAACATGGGTGGAGTTAAGAAAGCAAGTTCAGTACCCCTTTAACATCATATTATTTATCTCACTCAATGAGTCTTAATTTTGTTTATTTATTTATTCATTCAGTTTTATTTTTGAGACAAGGCTTTGCTTTATTTCTCTGACTGGCCTTGAATTTGCTACAAAGCAAAGGATGATCTGGAATTTCTGATCTTCCTGTTTTGCAGGCATATACCACCACACCCAGTAAGAGTAACAGTAATTTTTTATTAGCAAAGAATAGAATGGCTTTAAATTGTCCGCTTGCTTAATAACCAATATGTCTCAGGGAACAAGGTCATCACATACTGGGTTAATATTGTATTTGGTCTCTCCTAGTGGTGAATACATAAAATATAATTGTTGTTGGAAGAATTTCAGTGCAGAGACAAGTTTAATGATATGGCATTATAAAAGTTGTTTACCATACTATATTGATTAAATACAAGGAATGTTATATATTTGATATATTTTAGAGATTTATAAAGAACAAATCAAACACTAAAATATAGAACAAATCTGTAAAATAACAAGTTCAGGCAACTATTGTAGCAACCTTGATGTCTGTTAAAGTCAATAAATAGAATTTTGAATTGTAGAGTTTTTTAAGTGGTAGGAATATGAAAGAGAAATGTCTTCTAAAGGATCATACTTAGTAATATTTGAAAGATTATGCATTAGGCTTGTTACATTTTGCATGAAGACATAGTAAAGACTCACAAACACCACAGACTGCAAGCATTTTCCTAGAAGCTCATTTTAATTAAAGTAGGCTAGTTGGTAAATATTTGTCTCAACTTTCTATGAATAAGAATCTGGAGGCATGTCTATTATAGACATAGTTATGTTGAAATAGGAGATAGGAATGGGGATATAAAGCAAGCAACTTTGTAAAGGAAATAAGAATTTATTGTAGAATTTGCATTCATAGAAGAAGAAATTGTTGGTCAAATTTATGCATGCGTTTAATTTTATAAAACATGTTTGTAATCCACCAAATCACTTCAATACATGATGATAGTAACATGGAGATTTTCTTTTTTCATTTTTTGCTTCTTTTGGGGGGGTTTGGAATATTTTTACTTCATAAGCACATTATATCACACTGCTTGTATTACCCCGTATCATTATTCTTTAATCTTTTTTTTTACAATCCAGACTTTATCCCTCTCCCAGTCCACACTCCGACTGTTCCACATCCATACCTCCTCCGCCTGTCTCCAAGAGGATATCCCCACTCCCACCCCATTTCTTATGGCTTTGATTTCTTGTATTCACCAAACCTCAATATATGACTTTTACAAATTAAATCCAGATGTAATAAAATTCTTAGAAAAACATATATTTTAAGCAACTAATGTGGTAATATATTGCTAAATGTGTCTATTGAAAAATAATGAATACTATAAAAAGTCATTTATAAAGAAGTAAATGAGAAACAAAGAATGTATCAAGAATAAGCCATTCATGACAGTGGCTAGAAAAAAATATTAAAATATGGATATAAATGAACTAACACTTAAAAGAAAGAGAGAAGAAGAGGAGAAGATATGGAATGAAGAGAAACTGGAAGAAAAAAATTCTAGTCTTAGTTGAATCGATGGCATTACATTAGCTAGATTCACAGAGGAAAAGAGTACAATACAATTAACAGACCGCATGAAGCTCAAGAAGAAAGAAGACAAAGTTTGGATGCTTCAGTACTTCTTAGAAAAGAGAACAAAATACTCTTGGGAGGATATAAGGAGACAAAGTGTGGAGCAGAGACTGAAGAAAAGGCCATCTAGAGACTGCCCAAACTGATGCTAAAGATCAGTCAGCAATGGATCAGCACTGGCATCCAGACACTTCCAATGGTTAAATGGCGGGAACCTGTAACTAATACAAGAAATGGTCCAGACCCCTTTTAATATGGGGAAGAGGTTCTGTTTGTGTTTTTTCACAAAATGAAGATGCAGCCCGATGGCTGCCAGAAAGATTGGTTCGTCAAGTGGGCACAGATCCTGGATGTTCTAGTAAGTATGGTTTCAATCACTAAGGATGGCTAAAAAACTTTATCAACTGGCTTATCTGGCCCTTACCTGAAAAAAACAATCTCTCTGTTGATTCTCAAAGCCACTTCTCCCACACTGGGAAGCCTGACTTTGTGTCTGAAAGTTGCTAATTTGAAACTGAATTGGATACCTTGGGACATCTGCAGACAAGTTAATCCTGTTTTGCTTCTAACTTCTGACCCTGTATTTTAAGTAGACTGGTTGTCTCCACCCAGGCTCACCTGGATTAGAAACTGGCATGTGTATTATGGTGGTCTATCAACCAGCTTTTGTTTTATTGTCTGTGAATATTACAAGACCTTGGTATTCTGAAAGAAGCCTGAAGGTACTGGAGGAAGTGAGTCAGGCTTTAAGTAGATGCAAGAGAGTAGTGGTCTTAATTATTGCTGGTATAGCAGCTTTACTTACATTGATAGCTAGCACCACTCCCTCTGCAATTGCCTTGACACATGAAGTTAGGATAGCTAATTTTGCTAATCATTTAGCAAAAAATGTTCTGAGTATTCAAGAAGATTTAGATAGGCGTTTGGCGCAACAGGTTGATGCTCTTTATGATACCATTCAAATTATTGGAGAGCAGGTCCAGAGTTTAAAAGTAAGAAGTTATCTCGAATGCCATGCTAAATACCAATGGATTTGTGTTACTTCTGAGGTTTACAATGAATAGTCACTATAATCAGGAAAAGTTCATAGACACTTCCAGGGCGTTTGGCAACAAATCCTATACAAGTAAAGTAGACCTCTTACGGGAGCTATATAGAACTCAAATCTATATATGTCCACTTGCAAGCAGGCAAGGGCACTAGTGGGAGGTGCAAGGCAAAGCACTGCAAGGAGAGGACCATGTTTTCTGCCTCTGAGTCCCCTGTGAAGCAAACCCGGTTGCATAGAGGTTGGTGTTTAAAGGCATTCCTTAGAATAACAACCAACAAGGAAGCCTAGATCATTTCCTCCTCAAAAGACACCATAAAGTATTTAGGAGGACCAGGTCAATGCTTCCCCTCCCTGACTAATGCCCACCATCCTTTGACAGATGACTGTCCACTTGGTTGTTACCTTCTCATCTTAAAACTAATAAAAAGGGGGGAGATGTAGAGAGCCTTATTGGGGTGCCATGTCACCTGGCAGGAACTTGGCATTGACCAAGGTGAGGTTCCTCTCCCAGCCTTTGAGCAGGAAGTCCTGTGTTAGCCATAATCCCCTCCACCTAGGGTGGAGTGCTCAGAAGTGAAGTTCATTGTTCCTCCAGATCTACAAATTCCTGAATTAAGCAGGTGACCCGCCCAGCCGCCTGAGCAGTGGAGCCAAAGCCCACTGAACTGTCAGACCAGTTCCCCTGAGCACAACCTGGAATTTGATGGAAGGGTCTTGCCTGAAACTTTAAAATTCTGAGTCCTCCATTAAACCTTGAGACTTTGAACAACAGTTGTCTTGCCTTCCCATACATCCCCAGCTACCCTTCCAGGTAACCCATTCGATGTAGCTGTGGGCAGTTACAGATATAAATGAACTTACACTTAAAAGAAAGGGAGAAGAGGAGAAGAAATGGAATGAAAAGCAACTGAAAGAAAAAAAGTCTAGTCTTAGTTGAATCAATTACATTACATTAACTAGATTCACTGAGGAAAAGAGAACAATACAGTTCACAGACCATATGAAGCTCAAGAAGAAGGAAGACCAAAGTGTGGATGCTTCAGTACTTCTTAGAAAAGAGAACAAAATACTCATGGGAGGAAATATGGAGACAAAGTGTGGAGCAGAAACTGAAGAAAAGGCCATCTAGAGTCGGCCCCACCAGGGGATTCATCTCATATATAGTCACCAAACCCAGACACTATTGCAGATGCTAAGAAAGGCTTGCTGACAGGAGCCTGATATAGTAGTCTCCTGAGAGACTCTACCAGAGCCTGACAAGTACAGAGGCAGATGCTCACAGCCAACCATTGGACTGAGCACAGAGTCCCCGATGGAGGAGTTAGAGAAAGGACCTGAAGGGGTGTGCAACCCCCAGGAAGAACAACAATATGAACCAATCAGACCCTCTCCCCCAAGAACTCCCAGGAACTAAACCACCAACCAAGAGTACACATGGAGGGACTCATGGCTCCAGCTGCATATGTAACAGAGGATAGACTTGTTGGGCATCAATGGGAGGAGAGGCCCTTGGTCCTGGGAAGGCTTGATGTCCCAGTGTAGGGGAATGCCAGGACAGGAAGGCTGGAGTGGGTGGGTGAGCACCCTCATAGAAGTAGGGGGAGGGAGGATAGGATAGGGGCTTTCCAGAGGGGAAACTGAGGAAACCAGGAAAGGGGAAAACACTTGAAATGTAAATAAATAAAATACCCAATTAACGAAAAGAAAAGAAAAGAAAAGACAAAAAAGGAAATATAACCTTTGTATGCATCTACTATTGTGAGCAAGAATCTGGAAAATTGAAGTTGTGCCTCAAACAGTCCTGTTGAAGGCAAGGAGAAAGTTATCTAATTCTACAAAATTCAAGATAAAACTAACTTGTCACAAATGAAAGAATTCACTGAAACAGTAATATATGTCCTCCATATCAGCTCCTGTGGACCCTGCTGAGTCTTGGATCATTTGATGTCTCAAAGCATGAATAAGTGGCCTGGGTTTGTTTCCCTGACTTATAGATGATGAAAATGAGAGAATTTAGTATACCTGAGTTTAAAAACTCAAGTGGTGTGAAATAAAACGAATAAAAGTGCAAAACATGAATTTTATGTTTGTAGCTAACAGATATTAATTAATCATGAAATCATTGGTACTCCAAAAGGTCATTTCCTACTCTATTGAATTTGATATTAATTGATCCTGATGATCAAGAGATCTAAGTAAATGTTTCCAAAAAGCATTAAAATATCACATTATTATTTTCTATAATGGTCACATTTTTGAAAGTTCTAAATTCAAAAAGTTCGAATGTCAGTTGGGAAATGTGAAGGTACAGGCAGGCATGGTACTTGAAATTCTCAACTTCAGTGGTAGATTCTAAATGTATAAAATTATTTTAATTAAAATCACTAAACGTCCAATCTATTAAATAAGCATTTTAAAATACATCTTAATTTTCAAAAGTTAGTTTGTATTAACTGTCTTATAAATTACTTGTGAATTTAAAATGATCCTGCTGGCCCAGTATCTTATGAGTATAAAATACTAAATATACAAAATAAATTGAGAAATGTTAGGTGTTTTCTTCCTGCCTATGTCTCATTTTCTATAACACTGAAGATAAAAATAGGTTAGAACAATTAGGTAAAAAAATAGGAAGGATGCTTTCCTATGTAAATTGAACATAAGAGTTTTCAATATTCCACAAAATTTGATAGGGTTTGAAACCAGGTATAAGTTTTATGTGTATTTAAAGACTCTCAACTTAACTAGTACTGCTTAATTAGCATAACTTTTGGTAGTTAAAGCAACCATAAATGATAAATGTCTCCAAATCTATAGCTATAACTAGTATCCTGTGTTAGCCTTGGTACTTGTTTCAGTATTTCATAAATTCTTATTGACATGCTCTTAATATTTATAAAATCAATAGTTTGATATCAAGCATCATTCCTTTTCCTTCTACTAAAGTCTGTATGATATCTAAAGAGACTTACTCGACCAAGGATCAGCACTTGTAACTTCAGAAGTAAGGGGCAAGCAATCATAGCACCTCTTCACATGTACAACACAAATTATGCTGTAAGTTTACAGTATTGTTTCATTTATCCTAACAGCCACCATATATGGTGTCTAGACCTTTTAGTCCCAAAAGGATACTGAAGTGACAAGTGTTAACTCCAGGAAACACTGGCCCCTAGCTCATCTTGACCAATGGCTAATCTGCCTCTCAAGTGTTCAGTTAAAATTATTTAACACAAATGTGAAAAGAAATGGATTCAAATGCAATGCTTCCTCTTGTGTGTGCTTAATACACTCTCAGCTCCCTGTGAGTCTAATTAATCATAAATCTAGCAAAGAACTGCTTGGCCGATAAGAACTTCTAATACTAATTCTGAAAATAATTAGTTATGTGAGCTTGAATATATCATTTCTCCATATTTTTTTCTACACAGCAAAAGGCATGGTCAGTTTATTAATTTCATAGAGCCTCAAGGAAGTACTGCAAAAGGTATAGCTTTAAACAGTAGGAATACCTTGTATCATAATTACAAAGGTTGGAAGTCTCAAATCAGGTGGTAAGCAGGACTGGTTCCATCTGAGTGTTATCATCTGAATGCAATTATTTCCTTTAATTCATATGCTGAAATACCAAGCCTGATGTGATAATCCTAGCTAGAGCCAAAAGAAAGTGTTAAGTCCTGACTATTCTCCCAAATGTATATAATTAGTAACTTCCAATAAAAACTTGAGGGGATTATCTCTGGTTTCTGGAGACAGGTACCATCACTTTCCAGACATCAGATTCAGGAGACATGTTCCTAGCCTTTTTGGACTATAAGCCTTGAGCAAAAGATGTATAGTTTATAAATTACCCAGTGTAGGGTATTTTATTATAACAATAAAAAAATAACCAAGCCAATTTCTCTAGCACAGTGTGTTGATATTTTCCAGAATAAGAATTAGGATCTTCTACTTCTCACAGATAATTAATATAAAGAACTGTACTGATAACTTCTATGATTTTCATCTCTGCTGCATATTTTATCTTTGCTTACTTTACATGTTTAAATGAATGAAGAATTTTATTGATTATAAATGACTTAAATGCTTATGTTTGCAGTTTTATCCATTAATTTATTATTTTATTTTTTATACTCCATATTTTATTCCCCGTCAACTCCATCCACCCTCTGACTGTTCCACATCCCATACCTCCTCCTCACCCCCTGTCGCCCCGTGGATGTCCTTACTCCCCACCCCACCTGACCTCTACCTCCCTGGGGCCTCCAGTCCAAGAGACGGTTAGGTGCATCATCTCTTAATGAACACAGACCCAGCAGTCCTCTACTGTATGTGTGTTGGGGACCACATATCAGCTGGTGTATGCTGCCTGGTTGGTCTTTGAGAGATCTCCGGGGTCCAGATTGAGACTGTTGTCCTCCTACAGGATTACCCTTCTCCCCAGCTTCTTTTCACCTTCCCTAATTCAACAACAGAGGTCAGCTGCTTTTGTCCATTGGTTGGGTGCAAATATCTGCATCTGACTCTTTAAGCTGCTTGTTGGGACTTCTGGAGTGTGGTCATGCTAGGTCACTTTTTGTGAGCACTCCATAGCCTCAGTAATACTGTCAGACCTTGGGACCTCCCCTTGAGCTAGATTCCACTTTGGACCTGTTGCTGGACCTTCTTTTCCTTAGGGTCCTCTCCATTTCCATCCCTGTACTTCTTTCAGACAGGAACAATTATGGGTAAGAGTTGTGATTGTGGGATGGCCCCCCTCTCCCTCATTTGATGCCCTATCTTCATGCTGGAGGTGGGCTCTCTAAGTTCCCTCTCCCTACTGCATTTCATCTAAAGTCCCTGAGAGTCCTGAGAGTCTCTCATCTCCAAGGTCTCTGGTGCCATTCTGGAAGGTTCTAAAACTAAAAATAGGTAAAAATTCTGATACATGATTAAAATGTCGGTATTTTCATGTTTTGCAGTCAAGATTTTAAGATATCCGTGATGCAGATTCAATTGACCCACAGATTGGTACATGGAGCAATATATTAATATATTTTTAATAGCTGTTGTTATTTTCTGTTGCATTTGCTTGATAAACTATCACAATTAGCTAGCCATAGAGAAATGACCTTTGATGCTGAGTGACCAAACTCTATAGCTATGCAAAGCTCCTATCTCAAACACAGGGGTTTTGTGTCTCCCCTCTTAGTAATTAGAATAGTCATCTATTCAATTAATCTTTTCAGAAATACTAGGACTACCTTATATCAGTCTTCTCTATTTATTACACAGCAGTATTTTTTTTAATTTTATTTTCTAAGTTTTTTTTATTTACATTCAAAATCATTTCCCCTTTCCCGTTTCCTCCCTCCCTGAAAGTCCCATAAGCCCCCTTCCCTCCCTCTTTTCCCAATTCAACCCCCTTTCTCTTCTCTGTCCTGGCATTCCCCTACTTCCAGTCTTTCCAGGACCAGGGGTCTCTCCTTCCAACTTCTTAGAAATCTATTGATATGCGAATTGTGTCTAGGGTATTCCAAGATTCTGGGTTAATATCCCCTTATCAGTGACTGCATACCATGTGTGTTCTTTTGTGATTGGGTTACCTCACCAAGGATGATATTTTCAAGTTCTGACCATTTGCCTAGGAATTTCATGAATTCATTGTTTTTAATTGCAGAGTAGTATTCCATTGTGTAAATATACCACATCTTCTGAATCCATTCCTCCGTTGAGGGACATCTGGGTTCTTTCCAGCTTCTGGCTATTATAAATAAGGCTGCTATGAACATAGTGGAGCATGTGACCTTATTGCATGCAGGTAAGACTCTGGGTATATACCCAGGAGTGGTATAGCCGGATCCTCCGGGAGTGTCATGCCCAGTTTTCTGAGGAATCACCAGACTGCTTTCCAGAGTGGTTGGACCAGCTTGCAATTCCACCAGCAGTGGAGGAGTGTTCCTCTTTCTCCACATCCTCGCCAACAACTACTGTCTCTTGTGTTTTTGATCTTAGCCATTCTGACTGGTGTGAGATGGAATCTCAGGGTTGTTTTGATTTGCATTTCCCTAATGACTAAGGATGGTGAACATCTCTTTAGGTGCTTCTCAGCCATTAGATATTCTTCAGGTGAGAACTCTTTGTTTAGCTCTGTACCCCATTTTTTAATAGGGTTACTTGCCTCTCTGGAGTTTAACTTCTTGAGTTCTTTGTATATATTGGATATTAGCCCTCTGTCGGATGTAAGGTTGGTAAAGATCATTTCCCAGTTAGTTGGTTGCCGCTTTCTCTTTTTTACAGTGTCTTTTGCCTTGCAAAAACTTTGTAATTTAATGAGATCCTATTTGTCTATTCTTGATCTTAGAACATAAGCTATTGGAATTCTGTTCAGGAAATTCTCCCTTGTGCCCATATGTTCAAGGTTCTTCCCTAGTTTCCCTTCTATTAGTTTCAGTGTGTCTGGTTTTATGTGGAGATCCTTGATCCACTTAGAATTGAGCTTAGTGCAAGGAGATAAGAATGGGTCAATTTGCATTCTTCTGCATGTTGACCTCCAGCTGAGCCAGCACCATTTGTTGAAAAGGCTATCTTTTTCCACTGGATGGTTTTAGCTCCTTTGTCAAAGATCAAGGGACCATAGGAATGTGGATTCATTTCTGGGTCTTCAATTCTGTTCCATTGATCTACATGCCTGTCACTGTACCAATACCATGCGGTTTTTAACACTATTGCTCTGTAGTACAGCTTGAGGTCCGGGATACTGATTCCCCCAGAGGTTCTTTTACTCTTGAGAATAGTTTTAACTCTTCTGGGTTTTCTGTTATTCCAGATGAATTTTTGAATTGCTCTTTCTAACTCCATGAAGAATTGAGTTGGGATTTTGATGGGGATTGCATTGAATCTGTATATTACTTTTGGTAAGATGGTCATTTTTACTAGATTAATCCTGCCAATCCATGAGCATGACAGATTTTTCCATCTTCTGAGGTCTTCTTCAATTTCTTTCTTCAGAGACTTGAAGTTCTTGTCATACAGTTCTTTCACTTGTTTGGTTAGAGTCACGTCAAAATACTTTATATGGCTTGTGGCTATCGTGAAGGGTATCATTTCTCTTACTTCTTTCTCAGCCTGCTTATCCTTTGAGTATAGGAAGGCTACTGACTTGCTTGATTTGATTTTATATCCGGCCACTTTGCTGAAGTTGTTTATCAGCTGTAGGAGTTCTCTGGTGGAGTTCTTTGTGTCGCTTGTGTATACTATCATATCGTCTGCAAATAGTGATAGTTTGACTTCTTCCTTTCCAATTTGTATCCCTTTGACCTCTTTTTGTTGTCTAATTGCTCTAGCTAGAACTCCAAGTACTATATTGAAAAGATATGGAGAGAGAAGGCAGCCTTGTCTAGTCCCTGATTTTAGTGGGATTGCTTCAAGTTTCTCTCCATTTAGATTGATGCTGGCTACCGGTTTGCTGTAAATTGCTTTTACTATGTTTAGATATGGGCCTTGAATTCCTGATCTTTCCAAGACCTTTAGCATGAAAGGATGCTGAATTTTGTCAAATGCTTTCTCAGCATCTAATGAGATGACCATGTGGTTTTTTTCTTTGAGATTGTTTATATAGTGGATTACATTGATGGATTTCCTTATATTGAACCATCCCTGCAATGAAGCCTACTTGATCGTGGTGAATGATCGTTTTGATGTGTTCTTGGATTCGGTTGGCAAGAATTTTATTGAGTATTTTTGCATCAATATTCATAAGAGAGATTGGCCTGAGATTCTCTTTCTTTGTCGGATCTTTGTGTGCTTTTGGTATTAGTGTAATTGTGGCTTCATAGAACGAGTTGGGTAGTGTTCCTTCTGTTTCTATTTTGTGGAACAGTTTGAAGAGTATTGGTGTTAGGTCTTCTTTGAAGGTCTGATAGAATTCTGCACTAAAACCATCTGTACCTGTGCTTTTTTTGGTTGGAAGACTTCCAATGACGGCTTCTATTTCTTCAGGGGTTATAGGACAGTTTAGATGGTCTATTTGATCCTGATTTAATTTTGGTATTTGATATCTGTCAAGGAAATTGTCCATTTCCTCGAGATTTTCTAGTTGTGTTGAATACAGGTTTTTGTAGTAGGATCTGATGATTTTTTGAATTTCCTCAGTTTCTGTTGTTATCTCTCCCTTTTCGTTTCTGATTTTATTAATTTGGATACTGTCTCTCTGCCCTCTGGTTAGTGTGGCTAAGGGCTTATCTATCTTGTTGATTTTCTCAAAGAACCAACTCCTCGTTTTGTTGATTCTTTGTATGGTTTTATTTGTTTCTACTTGATTGATTTCAGCCCTGAGTTTGATGATTTCCTGCCTTCTACTCCTCTTCGGTGTATTTGCTTTTGTTCCAGGGCTTTCAGGTGTGCCATTAAGCTGTTAGTGTATGCTGTCTCCCGTTTCTTTTTGGCGGCACTCAGGGCTATGAATTTTCCTCTTAGCACTGCTTTCATTGTGTCCCATAAATTAGGGTATGTTGTGCCTTCATTTTCATTAACTTTCAAAAAGTCTTTGATTTCTTTCTTTATTTCCACCTTGACCAAGTTATCATTGAGTAGAGCATTGTTCAGCCTCCATGTGTACATGGGTTTTCTTTTGTTTTTGTTGCCATTGAAGACCACCCTTATTCCATAGTGATCTGATAGGAGGCATGGGATTAGTTCGATCTTCTTATATCTGTTGAGGTCTGATTTGTGACCAATTATATGGTCAATTTTGGAGAAGGTACCATGAGGTGCTGAGAAGAAGCTGTATTCTTTAGCTCTAGGATGAAATGTTCTATATATATCAGTTAGTTCCATTTGGTCCAAGGCTTCAATTAGATTCACTGTGTCCCTGTTTAGTTTCTGCTTTCCTGAACGATCCATTTCAGAAAGTGGGGTGTTGAAGTCACCCACTATTAATGTGTGAGGTGCGATGTGTGCTTTGAGCTTTAATAAAGTTTCTTTTATGAATGAGGGTGCCCTTGCATTTGGAGCATAGATATTCAGAATTGAGAGTTCTTGTTGGTGGATTTTTCCCTTGATCAGTATGTAGTGTCCTTCTGTGTCTTTTTTGATGACTTTAGGTTGAAAATCAATTTTATCTGATATTAGGATGGCTACTCTGACTCGTTTCTTGGGACCATTTGCTTGTAAAATTGTTTTCCAGCCTTTTACTCTGAGGTAGTGTTTGTCTTTGACACTGAGGTGCGTTTCCTTCATGCAGCAAAATGCTGGGTCCTGTTTACGTATCCAGTCTGTTAGTCTATATCTTTTTATTGGGGAATTGAGACAATTGATATTAAGCGAGATTAAGGCATAGTGATTATTGCCACCTGCCATTCTTGATGCTATCTTTATGTTTGAGTGGTTATCTACTTTTGGGTTTGAAGCAAGAACATTACTATCTCATTTTTGCCAGGGTGTTGTTTCTCTCCCTGTATTGGCGGTTTCCACCTATTATCCTTTGCAGGGCTGGATTTGTGGAAAGATATTGTGAAAATTTGGCTTTATCATGGAATATCTTGGTCTCTCCATCTATGGTGATTGAGAGTTTTGCTGGGTATGTAGTCTAGGCTGACATTTGTGCTCTCTTAGTGTCTGCATGAGATCTGCCCTGGATATTCTGGCTTTCATAGTCTCTGGTGAGAAGTCTGAAGTGATTCGAATAGGTCTTCCTTTGTATGTTACTTAGCCCTTTTCTCTTACTGCTTTTAATATTCTTTCTTTGTTTAGTACATTTGGTGTTTTGATTATTATGTGACGGGAGGTATTTCTGTTCTGGTCCAGTCTGTTTGGAGTTCTGTAGGCTTCTTGTACGTTCATCAGCATCTCTCTCTTTAGGTTAGGGAAATTTTCCTCCATAATTTTGTTGAAGATGTTTACTGGCCCTTTAAGTTGCAAATCTTCACTCTCATATATACCTATAATCCTTAGGTTTGGTCTTCTCATTGTGTCCTGGATTTCCTGGATGTTTTGGGTTACACGTTTTTTGCATTTTGTATTTTCTTTGACTGTTGAGTTGATGCTTTCTATGGTATCTTCAGCACTTGAGATTCTTTCTTCCATCTCTTGTATTCTATTGTTGATGTTTGCATCTATGACTCCTGATTTCTTTCCAAAGTTTTCTATCTCCAAAGTTGTCTCCCTCTGTGATTTCTTAGTTGTTTCTACTTCCTTTTTTAGATCCTGGATGGATTTGTTGAGATCCTTCACTTTTTGTTTGTATTTTCCTGTATTTCTTTAAGGTATTTTTGCATTACCTCTTTCAGGATTTCTGCCTGTTGACCCAAGTTCTCCTGCATTTCTCTGAACGATTTTTGTGTTTCCTCCTCATGGGATTCCATCTGTTGATCCATCGTCTCCTGCATTTCTTTAAGCAGTTCTTGTGTTTCCTTTGTAAGGGCATCTATCCGTTGATTCATTTCTTTAAGCAATTTTTGTGTTGCCTCCCTATGGGCATCTGTCTGTTGACCCATATTCTTCTGCATTTCTTTATGCAATTTTTGTGATTCCTTTGAAAGTGCATCTACTCGTTGATTCATTTCTTTAAGCAATTTTTGTGTTGTCTCCTTGTGGGCCTCCATCTTTTGATCCATGTTCTCCTGCATTTCTCTAAGCGATTTTTGTGTTTCCTTTGTAAAGGCTTCTAACCGTTGATTCATGGTCTCATGTAATTCTTTATTAGATTTATTTGTGTCCTTCTTGTGATCCACTAATAGCATCATGAGGAGTGATTTTAAATCCAGATCTTGTCTTTCGGGTGTGGTGGGGTATGGACTTGCTGCTGTTGGAGAGTTGGGTTCGGATGGTGCCATATTACTTTGATTTCTGTTAGTAACGTTCCTACGTTTGCCTTTTACCATCTGGTTACCTCTGATGTTAGTTGGTCCTGCTGTCACTGGCTGTTGGTTGGACCCCCTGTGAGCCTGCAAAGCTATTTCTGGTCCCCCTGGATTACCAGGATTCCCCTGGCACCGATTTCTGGGGCCTGTCCTGCTCCTGAGCGACTTTGGAGCCCTGATGTGCCTTGCCCCAAGTGATGTTATATTGCGGAGTCCCTGCACATCCAAAGGCTCAGCATAGTGGATTCCCGGAGCAGAGGTCGCCAAAGGGAGGCTGATAGGCTCCTGCCCTGTGCAGGGGTGTGTGATCTCTCCCAGAGTGGGGGGGGGAGGCGTCCCTCTGCAAGGCAGAAGTCCCACAGCAGAGCTGGCACGCTGGTTACTGCAGATCTGCCCAGCTCTTGGGAGCAGGGTACACACAAGCCGCCCGAGACCCAACGGATATTATGCCTGTCTGTCTCCGAACCTGGCAGTCCCAACCACCTGGCCACTGGAGCAAAGATGGCAGAGTTTACTCTGTACTCTCTCGGTGGCGCAGGTCACCCTGCAGAGGGGATGGCCTACATCAGATCTGGCGCCCAGACGACCACAGCGCTGTCCCGTTCTTGAGAGCAGACGGAAGCCATAACAGGCCGTGTCCCAAGCGATGATGTTATACTGGGGAGAACCTGGGTACCTGTCTCTTCAGTGCAGTCTACGGGAACAGAGGTTGTCCCACAGCAGTATTTTTAAGGCTTTCTTCTCCACTTCTTCTTCTTCTTCTTTTTTTTTTTTTTTGAGATAGAATTTCTCTGTATAGCCCTGGCTGTTCTGAAACTCACTCTAGACCAGGCTGGCCTTGAACTCAAAAATCTGCCTGCTTCTGCCTCCCAAATGCTGGGATTAAAGGCGTGTGCCACCACTGCCCGTCGATTTCACTTCTTTCTAACCCACAGTGTTTGCCTTCACCAATGCCCTTGCTATTTCCTGGGCTCTTGGTAGAACCCCTCATTTCCTCATAGGTATTCTTTCTATTGTCCACCCCATCTACTTCCTGAACCATCATATTCCTTGTATAAGAGCCTTCTTTTTACTTCTTGGTTCTAAAATAAATAACACATTCTTCAATATCAAGTAAAATATTTATAGTATGCCAAAACAAATCACATTGAAATTTAAAAATCAAAGCCTGCTACTGATTTTGTTTAATGTTATATGCCTCAAGTATTTCATAGCATAGAGATAGGTAGTAAGGAACACTGAAATGTTATTTTTTATTACTTATGCCTATGTAAGGTTAGAATGACATTTTTCACAGGACAAAAATCAATGCAATTGTTGCAAAGAATTTGCTTGCATTTCTGTGTGTAGGACTCATTTGCTCTTCTATTAGCAATCCATAGTTTACATTGAATATTAGGTATTGGTAAAACTGTGCAGCCAAAGAGAAAGGCACTCAGCTCTGCAGAATTAAAAAACCTGGAAGGCTCCTTAGGAACACATCACACTATTCTGAAAGCATTTGTGGTGCCCTTTTATCCAAAGTTTCCCAGAATTGTACCTCAAAGACAATATGTATTGCAACCCTTCTCCAGTTAATGTTCAAGTATTTCCCAGGTAATTCTTTCCCTGTTCTCAACACTTACAAAGATTTTATCATGTCTTTATGTACTTGTGTGTGTGTGTCATGGCAGAGTCTGCAAACTTTACGTTATGTTAGGATTTTTCTCTGGTGTTTCTTGAGCATTGTAGTAACATTAATTCATACTAAATTTTAATTGGCTGATCACTTTGTGGGTGATTCATTGGTTTGAAAGTGTTTGGTGTCAGGGACTGTCTCTTTTGTCACATGTCTCTAGTATCCTATATGATATTCCAAATGCCTGTTCATTTTTTAGAATATAAAAGTCACTAAATTTTCCTTAAATTTTATTTATTTTTGTGTCTTTGAATGTTTTGGGATTTTAAATATAATAATGGTAAGGGACAACTTTTTCTAATTAGATCATCAATAATAAGTATTCATTGATTATAAATATATTTAAAAGCATATAATTTATAATATATATATATTTAAAAGCATAAATATAACAAACCAAACTAACCAGATGAGTTAATAAAAATTGCTTCACTTCACTCACAGTGCAGTCAAAGGGCTACTGTCTCAATTTCTTCCATTCAATTACAGTTCCCAGGTAGCTATTGACTCTTACATTGTTTAGTGAGAAAGAATTCAAGGAATATCAAAATTCTCCATTGCAGTGCATCCAGTGGGAAATGTACCTCTATAGTGGATATCAGAACTGGGCACAGTGGTGGTACTACAAAGTGTGATTATTTTGTGCAGGTGTCTGCAGGATGTCCATTGGGATTCATACTGCAATGATGTGGCTACTTCAGAGCACCACAGGAACTTTCAGACTGAAGGAAGGGGAATAACAAAACGTGGTCATGGCAGGCTTCAGGGAAATGAAACCTCAAAGCACCATCTCAGCACAGCTTGTAGTTAGAGTGGGAGCCAGAGGTTAGGGGAACTCACTTGAGTGTCCTGTAGCACAGTTTGGACCTAAACCTGTTAGATAAGTCAAGAATATCAAGTAAATTGGGATTTCAGAATTTATTCTATGGGCTGAGAGGTAGCTCAGTTGATAGAGTGTTACCCAACATTCACAAAGCTTTGGTCTAGGTGTGCTGCTCCAAGCCTGTAGTCATCACTCCTGGAAGGTGGAAGCAGGTGGCTGTTTTGGCTCCCGAATGAGGACAAGGTCAGCTGGAGACACATGAGACAGTCCAAACAATAAAGAAAACAAGACAACCACACAAACAAATTTAAAGTGGTAACTGTTACTCTAATAGTGTCTGTGTGTTCAATTTTCCCATCTCTGTATCTTTTTGAAAACCCACCATGTCCATGGTTGGCACTGGTAACTTTCTCTGCCTGCTAATATTATTAAAGAGTGAAGACCCAGGATGTGGACATTTAGGCAGACACTCTTCGGCTCACATCGGTTCTTGTGAGCTTATGTCTGAATATTGCAAGTTTATTTCCAAAAGTGGTTCTCACAACTAAAATAGATTTGAATTTTATTTCACCTAGCATTTTACAAAATAAGAAGTTTTAAAAAATTCAGAAAATCTTGGAGTGAATAGAAATGACACCCACTATTTAGGGAAGCAAATATCCCTGGCAGTATGCATCAACTCTTGACTATTCTTCAGCTATATTAAAAGGTGAAAAGGCTCTGAAAATGTGTTCTAATCTGACTAGAAATCAGCAAGAAATTGAGATGATTAAAAACACTGATGAAATATAGATTTCCATAAGCTAGCTTTAATTATGAACTTTGACTTATGACTTAGCTGAGAAATGAGCTAAGAAAGCATGTGGACTTCCAAATATGCTTAAATGCACACAGAGCATTTATAAAATAGTTTATGGAGAAGTTTGAAGTTATGCAATAGTATACACAGTTTTTCATACATTATGATAGATATAACAGTGAATATTTGCAAGTTTATTTTGAGATTGCTTGGTATTTTCAGAAAATCACACAACTATAAAACATGTATTCTAACAACAAAAGCAGACAACTGAAAGGCATGCCTCAAAATACTTTCGCTGTTCCCCTTTTAAGAAGGTGAGCATTGCTTAGTGACTCACTCAAGGATCAGCTGTAAAGAGGAGGAATCTCATTGGAATTGGAATGCTTTTAATTTTATTTTTCCTTGAGATTAATTCTTTTGGTGGGTAGGAAAAACTTTTGGTAAATGTTGAATGGATGTTTGAGTCTTCTGACCTATTAATGTAGTAATGTACTTTCGCTTGGAAATTCACAAAATAAAATCAAGATTTTTTTCCATTAGAAACAATTTTACAGGTAGAAGAGTTCAAATATATGAAGTATTCAGTTTATAGTCAAGCTTTTGATTGTGAGTTGATGAATACTTACCACCATATACAGTAAGTAGTTCACTATATGTAGAATTTATTGTATAACTTAATATAGGTGACTGTTTTGATGTGTCCAGTATGCCTTAATATAATAGGAACATATATGTGCCTCCTAATAAAAGAGAGTTAGCAAGTACATGTAAAAATTTGAACAAAATGTATCCATTAGCAGAGATAGTTTTATTTTATGTTAATATTTTAATGAATAATTTTTAAAAAGAAATCCTTATCCAAATTCCGTAAGTAACAATGTTTTATAAGACTGAGGGTTATATTGTATGTAACTTAACACATACACAGACACACACACATATATATGTGTGTATATATATATATATGCGTGTGTGTGTGTGTATATATATGTATGTATATATGTATGTATGTATATGTGTGTATATATGTATATACAATATATATATATATGTATATATATTGCCATAGTTTTCTTCACAGCCTTCATTCTTGCTCTTCTCAGACAACTTAACCAGAATAAATTCATCATCTAGTTTTCCATAAAATTTACCACACTGACTTTCTTTTTTACAACTGCTCATAGTGTTTTACATTCCTGCATATGTTTGCGGTATGTATGTGCATTCACATGTGTGGGCAGGTGTATGTGGGGCAGCACACATATCTATGGTGTGCAGAGGTCAGAGGCCTAAGGTTCATGTACAGAGTCTGGAGCTGTTCCCTATTGTTCCTCTAGCTCATTGTTTTTAAGGTGGTATCAAACCAAACTCTTTTCCTTTGGAGTGTGAACCTTAACCTATAGCAGCAGATTCTTCTCACCAGCTCTTAAAGTCTCAGTCAAAGATTGTTCCCATCCAGCTTCTTCCAGGGATCCTCCATATTCACATGAGGCTAAAATAACAGGCTAGCCATTATATTCACCATGCATGGACCCAGGATCTGGGGATCTAAACACCAGTACTCTTCCTGAGTGACTGAGCCATTTTCTTAATATTCATGTCTGAGGTTACTTAATAAAAGTAGACTTTACTTTACACTGTGAGTATAAAGGTTATAATATGAGTATAAAAACATAGTATTCCAAGTAAGCTAAATTTATATGTCCCATGTATTAAATAGATGTGTGGTTTTTTTAAGCAAAAGGTCTGGTTATATAGTGGCCTATTGAAATCATTAATAAATACCAGTACAAAAGTTAAGGCATCATTTATATTTGTGCTACTCTATCCAGCTTTACTAAAGAGAACTAAAACTTTAATTTATACTCTTCTGTAATAAGAGTGCCCACCTATATAATATATATTTTTCAACATTTTATCCCATTTTTCACTAAAAGAGGAAGGCAAGGATAGTATATGGTAAGAGCTGACATGCTTTCAAAGACTAATATTTGCTGTTAAAGTGTGAACAAAGTTAACTAACAAAAATAATTGAAAAGAAAATGAATATCAAAACAACCAGGTCTCTTTTATTACCTAATTCAGGGATATTTACCATTTCAAAACTATTATAATTCCTGATTTATCATAATTTGATTTATGTACAGTCCTATATTATTGATATTTAAGAGAACAGTCTTTTAATTTTATTACTATTGACAAATACAAGTATTTAAATTAGAAGTTTTGCTTTGAGTCACCAAGGAAAAACAGAATTTAGTATTCCGTCTTTGTTATGGAGGGCTGTCACCCACTTCATCTCTGTCACAGAAATCCAGAAGGAGAACAATAATTCACAACTAGGATCAATGTGGAGTGTCTATTCTCAAGCTGTTCTAATTTAAATATTTGTCATTTGAGTAAATGAGTTGATTAAGTAGAAAAATCTGTGATGTTCTCACTGTTGTACTGATCTAGGAAGAAATCCTTTTATACAAACATTATAAAACAGCCAAAAAAAGAAACTAGTCTTTTGTAAGGCTGGAAAGGTAAATACCTGTGATACAGTAAATGATTTTGATCAAGTGTCATGATTTAGGGAAAACCAGATTTTCCAATCTCAAATCTGAAGAAAAATTTTCAACTAGATTTACTGTTATCTGGACAATGAATTCCTTGGTAGTTTAGTATATTAGTGCAATGTATTTAAGAGAAACGAGAGGGGGTTGAATGGGGAACAGAGGGGGGGAAGGGGGCTTATGGGGCTTTCTGGGATGGAGGAAACAGGAAAGGGGAAATCATTTGTAATGTAAATAAAAAACTTAGAAAAGAATAAATAAATAAATAAATAAATATATAAATAAATAAATAATATCTCCACTCTGCTCCAAATTCCAACTCCTCCTGGGCATTTCCTCCTCCATCGTTCTCCCAACTCTCCTTCTCAGCTGATCATTTATTAATAACTTAAATTTTAATTTACTTTTGGTGAGGACTTGATTAGGAATACTTTGGAAAATACGTATTAAAAACTTTATAAAAGAGAATCAGTTGTCTATGCATAATTAGGAAAGAGATAAAGGCTGTAAATTGTGGTCTGCATTCACGGTGACCTAATGTCTGAATCATCTGATAATCCAATAAATATTCATTGGGTCAATTATAGGTGTAGGTAGTAAGCTTCAGGGGAGTGCTGGATAACATGGCAGCCATGGCAGGCTAAACACAGTCCTGCCTCTTCACTTTAAAAGTAAAGAAATAATTATGCATTTCACTGATGATAACAAAGTCTCATGGTGTGAATTACCATACCATGGGAGTGTAACCAGGTATTGATCAAATTGTCACCTTCCACTCCCGCCTCCTTGGCCTTCTAAGCTGATAAAGTGGCCAGGGGAGAGAATTAAAACACTGATTTTCTTAAATTAACACATACATACATACATGCATACACACATACATACATGTATATGCACATACATACACACATACACATAAATACATACATACATACACACATATTGTTTATATAACAATATGATTACACATATATACATGTAAATATATACTTAAATTAACATTGTGAAATAATTTTCAAAATTCTTTGATGAATAGTTTTGCCCTATATAGGACTAATGTCTCTGATAGTCTATCCATATGAAAATCAAGAATTACACTTTGCCCTTTTCTGTGGTTGATAACAGCAGTTGTTCCATTAAGGTATACTTATTTTCCCTGTTCAAATAACTTGTAAATAGCTTCTTTACTAGTAGTGGGTTTCTGTGCTGACTTCTTCTCCTCCATGGAGGGGTTTTTCTATGGCTTGATCCATTGTTGATCTTATTCAGAAGTCACACAGTTTCTGAGTTCATACGTGCATCTACCCTGTTGTGTCTGGAAACTGCAGTGTTTCTAAAAATCATCCACCACCTTCGGCCCTAGCAGTCTTTCTGTTCCCTCTTTTACATGTAGCTTTGAGACTCTTCCAGGAAAGGGTTGTGGCAATGGCATGACATCCAGGTCTCCATTTCCAGAGCCTCCCACTCCCCCTATGTAGTTCAGTAGTTTGTCTCTGTTAATTACCATGTACTCTAAGCTGTAACTTCTCTGAGCTGAGTGATGAACTGACCTAAGGATATAGCAATATAGTTTCAGGACTTGATTTATTTTTAGGTTCATTTATTAGAATATTATTAGTAGGCTTTCCACCAGGTCCACCACTTATCTAGTCTTAAGTTCACGGTCGCATTAACAGTACCACGCATGGATTCCATCTCATGGAGTGAGCCTTAAATCCAAACTTTAAAAGATAACGGTTTATTAGTCTCCTAATATTTTTGCTCCTGTTGAATTAATGGATATATCTTGCAGCATATTACAGCTCAGAAGAAACAAAGAAGGGGAGACAGGAGCAGTTAGCATAAATCAGACCCAATTTTTTTTTAGTGTTCTTTTTATTTTCTTTCATTTTTATTTTTAGAGAAAAAAATCCTGATATTGGTTGGTTAAAGACAAAAAAATAAAGAATTACAGTTTGTAGTACAGTTGAAAAGTGGTTAATGTTATACCTAAAGTAATAAAATGTTGATAAAAATGAAATTAGGAAATTTGTTATATAATCTATAACACACATTTTTAAATATTTGTGAATCTTACCATTTCTAGTTATTTTGTTAAGGCAATTCTTTGAGATTTCGCAAACATACCAATCTTCTAACAACTACTTTTTCTGTATATTTAATAATTCTATGAACAACAGTGTTCCTATATTTTCAAGAAGTTTGTGAAATTTCTCTCCTCTGTCTCTCTGAGTCTCTCTCTCTCTCTCTCTCTCTCTCTCTCTCTAATTCAAGAAGACAGTATTTCTGGCAGAAAAAAAAATCTGCTTTAGTATCATGATGTGAATCCATGTAATTCTGAAACCCTCGTGTTTAATTTTAAGACCTAGAAATCACACATCTTCTTTAGATTTCATAAATCTTCTTAGTAAATTCCTTAGCACTTGATTATTTTTCTGAGACTAGAAGAGGAATTGAAGTGTTCTAATGGTCAATACACAACTCAGTACCTTACCAAAATGTTCTTGCCATCCTGGCATTTCAAACAGATGTTCCCATCCAAATTCAGACATAAAGCAATCTGGGCTCTGGGACTTCTTTATGGTACCATCCTCTTAACTAGCATTTTACTGATAATCAGACGACAGCAAATGGGACAAGTAGCACAAAGCACTCTACTCCTATTCAGCTGCTGTGTGTACAGCAGTCTGCAGGGTAGACTACTGCACTTCATGATGTGAAAAGAAAGAGTTAAATATTCTAGTGCCTGGTGGCTCTGGAGACTAACTGTGATTACTCCACATGCCAATTATATTTGAATTTTTTATTAGATTTATTCTTTATTTACATTTCAAATATTGTCCCTTTCCTTGTTCCTGCCCCCCAGAAACCCCCTAGCCTATCCCACCATCCCCCTGCTCACCAATCCACCCACTCCAGCTTCCCTGTCCAGCATTCCCCTATACTGGCACATGCTGAGAAGCATGTGGTGAGGGTTTTGTTTTTGTTTTTGTGTTTGATTTTAGGGAGTATAAGATGGATAGACATTTTAGGAGCAGTCTAAACTATTTGCGACTGTATTTGTCAGTCTTTGTACTTGACAACTAGACCTCTTCAAAATCACTTTTGCAAGGCTCTATCTTAACAATATCATAGCTAAAAAAGAATGACAAGATACTTTGTGAAGTTGGGATAAAAAAAGAGTTGACATAAATTTGTTTAAGCAACTGGCTTGTTTGAAAATCAGAAGCCAAATTTCCATTTACACAGGACTATAATGTGATTGCAAACAAGAATGTAAATTCTATATACCTAGTTATGTAATTTTTGAATATATATATATATATATATATATATATATATATATATATACACACATATATACAAACACAAGAGTCTAATTTCCATATACCCAGGACTATAATGTGTATACACACAGAATTTTTTTTATGTCTGTTTCCATTTTGGGTCCAAAAAGGACATATATATCTCATAAGTAGAAATTTAAATTTTGTGTTTTTTTCAACTGAGCACTACCCTAATGTATATTAAGTATAGCAATGCATATCCTTGTTGGCTAAAGATGTACTTTATCATAAGGTATTATGTGTCCTAAAATAACCCTGAACTTAAGATTGTCCTGCATAAACTTACTGAGTGCTGGGTTAAAGGGTTGTACTACATTGTAACATCTATCTAAAAGAAATTCTCTTTATTTTCTATTGTTATCTTTCCCTGGAACATATAACTCACAGATATTTATAAGATTCCAAACAGAAAATCGTTTAACTTCTGTTTTACTCTATCATTTTAGACATTGCCATTGACGTTGGCCACAAATGATATTGTTATTTTTTTCACACCTAATCTTTATGATATTTGATATCTATGAAGAAATTAACATATAACTTTATAATTATTAAAAGAAGCAAATGTCTCCCATGAATCCCACATATCATCAAAGTAGATTTAATTGATCTAAAGTTAATTTCATTTTGATTGCATTTCAGCAGTGGAGCTAGGAATGGTTCATTCATTTGCAATAACTGCTGTGCATTTTGATTCAATTCAGTCTGTGTGATAAGAATTTGCTTTGTATGAAATCTAGCACTTTATAAAAAATAACAAAATAAAACAAATGCTGAATTTTTAGCTATGATAATATATGTAAAATATTTCAAATCTGTGAATGAAGAAGGAATAAAACCAATTAATTAAAACTGTCGGGAATTTTTTATGGAAGCAATCTGTGATTAAACACAAAGCTTTATCCGGTAGCAATTAAGTAAACGTGGCCTTGGGTATCATTGCTCCTTCCCTAGGGAAGGTGTGCTGGAAATCTGGTTGAGTGTTACACTTTATTAGAGATTTATCTACTTTAATTGATTCAGCTTGATTATAAAACTCTGATGGAACAACTGATACCCAGGACATACTAATCTTACAAGTAAACTTCCCACGAATTAACTTTAAATTCAACAAGACAAGAAAACATAACTCATCAGGGTGTTCTGCCCAGAAGAGAATAAAATGGTGAAAGTGAACAAAACACTTGTAATTAATCATGTCCTCAAGGATATTTTCTCATGCCAAGTAGATCATTAAAAGTATCCATAGTAGGTACAGAAAATATTTTCAATATCAAATCAAATATTAGTAGAAAAGAAAAATTCTCCATGTAGAAAAAATAATCCTTTTATTATTGACTAACGCTGGTCCTTGATAATTTTGTACATGTATAAAAATGCAATTTGATACTCTCATGCACACTGTTTCCTGTCTGCCAACCACCCCCTCTTAGTCTGCCTTTCTCCCCATTACTCATTTCCCATATTCATGTCTGTTTTACTTAGAATTGTGGCCCACTCATTGTTTTATGTGACAATGGATTTGGAATAATCCACTGGATTCTCACTTTTGAGTATATAACAGGAGAAAATGGCTGTGACTCCTCAAGAATTAATCAGTAGCCTGTAGCTCAGTAAGAAGGAGAAGGGCCCCATGAGTCTGTCTATGATCCGTAATTTACTATTGATAAGCCCTGTCTTAGGCAAGTCCAGGGCAGGCAACTGGAGAGGCTATGACTATGTTTGAAATGGCTGTATCACTTCCTGGAGATAGCATTTGCAAGGCCTCTTCCAGTGTTCTGGCTCTTCCATTCTTTCCACTCCCTCTTTTGTGATGTTCCCTAATCCTTAGAGTGTATAATTGTCAACCTTAGGGCATTGGCTGAAATATCACTTATACTTTATTCATCAATTTACATTGTTTGTGCTGGGTACTCATAGGGTTGCATGGGAGAGCAACCAATTTAAGTTTATCTCCACTATCTTACAAATAAATGAGACTCGGACTATGTTTATTTTACTTGCCTATGACAATTATTGTGGGGTAACCCCTAATCTATTCCTCACAATGCTGGCATGACAACCTCCCCAAGTGTGTACCCCAGATACTTGCTGTTTCTAATGGTTCATCTCACCTTATGGCAGATTCCTCCTCACCACTTGTTCTTCCTCTTTCTCCTGGCCTCTCCTCTCTCCTCTCTATTCCCCACCCTTGACCAGGTAGAGCAAAACCCACTTACCTCTAATCCCTCCAGTAACTGGCAGTAACCAATTTTATTTAACCAATGGTTTTAAATCAAGGAACAAGTTTTACACAACAAAAGTTTGTAAATGTGATAATTCAATTGTCGGTCTAGTCCTTCAGGTACAGAATTTAGCATTACAATATACAGCAACAGTCAATCCTCAACAGGAGAACATATTTAATAGAGTATTATGACTGAAAATTAGTTCTTTAGAATTCATGCATCCTAATTATTTTTCTTTTCTGGAGCACCATTTGTAGCAATAATTAAATGCATTGGTATTTCATTATAAGGTAGCTTTTTCATGTGGATTCGGCTCTTTAAAACATATCTATATGGACTAGAAATAATGTACTTACATTTCATAAGACATTCTAACCATGATAAACACTGAAACAATACACTCTTTCTAGCAAATTAACCAACTCTTCATCAGTATATGATTAGAAACAATACTAAGAAAGCAGAGTGAGACTTGTGTGTTAGACACTCTCCTTCCCAGAACTGGCTTTTGAGATTTCTTGTTCTCACTCCTTTTTATTTGTTTTTCTTTTGTTTTGTTTTTCATTACTTTTATTAAATTATTGTAGTATGCTTATATCAGGACATAGCTTGAAACAGTACAGTACTTTCCTCAAATATATGTAGGATTAAGCATAATGCATAAAGCATCATGTAACCTATAAATGTACAATCAATGCTTAATACATGGATACTAATTAGATCACCATGAAAAAACAATATTTTTTTTAGATGGTGTTTCTTTATGTAGCCCTGGCTATCCTGGAATTGCTTGTAGTCCAGTCTGACCTCGAACTTAATTCATAGAGTTCCACCTGCCTTTGCTTCAAGAGTACAGGGGTTAAAAGCTTGCACCACCACCACCACCCAGGTTGTTCTAACACTCTAAAAGTCAGGTTTTAGAGAAGTGAGCATTAACATACATAGCATGTTTTTAATAATGTAATGTATGTTTCTTAATTCCAAGTTCGTGAACATTTTAAATATATGTAGGGATTTGGAATTGCTGATCATATTGGTCTTCATGAAAATGTGTCCATGGAATGAGAAATGGGAGTTTTGATGGAGATATATTTCCTTCCTTTTTAGAGATAGGAGTCTGCAAAGGGTTAACTGAAATTTTCCCAGCACTTTATAATTTGTTGGTACAATATGGACCAACCTAAGGGCCAATAAGAACCACTTCAAGTGATGTCATAATATTCTTGTGTTCTCCTGTTTAACCTTATTTATTTCCTTCTTACTTTGCCCATCTTTTCCATTGTCATGGAATTACACCCTCAGTGGGAATATAAAAAAGAATTCCCTCAACATTCAGTTCAGATAGTTCATCTTCTTCCATCCTCAGATGTTTTCTATGACTCTTGACTTTAAAAATAGAGTTTAGTATACACTATACTGATAAAGTTAGTTTACTGTGAAAGAAATTATACATAGCTATTGATAGAATGAGTATAACCAATATTGTGTAGGATAAAGCATAAATTATATATAGTCTATATCAGAATCTCCTTATTAAAAACTTGTTACAAGTTTTGGACACGGAAATATCAGCTGAAAAGAAATGAACAGAATCCTTTATTGAGAGACTGTCTGTCTCTACCACACACACTGTTCACTCACTTCTGGCTGCCCAATTCTGCTTGCAGTGGGATGTCTGTCCTTGGCTCACAGCATCCTTTGCAGTTGGGATTTTTTCAGTCTCTTTCTTTCTGAAGATGATAGAAATGCTTCAAGTCTGTGTCATTCCTATGTTTCCAGAGTTTCTGCTTTAATGTAAAATTTTTTATCCTTTGTGAATTCTACATTTGTATTATATATTCTACTGGGCATAAATCAGATATTAGTTTTGAATGCAAGTCTGAAAAATCCATAGAATGCATAATACTAACATGGATTTAGATTTAATATGAACAGAAACCCTTATTTAGTAGACGTAACAATGTTATTAGAGACAGTAAGGGAATGGGCCATGAGCCCTAAGAAGACAAAGGTAATTGTAATTGAGTCGTCAAGTAGCTAATTATGTGACAGATAACAAATTCCTTTTTGTGTCCTCTTCTAATAAGCATCTTGATGAAATAAAAAAGAAATGACTATATAGTTTAATAGAGACTAGATTATTTACTTAGTTTTTTATTTTGATGAATATTTTATCCAAATTCATCTATCATTTTGAAAGTATGATTTGAATGTTCTACAGATGGACAAAATTATAGCAGATCAGTAACCAAGCTATATTTGTAACATTCCAATTAGAAAATAGTGATCCAAAACTTTAGAAATTGTTGATGTAGAGGATTAATGATGCAAACTCTGAACTGTATAGTTTATATTCTGCACATAAAAAAATGACTCCTTCTGCAATGGTCTCCATTTTCTGTTAAGAAGATTTTTGGTTTGGTTTTGTTTTATGAAAAAGAGACACTAACTCCATTTGAATCACGATCATTTTGGTCTTGACTAATGTTTGTGTTAAAGCTGATGTTCTTAATATTTCTTGTGTAAAATTGTTGAGTACAAGCAAAGTAAATAAAAAAAATGTGCCACTGTCCTCAGTATAGTGCATTAGGAAAAAAAATGTTAGTGTGAACTTTTTCCTGAAAGCATTCATGCCTAGCACTGAAGGGTATCGTCACTGAGGCTTTGCTGTATATCTGAATGGTCAGGAATGCCTAAAGGAGCTTGGAGTCACGACTTTATGACATTAAGAGAAAGGTGAAACTATTCAGTTTGAAGGGAAAACTCAGAAAATGACTCAAAAATAGTTTGAGAATTTTCCAACATTCTTATGATATATTAAACAATCAATATTCCTAACAGTTCTACAAATTTCAAAACATAACCAAAGTAGTTTATATGTAATTATATAGCTGAGATATAAATGTAATGAAATTTGTTAGATACCTTCCTAGACTTTATCCTGTCCTACATAATATCATTAAAGACAAAAAAATATACCCATATTCTAAATGACTGATTTTTATAAACCTTAATATTAATAGAATAAGGATATGAAATATTATGTGCAGTGTGATCTTTATGTATAGATTTTAAAACAATGAATAAATTACTAAGATAATAGGTTATAAGTTTAATGAATTCTAGATTATAATTATTTAAATTTCTCTTGTTGCAAATGATAGAAGCCCTTGCATGGTATAGATCTTGCCATCATCAAAATATTTTATGTGCATACTGTGTTTCTGTGCTTACTGGTTAACTTTACTTTTGATACTATTCTGGGATAGGCTCTTCTGCCATTTTCTCAGCAAAGCAAATTTGACCATCATGCTTGGGGCCATGATTCATAAGCGTCACAGTGATGTCACTGTGTGTTTGCTAGTTCTCTGTTTCATGATTATGTATGATCATGAGAGGATTGGAAGAAGGAGATATGTTTCCTCACAATTATATAGTAATTTATAGACATATATTATCTTTAAATTCTTTCACATTTTGTAACTTTTTTAACACCAAGAAATTCTCTATGTACTTAGTTCCTTTCATGTACCAAGATTTTGCATAGGTATTTTATTCTATTCATGTAGATATTTTACAAGCCCAATTCATCTTGGGACTAAACAGCATTAGTTAGATGCTAAGTATAAAGAAGAAAGGGAACAAATGGGTTGCATATTAGAAACTTATTGAATAATGGTAATCTTTTGAGCAATTGTTCTAATCAAGGTTGCAAACATATTCAGAAGGATATTCTGGAAATTTTCTTCTAAGGTCACTTGTGTTAGCAGCTTTTGGCTATATAGTTATCTAACCCCTCAATATAAAATATATTAATAAATATGACCTGATGTAGAATGATATGTAAAAGAGATACAGGAGATTGCTCTGTGGGTACCTAATTTACCACCTAAATCTCAGCACATACTAAGTGAAATCAACAATGGGTAAAACATGTATAATAACAATACCAAAGTTCAATTTGTGTTTGGGACATTTCTTTCCACTGATTTTGGAATAATAATATAACACAAGATGAAACTGAGCAAAACACACTTCAAAACCTGTGCCTCTTTTATAAAACATATAGAAATACTAATTCTTCAAATAGCATTTTCAAAAAATTAATTTGATACTCAGCAAATATTGACTTGAAAACACATGTGTGGTAGTTTAACAGTATACAAAATGGAATGATCTTTAATTCAATGAAACACCTCTTGTCACTAACAGAAAAATATTATCTATTCCATGCTAGTGTTTATAATAAAATCATGTGGACACACATATATGACTATTAAAATATTATGAATGATTCAAAATTATTTTTTTAATTTTTTCAAATGGCAAGTACCTTCATGTATTCTGACATCTGTAGCAGACATTTATCTTTTGAGTAAACATGCAGTATATATGGAGATAGCAATAGTAGACACTATTTGCATTATGCTTAGTACCTCACAGAATTCCTGCATATGCTTTTCTGGTCTTTTTTTGTCCACTCATTTATGATGTGTCCCTATTAATACATTATTTTGTGGCAATATTGAAATGATAGTAAAATAAGCTGGACACCGACAAATGAGCAATGATATTGTCTGTATTCAATGAGGGAAATTTAAAGAAAATATAAGGAAGGGTAACTGCAATGAAATTTGATGTGCTATGTAAAATGAGGACCATAGTGCCAGATCTACAGAAGTACAGGCTCAGAAGAGCACTTGGCTCTGAGTGGTAGGAAGACCACTAAGAACACGAATAGTATTCTAATGGTTAGAATTTCCAGCAGCCGATGTTGATTTGAGTGTAAGAAAAGCATAGTTCTGCAGAAACTTAATGCCCATGACCTATTTTATTTTATTTCTGTCTTCATGTACTAACACTTTTCATAAGATATTTGTGGTCATTGTGAAGCACACCTCACCAAGAATGATTTTCTATTTCTTTTTCCTGAATGTTAATGTGTAGAGAGTATATCAGATTATAGTATCAGAACTTACTTAAAGTAATTAACGGAGGTTTCAGCCAACAACATGTAACAAAGTGTGTGTTTGTATGTGTGTGTGTGTGTGTCTGTGTGTGTCTGTGTGTCTGTGTAGTATGTGGGAAAAGTTTCTAAATGGTAAATTTCAAGGGTGGTATACAAACCATTCCCACTAAAATTGTTTACCAATATTGTTTCACAAGATTCTTAGGTGGTTCATTATCAAAGCCTCAAGGCAGGTAATGGAATTCTGAAAATAAAGTTGAAATTTAGTGAACAGTTTTAGAAGTGGCTGATTAAAAGCTCAGCATTCTATGTCTATGAAATGCCTTCATAAAGCGCAATTGAATGCAAAATGGAAAAGCTCTGGTGCTGGTGAAGGTGGCAAGGAGGAGAAGTAGTAAAAGGAGTGTAAGTAAAATATCTGTTGTTCCTGCTGCTCAAGGGCTTATCATGAACTCGGTACCTGATGCTGGTAGGTAATCCAGTACTGTTAACTGCTGCTGATATGTGATGTGCTCATGCCAGTCCTCTAATGAAGGTGCTGACATTCACTAGGGACTGAGAAGTTATGTGGGTTCTTTTTTCCAATACAACATTTTTATTTATTGTTTAGCTATTTCACATAATGCACCCTGAACTCATTCACTTCCCAGTACTCATCTTGTGACTCACTCCCCATCCCCAAAAAAATTAAAAAAAAAAGACAGGGTCTGGCAGGGGACAGAAAACCAAACCAAACCAAACCAAAGCACAAAGACACACAAGTGCAAATTGTGTTGGCCACATACTCACTGGACCATGATTAAACTCCCAATGGTCAGTTCCTTAAAGACAACTGAGCCCTTGCCCTCCTGCACCTGAGCCAAAGTCATCTTATCTCAAGAAAAGGCTATAAGTGAGAGTAACTAAAAAAGAAGTTTCTTGCTTTCGTCTAATGAACAAAGAAAGTTAGGAAGAGATCATCCATTGTTTCTTCAGTGGATAAAAAAATACTTTCTTCTATGTTTAATCAGTGTAGTTACTCAGTATAACTCAAAGAATGTAATGTTTAATCTTTCTACCAAAACAAAGTTTCCAAACATAAAATTAAATTATACTTACAAAGGAAGTGACTGGATTTATTTTGCAAAATAAATTTGCTGTGTGTACTTCGCACACACATTTATTTAATACCCGCCCAATTGTCTTAATTCGATTTTTTTTAATGTGGGAAAACATTCAATGTATAAGGATTTACTATTAAAATATAAGTTATAAGTTGGAGGGATGAAGAAAGAGAAGGGGAGAGGGAGAGACAGAGAGAGGCAGAAGAAAGAGAAGGTAACATCAAGAAGGGAAAAGCAAGAAGAGAGGAGGATGCAAGCAAAGGTTAAAGGTTTAACAAAGGGAAAGGGACAGGTGAGAAGGAAAATGGAAGGAGGGAGAGATGGTTTATGTGTGAGTTAAGACATATATAAGTAGTTAATTGCATATCTATTTACTTTCTTGGCAGGAAAGAATCATTGTCAGTGTCAGTTTACCTAACTGTCTACTTTTCTTTCTGGGTATATTTTGGGATAATATCTCTATCTCTATCTCTATCTCTATCTTTCTTTATCTCTATCTTATGTCTATCTCTTTATCATCTATATGTTTATATAGATATGGAAATAGAGAGTAGTAGAAGAATGTTAATACACATTATGCTTTAAATGTGTGAGTGTTCTACTGATCTCCGAAATAGTATCCCAGCAGGCACTGTTAGGGCAATTCTATGAACAATATACTTATGCTATTTCCTCCACTTACCAATCCTATGTCATGTTCTCTCTATCTTGGCATTATAAACACTATGAACTTGACAGTTCTCTAATAGGTGCATTAAAAGAAGAGACCATCTCAGTAATTTCTTATCTTTATCAGTGTAAGAAATCTTTACTCAAGAGAGGCCAGTAATGCAGCAATCTCCAAGACTGGTGATAAAGCTTACCTATACACAGGGACAAATGTCTTTCTGAGGATGAAAACAACACAAACGAGATTCACTGCTTTACATCTGTCTATGGATTAATATAATCTGCCGTATGTAAATTTAAAAAGGGTGGGACACAGAAAAGTGATTCAGAATCATGTACTACTGTCCAGATTTAACACACACCCTATGTTAATATCATTTAGGAGAGACTGCAAATAAGAAACCATGAACTTAGCTTCCTATAATGATAAAGCTATATAGCCTTTATAAAAGTTATCTGTGTAAATTTGTTTCTTGTGTTTCTTGTCTTATTTAATCCCAGTCATATCTACAACATTTTCCAACTTTAAAGCATAATGATTTACTATAGTTTGTCATTCCTAAAGTTTTATAACTGCTAAAAAGTGTTTAGTTTCCCTGTCAGTCCTTTAGTTCAGTTTGTTGTGTTTATTTCTTTATCAACACTTGCACAGCAATGATTTCATAACTATCCTGTCTCTGTCATCCACTCACTAGTCCACTGCAACTGTGCATTGTAACTAGGAAGATAATTTCAAAAATAGAACAAATTGTCACCTATTTTTTCCATGAAAGATGCCACTGAATACTCCTGATCTTGCATGGTACTTAAAATTCCATTTTCTACCACCCCCTTTTTTCCTAAATGAATATGCTCTCTTGATCGCTTATTTTCTACTCAACAGTATTAAACTTGTGAAGACAAAGGGCTGGTCTCTAGATATTTTGACAAATTCACATAATAGTTATCTTTTTGTCTGGATGTCAAAAATTTTCATAACATATTCAGATACTGAGAATGAGAAGAAGGAATTTAATAGTATATAATATTGTACTATCTGTATTCCTTCCTTCCTTCCTTCCTTCTTTCCTTCCTTCCTTCCTTCCCTCCCTCCTTCCTTCTTTCCTTCCTTTATTTCTTCCTTTCTTCCTTTCTTTCTAATTTTGCATTCAAACATAAGTCATACAATGTAGGGAGTATCTTTACTCCTTTCTTTTCTGTGTCTGATAACTCATTTTAAATACTTTGTTATTATAAATACAACATATTTATAACACTGAAATATAGGTTTAGAAGTTTTGAAATGGCTTGATCCTTAACTGTCAACCTACAAAAGTGGAAGTTTGCTTCTCCAGATATATTCTCTTAAAGTTCATTTTTCTCCAATGTGATTAAAATTCTTACTTTTATAGATATTTATTTATTGTATTTCTTCAATAGATTATTTTTAATATCCAATGCTATGTCTTAGCACTCCAATAATTCAACTTTGCTATTGTAAATATTACTTGATGTCTATTAAGTTCCTTATTCCTTTATTTCTCTTATGAATTACCTCCTTCAAAACTTACAATATTTTATCATAGAAGTTTAAAGTGTTGAGTTTTCTGAGGAGCCGCCAGACTGCTTTCCAGAGTGGTTGTACCAGCCTGCAATTCCACCAGCAGTGGAGGAGTGTTCCTCTTTCTCCACATCCTCGCCAACAACTGCTGTCTCCTGTGTTTTTGATCTTAGCCATCCTGACTGGTGTGAGATGGAATCTCAGGGTTGTTTTGATTTGCATTTCCCTAATGACTAAGGATGATGAACATCTCTTTAGGTGCTTCTCAGCCATTAGATATTCTTCAGGTGAGAACTCTTTGTTTAGCTCTGTACCCCATTTTTTAATAGGGTTACTTGCCTCTCTGGAGTTTAACTTCTTGAGTTCTTTGTATATCTTGGATATTAGCCCTCTGTCGGATGTAAGGTTGGTAAAGATCATTTCCCAGTTAGTTGGTTGCCGCTTTGTCTTTTTGACAGTGTCTTTTGCCTTGCAAAAACTTTGTAATTTAATGAGGTCCCATTTGTCTATTCTTGATCTTAGAGTATAAGCTATTGGAGTTCTGTTCAGGAAATTCTCCCCTGTGCCCATATGTTCAAGGTTCTTCCCTAGTTTCCCTTCTATTAGTTTCAGTGTGTCTGGTTTTATGTGGAGATCTTTGATCCACTTAGAATTGAGCTTAGTGCAAGGAGATAAGGATGGGTCAATTTGCATTCTTCTGCATGTTGACCTCCAGCTGAGCCAGCACCATTTGTTGAAAAGGCTATCTTTTTTCCACTGGATGGTTTTAGCTCCTTTGTCAAAGATCAAACTGGGCATGACACTTCCGGAGGATCCGGCTATACCACTCCTGGGCATATACCCAGAGACTTTACCTGCATGCAATAAGGACACATGCTCCACTATATTCATAGCAGCCTTATTTATAATAGCCAGAAGCTGGAAAGAACCCAGATGTCCCTCAACGGAGGAATGGATTCAGAAGATGTGGTATATTTACACAATGGAATACTACTCTGCAATTAAAAACAATGAATTCACGAAATTCCTAGGCAAATGGTCAGAACTTGAAAATATCATCCTTAGTGAGGTAACCCAATCACAAAAGATCACACATGGTATGAAGTCACTGATAAGGGGATATTGACCCAGAATCTCAGAATACCCTAGACACAATCAGCATATCAATAGATTTCTAAAAAGATGGAAGGAGAGACCCCTGGTCCTGGAAAGACTGGATGTAGGGGAACGCCAGGACAGAGTAATGAGAGGGGGTTGAACGGAGAAAAGAGGGAGGGAAGGGGGCTTATGGGACTTTCGGGGAGGGAGGAAACGGGAAAGGGGAAGTGATTTGGAATGTAAATTAAAAAAATAAAATAAAATAAAATTAAAAAAAAAAAAAAAAGAAAGGGCCAGAGATATCTTTAATTAAAAAAAAAAAAAAAAAGAGTAAAAAAAAAAAAAAAAAAAAAAAATAAAGTGTTGAGTTGCCTAGATTTTATACTCATGAAGAATTTAAAGTGCCTCCTTTTTTTTTTAACAGTTTGGAAGTTATATCTATAGATTCTCAGACTCATATTTAATCCTTTGGTGAAAGAATAGGGGGCAAGGGTTGATTTATTAGAAGGAACAGTGTCCTTTTGTTGTCAAACAGAATTGAGAATTTGAGATAGTAGGATGTTAGCCAGTGAGAGAGCTTGTCTGTCCCTTGATTGGACAGTCAGGAAAATCCACTGCAGTGGAGAGCTGTTGCTTCATGTTTCCATTAGTTCCTGACCCTCACAGGAGAAAATGCTACAAGGTTGATGGAGAATAGGAAATAATATCTGCAGTACACAAACTGGCTTCATTGCACAGGTGGAGGCTTTTAAACTTACAATATTCCTATCTTATTAAAGTCATACTCACTAATTTATCTTCTGTTTGGGAAAAGGTAAGTTTTACTTTTTACATCTCAATGCTGTTTAGTATATATTAATTATTGATAAAATAGTCTGTACTGGCTGGTTTTATGTGTCAACTTGACACAAGCTGGAGTTATCACAGAGAGTCTCCCCTGAGGAAATGCCTCTATGAGATCCAGCTGTCAGGCATTTTCTCAATTAGTGATCAAGGCTGGGAGGGCCAATGTGGGTGGTGCTATCCCTGGGTTGATAGTCCTGGATTCTATAAGAAAGCAGGTTGAGCAAGCAAGTAAGTAACATACCTCCCTGGCTTCTGCATCAGCTCCTGCTTACTGACCTGCTTGAGTTCCAGTCCTGACTTCCTTTGGTGATGAACAACAATGTAGAAATGTAAGCTGAATAAACACTTTCCTCCCAATCTTGGTTCTTGGTCATGATGTTTTGTGCAGGAATAGAAACCCTGACTAAAACAAATTGGCACCAGTATAATGGGGTATTCCTGTGACAACCTGATCATGTTTTGGGGAGGACTGTAGAAGGACTTTGGAACTTTGAGCTAGAAGAGTCATTGGGTGTTAAGAGTGCTGTGGAATGTTATGTTGGAGCTTGGAAGACAATGTTGAGAACAGTGTAAAAGATAGAGGTTTGGCTTGAGAAATTTCAGAGGGAAAATTAAAGACTCTTATCTGGTCTGTTGCTGTTTTGATTGTCAAGATTCTGTGGTTTTGGTTAGCTGGGGATGAAGAATCAGCTATGATTGACAATATACCAAAACTACTAAGGTGAAACTTTTGCATTACTGGGACTATTGATGCTGGTTAGCTAGAACTAAGAAGTTAATAGTGATTAAGAAAAGACCAGGATAACTGAGGTGAAATCTTCTGGGAAGTGTTTTCTGAGAGCACAGAGGCTGTGTTCCAGAGATAGACAAGGGTCTCCGTCAAGCTGCAGCTGTACTTGGTAATGTGTAAGAGTCAACCAGGTGGTACTAGTTTTAAAGGCATGAAGGGGTCATGAAAAAGAGCTGAGGTTCTGTACTGTGAGAGGCCATGGAAAGCCATTGATGAAGGTGCAACCTCAGTTTAACCAACCATTAAAAGAAAACTAAAACCAAACTTATTTGCCTTGGATTTCTCAGGCTATCATATTTTACAACCTGAGCTTGAATCTTAAATTGTGAACTCTTCTATGCCCCTGATGCAGTATAATCTCTCTCTCTCTCTCTCTCTCTCTCTCTCTCTCTCTCTCTCTGTGTGTGTGTGTGTGTGTGTGTGAGTGTGTGCATGTGTGTTATCATAATCATTTGTTAAAAGCAGTCAGCAGTCAACAGTTTGGTAGTAACCTTATTCAACAAATATCCTTTCTAAGTCTTGGAAACAACAAAAATATGGATGGATAGCATCTATTTGACATTTGTGTTTTCTATTCTGAGTTAGTAAATGTAGAATTCTATTAAAGATTTTTGTAAACATTATCCCTTTTTCATGTGGTGCTCTAATACTGTTCATTAAAGATAGACCAAAGTCCTTTGCTAAGGATAGTAGCAGGGACAGAGACAGAAACAGACACAGGTAGGTCATCAGTAATCACAAAAAAAAAAAAAAAAAGAAAAAGAAAAAAAAGGAAGGAATGAAGGAAGGAAAAAGAAAAAACCTACAGACAAAGGTAGGAGATAGGGAGAGAAGTAGAGAATTTTTCAGATTTGGACTCATTCAGGTTCAAATTAATAAAAGAGGAAGCACCTTTTTTCCCCATAATATTATGTCAATGGATTTTGGTACATCTGAGGTTATCTTTAATATGTTAACTAATGTAGTAAATTGTTATATGATTATTCTTATAATCCATTTTTGTTGATAACCTAGATTATTAATTTGTTTAAAAATGTATAATGATAATTTTCAAACTTTTGCAATAAATATCAAATGAAATTTTGCTTTATCAGAAAATTGTGAAGAGAATATAGAGTCCTCTATACTTCATACTTTGCCCCAAATTACTATTTTTGATTAATGTAATACATTCATCATAATTAATGGAATGATGTTGATTATTATTTTCATAGATTTAAACATTTGCTTTTCACATAGTTGATAAAGGCATGTGATACAGGCTGAATGATAATATTCCTATGTAATTTCTATGTTGAAACCTAATGTTCAACTGACATATGACACGAAGGTATTAGGGAGGGGAGTAGCTGATTACTGTGCCATTATGACTGACACTAATGTTTTTACAAAAGAGACTCTTCAGTGATTTTTTAGCTCTTCTGTTAGATGAAGACATCATAAGAGAATAGGATATTTTGGGATCCAGAAAATGACTCATACTAGCTGCTCAGTGTGGTAGTTCTTGTGTTAAGGTTCAGTTATAAAGCATGCTCCCTGTGCCTCTCTAACTGAAGCCTTGACTCCCATCTAGCATGACCACTAAAAGGTGATAGTGCCATGTGAGTTCTCTTCATCATTGAATACCTGAATGAAAGACAGAGCCCTGACTAATGAGAGATCCCTCAAGTGGACCCTTTGGAATATATTCCCCTTGCATTCTTTGCTTCTCGCTGCCACAAGGTCACTGGGCCTCCCCAGCTCTTTCAATCTACCATGGTATTTCTCTCTGGTCTTAGGCTAATGGCAGTGCAACCAGTGCATCATGGATTTCAGAACCATAAGCCAAAACAAATATTCTCCTCTTTATATCATTTCAAAAGTATTTTATTATGGCAACAGACACCTAAAAGATGCAGCCTTGATCTTTGACTTCCTAACATCCAGAAACAAGAAAAGTTGTGCATATGCCCTGACGTCTGTGATAGTCTAATGTGTTAGTGCTCACAGAGTGAGAAGTTTGCTTTAATTCTTGATTATGTCATATTGCAGCTTCAATAGGAAAAAGAAGGAACACTTCAAAAGCAATATTGTGCTTCATATGCAATTTTTTTAAGAACTTGAATTGTTTGAGTATTACTGTCTAAAAATGATAATTAACTACATAAAATAATATTAACTTAGATTTAAAATATACTTGATGGATCAATCTTTTAGATTATCAATTCTTAGATTAAAACTTATTTTTAATATGGTGGACAATTAATTGACTCTTAAACCCTGTTAACATGGATTCTTACTAGTTTGTGATTGCGTCCTCCTTTTCTGATATTGTTCAGTTTACTGTGTACTCGTTCTGCCTTGGATCCCCAAAGTGGAAAATTTTGGAAAATTTCCAAAAATCCATCTTCATTGTATAGTAAGCATACAATATATCTTTTGGGAAATTAGTAATTGGATGGAATCATGTACCTGCAAGAAGAGGCAAACGTGGAGGAAGGGAAGACAAGTGTGTGTAATGGCCTACCTTGTGCCAAGTGCTTTTAGATACTGTTTTCCAAATTAAACAAAATAAAACTTAAGCTGTTTTTAATTGAAGAAGCTCAGGTTATGGAAATAATATGACATTGTGAACCAGCTAATATGTAATTCTTTTAAGTAATTGTCCTTCCTGCCTCTGTTTTTTTTTTTTTTTTTTTATAATTTAATTTTATTTTATTTTTTTAATTTACATTCCAAATCACTTCCCCTTTCCCGTTTCCTCCCTCCCCGAAAGTCCCATAAGCCCCCTTCCCTCCCTCTTTTCTCCGTTCAACCCCCTCTCATTACTCTGTCCTGGCGTTCCCCTACATCCAGTCTTTCCAGGACCAGGGGTCTCTCCTTCCATCTTTTTAGAAATCTATTGATATGCTGATTGTGTCTAGGGTATTCTGAGATTCTGGGTCAATATCCCCTTATCAGTGACTTCATACCATGTGTGATCTTTTGTGATTGGGTTACCTCACTAAGGATGATATTTTCAAGTTCTGACCATTTGCCTAGGAATTTCGTGAATTCATTGTTTTTAATTGCAGAGTAGTATTCCATTGTGTAAATATACCACATCTTCTGAATCCATTCCTCCGTTGAGGGACATCTGGGTTCTTTCCAGCTTCTGGCTATTATAAATAAGGCTGCTATGAATATAGTGGAGCATGTGTCCTTATTGCATGCAGGTAAAGTCTCTGGGTATATGCCCAGGAGTGGTATAGCCGGATCCTCCGGAAGTATCATGCCCAGTTTTCTGAGGAGCCGCCAGACTGCTTTCCAGAGTGGTTGTACCAGCCTGCAATTCCACCAGCAGTGGAGGAGTGTTCCTCTTTCTCCACATCCTCGCCAACAACTGCTGTCTCCTGTGTTTTTGATCTTAGCCATCCTGACTGGTGTGAGATGGAATCTCAGGGTTGTTTTGATTTGCATTTCCCTAATGACTAAGGATGATGAACATCTCTTTAGGTGCTTCTCAGCCATTAGATATTCTTCAGGTGAGAACTCTTTGTGTAGCTCTGTACCCCATTTTTTAATAGGGTTACTTGCCTCTCTGGAGTTTAACTTCTTGAGTTCTTTGTATATCTTGGATATTAGCCCTCTGTCGGATGTAAGGTTGGTAAAGATCATTTCCCAGTTAGTTGGTTGCCGCTTTGTCTTTTTGACGGTGTCTTTTGCCTTGCAAAAACTTTGTAATTTAATGAGGTCCCATTTGTCTATTCTTGATCTTAGAGTATAAGCTATTGGAGTTCTGTTCAGGAAATTCTCCCCTGTGCCCATATGTTCAAGGTTCTTCCCTAGTTTCCCTTCTATTAGTTTCAGTGTGTCTGGTTTTATGTGGAGATCTTTGATCCACTTAGAATTGAGCTTAGTGCAAGGAGATAAGGATGGGTCAATTTGCATTCTTCTGCATGTTGACCTCCAGCTGAGCCAGCACCATTTGTTGAAAAGGCTATCTTTTTTCCACTGGATGGTTTTAGCTCCTTTGTCAAAGATCAAGTGACCATAGGAGTGTGGATTCATTTCTGGGTCTTCAATTCTGTTCCATTGATCTACATGTCTGTTACTGTACCAATACCATGCAGTTTTTAACACTATTGCTCTGTAGTACAGCTTGAGGTCCGGGATACTGATTCCCCCAGAGGTTCTTTTACTCTTGAGAATAGTTTTAGCTATTCTGGGTTTTCTGTTATTCCAGATGAATTTTTGAATTGCTCTTTCTAACTCTATGAAGAATTGAGTTGGGATTTTGATGGGGATTGCATTGAATCTGTGTATTACTTTTGGTAAGATGCTCATTTTTACTATATTCATCCTGCCAATCCATGAGCATGGCAGATTTTTCCATCTTCCGAGGTCTTCTTCAATTTCTTTCTTCAGAGACTTGAAGTTCTTGTCATACAGATCTTTCACTTGTTTGGTTAGCGTCACGCCAAGATACTTAATATGGTTTGTGGCTATCATAAAGGGTATTATTTCTCTTACTTCTTTCTCAGCCTGCTTATCCTTTGAGTATAGGAAGGCTTCTGACTTGCTTGAGTTGATTTTATATCCGGCCACTTTGCTGAAGTCGTTTATCAGCTGTAGGAGTTCTCTGGTGGAGTTCTTTGGGTCGCTTATGTATACTATCATATCGTCTGCAAATAGTGATAGTTTGACTTCTTCCTTTCCAATTTGTATCCCTTTGACCTCTTTTTCTTGTCTAATTGCTCTAGCTAGAACTTCAAGTACTATATTGAAAAGATATGGAGAGAGAGGGCAGCCTTGTCTAGTCCCTGATTTTAGTGGGATTGCTTCAAGTTTCTCTCCGTTTAGATTGATGCTGGCTACTGGTTTGCTGTAAATTGCTTTTACTATGTTTAGATATGGGCCTTGAATTCCTGATCTTTCCAAGACCTTTAGCATGAAAGGATGCTGAATTTTGTCAAATGCTTTCTCAGCATCTAATGAGATGACCATGTGGTTTTTTTCTTTGAGATTGTTTATGTAGTGGATTACATTGATGGATTTCCTTATATTGAACCATCCCTGCATCCCTGGGATGAAGCCTACTTGATCGTGGTGAATGATCGTTTTGATGTGTTCTTGGATTCGGTTGGCAAGAATTTTATTGAGTATTTTTGCATCGATATTCATAAGAGAGATTGGCCTGAGATTCTCTTTCTTTGTCGGATCTTTGTGTGCTTTTGGTATTAGTGTAATTGTGGCTTCATAGAACGAGTTGGGTAGTGTTCCTTCTGTTTCTATTTTGTGGAACAGTTTGAAGAGTATTGGTGTTAGGTCTTCTTTGAAGGTCTGATAGAATTCTGCACTAAAACCATCTGGACCTGTGCTTTTTTTGGTTGGAAGACTTCCAATGACAACTTCTATTTCTTCAGGGGTTATAGGACGGTTTAGATGGTCTATTTGATCCTGATTTAATTTTGGTACTTGGTATCTGTCAAGGAAATTGTCCATTTCCTCAAGATTTTCTAGTTGTGTTGAATACAGGTTTTTGTAGTAGGATCTGATGATTTTTTGAATTTCCTCAGTTTCTGTTGTTATCTCTCCCTTTTCGTTTCTGATTTTATTAATTTGGATACTATCTCTGTGCCCTCTGGTTAGTCTGGCTAAGGGCTTATCTATCTTGTTGATTTTCTCAAAGAACCAACTCCTCGTTTTGTTGATTCTTTGTATGGTTTTATTTGTTTCTACTTGACTGATTTCAGCCCTGAGTTTGATGATTTCCTGCCTTCTACTCCTCTTTGGTGTATTTGCTTCTTTTTGTTCCAGGGCTTTCAGGTGTGCCATTAAGCTGTTAGTGTATGCTGTCTCCCGTTTCTTTTTGGCGGCACTCAGGGCTATGAATTTTCCTCTTAGCACTGCTTTCATTGTGTCCCATAAGTTAGGGTATGTTGTGCCTTCATTTTCATTAACTTTCAAAAAGTCTTTGATTTCTTTCTTTATTTCCACCTTGACCAAGTTATCATTGAGTAGAGCATTGTTCAGCCTCCATGTGTACGTGGGTTTTCTTTTGTTTTTGTTGCCATTGAAGACCACCCTTATTCCATAGTGATCTGATAGGAGGCATGGGATTATGTCTATCTTCTTGTATCTGTTGAGGTCTGATTTGTGACCAATTATATGGTCAATTTTGGAGAAGGTACCATGAGGAGCTGAGAAGAAGGTGTATTCTTTAGCTCTAGGATGAAATGTTCTATATATATCAGTTAGTTCCATTTGGTCCAAGGCTTCAATTAGATTCACTGTGTCCCTGTTTAGTTTCTGCTTTCCTGAACGATCCATTTCAGAGAGCGGGGTGTTGAAGTCACCCACTATTATTGTGTGCGGTGCGATGTGTGCTTTGAGTTTTAGTAAAGTTTCTTTTACGAATGAGGGTGCCCTTGCATTTGGAGCATAGATATTCAGGATTGAGAGTTCTTGATGGTGGATTTTTCCCTTGATCAGTATGTAGTGTCCTTCTGTGTCTTTTTTGATGACTTTGGGTTGAAAATCAATTTTATCCGATATTAGGATGGCTACTCCACCTCGTTTCTTGGGGCCATTTGCTTGTAAAATTGTTTTCCAGCCTTTTACTCTGAGGTAGTGTTTGTCTTTGACACTGAGGTGCGTTTCCTGCATGCAGCAAAAAGCTGGGTCCTGTTTACGTATCCAGTCTGCTAGTCTATGTCTTTTAATTGGGGAATTGAGACCATTGATATTAAGAGAGATTAAGGCATAGTGATTATTGCCATCTGCCATTCTTGACGCTATCTTTATGTTTGAGTGGTTATCTACTTTTGGGTTTGATTCAAGAAGGTTATTATCTCATTTTTTCCAGGGTGTTGTTTCTCTCCCTGTATTGGAGGTTTCCACCTATTATCCGTTGCAGGGCTGGATTTGTGGAAAGATATTGTGAAAATTTGGTTTTATCATGGAATATCTTGGTCTCTCCATCTATGGTGATTGAGAGTTTTGCTGGGTATAGTAGTCTAGGCTGGCATTTGTGCTGTCTTAGTGTCTGCATGAGATCTGCCCAGGATCTTCTGGCTTTCATAGTCTCTGGTGAGAAGTCTGATGTGATTCGGATAGGTCTTCCTTTGTATGTTACTTGGCCCTTTTCTCTTACTGCATTTAGTATTCTTTCTTTGTTTAGAACATTCGGTGTTTTGATTATTATGTGACGGGAGGTATTTCTGTTCTGGTCCAGTCTGTTTGGAGTTCTGTAGGCTTCTTGTATGTTCATCGGCATCTCTCTCTTTAAGTTAGGGAAGTTTTCCTCCATAATTTTGTTGAAGATGTTTACTGGCCCTTTAAGTTGCAAATCTTCACTCTCATCTATACCTATAATCCTTAGGTTTGGTCTTCTCATTGTGTCCTGGATTTCCTGGATGTTTTGGGTTACGCGTTTTTTGCATTTTGCATTTTCTTTGACTGTTGAGTCGATGCTTTCTATGGAATCTTCAGCACCTGAGATTCTTTCTTCCATCTCTTGTATTCTATTGTTGATGTTTGCATCTATGACTCCTGATTTCTTCCCAAGGTTTTCTATCTCCAAAGTTGTCTCCCTTTGTGATTTCTTAGTTGTTTCTACTTCCTTTTTTAGTTCCTGGATGGATTTGCTGAGATCCTTCACTTGTTTGTTTGTATTTTCCTGTATTTCTTTAAGGTAATTTTGCATTACCTCTTTCAGGATTTCTTCCTGATGACCCACGTTCTCCTGCATTTCTCTGAGCGATTTTTGTGTTTCCTCCTCATGGGATTCCATCTGTTGATCCATCGTCTCCTGCATTTCTTTAAGCAGTTCTCGTGTTTCCTTTGTAAGGGCCTCTAACCGTTGATTCATTTCTTTAAGCAATTTTTGTGTTGCCTCCTTATGGGCATCCGTCTGTTGACCCATATTCTTCTGCATTTCTTTATGCAAATTTTGTGATTCCTTTGTGAGTGCATCTACCCGTTGATTCATCTCGTTAAGCGATTTTTGTGTTGTCTCCTTGTGCGCCTCCATCTTTTGATCCATGTTCTCCCGCATTTCTCTAAGCGATTTTTGTGTTTCCTTTGTAAGGGCTTCTAACCGTTGATTCATGGTCTCCTGTAACTCTTTATGAGATTTATTTGTGTCCTTCTTGTGATCCTCTAATAGCATCATGAGAAGTGATTTTAAATCCAGATCTTGTCTTTCGGGTGTGGTGGGGTATCCAGGACTTGCTGCTGTTGGAGAGTTGGGTTCGGATGGTCCTACATTACTTTGATTACTGTTAGTAACATTCCTACGTTTGCCTTTTGCCATCTGGATACCTCTGGTGTTAGTTGGTCCTGCTGCCACTGGCTGTTGGTTGGACCTCCTGTGAGCCTGCAAAGCTATTTCTGCCCCCCCCTGGATTACCAGGATTCCCCTGGCACCGATTTCTGGGGCCTGCCTGCTCCTGAGTGACTTTGGAGCCCTAATGTGCTTTGCCCCAAGTGATCTTATATTGGGGAGGCCTTGCACATCTAAAGGCTCAGCCTAGTGGATTCCTGGAGCAGAGGTCGCCAAAGGGAGGCTGGCAGGCTCCTGCCCTGTGCAGGGGTGTGTGATCTCTCCTGGGGGGGGGGAGGGGGCGTCCCTCTGCCAGGCAGAAGTCCCACAGCAGATCTGGCGGGCTGGTCACTGCAGATCAGCCCAGCACCTGGGAGCAGGTTACACACAAGCTGCCTGAACCCGAAGCGATATTATGCCTGTCTGTCTCTGAGCCTGGTGGTCCCAACTACCTGGTCACTGGAGCAAAGATGGCGGAGGGCACTCTCCGTGGCGCTGCTCACCCTGTGGTCACGATGGCCCGCCGATCTGGCACCCAGACGACCACAGCGCCAACCCGCCCTCGGGCACAGAAGGAAGCCCCAACAGGCCGTGTCCCAAGTGATGTTATATTGGGGGGAGAGCCTGGGTACCGGTCTCTCCAGCGCAGTCCGCGGGAACAGAGGTCGCGGAAGGGAAGCTGGCGGGCTCCCTCCCTGCGCAGGGTCCCTCCACCAGGCAGAAGGTCCCACCGTGGAACTGGCGCGCTGGTTACTGCAGATCAGCCCAGCACCTGGGAGCAGGTTACACCCAAGCTGCCTGAAACTGAAGCGATATTATGCCTGTCTGTCTCTGAGCCTGGCGGTCCCAACTACCTGGTCACTGGAGCAAAGATGGCGGAGGGCAGTCTCCGTGGCGCCGCTCACCCTGTGGTCACGATGGCCCGCCGATCTGGCGCCCAGACGACTACAGCGCCAACCCGCCCTCGGGCACAGACGGAAGCCCCAACAGGCCGTGTCCCAAGTGATGTTATATCGGGGGGAGAGCCTGGGTACCGGTCTCTCCAGCGCAGTCCGCGGGAACAGAGGTCGCGGAAGGGAAGCTGGCGGGCTCCCTCCCTGCGCGGGGTCCCTCCAGCAGGCAGAAGCCTGCCTCTGTTTTGATGGGGTCAGCATCTAACTTTACTGGATGGGTATCAGGTCACATCTCCACTGTGAATTCCTACAGAAAATCACATTTCACTTCAAATATCTCCTTGCAAATAACATTACTTTCTAAATACCAAAAAAATATGTATTTAAAAATTTTCAGAAAGGCTTTTAGCAAATTTTAATGACCTGATATGATATGATATGATATGAGAAGGACTTAGCTTTCCATATATATTTTAGAGGCTTTTTGTTTGTGTGTTTCTTTGTTCTGACTTTAGGAGTAAGACATGTACTAGAACTATAATGTAAGCTTCTATCTAGCTGATAGTTTTTCTTAAAGATAACACTGAAAAAATTATTTTTAGAACACATTTTCTGGTGAACATGGCTTTAAAATGAGAGAATAATTGTCATAATATTTTGATAGAATTTGGGATTTTGATTTCAGTAATGAGATAAATTTTAGGAGGAATTATGTGTGGTTTTTTTTAAATTAATTTCTCCTTAACTTTTATATATGCAACTTTGAGAAGGATTTTCAACTTAGTTTCATCGTTTATAGAAGAGAAATAATACACTATGCTATACTAAGTAGATATCAATCATATAAAATATATTACTTATAGAAAATATACACTAAAAACAGAAAAACCATTTTGGAAAAATAAGTGGGTGCATAGAATTTGTAAGAACACATAAATATGAAAACTATTCTGATTTCTGGTCTTCAAGTCCCTGGTCCAATTGTTGTTATACTTGTCGTCTTGATTGTTCCCACAGAAATCTTTATGATACCTACTTGCTATGTTTGGATAGAAAATTAGAAGCCTCATCAGTGGCTTTAGAACCTGTTCTCACTGAAGAAGATTAAAGACAGTATTTGTTCTTTGTAAATTAATTAAGCCTTTTGTTTTGTGTCGCATGGCCAAATATTTAGACAGATACTAAAGTGTATCTTGGCATCTTGTCAAATCCTAGCCTGATACTTTGGCTGTCCTGTTTCTGGAGTTGTTCACCCTTTTCATTTACAAAACAACAGCAGTCAAGTCTCACAGGCAATCACCTCTAACTCTGAATCCTCAAAGGCCATTTTCCATATGTTTTACAGCAGAGGCAGCTGTTGGCAGACATCATTTCATGCAAGTCTATTTTCCTCTTTTAAATTTTGAGTGGAGAAAATCACATTTGTAAAAGACCTCAGACATGAAACTGTCACTCTCAATTGTAGACTGAAATGGTACCAAGCAGTTTTCTTGTCTAAACATTGGAGATGCATAGTGATTGCTTTAGAAATAGAGGAAGCAGGTTTTGTACATGCAGCATGTTACAGCTTGTGTGTGGATGTTCCCACGGGCCCATCTGTTTGAACACTACATTCCAGCTGGCAGCACTTCTGTGGAAAGTTGGAGGGCCTTAGGAGGTGGAACTCAGCTTGAGAAAGCCAGTCTCTTTTGATGATGAAAGTCTAACTCTGACGCGCATTTTTGATTCTTGATCTTGGGCTTTTAACAGGGTAACCTGAAAACTTCTACCCCACAGGTGAGCCTTGGCCACTGTGTCTTCCTTATCATGACTATTGTTCTTCCTTGATTATTGAGCAGAAATGAATCTCTCCTTCCTATAGTTGCTTCTGTTAGGTTTTATGTCACAGTGATGAAATAACTAATACAATAAGCTACAGAGGCTATTAATTGAAGGAAATTTACACTTGTAAATTCAGAAAAATATTAATGCAGGAGAGTCTCTATGAGCCATTTTTTTAAAAAAATAGTTTTAGAAGATAGTATTTGTTTGTTTGTTTATTTATTTCATGTACATAGATGTTTTGCCTGTTTGTGTGTTTGTACCCAACATTCATGCCATGTCCAGGAAAGCCAGAAGATATTGTTGTATCTTCTGAGATTAATTTTGCAGTTGGTTGTGAGCCACCATATAGATTTGGGGATAGAACCTGAATTCTCTGTTAAAGTTGTCAGTGGTCATCTCCTAGCCTCCTAGCCAAGCATTTTGTTAAATAACTATATCTCTTAGTTTATTATGGCTATAACATAATAGTTAAGATTACAAACACCTAAAAGGAGTAGTTTATTTTTCAGCATATATCTTCAGTTTTTCATCCTTTATTATTATTATTATTATTTTTTTACCTCTGTGAAGTCAGGACTGGAGAAAACACGATGCAGCAAAGCTACCTTCTTCAGGGTAGCCAAGAAGTAAAGAGAGAGTGAAGGGCACAGGACAAAATAACCTTCAGTGGAATATCCCAATGACCACTTCTCACCAAGCCCCAACTCTCTTTTGATAGTCTATCTATAAATAAATTAATACTGATGAGGTAAGAAACCCCAAATACCCAGCCAGAATACACTGCTGTATTCTGTGTCATAAGTTCAACTTCCAAGCCATAGAGGGGAACTAAACCTAAGCCATTGTGGCAACATACAGGGATTCACTTATGGTAAAAATTCTAGAATTTGGAGCACTTAATATTCCCATGGTATAAATGATGAATCTGAACCACAAACAGATTAAAAGATTCATCCAAACTTACTTCTCAAGTCTGTGATATTAGGCAATGTCTTTGTCAGCTTTTAGCTGAGGCTAAAAGCACATGATTACATGTTAGCAGAACTTGCTATCTTCTGACTGATAGCTCTCTCCTTGACTTGTGTCTTCACAAGATAAAACCAACACCACGATCTGCAAGGTTACATAAAACAAGTTAGTCTCTAGGATGCATTAGTACAATTAGCTTATTTCTCTGTGGAACAGAATACCCATCACAATAAATAAACATGAGTTATAACAACAGAGCTTTATTTTAGCTTCAATTATTTGGAAGTTTGGACAACTAAATTTTTCTTTTTCCAAAGGATAAACAAGCTGAGAAAGAAATTAGGGAAATGACAACCTTCATAGTAATCACAAATAATATTACGATATTTGGTGTGACTCTAACCAAGCAAGTGAAAGATCTGTATGACAAGCACTTCAAGCCTCTGAAGAAAGAAATCAAAGAAGATCTCAGAAGATGGGAAGATCTCCCATGCTCATGGACTGGCAGGATTAATATAGTAAAAACAGCCATCTTGTGGGAAGCAATCTACAGATTCAGTGCAATCCTCATAAAAATTTCAACTCAATTATTCATAGCATTAGAAAGAGTAATTTGAAAATTCATTTAGAATAATAAAACCCCAGGATAGTGAAAATTATTCTCAAAAGTAAAAGAACTTCTGGTGGAATTACAATACCTGACCTCAAACTGCATTATAGAGCAATAGTAATAAAAACTGTATGGTATTGGTGCAAAGACAGGCAGGAAGATCAATGGAATAGAATTTAGACCCAGAAATGATCCCACACATATAGTCACTTGATTTTTGACAAAGGAGTTAAAACCATCCAGTGGAAAAAAAGACAGCATTTTCAACAAATGGTGCCGGTTCAACAGGTGGTTTGCATGTAGAAGAATGCAAACTGATCCATTATTATCTTCTTGTACAAAGATCAAATTCAAGTGAATCAAGGACCTCCACATAAAACCAAATACACTGAAACTAATAGAAGAGACAGTGTGGAAGAGCCTCAAATACCTGGGCACAGGGGAAAACTTCCTGAACAGAACACAAATAGCTTATGCTCTAAGATCAAGACTAGACAAATCGTACCTCATAAAATTACAAAGCTTCCTTAAGGCAAAAGACACTGTCAATAGGACAAAACCAACAGATTGAGAAAAGATCTTTACCAATCCTGTATCCAATAGAGGGCTAATATCCAATATATACAAAGAACTCAAGAAAATAGACTCCAGAGAATCAAATAACCCTACTAAAACTGGAATACAGAGATAAAAAAGAATTCTCAGTGAAGGAATACCAAATGGCCAAGAAGCACCGAAAAGAAATGTTCAACATCTTAGTCATCAGGGAATTGCAAATCAAAACAACCCTGAGTTTTCATCTCACACCAGTCAGAATGGCGAAGAGCAAAGTTCAGGTGACCCCAGATGCTGATGAGGATGTGGAAAAAGAGGAACACTCCATTTTTGGTGGGATTGCAAGCTGGTACAACCACAGTGGAACTCATTCTGGAAGTTCCTCAAAAAATTGGACATAATATTACCTGAGGACCCACCTATACCACTCCTGGGCATATAACCAAAGGATGCCCCAACATATAACAAGGACACATGCTCCACTATGTTCATAGCAGCCTTACTTGTAATAGCCAGAAGCTGGAAAGAACCCAAATGTCCCTCAACAGAGGAATGGATGCAAAAAATGTGGTACATTTACATAATGGAATACTACTCAGCTATTAAAAACAATGACTTCATGAAACTCACAGGCAAATGGATGGAACTTGAAAAAATCATCCTGAGTGAGGTAACTCCAACACAAAAGAACACACAAGGTATGCACTCACTGTTAAGTGAATATTAGCCCAAAAGTTTGGGATACCTAAGATACAATTCACAGACCAAAGAAGCCCAAGAAGAAGGAAGACTAAAATGTGGATGCTTCAGTGCTTCGTAGAAGGGGAACAAAATGTTCACAGGAGGAAATGTGGAGACAAAGTTGGGAGCAGAGACTAAAGGAAAGACCATTCAGAGACAATCCCACCTGGGGACCCATCTCATATACAGTAACCAAACCGGAGACTTTTGTGAATGCAGGGAAGCTGAAGGAAACCTGATATGGCTGTTTCCTGAGAGGCTTTGTCAGAGCCTGGCAAATACAGAGGTAGATGCTTACAGCCAAACATTGGACTGAGTGCACGGTCCCTGATGGAGGAGTTGGAGGAGGGACTGAGGAGCTGAGGAGGTTTGTAGCCCCATGAAGATGACAACAGTGTCAAAGGGTCAGACCCCCTGGAGCTCCTAGGGACTGAACCACCAACCCAAGAGTACACATGGAGGGACCCATGGCTCCAGCCTCATATGTAGCAGAGGATGGCCTTGTAGAGCATCAATGGGAGGAGAGGAGGCCCTTGGTCCTGTGAAGGCTCGATGACTCAGTGTAGGAGAATGTGAGGGTGGTGAGACAGGAGTGGGTGGGTTGGTGGGGGAACACTGTCATAGAAGCAGGGGGAGGAGGATGGGATTGGGGGCTTTGGGGGGGAATCAGGAAAGGGGATATCATATGAAATGTAAATAAAATATCCAATTAAAAAAAGTCATTTGTATATCTAAACAAAGTTAAATAAAACCCTTTAATTTTATTATGTATAAAGGTTTTTTCAATTATTATTACTACTTTTTCATATATACAATGTTTCTAATCAGACAATATTTGATTCCATGTTTCACTGGGACCTAATACACATATTTGATGTAAAAAATATTAATTTACTAAAATGTGTAATTGTAAAAATGTTAAAAATATACATTTAAATTAAGATTTTAAAATATAAGCTTACCCGTATTAGAACAGTTTATGTATATATAAATATTTATTTATAGATGATAAAATTTGTAATGCCATGAGTCTTTCTAAGAACACTACAAAATCAGGGTGCTTGGATGATTAAAGGGCTATACAGGTATATTTCAACTAGTGTAATTCATTAGAAGTATCTTTAGGCAAATTTTAAAAAGAGCAGAAATTTAGCACAAATAATAATTTGCAATTTTTAAATGCACCTGCAGAAGGTAGGCAAGCTCAGAGACCTCTAGTTAGCAAAAGAGAAGGTGGTGTTTTTAGGCAGGTAATGGAAATGGTGTAAAGAAAGCATATGATCAGTTACTACTATCCTGTCCCCCTATTTGCAGGATGGTCGCATTTATGGACATATTTGATCAGTTGGTATCCTATAATTAGCTGAGCTAAATTTCTAGGATTAGCTGAGACTCTGCTTCTTATTAAAGAAGTTATTCTTGTTTCAGTTTGGTTTCATACTATTTCATTATAGTTTGCTTTAAGGCATTCAAAGTGAAGAGGTATTTTAGAGCCACATATACTTTAACAAGCCTATGTGAATTGGAGATATAGTCTATATAAAATCAGGGAAAAAAAGAAACAACTGGCAACAGACCTGAAAAGTACTATTAAGTTTTCTCCCCACCGCTCAGGACAATATAAACATGGTTATTTCTGGAGAAGGGGAGAAGCATGTCTGTTTACCATGGGTGAAAATTGTTCATTGCGAATAAATTGTGTTTTTGTTGAGTGCTGGCTAAGTGGTCAATACTGAAGGAACAGCCCACAGGTTCCAAGAATTCTGGTAGGCTTAGCCCATAGAACTTACTCCTAGTGGCTGTGTGTAGTTCTGCTGGAATAACAGTGATGAGAATTTCTGATCCTTCAGTGTTACTTCTTTTTCAGTACAGTGAGCAAGAATTCTACACTACTGCAGTTAGGTACATGACATTTAACATGCTTCCCCCCCCCAATATAATTAGATCATAGATTGAGTCCTAGCTTCTCAAAGTGGTGTAGTGATGAGTCTCGAACAGTGGAAACCTGAAAGCAGAAACCCAAAGCACAAAATAGTATCTCTCTAAGCAGAAGGAATATGAAATTCTTGTTATTAGCTTATTAATTTTTTCTTGTAAACTTCTTAATATTATGTCATCGTTAAGAATGTATCTGCTTTAGATATTCCTAGACATGATAGGATGGGCAGGGACAGAAAGTAATTGCCTTAGGGAAGTTAATAGAAAATCTTACTGATACAGAAGCTACAATTTGATGCTACATTTGTCACCGTCAGAGAAGGTGTAATTTCTGCATTCATTACCAGCTAAGGAAACGTGCTATCCCTCAGCCATCCTCTTTCCTGTCACTAGAGTTTTCTATTCCCTCTCCTCATGATATCACATCCATTTAACTTCCAGTCTCCTCAACACCCTAATCACTGCTATATTTATGAATGTTCTTACTCGCACAATGTGTTAGTGTTTAGGTAATTTCTCATTAGGTTTGGGTACATAGAGCACAGCAGTAGAACAATTCAGAACTATTTTGACTAGCTTAGGATGTTTTAAAACATAAATAAATAACAGGAATCTCCAAGAGATGCTTATATGGAAATCAAGAAGCATTGATTTAATGCAGATAAATCTTGAGAGATATGGACATATTTGGAAAGCTTTTATTCCTTTCCACTAAGGCAATAATGAAGGAAGGAAAGAAGGTAAAAAGAAAGAAATTGATAGAGGGATGAAGGAAAGGAAGCAAGGAAGGGAGGGGGATGGAAGAAGGGAGAGAGGGAAGGGAGGGAAGAAGGGACAGAATATTAAATTGGGAGTTGCATCAATTTAAAGAACTGTGAAATAAGTCATAAGTTGGGAAATAACAAAAACAGGTTTTTCTGGAATTCTAAGCAGATATAAGGATGGCATAGTGGACCAGCATACTTTTCATATTTATTCTGATTTTCTTCATATATGTTAGAAGTATAGGTGCAGTTTCATTGGTTAGGAGATTCCTCATTCACTCAAGCCCTTAATGATCTTCAATTCATTAACTCCCTGAACAAAGCTGCTATAGAGCCAGTGCAGACAATAGATAACAATCTGTCTTATGTAACACATGTTATCTCTAAATGATGATGGTGCATCTCTAGGTGTGCATACCATTTGTTTCTTCTCTTTGACTAACTTTGTAGTGATGTCTATTTGTTACAGTGGTCCATAAGTAGAAACCATGATTTCACCTTTCCATTTTTTTTTAGTAACAGCAAGCTCACAAAATCATTTTCTGTGGAAAATAATAGCTACAGGGACTTAAAAGCATTTTATTCTAGATTTGAATTCTACTTTATTAAACAGCCATTAATGAATGTCTATTCAACACCAGGGTCAATAGGAAGAGCTTATATATGCATACAGAAAAAACTAGGAGGCATTTCTGAATTTGAGAAATAAGTTATGAACTTTAAAGATAAGATATAGGCATGCTGAAGATTATATAATAGGGAGTTTAAAAACAGCAGTTCTTTTTCTATGATATTATGACCACTTCATCTTCAAATAATTCTGAGACAATCTGTCTGCCTGTCTATTTTATGAAGTAGTATTTATAATAGCTCACATCTATTAAATACAATTTGCTATACACCTTTTCTCTATCTTACAATGCATATAATAGCTTTATAATAGGTATATTTTTATGAATTTTCTAAAGATGAAAAGACTGAAGATTTTTGAGACTTAAAAGCTTCAACAAGTTTATATAACTAGTAAGGACAAAGACTAGAATTAAGGCAAATTTGCCTGTCAGGCCCACTCACACCTCATGCTGTTAGGCTTGTCTGTTGTATCTCTTATATTAGCTAATATGTAAAAATATAAAATATACTATTATATATATATCAAAATTTTATTGATTTTTCATAACAAAGTTGTGGAACAATAAAAGTGTTATGTCACTGAGATTCTTTCTGATGGCCTAAGGACTGGTACAAGGAAGAATGAAAATGATTATAAGATAGTTCAACACTTAATCTATACTTTTTGATGTCTATCTCTATTATCTAGATAGACTAACACTAGCTTAAATTAGGGAATTGAGACTTTGTAAGCATTAGGAAATCCCTTTGCCTGAGATTTTGTTTATACTCAGTAAATGTATATCTTAGCCAATGATCTGCGTCAGAATTTCATTTTGAGCTATTTCAGAATATTTGTCCACAGAAACAGTTTAAAAATAATCTGGGAAAATGGTGTAAATACTAGAAAAAATAAGAGCATAAAATCAAGGCACCATGTATAACTTTTAGAAATGGAACATTATCTTACATATTTTTATTGTAATATTTTATTTTAATTTTATTAGATATACTCTTTATTTACATTTCAAATGATTTCCCCTTTCCTTGTCCCCCCCTGAAAGTTCAATAATCCATCTCCCCTCCCCCTGTTCCCCAATCAACCTCCTCCTGTTTCCCTGTCCTGGTATTCCCCTACACTGCTGCATATAGCCTTTCCAGGACCAAGGGCCTCTCCTCCGTTTGATGTCCAGCAAGGCTATCCTCGGCTGCCTATGCCTCTGGAGTCATGGGTAACACCATGTGTACTATCTGGTTGATATCTTTGTCCCTGAGAGCTCATGGAGTACTGGGTGGCTAATATCGTTGTTCCTCCTATGTCGCTGCAAACCCCTTCAGCTATTTGGTTTCTTTCTTTAGCTCCGCCATTGGGGACCCTGCTCAGTTCAACGGCTGGCTGAGAGTGTCCCCCTCTGTATTTGCCATGCAGTAGGAGAGCCTCCCGGGTGACAGCTATATCTGGCTCCAGTCAGCAAGTACTTGTGGGCATCGATAATAGTGTCTGGGTTTTGTAACTGAATATGGGATGGATCACTAGGTAGGGTAGTCTCTGGATGGTCTCTCCCTCAGTCTCTGCTCCACCTTTTGTCTCTGTATCTCCTTCTGTGGGTATTTTGTTTCCCCTTCTAAGAAGGATCAGAGTATCCATACTTTGTTCTTCCTTCTTCTTGGGCATCATTGGATAGGTGAATTGTGTCTTGGGTATTCCGAGCTTCTGTAAGTGAGTTACATAATTTTTATAAGATGAATTGTATATGTGTCAGGGACTTTGTACCAGCTAGTGTATGCTGCCTGGTCGGTGGTTCAGTGTTTGAGAGATCTCAGAAGTCCAGGTTAGTTGAGACTGCTGGTCTTCATATGGGACTGCCCTCCTCCTCAAGTTCTTCCAGCCTTTCCCTAATTCAACCACAGGGCATCCCCGACTTAAGTCCATTGGTTGGGTGTAAGTATCTGCTTCCTTCTGTCTCAGTCAGCTGCTTTTTGGGCCTCTCAGAGGACAGCCGTGCTAGGCTTCTGTCTATAAGCATACCATAGCATCAATAATAGTATCAGGCCTTGAAGCCTCTCCTTGAGTTTGGCTGGTCACTGAACCTCCTTTTCCTCAGTCTCTTCTCCATTTTTGTACCTGCAATTCTTTTAGACAGGAACAATTCTGGGTCAGAGTTTTTGACTGTGAGATGGCAACCCCATCCTAGCAACTCTCTTGAAGACAAACCAGGCAGGAACCCATAGTGGGAACCTCAGAATGTAATGAGTTCATATAAATGTTTTAAGGTCATGTTTTCTACTGGAGGTGGGCTCTACTAGCTCCCTCACCCTACTGTTGGGCATTTCATCTAAGGTCTCTCCCTTTGAATCCTAAGAGTCTCTTATCTCTCAGGTCTCTGGTACATTCTAGAGGGTCTCACCACCTCCCACCTCCAGAGGTTGTGTATTTTCATTTATTCTGTTGGCCCTCAGGAGTTCGCTCCTCTCCCTTCAAAACCAGATAATGTTCCCCCTTTCCCCTCTCTCATTCAGGTCATCTATTTCTCTTCCCCCTGTGATTGCTTTCTTCTTCCTCCAAAATGGGATTGAAGCATGCTCCCTTGAGCCTTCTGTTTGTTTACCTTCTTGAGTTCTGTGGATTATATCCTGGGTATTTTTTACTTTTTTGACTAATATCAACTTATGACCATGCATAGGATATTTGGTTTGTTGGTGCCTAACTTCATGAGTTATTTATATATTTTAGATATTTGTACTCTGTTATATGTAGTGTTAGTGAAGGCTTTTTTTTCCCAATCTGTAGGATGATATTTTCTTTTAATGACAGTGTCCTTTGCCTTATTGAAGCTTTTGGGTTTCATGAGGTTCTATGTATTATTGTACTCCCTCTTGCTTTAATAAACAAAGGAAGGTTGCAGTTTTTGATGCAAAGAGTCTCTCCTGAATGGGATTGTAGGGATGCAAGTTCAAATGATGACACAGTGACATAATCTAGATAAAAGATTCATCACAGAGCAAAGTCTCCAAATTCTACATAGTGGTCATTGTGTCTTAGAATATTTAACCATGGTCATATATCAGCTAAAGTGAATCTTTGTAATTGTTAATTTTTAGACCATGTAACTTTTAAAGAACTTGTTGTTAATAATTCAGACAATGGAAGAGTAGTTAATGGATTCTAGATTTCTAGAGCTTGACCCAATGGGCCATCCACCTCTCCAATGCTATAGTCATCCACCTCTCCTTTCTCTTTCTTCTTATGTTCTTAATCCAATACCCCATGATCTCAGGAAGATAAGGAATAACTACAGTTCCAATTTGATAAGTGTAGTAATGAACATTCATAGAGCAATTAAAACTGTGTCCCAGAGTCTACAACCATTGCAGAGTGGTTCTACTTTGGAACACTTGTCAATTTGCATTCCCATTTGTAAATTGACTGGTGGTTTGATGTTACATTATTGTAGCTTATCAATGAATGACACCTTGATTCCTTTAGCTATATTCCCCTCTCACATGTGAGAAATGTCTCATAAAATAAAATCCATTATTTTAGTATAACCACATTCATGACTTTTAAAAAGAAATACAACATATTCAAATTAAATTCTAAACCTTTTGTGATCCTCTATTAATCCAATATGAATATGAATATCATGAGGAAATTAGTATATTAAATTAAGAGCTGAAAATTAGAGTCAATGGATTTTTATTTGAGTGAATGTATTCCAACCTGTCAAGTTAATTTCATTATCTCTAAGATAGATATTTGTTTATGTTTTCCCAGTCTATCCGAGAAGTCACAGGCTATGTACTGGTGGCCCTCAACCAGTTTCGTTACCTGCCTCTGGAGAATTTACGCATTATTCGTGGGACAAAACTGTATGAAGATCGCTATGCCTTAGCGATATTCTTAAACTACAGGAAAGATGGCAACTTTGGACTTCAAGAACTTGGATTAAAGAACCTGACTGGTAAGGAAAAAATGAAAACTAGTGTATGATGTAATATAATGACCACAAGTGTGCATGTGTGGAAGTGTCTGCAACATCTAACTGCATACTCATTTCATGAGAAATGATGTCTCTGTGCTATCTTCACTTTTACTAACGTATTATAAGTGCTGTGTAAAAGATAGCAGAATACTATATCTCAGCTGAACAGAAGTACACTCTAAGAAAATGCTCAGTGACTGAAAACAGAGATAGGAAGCAGGCTTAAGAATTCTGTTTGGTGGTTGCAGCTGGGTGGACCAGATCATCAAATGCCTGCGATAACACCACAGTGCTCATGCCTGACAGAGTTTAGCTCAAGCTATTCCATCTTGTTAAACTAATCTTTAGATTTTTACAGAGTCACCTGAGTTTAGGAGAACAGTCTAATTTATTCAGTTTTAATTTCTCCCCTTTTAGTAGCTCACCGATCACTGTCACCAATTCTATAGATATTTTGGTGTCATCCATGATATTTTTTTATTGCTACATACACACAATGCTAACAAACTAGAGTTATCATCTGTATAACAAAATTTACAATGATTTTTTTTCACCTCATGTGTGTTTTAGTTCATACAGATTTTGATAAAATACTTTTTTACATAATCATGAATTTTACTGAATATATCTACAGTTAAAATGTGCCAATAAAATATTCAAAGGTAATGTTGAAATTCAATAGCTTATATTATAGTTTACATGAAATCAATAACATATATATGCAAGTGTTACATAAAATATTCAGCGATTTATGCCTACTTGGGGTTCACTCAGTAAAACTTTTGTACCCTGAAAAAATAAATACTTTGCCAAAATACAATTGGCATTGTTAACTGACTGAGATAATTTTTATTATTCACAGTATATGTGAACTTTTAATTTCATAATCATCCAGACATGTGACATAAAATATGGAAATTTGGGGTACAGAAAGGAATAATGATAATGTCAGGTGACAGAATGATAATGTCATTTCAGAACAGTTGTTATAGAGTTGATGGAATGATAATAAGTGCTTATGTAGAAAATGTATTAATCCCTATACAAACACTACTACTTACATTTTTCTAGGATATATTTTTTACCAAACAAATGTCTTTTCAGACCTGATAGCTACTTACATAAAAGTAACGGCAGGAGAAAAAAATTTGGAAACTAGATGGTTAGGGAAAGGAAGCTGAATGGTTGGAATTAGAAATCTAAAGTAAGACAATACAACTAAAATTTACTAATTCACATAGGAACCATTGTGTGTCTTTCTTGAATTTTCTATATTTATGTTATGAAATAAAGAAATACATTCCTTTTTTGTTGTTATTATGATATTATACTCTTCTTATTTTTAAATTTTTTTTTTTTATATTCCAGTCATTGTTCTCCATTTCCTGGTCCACTTCGCACAGTTCTGCATCCTATTCCTCCTCTCTCTTGCCTCTGAAAGGGTGTTCCCTTTCTCTCCCCCACCCACCACAGCATTCCCCTTCCCTGGGACCTCAAGTCTCTGGAGGATTAGGCATATCTTCTCCCACTGAAACCAGATCAGGCAATCCTCTGCTATATATGTGCCAGGGGCTTCAGACCAGCCCGTGTATGATCCCTGGTTGGTGGCTCAGTCTCTAGGAGCTCTCAGCGGTCCTGGTTAGTTGATAATGCTGGTCTTCCTATGGGATCTCCCTTCCCCTCTGCTTCTTCAATCCTTGCCCTAATTCAACCAGAGCGGTTCCCAACTTCAATCCAATAGTTGGGTGTAAGTATCTGCACCTGTCTCAATCAGCTGATAGTAGGACCTCTCAGAGACAGCTACGCTAGGCTCCTGTCTGTGAGTACATCATAGCATCAGTAATAGTGTCAGGCCTTGGTTTGCCCCCCTCCCATGAGATGGATCCTAAATTGGCCCAGTTACTAGACTGCAATCTCTTTACACAGGAACAATTCTGGGTCAGAAATTTTAACTGTGGGTTGGTAACCTCATCCCTCCTTATGAGGTGCTGTCTATCTACTGGAGGTAGACTCTTTGGGTTACCTCTCCCTACTATTGGGTATTTTGGCTAATACCACCCACATTGAGTCCTGAGAGTCTTTCACCTCCCAGATCTCTGGTAATTTCTAGAGGGTCACTCCACTTTCCATACCCAGAGGTTACATATTTCCATTCATTATCCTGACCCTCTGGGCTTCTTTCCTGTTCCCCTATACAGTGAGCTCCTTAAATTATTTTTCTCTATATAAAAAAATCTTTAAATTTTTCTTCATATTCATTTACACATTTAAGAATAATACTTCTAAAACATAACCAAAGGTTGTAATAAAATTATGTCCCATTTGTTTTAGCCACTGTATTCCTTACAGTATTAATTATGACTCATAAAACATTATTTTTTGTTAGACTGACATAAGACACTATCATTAAAATAGTGCTATGGTACTTCTGGATATTTGTAGAAATGGTTAATTTATTAATGTTAACAAATGATTCCTTAGAATTCCTGTGTTTATTTAGAAGTTAGTATTATTCTAAAATATTGTATCCTCTAAAGTGAGACTCAAAGAACTATGTGATAAAATATATGGTAGAAATTCTGGGAATTTTAGACACTTTTCAAGTATTTGACTTAGTAGGAGGCTGACATTAATGTCAAAATATTTGTGCAGTCACATGTTTGATAATGATGACTACAATTCTGAGAGTTAGGACCTACGCAGAAAACAGTTGCATTTATGTGTGATAATGTCTGAGTAAACTAAAGACATAAAATTATGTATATAAAAAGGTATTTTGGGAAAGTTTGTTCTATTTTGGAAAGCTAAATATTTTAGTTGATCTGCCTAAAATAAGAAGTAAATATTGTAAAATGCAATTCTGTCTAGGTAAGCTGGGTTGTGTGCTTTTGGAAATGTATTTGTTTTATGTTGTTTTTTATTGTTCTACAGAAGAATTTATAACTTTTAAAATTATATTATGTACAGGACTATGAATTTTTCCCTAATTATAGTCTAATAAAAATAAATATCATTATTTAAAAATGTAAGTGTATTAGCCTACCATGGTATATTTGACTTCTTAAGTATAGTGTATTGAATGTTTAACTGCAAATCACAGACTGTATCTGAAATGTTCTGAATGGCACCTAATTGTGAGGGAGTGGTTACCAACATGCGTATATAGACCTATACATGATTCTAATTATGGATACTTTGAATCCACTGCCCAGATGAATTAAAGTATAGCTTCCAAAGTGCAATAGCACAATGTCTAGTTAACCTTTTCACACTTCTTTAACAAAAGTAATTTTCATTCATCTATCATATTATGGAAGAAACAGTAGTTAGGGAGAAACAGTATTCTTTTCATTGCACACTGGTAATTATACTCTAGGCTGGGTTCAGAGTATAAAATCACAGTGAGCTCCTGAACTCAAATGTGGATTAGATATCCAAGAGGGCTAGACATGTATCCAGTTCATAGAATGCCTGTTTTGTATACAAGAAACTCTGGTGTTGGCTCCAGTTCCTCAATAAAGCTAGATATGTTGACATATCTTAGGCCACACTAAAAGGACTTGCTAGGAAGGCGTGTTGGAAATTCAAGTTTATTCTAAAGTATACAGCAAGTTATCAGCCAGCCTCAGCTATAAGAGAACATGTGTATAAAAAGAAAAAAAGGGTAGTCATTTTAGACATGAGGAATATGCTATGATAAATATTGTTTTATTTTTCTAGTAACAACTTATTACATGCAAACATTTGCAAAGACTGTGAGAGTTCATAGAGAATTTTCTTTTACTTTATTTAATGAATGTATTTATTGTACCTTCTGATGGCAGTTCTCCTCCCTCCTCTCTTCCCAGATATTCACCCTCAATATACCTTCCTCCCCTATCCCAATCTTTTTCTTCAGATAAAGAGAGCCCTTCCATGGATATCAATCAGCCATGGCATATCACGTTGCAGTAGGACTAGGCATATCTTATCCTATTGAGGCTAGACAAGGCAGCCCAGTTTGAGGAAATGGTAGGGAAGGCAGACGACAGAGACAGTCCTGCCCCGACTGTTAGGAGTCTCACAAGAAGACCAAGCTACACAACTGTTACATATGGTCACATGCATGGTCTCTGGTTAATTGTTCAATCTCTGTGGGCCCCTATGGGTCCAAATTATTTGATTCTGTAGGTGTTCTTGTGGTGTCCTTGACCTATCTAGCATCTTCAGTCCTCCTCATTTTTTGTAGGATTCCTCGAGTTCTGCTTAATGTTTGGCTATGAGTCTCTGTATCTGTTTATGTCAGTAGCTAGGTGAAGAATCTCTGATGATGGATATTTTAGGCTCCTGTCTGTAAGTATAGTATGATATCATTAACATATCAGGGGTGGGGTCCCTCTCATGGCAAGAGTCTCAAGCTTGTATAGTCATTAGTTGGGCATTCCCTCTATTTCTTCTCCACCTTTATCCCTATCCATTTTGTAGGCAGGATACATTGTAGGTCAAAGCTTTTGTGGCTGGGATGGTGCCCCAATCCCTCCATTGAAGTCTTTCATTGTTACAGGAGATGGCCAGTTCAGGTTCCATATCCTCTATTGTTATGTGTCTTAGCTAGAGTCACCATAATACATTCTTGGGATTTTCCATTGCCTTAGGCTTCTAGGTTGTCCCAGTTATGCTCCACCCCATTCCAGTTGTCTCTTTCAGTACTCTCTCCTTTTGCCCCCAACCCCAATCTTGTACCTCCTGTTCTTTTTGCTTTCATTTTTTTTATTAGATATATTCTTTATTTACATTTCAAATGTTGTCCCCTTTCCTGGTTCCCCCCTCCCATGAAAATCCCATAAGCCATCTCCCCTTCCCCAATCAACCCTCACCCCCCCACCCCCTGCTTCCCTGTCCTGGTATTCCTCTACACTACAGCACCAAGTCTTTCCAGGCCCAAGGCCCTCTCCTCCCTTTAGTGTCTACCAAGTCCATCCTCTGCTGCCTAAGTGTCTGGAGCCATGGGTAACTCCATGTGTACTCTTTGGTTGAAGATTTTGTCCCTGGGAGCTCTGGGAGTACTGGGTGACTCATATTGTTGTTCTTCCTGTGGCGCTGCAAACCTCTTCAATTCCTTGGGTCCATTCTCTAGCTCCTCCATTGGGGACCCTGTGCCCAAGAAGGAGGAAGAACAAAATATGGATACTTGGGTCCCTTGTAGAAAGGGGAACAAAATACCCACAGAAGGAAATACAGAGACAAAGGGTGGAATAGAGTCTGAGGGAAAGACCATCCAGAGACTATCCCACCCAGGAATCCATCCCATATACAGTTATAAAAACCAAACACTATTATCAATGCCCACAAGTGCTTGCTGGCTGGAGCCAGATATAGCTGTCATCTGGGAGGCTCTGCTAGTGCATGAGAAATACAGAGAGGGACATTCAGCCACCATCAAACTGAGCACAGGGTCCTCCTTATTTTCAACTTTCTTCTAACCTCTCCACTACTCTGTAAACGCACAGTGTCTATTCTATATCCTCTTCTCACATACTGAATTTTATTAATCATAAGATTTTATTTAAGTTTTGTAACAGAAATAACATTATAGTGGTTTGGGGAGAAAGAAGTAGTTGCATGTCATAAACATTTTTGGGATAAAGACTTCCAATCGTGGCATTGGAAAGATGACTTAGTCTGTAAACTGCTTGATGTAAGAGGACCAGATATGACTCTCCAGAATCCTTGTAAAATTCAGTAAATGGTGATATATGCTTATCATCTAAATGCTAGGGAGATAGATAGACATGCAGATCCCTGATCTTCACTGGCTAGGTAGTCTAGCTGATATTGGATAGCTCCAAACCTATAGGAGACAGTTTTAAAATTAGAAAGGGACTCGTGAAATTAGCTTCTTCACCTCCATAGACTATTCTCAAATTTGTGTGTGTGTGTGTGTGTGTGTGTGTGTGTGTGTATATATATATACAAAGAAACATATGCATATAAAATTTAAATGCTTTTGTGTATGTTTATAGTATATATTTCTTATCAAATAGTTTTTACTATATTGACATTAGGAAAATTATGTTGAGAAAATTGCATTTTCTTCCAGCAGTTTCTCTTATTATTGTGCAAAGTAGATGTTTGGATGTGAGAACTGTCAATGAAATTGTAGCGATTAGTTGCTGTTTGAGTATATATAAATTAACTGCCCTCTTAAGCACTTCTGTTAAACTGATGTTCACTAAAAGCTGTTCCATTGATATGATACAGCATAGTAAGGGAACCTCGATGAGGAATGTTTTGTCTAGGGTGAGCCGGAAGTTATGAGTGTGATAATTTTTCCTAGTTGTGTCAACTTAGATGAGAATACTCATCGTGAATATGGGTAGCACCATTATGAAATGAGTTGTGGACATAATATAAATTGAGACAGCATGCTAAGCACTAACACACAGGTATATCAGTTCAATGTTTTCTTACTTTGACATTAGATGTAGTATGGCCATTTTTCTCAAGCCCCTGCTACTGTGATTTCACTACTATGATGGGTTATAACTTGCAGTTTTCAGCTCAGATAAACCCCTTTCTACAAGTTGCTTTCATAATCGTTGTTTAGCATATTATCAGGAAACAAAACAAAGCCAGTGGTCCTTTTGATTTTGTCAAAAGCATGAAATATACTTAAAATGCTTCCCCTACCATAGTTAAACAGAATGTGTCTTTAACTGCTGCCAATCACATCTCTTGATTAGTAGTAGTAGAAGTAGAGTGAAGGAGAAGTGTAGACCAGGCAAATCCCAGCATTGTCTGGATATTCTGTTAACACAGCACATTCTTTCCTGCCTAGGGTAAAAATGCATTTGACCAGGGTACATTATTATGAATGGATCAACCTTGCTAAAAGTCTTTGGAAATGTCACTTAAGAAAGTGTAGGTTTTGCCCCAGGAGGACAGAACATTGTACTAAGGTCATTTGGACATGGCTGTTGTCTTTATTAATCATTCCCAGAACTGATGTCCCACCAGCTCTTTCTGGTACCAACTATGTGTACTCAAATTCATGTCAAACTGTAATGTTGTATCTAATATTTATAATCTTCTACATGTATAGTTAGTAATTTAACTTGTGTCAAAAAGGAGACTGAATCTATGATGCATAATTATAACTTATAATTACAAACTTAATCCATATTATAATAGATAATTTGATTTTACATATATATTACAATTTATATAGCTAGGAATCATAGAATAATACCTAAATTTGCATGCATTTTCTTTATGAAATTCTCTTTTTTAATTGCTATGTGTAATAAGCTATGTACAATTGCAATACATATATCAATATGCTTTTAAACATCTTTTTTTGGGTATTTTAAATTACAGATCACATATGGCAATAATTTATATTTCAAATCTATCCTCAAGCTTTTTCCTAGAGTTGCTATTTTATAAATAATATAATCATTTATGCAGCTTTCTACTGGATTATCTTAACAGGTCATTTTTGAGATGTAAAGAAATAAAATATATAAAATAAATGTTATATGCTAGTATTTTTGGAAATGCTCAACAATAATATAATGAACATATTTTTATGGATTTTAGTAGTATAAAACTGAACTGCATAATGGAGTTTACACATAGCTTTATACCTCAGAGATGTAAAATTTCATACAGGAATTGTGAGTATCACCACTGGTAATTACCTTAGGTTTGAAATGCACATGGAACACTAATTAAGATAATACATTAAACTAACACAATATCTCTCTTCTAGTATTTAACATCCTCAGACCTGCTACATTATTCAGTAATGCTCACATAAATCACCAGTATCAAAACAAGACTACCTGTACTTACTCAATGAATGTCAAAGAGCAAGGATGTGGAATCAGAATTCTCCGTTTAATGCTTATCTGTTCCGCACAGCCTGACAATCTCGGAAACTGAGTCTTTATCATGAGAATTGTGAAGAATATGTTATGCCACAGTCTCCTTGCAGGCATTAAAGGAAGAAAGCAGAGAACTGTTAACTATAGCACCTTTTACATAAACAATAGAAAACCATAGTTTCCTGATTTCCCTGATACTATTTCTGTTTTTGATTCCCTTTGTATCATGACATTGCCTGAACTCCCCTGCCTATTCCTTCACATTCAGAAGGATTCCAGTTCAATCATTGGAAGCTAACTGTGACTCATTTAAGCTAAAAGTTACTTCCATGTTTATAGTCTCTTGTGACACTCTTTTGGAACTATTTTTTGTCTAAGGCAGGGAGAAGCTCTAGGCTTTGCTTCCAGTGTTCTCAATGTAGGCACTGTCTGCCTCACAACACTGATTTCCTATTCTTCTGTTCCTTACACACAGGCACATTTCCCCAGCCCTTCATCTTAAATCCCATCACTTCATGGACCCTGACATTTGTCTTGACCTAGACAAGAGACATACTCATTCTTGTTCTTTTTCTGACACTAGAGTTGTGTAGCATCCTTCAACTGCTCTGTGAAAGGGTATAGTGCTGTTTAAGTGGGGTCAACCTGGCCACTTCGGGAACTGTGACTGAACAGAGTGCTTGTCAAAGTCTCAACTCACATTTACAATAGGACACCTACTCAGAATATTCTGATATTTGGGGAAAGAAAAAAATTCTCTCAGCTAAAGGAAAGACTGCTTGGAAATGATCATATCAAGTCAAATTTGTAGTGAACATCCTGTGAAGCAGAGAATCAGTCAAAAGAGTGGCAGTTTCTTGTGAAGAGTCTATAATTTGTAAAAACGATACTTCAATCAATGCTCTTATAAAATACTGTTTGCTTGTCATGTCAGACAGTGTGAATTGACTAGAAGTAAAAGCATAATATTCTATTTATATTGGAGAGAAAATAGTAATATATTTAAAGACTGGAAGTTAGTTATGGAATCAAAGAATTGTAACTGTCATTATTGTCACCCCCTCTCTCCCCAATCACAAAGGTTTAGACAACTGGTGACTGAATATAAGGAATGGAATGAGAGAAATGAAAACTTCTTAACTTTACCATTAATTAGGAAAAGTAGTGACCATAATGAAATGAACCTTGGCAGAGACGTACCAGATAGGCTTTCCAGGGAATATAGTCATAGCTTCTTCTAATCAATATTTTTTTAGTAATGCCTACTAAAATGGTCTGCTTGAGTGTGAGGCATTAGAGATGGCTCACTGGTTAAGCACACTTATTATTCCTTCAAAGTACCTGAATTTGGTCCCAACTAACCCTCTGGCAGACCAAAACACAATGCAATTTCAGAATCAGTGGATCTGACAATATTTTCTGGCCTCTATGGACCTTACATGAACATGGTACACAGACTTACATGTAGGCATAAAATCCATAAACAAAAGTAAATAAAGTATATATCAGAGTACTCTTAACCTCTGTTGTGTTCAGGTATCCTGAAGAAAATGTACTGTTTGAAGTTAACCTGGAGTGTCTTTCAGAAGATCTTTGGGACATTTAATTGCTATGATGGCCTCTCACAACTATACATTACTTAGATTTTTTTTAAGCTTAAGTTTTATTTCTTGCCTCAAAGGTAAAGCAATATCTACATGCTCCTTTTCATAAGAGAAGACATGTAACTTACAAGGCAGGGAAGATAATGTGTAAGTTAGACTCTTGCTAAAACTCATTTAATGAACAAGCATGCTTATTTAGGGTATTTCTACAACAGGAATTTTGGTCCTCAGGATCCTAGAAGTGTTAGAAGGGTTGGTTATTTCTCATTAAGGCACTGAGAGTCCAAAACAAAGAAATTGGTGTTTATATCAGAATGCTCACACCTCCTCCATTACGTCAGAATAATAGCATTTTGTCCCTTTTGAAGACCTGAACTATGAAGAGGTGATACATTGACCATGTCTTGTTCTAGATACTAAGGAAGGAATAGCAGTTCTGGGGTGAGGACCTCTGGTTTTCCAGCTGAAGTTTATAAATACTGTTTAGAAATAACCTATCGATATCATTGGAAAGAACAAAAGGTGAATACACACAGCCATGTCTCTGTTGTTATAAATGTCTTCTTTAATTACAGAAGGCAGGCCACACTTGACAAATCCTAAATCTTTCTCTGAGCTACCAGAGCTTGGAAAAAGGTCCTCTTCCATTTTACTGAACAAATTTATAGTATATATTGCTACTGGGTTGTTGGGTTTTTTTTTTTGGTTTGGTTTTATTTTATTTTATATTTTATTTTATTTTAGTACAGAATACTCTATTGTGCCTTTTGCTTATATTTATAGGCTGTGCCATGATGCTGACCTGACAGACATTTGTCTTGAAATTTGATTATATCTGTGGAGATTCACCCTACAGTCTTCTAACTGAACAGGATGTACCATTTTCTACAATCTCCAAATCTGTTTCTTTGTGTTCTATTTTTTCCAAGAATTATGTAAGACAATTTCTCCAAGATCACAATTAAAGTAATACTAAATTGCTTGTAAATAAAACAATCCAATCTTCAAGTCTTAAAGGCTGTAGTTCAGAAAGATTTGTGGCTAAGATGTTTATGTAATGTTTGAATATATGATTAATGATAAGTTGGCAATAAAATACAAGCAAATGCACAGAATGTCAGTAATGTAGATACTGATTTGATTTAAATGTAAGAACTCTATGAACTCATTCTATTGTCACTTCAACTGAACTGTAGATAATTATCCATAAATGTTATTTGCTTGTGAACCATTACTGGCAAGCATATTAATTGATTCAATATTACTGGAAAAGTTTCAAGATTCTTTTCAAAAGTTAGGTCAACTCAAACAGTCATTAATTTGATTTTTTCTACTTGTATATTTAAAACACTGTGTTAAATATGAGATATTCTAAGTTATCTTTATATACCTGTTTACTCATAGTAAATATTTTGTTTCTGTCAAATATTTGCCCTTGGGCTGTAGTGTGTGAGTACAGGGAAGTGCTTTTACAAATCATGATTAATATGTTTTCTGCAGGCAAGTATATCTGCCATGCAAGGAGCCTCCAGTTTCATGTGCTGCATTCTCTTCCATATGACTGTTCAATGGAAATTTCTGTTAGGAAGATATATTTACATTGTCCTGTACAATGAAGTAGCCAGTTGCCATATATAACAAGTGAATTCAAGTGAGTACAACTGAGGAAATTAATTATAATTTATGTAATTATAGTTACTTTAGTCCTGTGCAGTAAACATCAACAGTGTTAGTCAGTGTAGTACCACAGGAGTAACATGCTTTATTTAAGCAAGGATTGACACACAGGATACCTTGGATGATGAGAGAATTGCTCTGGGACTGCCTCTTTCCATCAAGTCCTTTTCTGAGTCCAGTTATTCTACTTCCTAAGGCTCAGTGGCCTTGGCTTCCATAAGCACAGTAATGACTCTAAGCTGTCACATATTTTTAAAAGATGTAAAAAAGATATTGTGTGTGTATGTGTGTGCGTGCATGCACAAGATGTGTGTGTGCATGCATATGCTGGTGTGAGGGTATGTATGTGTGCTATGCATGTGCATTTGGTATGTGTGTGTATATGTGTATGTGTGTGTGTACATGAGTATGCAGGTGCGAGTGTATGTGTTTGTGGTGTGCATGTGCTTATGGTATATATTTGTGTGTGTGTGTGTGTGTATGTGTGTGTGTACATGAGTATGCAGGTGCGAGTGTATGTGTGTGTGGTGTGCATGTGCTTATGGTGTGTGTGTGTGTGTGTGTGTGTGTGTGTGTGTGTGTGTGTGTGTTGGTGAGATGGCTGTGGGGTTAAGACCATGGACTGTTTTGTTTTGTTTTGTTTTGTTTTTGCTCAGAGGATCTGAATTCAGTTCCCAGAACCCACATGGTGGCCCATAAATATCCATAACTCTCTTAGAGTCTCTTGGAGGCTCCTCTTGGCAAGCATAACAGAGAATCATTAGTAGTGTTAGGGATTGTTGCTTTCCCATGATTCGGCTATTGAAAACGAAGTCATCAAGAATTTTGCAGGCAAATGGATGGAACTTGAGACTATATATCATCCTGAGTAAGGTAACTCAGTTCTCAAAAGGACATGTATGGTATGTACTCAGTTATGAGTGAATATTTGCCATTATGCATAGGTAACATGTTATAATCCATGGGCATGAAGAAGCTAAACATGAAGAAAGGCTCAAGGGAGGAACCTTGAATCTCACTTAGAAGGGGGAATAAAATAGTCATAAGAGGCAAATGGAGGGAGGGAACTAAGAGGGAGGAGGAATAGGGAGGAGAATGGTGTATTCAGGGTCAAGTGCAGGAAAAGACAGGGGGTATGGCTAGATGGCCAGGAAAATGAATGGAAATCTGCAACTGACATGTGTTGAGGAGGTAGAGGCCATTTCTAGGACAAGACAGAGATCTGGGATAAGGGAGTCACCCAAGAAATTAATGGAAGTGTCCTCAACTGTGACTCACTACACTGGGATATGGAACCTGAAGAGGCCACCTCCTATAGTCAGGCAGAAACCCTAGTGGAGCAATAGAGATGCCAACCCAACCCACAAAACTTTCAACCCCAAATTTACCTTGTCTACAAGAATTGCAGGCACTAGGGAAGGAGCAGAGTCTGAGGGAATGGCCAACCAATAATTGTCCAACTTAAGGGGAGGACTCTTAATTAGAGTGTATTAAAAGCTGATTGACTTCCTGAGCTTCTCAGTGAGAGGCTGTCTTTTTTTACTTGATGTTAGAACGCCAACCCTCTTGTGGTATTATGGCGAAGGGAGGAGGCTCTGATCAGTAAAAGGGAAGAGAAAACTATCTGAGAACATGCAAGCAAGGATTCACTTATTTTCTTTTGTTTCTGAGCTAAAGATGTGAATAGAAACCTGATTTCCCTCCCTTTCCTTCCCTGAAATGATGCACTATAATTTAGAATCATAGGACAAATAAATCTTTTCTTTGTCTAGATGCTTTTGTTGGGGATTTTTATCATTACAACAGAAATGAACCTAGAACACTGTCTCCAAAGCTCTCCGAGTGTCTTTAGAGAGATCCCTTTCTTCACATCCTATTTACTTAATGATAAATATGAAAAGAGAGAAGAGGCCTCTTGTCCAGATATGAAAATATATAAGCCCAAGGTTTTCCAAGTAATGAATGTTATAAACCAAGAAACTTTAGTTATTAATTTTCTAATGCAACTTAATTGATTTAATCTATAAGCAAAATAAATGAATAGAGAGCTCAAATAGTGAAAATAATTCCTTCTTTTATGATGCTCATTTAAAATATGCTCTTATTAATTTACATCAATTAGATATGAATATTGAGGGTACCAGCAATTGCAAAGAGAACATATGTCTTCTCTTCAGTATTGCTCCAAGTAAAGACACTGATGGATGTTTTATACCAGCTTTGGCATGCTTCTTTCCTTAATACTACAAATTATTTAATTTTCTTGTAAGTTGAGTCATTATGCTTGACTTGTAGGATTATAGTAACCATAAGTATCATGTTGCATATTTATAGAAAAGGTAAAGGAAAATCTATGAACTTTATTGCCTTCTCAAAACACACCTATTTGCTCTGTTTCATTTTCTTTGTGATGTTAATCAAAGGTTTAAATTGAGTAAAAAATTTGATTCCCAAGTAAGCAATTTTGATTCTCAATCTACTCTGCAAGCAAAGAATAGAAAGTTGAGATTGATTTTAAAATACCAGTTTTAGAATATTATAGTGGCTGTTAGTGAAAGAAAGAATATAGTTTAGTTTTGATGCTAATTTCATTCTCTTAACTTCATGGTTTATGTTTAATGTAATTATTTTAGGTAAAAAGGTATACCTGATGGTAATCTAATGAGATTTTCATTATAAAAGACATGTCTTTTATTATTCTTATAATCAAAATACTTTAGACTACTTATCATTTTTTCTAATGCAATTTATTTGAAATAATTTTAACTATGTGAATTATGAGAAATATTTGGGAAAATTCTAATATTTAATTGATTTTAACTTCACCTATAAAGTTATAATAATAAATCTATAAGTAGAATAATTAGTATGGCAGAATAGAGCCTAAGATATGGACCCTATTGAGAATTTTATCAATAATAACATCAACAATTAATCAGCATTTAATCATTAGATATGGTTTACAAATATTATCTTGCTTCATCATTATGAGACTTCTCTAAACTACAGGTTTAAATCATTAAATAATACAAACAAGACAAACAATAACTCATAAAACTGAAACGTGAATCTTGATTACAAAGCTCTCAATTTTCCTTTTACTACCATGCTATAAAAGGTCTGAGAACAAGGAGGTCATTTGGAGGTGACCAAACACTGTAATTAAGACGTCTTCAATAGCAGGTAATTCACTCGTGGCACTGTAAATACTTGCACGTTTCTAAGCATGGTGAAACTGTGGAGAAAGAGGAACACTCTTCCACTGCTGGTGGGATTGCAAGCTGGTACAACCACTCTGGAAAGCAGTCTGGCGGTTCCTCAGAAAACTAAGCATGACACTCCCGGAGGATCAGGCTATACCACTCCTGGGCATATACCCAGAGGCTTTACCTGCATTCAATAAGGACACATGCTCCGCTATGTTCATAGCAGCCTTATTTATAATAGCCAGAAGCTGGAAAGAACCCAGATGTCCCTCAACAGAGGAATGGATTCAGAAGATGTGGTATATTTACACAATGAAATACTACTCTGCAATTAAAAACAATGAATTCACGAAATTCCTAGGCAAATGGTCAGAACTTGAAAATATCATCCTTAGTGAGGTAATCCAATCACAAAAGAACACACATGGTATGCAGTCACTGATAAGGGGATATTAACCCAGAATCTCGGAATACCCTAGACACAATTCACATATCAATAGATTTCCAAAAAGATGGAAGGAGAGACCCCTGGTCCTGGAAAGACTGGATGTAGGGGAATGCCAGGACAAAGAAGTGAGAGGGGGTTGAATGGGGAAAATAGGGAGGGAAGGGGACTTATGGGACTTTAGGGGAGGGAGAAAACGGGAAAAGGGAAATCATTTGGAATGTAAATAAAAAAACTTAGAAAATAAAAAAAAGAACTATAAAATATAAAATAGATAATAATTCAACTTGGGGTGAGTTGTATTGTGTTCCCTGAGAAGGTGTGACATGTAAATCTAATATAACCTCTATTTTTATTTTTAATTTTGTTGGTAAAGTTTTGGACATGGGTGAAATGAAACAAAAGTAGCATACTTGAATAGATATTTGTGAGCTTACTGTATTTGCTAGACACTGAAAATAATGTTTTGTCTTGTTAAAAGAAACAGTAAAATGTTACCTTTAATCAGTTTAATTAATACACTAATTTCAGATACATCCCTTCCACTTGCTTAGTAAACTGATACCATTACACTAAGTTCATATCTTAGTTTATCTTGATAAAGAATAGACCCATGTTAAAATATCTAAGAGGACATGCCTACTTACTCTATATCCTGTATTTTAAACAAAATATGAGTTCCATATTCCTGCCTTTTGTCACTAGTGTAGTAAATTTTGCTTCCTTAAAACATATATATTTAATGATATATATCTACATAGAAGGATTTAAAGAGGAACTCTTCTGGGGGCTGGAGAGATGGCTCAGCGGTTACGAGCACTGACTGCTCTTCCGAAGGTCCTGAGTTCAATTCCCAGCAACCAAGTGGTGGCTCACAACCATCTGTAATGGGATCTGATGCCCTCTTCTGGTGTGTCTGAAGATAGCTACACTGTACTCACATACATAAAATGAATAAATAAATCTTAAAAAAAAAAGAAAGGAACTCTTCTATCCATTTATTTATAGTTTCTGTGTCTCTGTTTCATTGTGACTCTACTCTGCCTGTTTTTCCTGTCTCCCCTGTCTCCCTCTCTCTCTCCATCACTCCTTCATCTTCCCTCCTCTCTCTCCCCCTCTCCCTTTCCCTTTCCCCCTCCCTCCCTCATTCTCCCCCCCCCCCATTTGTGAGACAGTTTACATGTGCCCTTTTGTGTGCACTTTAAATCAGAGGACAACCTCATGGTCAGATCTGGTCTTATTCTTTATTTTCTATAATGTAACTTGTTGACTGCTTTGTGGTTTTCAGCTTCCAGGAATTCTCCTGTCCCCACTCCCCACACTGTCAAAGAAGCACTGGGATTGCAGATGTATGCCACTCCTTCTAGATGTACATGCATTCAATTAACAACATCATACCTGCAAAGCACTTACTTTACCCAACTAGCTATCTCTGCAGCACCATTTTCCATATTTAATAATCATTGGACTTAATTCACTTTTAAGAAGAAAAGTTGTCTGAGGGAGTCACTTTTGATAAAAGTCATAAGACACTTTAAAATTATTGTTCAAATCATGCAAATTTTATGGTCACAATCTAGTTGGTTTAATTCTACATAAATTTTAAGCTAAACACAATGCTGTTTTGAGTTCATATATCATTCACTGAAAAATATGTTGAAAATATATAAATAAATGAATAGACTTCCTTTAAATATAGTGAATAAATGGGATTAAATAAAAAGAAACAGCACCATATACTCATCAGAAAAAGCAAACGTTCAGGGAATTATGGAATGCAATGCCAAGGATTCTAAAGATTGCCTATCCCTTGATATTGTTAAACTTGATTCCCAGAGAATTTAAATAATTGAGTAAACATGAGGTGTACTTTGTTCATACCATTATTCATGTGCACTTTCTAAAATGTGATTTGAGAAGATGTTAGGGAGAAAGGAGTACAAAAACAATTTTAAGAAAGCATTTACCAATGTATGTGCACATTCTCATTAGCCAATAGAAAGAAAACAAACAATATAATGCCTGTGTAAACAAGTTTGTTCATGTGTAACTGTATTATAAGCCCAGATCACCACATGTCTATAAAATATTATTAAATTTGATGTTGTATCTAAGAACTGTTTCTTTTGTCTTTCCACGAAAGACAAAATATGGATAATAAAATAGTGTTTTACATACCTATAGCTATACTGTTTATACATCATAGGAAGAAAAGGGAAAAGAAGAAGGGCAGTGAACTTTTTCCCTAATAACACAGCCTGCTTGCAGAATCTGTGGTTCAACAACTATCTGTGCACTTTAACTGTCATCTCTTGTCCTTAGAAATTAGATGTCATAATGATAAATTTTTCTAATTAAAATTATATCATATTTCAAATTGTCCTCTATGGTGTTCAGGGAAGGGGGCTAAAATAAGAATTATTGTTTGGCTAAAGTACCTTTAGGAATTAAGAAAGCCTAATTATCATTTGTACAAAAATATTTATGAGTTCATTAGATATCACCTCCTCTGTGATGTTACTGAAGATCAAAGTGCATAATTTAAATATTTGTCAATCACTGTATGTACCTAATAGTATTATTAAGGGGAAGGTTACATCTCCAACATTTCACTGATCATTAAGTGCAAAATATGAAAAAACAAATTAAAGCAATAGTATTAGATGAGCCAGTTTTACATCAATTTAATGTCCAATGTAAGTTTACTGATGATGTTTTGATTGTAATTTTTATTTCATTTACATATTAACACCTTTGATATTCACACAATCACTCTGAAATGAGACATAAGCAAATATTATATAATAATTACATTAACAGAAATGATATGGGAACTTTTAAATCATAGTATACTGGTCAGTATCATATGTTTGCTAATGTATAATCATGGCCTTAAATGACTTTTTTCTAAAAGTATTTCTAGTTATAATTGTAAATGATTATTTAAGGTAAACAGGTGGTAAACCATAAGAATTCCTTTGGAGACATCAATGCATAAAGTTAGTGAAACACAAATGACAAACAACCAAAAGTATGAACATATCTACAGTGTTTCTTAAATCAGAGCCAATATTGAATGCTGCCAGTTATGAGTCTGGTTAAAACTTCTCTAAGGCAGAGCAAAAAGGTACACAGACAGTAAGAGAGTCTTTAAATTAAGACATACACTAAGGTTAGGTCAAAAATAATAAAAGCTTATGGAATAGCAAAGTTATAGCAAAAGAGTTCAGTGATAAAATTGTTGAGATATCATTTATTTTTACTTACTATATGTTAATTGAACAGAAACCATGTCTCACTATGAATTTTTTCCCAAGTAGACATTTCATATATATTCTTTTATAACAAGTACCCCTCTAACTTCTTAAGCATAATATTTAGTGGTTCTATTCTAGAAAATCAGTTATTTATGGTGTTTTAAAATCTATATTTTATACATTGCACAAGAATTTTAATCCAGCAACATGGTTGCTTGGGCTAGGGATCACATCCAAAGATATGACTCTGCTAGAATGCAGATTTACCACATACCTTCAATCCCACTAGCTGGACTAGAGACATGACTTTAGTACCAATCTTTAATCCCAAATGATGACGTCTAATTGAGGGGCAGACAAAGTGACAACTCAGAGAAAGATTTGACAAAATGAGTCACCAGGACAGGAAAGAAAGCTTACTTAAGAGCAGGGAAGATTATCAAGCATGCCATTCTTCAATTCAGTCCGTTCAGAGCAGCTCAGTTCCGGGAGTTCAGAGGCGGCAACCTGTCCAACTAGAGAAATTCAGTGAGAATCCAAGAGAAGCCTGTTTGAATCAGTCAGCTTGGAGAGGAGTTTGAGCCAAAACAGCTGAGTTGAACCAGCCAGTGAGAGTTCAGAAAGAGTTAGAAAGAACTGAGTTTATTCAGCAGTAAGTCTTGGAGAGTGAAACATTCTAAGACTAAGTTAGGAAACATGCTGGAAGCTGAAGCCTTCAAGGTCTAGGCCTGCAGAGGATTAGATTGTATAAAGGCTAGAAGCTTCCAGACCAAGACCTAAAGATAGATAGAAACACACCAAGGCATGTATTCGTCCAGATTGGTTATGACTCTCATCTCATCACTTCAAATGAGGAAATAAAAGCAACATTTACAACATATGACTGAGAAACATCCAATGTTTTTCTTTCTTAATTTTATTTCACGTAAATGATCTTTCCACTTTTTTTTGCACTTGACATATTCTTTGAAGCTGAATAATATAAATACATAGATTTTCTTTATGTTTATAAATTACTAGGGCGAGTTTATAATTTGCTGTGAAAAACATCATAATATAAACATCAATGTGTAATATCTCTGTTGCATAATGCCTGGAACTACATCAGGATTCTAATTGCAGGATCATCTGATAGTTGTAATTTGGGTTTTGAGGAGCCTGATACCAATTTTTATCATGGCTTCAGAAGTACAAAGAGTTTACGCGGCATGCATCCTTGTCAGAACTGCTGCTTGTTTTCTCTGTAACTTTTATTCTGTTGAGATGAGATAGAACTGGAATTGAGTTTTGATTTGCTCTTCCCTGCTGACTCAGAGTATTGAACATTTTGTTACCTATTTATTGTCCATTTCTGTTTCTTTGGAGACCTGTGGGTTCCATTCATTTGCCTTTCTTTTGACTGAATTGTTCCTGTGGTTTGCTGTTCAAGCTTTTGGTTCTTTACATATTCCTGGCATTAAGTCTTGGTTCAATATAATGAGATGGTGACAAATATTTTTCCTGTTTATGTCAGCCATCTCTTTACTCTGGCAATTATTTCTTGGTAGATTTTGAACTTCATGAAAGATCATTTGTCAGTTAGTTATTGTTTCCTGACAATAGGTCTCATAGTAAGAAATTTGAATTTCTGTTTATGCTTGGTTCTTGTACCATTTCATTCTGTACACTGATAGTTTCAAGTCTTGTATTAAAGTTCTTGATCCATTTTGAACTAAATTTTATGGAGTGAGTGGAGAAAGAATCTAGTTATTATATTCTACATATGGATATTCAGACTTCAGGGGATTTTGGAAAGTATACTTTCAGTATCTTATCAGAAAAAAATAGCTAAGTAGCCTGTATTCCTATAATGATAAAGATAGAGTTTTTGATTGAAAATACGCATTACTTTTCCAACCAAGCAAACATGAAACAGTAGAAATAGTGAGTTTTCAAGCCTGACAATTAGAGTTTAGTATTCTTACTTTAACAAAGTGATAACTTAAAATCACTTAAGTTTTAGGACGTAGTGTCTCAATCTGAAAAGGAAGAATAATAAAAATAATAAAAAAACCTGTATATCACAGTGCTTAGGACAAACTAGATATTAGTTCCATTTTTATTACTATAAGCCTCATACAGATCTCAATAGAGTAATGGCATGTGAGATAATTTTTAGATAATCCTTGATACATCTGTATAAGGTTTGCCATTTACTGCATCCTCCTTAGAGATAGAGTTGAGCTGAGTAGAGCGGAACCATACCAGAACATACAGACTCACCTCATATGTTCCTTGGAGAACATGTCTGATGTCTAGCTTTTGTTTCCAAAGTGAAGAAAATGTCTTATTCCTGCCCTTTTCTGTGATTATTTAATAATGACTACTATCTACCTACTTTCCTGGGAACTTTATGATAAAATATGACTCACATTTTTTTAGTGTTCATTTTTAATCCCTAGAAGCAGGTTCATGACATTACTCTTTACCATTCAACAGAGAAAGTTAGTGTATTTTTGTATCATAGCACTTCAGAAATGAACTTCAAGCACATGATTAAACATTTAATTCCACATGCACATCTAGGGACTTCTGTCAAAGATCAGTTTCTCACTTTATATGTATTCCCTCACATAGTGGTATCAATGTGCTATGCTAATAATAACCCCATGGGTTTACATTCATCAGCATGTCATTAAAATAGAATGATTATCATTTAATAAAAAAGCAGGTACAAATATTCAAAAGATATTAAATGAATTTTAGAGAGAAATAAATAGCATGAATGGGACAAAAAATGATTTAAGTCAATGCTTCCTTGGTGTAAAGAAAGTTCACTTCATTATTGCTTCTTAGTGTCTTAGTTCTCCTCAAAGAATTCAAATGCCCATGTCAGGTAAAGCTTCTAGTTAAGCTAAGAATTTTTATCCGCAGTGATAGCTTCTATGCTGTATTTAAAACTCATTCATTATTACTTCCATTGAGTAATCATTATATAAGAAAGAATGAATTTAATGCCTAGAAATTCTATACCTTGTGCTACATAAGAAATAACAGAGCATGCTTTACTTCTCTCCATTTATTGGCCTTTCATTAAATTTTTCATTACATATTTTCAAATGGCAAAGCTCTTGTTTTTATAACAAACATTATTTAGTGCTTCTGATAATAATCAAAACATTCATTTATTGTTTATTTTGGAATTTAATTTTCTAAATAAATGCAAATCAGTACTGATAGTGGTTGGGTTTTTTGTTTGTTTGGATTTTTTTTTTTGACCCAATTACTATACCACTGCTGGGTCTCTCTGTTGGTATGGAAAAACAAATAAAATATGCGCTGTCAAAACAGTAGTAATGTGAAACACCTGTGGAGTGTCTGCTTGGTTTCCACTCAGTAAACACACAAATCTTGAAGGTTCTTAAAATTAGAAATTTTACTCCAATGATACAGGCTTAGGTAAGGAATCTTCATGGCAGCAAGTTCAGATATGTTTAGGTTTGATTTATGGTTCATAAATAAGGCAATTGGTACATTAGTCTGTAATTGCATTGAGCCATTATAAACTTTACCTAATATGTGTTATAGTTTTTATTGCATGAACAAATTTTTATACTATGAAGCCATAATGCCTATGACTCTTATAGCATGCAGAAATAAATATTTAAAAATCATAACAATATATGTATACCCCTGCCTCAACTATTTGAATTATGTCACTTGGAGAAAGGATATAGTATCTGGAAGATTAATCTTTATGTTAGGACAATGAAGCAGTTTCTGCAAGGTAATTTTCAGGACAAGTCCATAAGAATAACATGTTTTATCAACCTCAAATTATGAAATGAATACAAATACAAACACATATCTAAAAATAAGCCAATGTTAAGAACGTTAAAAATACAAACATTAAGATGATTTAAAATAAAAAACTGGGGAAGATGGTTGTCAGTAAATTGTTTAGCATGGATTTGGGTTTCTTTACTGTTGCTGTGATAAAAAGCAAGAGAATAGCATCTTAATGAAAAAAAACAAAAAATGAACAAATTAACCCCCCCCCAAAAAACACTTGCAATTATGGTTCCAGAGGGACAATATCCCTTTATGACTGGTAGAGATGTTTGTCAGTAAGAGCTCATGTGGTAGAGAGAGAAGCTGAGCATTCACGTATTAAGCTTCAAACAGGAAGTGGAGACAATAAAACTAGAAATGGCTGAAAGATTACAAATTTCAATGTCTGTTTCCAGTGACATAGTTCCTCTAGCAATTCTGAACTATATAAACTTTGCAAACAGTGACACAAAGTAAAGTCCAAATGTCTGAGACTATGGGGTTGGGCGAGGTGCATTTCTCATTCCTAATACCACATTATGCGTGCATGAAAGCCTGAGTTCAGATTCCCAGCTCCCTTGTGAAATGCATGCATTATGGCAGGTAATGTAGTACTAAGACAGGAAAATTGGCCACTTGTGGATCCATGATGTCAATTTGCCAGGACATCCACCTGAATCAGTCAGTTCTTGGTTCAGTGGTTGCTGTCTCAATAACTAACTAACCAACTAACTAACTAATTAACTAAACAAACAGACAAATAAATAAAAGGAGAGTGACTGTAGTAAATGTCTGATATCCACTTCAGGCATATATATACGTGTTCACACAATACACCACACCACATTTAAACTCACAGTCATGCAAACACATATACTAAACACATAGACACACATACACACACACACAGACACACACACACATGCACAGAGAGTTACAAATAAACATGTGTGCACATAGGATGCTATAAAATATATGTGTCTGTAGATTTGTCTATATAGATGCTTACATTTTGATATATGGTACTGTAAGTAGTTTTTAACTTCTATTAATTACCAAGCATACTGTGTCATTGATTTGTATCTGAAACAACAAAACAAAACAAAAAAATCTACTTATGGTCGAAATGATGTTTCAAGAATTTGTTTTCAAATAAAATCCACATTAGGGTTATTTGTATGGGACTTTTTAGACAGAATGGCAAATGAACAATCCATGTGTTTATGTCTATCAGCTTGGCTCTGAGACCTTTTGTGTGCCATGGGAAATGTGCCCACAGGCTGAAATGAGTGTACAAAGGCACAGCATAGGGAGAACATGCTGGAGGGGTTTTATTTGATGTTGTCAAAATGCTCTAGGCTCTGTCTTGCAAGAAATACTTTGGTTTTCTTTTTCAATTTTTTTTTTGTTATGCTTTAAAGCACGTGCCGTTTTTCTGAAACATTCTGCCAAGAGACAAAGAGTAAATGAGCAAATTACAAATGAGCCATACAATCACATTCTCTCTCAATGTAAACATTTGCCTTCTGTTTTTCTGCCTATAGGGATATCTGTCAAAGTAAAAGTCAGCAGCTTAAGGTCAGTTATTCAGATATGGAGATGACAAACTAATCGGAAGAAATAATACAGAAAAATTAGCAAAGAAGTGAATGAGTACCTATTTTGTTTGCATTTTTTCTTACTTATAATAAATTTTTATAATAAATAGATTTAATAATTAAATAAATTTAATAAATTCAGTAATTTTAAACTACATTGCTCTTACACTAAAGGCAGATATTTACAAATTCTCTCCCCTGTAATCTTTACCTAATGATCACAGGCTGGGCTCAAACTTTGGGTCATTCCCAATGTCTAAGGCATTCTTTCAGGATTTTCAAATTAGAAGAGTTTATTCTGAAAAAAAAATGTTTTGTCTTTTTTTTTTTTTGAAATTTTATATCTCATATAAAACTAATTTGTATTTATAAAAATCTTGATAAAACCTACGGAAACTCACTATGATTCACTGAATTTGTTCTATACAACTTAGTGTTGACGGATATTAATATTGTTTTCTCATCATGAGTAATATATGTTTTGCTTCTTCAAGTAAAGCAAGACAATCTCAGGGCAATGGTATAGCTTTATTCATGGTGCCAACCCTGAAAAGGATAGCCCTATTCTGGAACTACGATTAGAAGGGACACACTCATTTTTCTCTTAAAAAGAAAGCATGCTGTTCAACCTCTACTAGCACACAAGAAATGTCTTTGGGAGAGTAGATGCGGCTCTGTGGTTTAGAAATCAGAGCTCTATTGCTGGGGGGAGCCCCAGGCTGCATTTGATAACAGTGACAAACAGGTGCAGGCCTCCCATGTCCCCACTGCTCTCTTCTCTAAGCAGCAATAGGTGTTCCCTGGGGTGAGAGGGTTCAGAGAAAAGAAGGTTGGCTCTGCTGAGAACATATTGGCTCTTGACAGAGGTTCTGATTATTATTCTCAGAAAATTCAAAAATGTACCCCTAGATACTCAGAATGAAATTTAACAAGGTCCTATTTTAACTTGTGCAAAGGTCTCATCGTGATGGAACAAAGAGCATCAGCGTTTGGTGTCTGTGCTTTGAGGGTCCTTCTTGCTACTGTTGGGGTTGTGGGATTGTTATTTTTGGGGGGACATCTGTTAAATGGTGGTATTGTATTACATACTTCTTAAGAGTGTAGAAATACTTAAATATCTCTGTCTTTTCTATTTGAGTACCTTAAAATTATGTTAAAAACTATTGTCATTAAAGAAACTCCAGATGCTTTTATAACAAAATGTCAAATTACTTCCAATTAGAGAGATCATAAGACATGCCTTATTTACTATTGTATTTTGACTAACAGTACATCAAGTGGAGTATTAGTTCATCTAAATATAGTATTTTAGACATAAATGAACTAACTTTCTCAATGTTTAGCTAATACAAATCAACCAGTCTGTCAACAAATTGAGGTAAAGAGGGCAAGTTAACTTTTCAAAAGGACATAGAAACCTTTGTAGAACCTGATTCTTTGGACTCTGTCTGCTGGGTTAATTTTCCACATGCTACATTTGTGTTTATCAGAGTCTAAAAATGATGTGTCTGTCATGGTTGCTTGCAGGCATTCTGTTGTTGTGCAGCCTGAGCATTCTGTTTATTTTAGAATCTCATCATTTACATAAATACAGCAAGGAAGAACTCTACTTACTTCAAAATCAAGGAGATACATAGCCTTTCTGCTGCTTCTGCTAAAGTTGCTTTACATCCTAAAATGTATTTCTATTAATGAAGGCAATTAGAATAGACAAATATATGAATACATATATGCTTATATTCATATATAGATATAAAATGGAAAGAAGTCATCCACAGTAGTTATGTATAAAATGAAAAGAATTTATCCACATTATACATAAAATTCTACATAAACCACATTTATTTAAAAATTTAGGAATACCTTATCTACAGGTAAGTCAGTTTCTTTTATACTTACAATATTTTTAGACAATAGTCATTATCTCCTTGCCTACATCATTCTGTCTTCTAAAACCCAAATGTATTCATAATTGTGGTACTTATAAAATGGCATTTAATTAAATAGGTCATGTACTCATTTATAACTGTATAAGAGAACAAAAAATTCACCTTTATTAAAAAATGATCCTCAGTTACCCAGTTAGTTAAAGGCCATGTTCACATCTCTCTCTCTATCTCTCTCTCTCTCTCTCTCTCTCTCTCTCTCTCTCTCTCTCTCTCTCTCTCACACACACACACACACACACACACACACACACACAGAGAGACAGAGAGAGAGAGAGAGAGAGAGAGAGAGAGAGAGTTTTCTCACATGTGACCTATGGGATTTCTCATTATATGAGGCTAGTGCTTCCAACTTTGGATACCTTTTGATTAGTAAACAATGACATATTAGCAATATGATAGCTCACTGTAACCTAGCATTGGACAGGAAATCAGAAATGAGTATGTATGACCAGATTGAAGAGTTAAGAGCTATCTAGACTGCTGACTGAGGAAAGGATTGGAGGCTAGTGTAGGATAGTATAAAGGGCCTCATAGTACAATATGAAAGAATAATGTTCCAAATGTTGGTCGAGTTTGAAGAAATGCTTTCACATAGCGGTTTCATAGCAAAGAATTGTATAAACACAAAGGAATTTCCCAGGTCCTTAAGTTTTAATTGTTTCTGTAAGCTGAGTGATAATGCAGAACCTTAGAAAAGCCATAGTATAGCATGCTTGTCTGCCTAGCACAATGAATGCTATCTATATAGGATGTTAAGCAACAGGAGCTTGTGTGATCAATCACTGATGTGAAATCAGTTATTGTGTATGAGTTTCCACTGGTGGTTTGTTGTACTCAATGATCTGATTCTGCTTTTTAAATTAATAAAAATATAATTATACTTCCCCTTCCCCTACTCCTCATATTAGGTCTCTTTTCTTTATTCTTGTGTGTGTGTGTGTGTGTGTGTGTGTGTGTGTGTGTGTGTGTGTGTGTGTGTGTAAAAAACACAGACAGACAGACAGAGACAAAAAGATAAGAGACAGAGGCCGATGAGGGTAAATATATAAATATAACATTCTGAGTCCATTGAGTGTTGCATGTATCTACTTTTTTAGGGCTGACCCATTGGTATTAGATTTAGAGAGCTCATATCTGAAGAATACTGAATCTCCTACATCTTTTCAGTTATAACATACTTTAATAAGGGAAAATATAAAGGTATAGAAAGGTGTCATGTTGAATGCCAATGGAGAGTTGAGCAAATGCCAGTGACTGGGCTACATATTCATCATATTGAAGAAGGCATGTTTAAAGCAAATGTGTTAAAGTAGATGACAAGTTGTTCACCAGTACATCTGTACTTCTTCCTGTGAGTATAATGAGGAGTCTCCCAGTTCCACTATGCCATTTATTACAGTTTTGTAAATTCTAGTCTGTAAAATAATGAGTTCTTCTATTGTACTATTTTTAAATCTTGCTTGTTAAATATTCTGAACATGCATTCCCCTTTAAGACTTTAAAGACTAAGTATCTTAGTCTTTAAGAAAGATACATTGAAGGATTATACATGACAAAGTAGATTATGGTCTACTGCCACACGCCTTTACCTCCAATCAGCAATTCCCATCTCAAACATTTTGTCTAAGTGGAATGCACAAATAACATTGATTTACACAAGCAAGAAATATCTCACTGTGTTTTGGAGGCATAATACATTTTTAAGGTTTTTTTTTTTAATGAGAACATCTAATATAAACTTGACTTAGTCTGTGATTAGTAATGAATGTAAAGGTCTTTCCACATAAAAAAACTGAAACATTGACAGTGGTATGCTGATGGTGAGCTCCTAAGTGATGGGCTTTTTCCTTAGGTATAAACATAAGGAGGTGATTGTACAGAATGAAAGCAATGAGAAATATCAGCCCTCTTCACCACCATACAATGTGAATGTCCAAAAATGCCTTTTTTAACTAATAAGTGAATGAATGAATGAATGAATGAATGAATGAATGAACTTGCATGTATATATGTGTGTTAGGGATGTACATGTACATATGGATATCAGGAGACAAATTCCAGGAGATGTTTTTCTCCTTCCACAATGTCGAAGGGAATAGAAGGCCAAGTACTTTTAAATTTTTGCTCTCTTACTAGACCATTAATGTGCCTTATTATATATAATTTTGATGAAAATACATTTTTAGTAATTGAACTGCCCCAAATTTATGCTGTTTTGAGCAATGGATAAAATGTATTGTGTACATGCTTCAAATTGGGACATTTAAATTTTTATCACTTCTTAAACATTATTTTACATGGGAACTAACTTGGGAAATTCCTAATGTTAGTGTCTGTATAAAGAAGCTAAGCTATATGGTTTACAAGTGCGATTTAGAAACATACTGAGTGCAATTCATGTAGCCCATCAATGTGGCATTATACAGTCTAATGTTTTGTCTTTATGCTTATGATATTTTATACAACTGCATAAGGACAGAGCAGTCAACCTAAGTTACTTGAAATTTATTGTTCTGTGGGATTACATTATAGTTAAACTTATAAAATGAATAGGGCATTCTATTATGCAAATTTGCTTAAATCAAAATTAAATTAATCATTTCAATTAATTTTAAAATTAGAGTGTCCTTAATTTTTAGTAAATTGTTTTCTATATTATTATAAATGAAAATAATTTTATTTTACTGAGAAATATGTGTAAAATATATCACATGTGTCACATGAATTAAGAATAATTTTCCTTTTTGATGCATGAACCTAATATTCATTGAAAGGTATTAACTAATAAAGGTTTTGCCATTAAATTACACATGAGACTAGACATAAGTATACTTTTAGTTGTTTCAGCACTTTGGAAAATAACTCCAAAAGCATCTTGACCTGGAAATTGACTACTATCTTTTCTTTTTTTTTATTTTATTTTATTTTCTAAGTTTTTTTTTATTTACATTCAAAATCATTTCCCCTTTCCCGTTTCCTCCCTCCCCGAAAGTCCCATAAGTCCCCTTCCCTCCCTCTTTTCCCCATTCAACCCCCTCTCGCTTCTCTATCTTTTCTTAAGTAATAAAATCTGTGTAATATGATATTTGAGTGAATCATTGACTCAATTTTTAACTTAGTTTTCATTTTAGTGTCACTAAATGTTTAAGTTAAGCTGGAATGATAGGAAGGAATCATTGATTATTATATATGTTGTTACATGTTTCAAATCATTTATTTATTCATTAACTAGATCGCTACCTGTTTATGAATTTTAAAGTTTATTTGACCAATTAACTTACTCTCAGTATAACTGAAACTGTAATTCTAGGCATTCTGCTAAACACAAACACTACCACTGTGTTTGTCTATAAGTAGCACCTTTGTAACATACCTTATACATTCTTTTACGCTCCTTCACGTGAACTATGGACCATTTGGACTTGACATAAATATTGATTAGTGACCAACTAAATTATCTTGTAGGTGAATGCACACAGTAAACTAGCCAACTGAACATTATGTCTTTGCCTAAAAGACATGTGTAATATAAGCCGAAGGACACATAGGTAAAATGCACACAGTAAACTAGCCAACTGAACATTATGTCTTTGCCTAAAAGAGATGTGCAATATAAGCCGAAGGACACATAGGTAAAATATTCTCTGTGATAGTTTGAATATGCCTGACCTAGAGAGTGGCACTATTAGAAGGTGTGGCCTTCTTGGAGTTGGTGTGGCCTTTTTGGAGGAAGTGTGTCATTGTGGGTGTGGACTTTTTAGACCCTCTTTCTAGTTCTCCAGAAGGCAGTCTTCTACCGTTTACCTTCAGAACAAGATGCAGAAATTTCAGTTCGTCCTGCATCATACCTGCTTTGATGCTCCCAGCTTTATGATAATGGCCTGAAGTCCTGAACTTGTAAGCCAGTTCCAATTAAAGGTTGTCTTTATAAGAATTGCCTTGGTTGTATTTTCTGTTCATAGCAGTAAAACCCTAACTAAGATATTCCCCCAATTAATTATATTTTGAAGGAAAGGCATTGAGAATTAGATTCCTCATGATGTCATATGCCATCAACACATACATTTTATTATATTCATATTTTCCATTTTTCTAGAGACATTTGAAGTTCCTAAACTTCCAAGGATTAAGTAATCTAAGATGAAAGGCAAATTGAATAAAGGTAGTTATAGATGTTCAGGTTTTGTCAGTGCATTATAAAACTGAAACATGTTATCTAAGAGCTCAAGATTCTACTACTTTCATAGTGAGTTTTATTTTATTCACCAAGCAGCTTTGTCTGAAACATGCTACAAGAGCAAACTTGTTTTGGAGAATACATAAAACAAATAGAAATGGCAATTGATCCATTTAATTACAAGAGTTAATTCAATGATGTTTATTGGATTGTTTGAAAATGACAAGGACTTACTATGTAAAATCTAATTCAATGATCAGAGGAAAAATGACTTTTCAATCTATAAACCTTCAATATAAACCATTTCAGTGGTTCTAAAGGGAGGCTACAATGTTTTCCCTATGGAAATTTATATGCTGTTATACGAAGGCGAGTTGTAGGAATACTCAGTATGATTCTAAGTGGTACCCAGCAGCTTCTGGCCTTCTCTATAATAGCATTTAAAAGGCATCAACATGGGGAAGCAAGGGGGTAGGTAATGTGAGTGCAAGTACATGTTAGCAACCTGGTGTATGCTACATTACAGCATGGTCTAGCCAAGGCTGGGTCTTATAGAACATGGAAACATTGCCAGTCCAAGTGTACTGGCATGGGTCTTCTGTGGTTTTTCTCTCCCATTAGATCTCATTTTCTTCATGCTTTGCTTTTTCGGCAAGCTGTGATGCCTGGAATTCCTCAGTGCTTCAAGTCAGTTGTATTGAGTTCCACTTAATTGGAGCAAATAGTGGAATTTAAGGTTAACAGAAAAATACTGCAAGATAAGTCTCTCCAATTAAAAATAAATGTATTTATTTCATTCTAAGTTGAATAGAATACTGGGAGAAAACAGAAGTAAATTCAGAAATGGAGATGTCTCCCTTCTCTGTTTATTTTGAAAGCTAGCACATGTTGTCAACATAACACCTGTGAATTTCTGATACTGTGAAATATCTGTATGCATTCATTTATAGAATTTCACTAAGTACTGCTATTATTCATTTTCTTATTTTAAATGAAGTGACAGAAACATTAGTTGAGTTTACACCTCTGACAAAAATGATCAGTCTTCCTAAGGTGTATCTGCCTGTAAAATCTCATCAGCACTCATGACACTGGAACAAATACAGTTTTGATAAAGCCAGGGTGTTTTTCCACCAAGTGGATAGCTGTTATTTCATACTGTGTGTGCATCAAAATTGACTCTGACTTCTGAATTCAAAGTTCTTATTTCTTTTTAGATTCCTACTTATTATGTTATATAAAACTGAAAATTTTATGACATTCTTTGTTATATACTTAAGCATTATTTTTAATTTTCCAAATTTCTTTAGCCAATCTCTCAAACACAGAGAGGCACCAAGTTTCCTCAAGGAAGGAAAACAAAACAGATTTCTAAAATTTCTAGAGACAGGAGTACCTGTGCATGAAGAGAGACATGGATGGATTGGGATAAAGATAAATCCCTTGCCCTCTCTCTACCTTGCTCATTTTTCCTTCACTTTTTTTACGTTAAAGAGCTAAATAGTTATTCCTGAATTTTTTTATAACTTCATATATATGAGTCAGCTATTTGACCATGGCTCAAAACCATCAACAACTTTTCTTGTTTCAGATTGTTCCTTTGGGTAATGTACACAGTATTTTCTCTATTTCTGTTACTTCCTATGCTATATGAGATCTGTAAATTTGGTGCCATCTTTGCCAGTATTATTTTTTGCTAATTACTGTATTCATTTAATTTACTTAATAATAATGTATCTAATATTCTCAAAGACGAGTATTATATGAGATATTCAAATGATCATTTTTATTTGATCTTCATCTGATTTTCTACTTTCTAGTTTATTTTAAAACCAAACTTCCTTTAAAACATCATCTATATATTTTGTCATTATTTTTCTCATTCTCTTTGACTTTCTCTTACCTAAATCAACTAAACTCTTACAAAAAGTGACCACCATATTGCTGAATCCAGTGTATAATACATCTTGTCTTCTCAATTTTTTATCTTTTGTTAAAAGTTTTAATCCAGTACCTTCTCATGAGTGTGTTCTTTAAATTTTCTTTTTCAACTCTCCTGTTATTTCAACTCTCTATATACCCTCTTTGTCTTTTCCTTAGTCAGAAATATTGTGGTGACATTTTTATGTGTAAAGGATCCATGCTACTGTTTCCAGTAATATCTATTCTGAACCCTGGTTTCATAAATCCAAAAGAATTCTCCAAATTTACGCAGGATGGATGATTCATTTTCTATCTTAATATCTCAAAATGAAAAATCTTGAATCTCATTCTTACCCACCAACCACTGCATCCTATTGTTCTTGCTAGTCTAAGAACTGTGACATATACTTGACTGCTTACATTAGAAACCTCAATGTTATCTTTGTTTTAGCCTCGATGCCTAGCTTATCCACAAAAGTGCTAGGAACTTACTGGCTAGTTATATCAAATTCATCTACATGTCTACATTTCCACGGCTGCTAATCTTGTATAAACTGTAACTAGCTTCCATGCGATATTAATGAGGCTTTCTAAGGAGCATTCCAATATACTTTGCCCACCTACAGCTCAGTCTCTTAAAAACAGAAAAACAGACAAACAAACACACAAGAAAACTTCTGAGGTCCTTAAAACCTAATCTTGATTTTTCTTGATAAGTTCTCCCAATACTTCCTATTTATATTAGTAAAAGAAAAAAGCCAAACATGTTCGTTAGTAGAGTTTGTAATTCATGATCTTCCTCCATGAGTTCTCATATCAATTTCTCCTTCTTTTGCATTCACTCTCGTTATTTTCCCCTTTTTAATATTTTATTTATTTACATTCCAAATGTTGTCCCCCTTCCCAGTCTCCCCTCCGCAAACCCTCCACTACATCCTTCCTTCCTTCCTTTTGCCTCTAAGAGGGTGCTTCTCTACCCACCCACCTACTCACTCCACACCACTCCAGCATCCCATTTCACTGGGGCAGCAAGCTTCCACAGGACCAAGGGCCTCCCCTCCCATTGATGGAAGATAGCACAGTTCTCTGTTACGTATGTAGATGGAGCCATGATCCTATCCATGTATACTCTTTGGTTGGTGGTTTAGTCCCTGGGAGCTCTGTGGGGTTCGGTTAGTTGATATTGTTGCTCTTCTTTGGGGTTGTAATCCCTTCAGCTCATTCAGTCCTCTTCCATTAGGGTCCCTCGTCTCAGTCCACTGGTTGGCTGTGAGTATCTGCATCTGTCTTAGTCAAGTGCTGGCAGAACCTCTCAGAGGACAGCCATACCTCTCTGCAAACAGTTCTTGGCATTAGCAGTAGTGTAGCGGTGGTTTGGCATCTGCTTTACTCTCTATAAAACAAGAATATTGTAAGCATTTTATTGTTAAGTGCTTTTTTTTATTTCTTGAAAGATTCTCCCAGTAATGCATTTCCTATGAGAGTCAATCTTCCTTTAGACCTTAACATAAAGGTTTTTCCCTGACAAGCTTCCTCTGACAGTATATCTCTCCATAGTCTAAGGTGGATTTAACATCAAACCCAATGTCCCTTATAACTAGCTGTCTTTTTACTAATTCCCATAACCTGTAATTAGCAACTTATTTTGTTTCCTCAGTTAAGTATTTCTTCTCCACATTGGAGTAATTAATATTAGAAACATGTCCGACTGATTTATTATTATAAAGCACAGCCCTGGATATGACAGTGATATCCTAATATGAATTTTAAGTGCATCTTTCTTCATTTCTTTTCTTTTTTTAATTTTGACAACTATAATATATTTCTTTTGGAGGACTCAATACTTTTCCTTGCACGTCCATGATTCTTACAAATATGATAATTAATTATACAGGAAATTTCTTGGCTTCATTCTTGTTCATAAAAGAGATAGAGAGATTGAAGGATAAAGAACAGAACAGATTATTTAAGGTATCCATAAAACATACTGCATTGTAATTAATTTAAACATAAGGCACTTGCTATATTTTTCTTCTCTATCTCATGAATGCATAGGTGAGTGGACTAGTATGTAGGGACTCTACTTTCTGGTTCATTTTCCACACATTTGGCAGTCATTATGTAAGATAAATGGAAATTTTTACTGGTACTAACTGACAGCATTAATGCAATGTTTTCTTGTCAAAATCTCCTACTACCTATAATTTCTTCCCACAAATATTCTTTTCATTTATTCTTTTCTTGAATCACATCATTGATATGGTTCCTGATGTCGTCAGAATTAAAAAGATTCTACTAAGCTATGCAGATAGTTACTATGAATTAATGATTATCATTAAGCCAACAAAAATTGCAACATAAGTCCCAATTATGTGATCCTAAACTATGAAAAATGTCCAAATTAGAATAGGTCAAAAAGATATCAGCGAGTCAGTGATTACACTTTAGTCTTATCAGTCTTCTTATAGCTCCTTATGGCTACTTTCATCAGACATCTGTGAAAATAAAGGTCATGATCCAGAGCCATCTTCCTTACTGTATGCTACCCTTAGGCAGTGCTACCCTCCTACCCTGTGAAATTCACTTTCTATACAAGTATCTTGTTTCATTTTATTTCTAAACCTTATATCATGCATTCATATTTTTATATAGTTTTGTTTTAATTAAGAACAATGATTTAGAAGTCAGGCAGTGGTAGCACACACCTTTAATCCCAGCACTTGGGGGCAGAGGCAGGCAGATTTCTCAGTTCAAGGCCAGACTGGTCTACAGTGTGAGTTGCAGGACATCCAGGGCTACACAAAGATAACCTGTCTCGAAAAACCAAAAAATGAAAAATTAAAATTAAAAATAAAATATAAAAAAGAATGATGTTTTAGAATATGTTTATCTAAATAAATACTTCAGGGTATTTATTAAAGAGAATAAGTTCATTGTCTCAGTTACTGATGTGACATCAAAATATTGACTGGCTAGCTGGCTGAAGGGAGGGAAGGTTTTGTTTATATTTAGTAACTTTCACACGGTTGGGCATCCTTTGGCTTTGTCATTGTGTTTGACCATTCCTGTTCATTTTCCATCTTCACAAGTATCGTTCTGTCCTTAGTCTCAGCTTATGCTCCTAGAATGTTTGAAATAACTCAAGTCTACACTCGAAATTGCTATTTTTATGGGATTATGGGCTCATATACTAGCCAGTAAGACCATATCCCCCAGAAATATTATGGTTGCTTAATAATAGATGCAAAGGGCATAAATAAAAATTATTAATACAATTAATGATCACTATTAGGATTTGTTACCATGTAAGAACAAGGACTAATCTCTAAAGGTGGAATTGGAAAGGATGATATCTACCATAAATACCTAAGCAGATATATTATATATAGATATAATTTCTGCTTACATATAGTAGAAGTGGAAAACATTGGTCATCTTTAAATTAGCTTTTTATTACCGTAAACCTAAAACACACATTTAGTTATACAGTACAATGAACATATACATGTATATGTATTTATACATATACATGTATATATACATGTATTTATACATATACATGTATATATGCATTCAAGCAGCTTATACTTTGTATTTTGTATTTTCATGTTGAAAAGGAATTATATATGAGGAATGCTCATATATATGCAAAATAGAAAAGTAACGAATTCTGAAATTATTTAAAAGCTCATACTTTTGACTCAGTTCAAAATTATAATCAGAACACTATAGGAGGAGTGACGGCTTTCCCCAAATGTCAGCAGCTTGCTGTTACTACCATTGACTTTTTGTTTCTTCTAAGAAATTCCTTGTACAAATGAGAAACTTTGCATACTGCATTAGCCAAAGTACTTTGCATTTCAAGGCTTAAATATGCCATGTGAATGTATTTATGTTATGTAAAAGTTTATTTTTTGGTATGAAAGTAATTGATTACATTTTACTTTGAGCAATATAGGGCGCAGAGTCAACTGTACTGCCTCTCAGCATTCCATTGCATGACAGGATGCTAATGTGAATTCTCTGATATTCTTCATATGCCTAGGATTGATGTAATGAAAAACCATACTTGCAAAGAAACTTTGACTATCATACTTACCAAATGAAAATACTTACTCACTGGACAATATAAGGCTTGAGTAAAAATTATCCACTATATCCTAAGATGTTCAGCAAACAAAACAAACTGCTTTAGAGGTTAATATAGTTTACTAAACTACTTATTTATTAGTTGCCAATCATGTGACCACAAAAAAACTGGCATGTTTGTGTTGCTGCTTACGTCAATTGAACTCTTCAAAAGTAGTAATTTTTGCCAGATTTTACCACAGTGAATTAATTTAGGATTAAGTTTAAAACAAACTTCTAATTAGTTAAACACGTATGCACATTGAGTTCTAACAGAAATGAGAACTCTGTGCGCAGTTCCAAGAGATTAAAAGACTAGTAATCATTTAAAATATTATGCACTTTATAGGAAGATTTTGCAGAATATGTACAATTTTCCTGGGCTAGAACCAATGGATTTGACAGAGTTTATGGACGTTTTCTTCACAGCATATGAAAATATGTCCACATCTTGAGCTGCCCGTCTCTGTCCTTTTCCAGCTGTTCTCTGGAATCAGTTTACCAGAGCTCATGCATGGAAAGGGAACCAACCACATCTCCTCACATCCAGAGAGTTAAATTTGCCTTGATATTATGCTGATTAAATCTTAAACTAAATATTTGGATTAAAAAAATTGAAAAGATAATCTCTCTGTGCTCAGTGATCATTTTAAACTATTCCATTTCATGAGTTTCAAAGGATAAATACCATGGGATTAGTTGAGGACGCTGTGTGTTCATGGACATTTACTAGAGTTATTTTCTATTTCTTCTGTCCATTCTGTTTCCATTACTCTGGCTTGAATTTGAAATTATCCTTGAAGATACCATATAAATTCTATAGTTTGTGGGATATTATTTTTTATTGACTTCTGTATGATATTTGAAACCTTATAAAAATAACTTGTGTTCATAAGATGTAAATGGTTTTTAGTGTTGAGTCAAAATTTATTTAGTAAATAAAAATACCTTATTAATTTTCAGATATTCAAAAGGTACATTGGAATTTATTTTCCACTGTAAGCCCATTAAAATATTAGGGCATTTCAGGCTACCTACATTTTATCAATCAAGTCTTGATTTGTAGCAGTGTTAAACAACCTTGCCCAGCCCTACTCCAGGTAGAGCAGAGTGTAGACCCCATCATTCTGAAATTCTGAGTGATTATCGTCAAGCTAAAAGCTATTGCAACTATCTGAATAATAAAACTGCCTATGAGAAATTGGGTTTTTGCAGTGTGCTCTTGGAGCTGTACAATAGGTTAGTGGGGATGGACAACAGGTTACATAGAAGAGTGGAAATGAGTAAGTTGCTTTCGTTTCTCTTCACAGAGGCCAGTATATATAAGGAGGGCACAAAGAGATCTCAGCATAGATGATTATACCAGCTAATTGTTCTCAAATGTAACTCTTTTATTGAGTTTGAAGGAATTTGGAACTTATGAAGGGAGAATCATGATGCTCCATTCTACACAATTTGTTAAACATATGTGGTATTCTGGAAATTGTCTCTTAAAATATGTCTTAAATTCCATACATTGTAAAGTAAAGATCTTCCTGCTTATTGTCTAGTGGACAGGAGACATCTCTGGGAAGAATTGGTGATTAGATGGGTAAGCCTCCACAGAAAGATGTCAAAGATAGTAATCATATATAAAAAAAATGCATTTCATATATAGCTTATCTAAAGAGAAAAGTTACATAGTAAGTAAGTGTATCAGGTACAATCTGCTATAGTATGTTTTTCTCCACGTGACAGGTGATAGAATCACTTTCATTAATCTACAGATGGCATCAGGAGATCCTCAGCTTCATTATATTAAAACCTAAAATGTAGTTTATTCTCAATTAATTTTTTCTTTATTTTCACATGACTGTGGAGCCTCATTTCTTCTTTTAAATGGCTCCCTGTTGGCATATAAAAGGAAAACCTTGAAACATCGCTGTGTCAGTCAGTTATAGCGTGACTAAAATGAAAGCCCAGGTTTAGCAGCTATACTGCTTTTTTTTTCTTTCAGTCTGAACCTATAAACCCTTCAGCACAATCACACATCATCTGAAATTTGATTCAGGCACCTTGTTTATGTTCCTCTGTATGAAGCTTTCTTATATTTCCTTCTTTGTTCCAGTTTTATGTATAGTTGGGCCCATTTGGGGGATGTGTGTGTTTAGATGGATGTATGTCATGTATGATGTATGCTTGTGTGCTACATGTGTAGGGTTAAGAGCACTCAATGGCATGTCTGATGAGTTCTGAGGAGGATATTGAGTATTTTCTTCTGTTAATGCTTAAAACATGTTATTTTCTATCCAATTGAGACAGGGTCTCTCGCTGAATCTGGAGCTTACTATTTTACAAAGAGGCTACCTGGCCCTTTGGGTCTAGTGCTCAAGACAGTCCTGACCATACTAGTTTTCTCTATGAGTACTGAGAATCTGAACTCAGGCCCTCCTAATTGTGTAGCAAACACACTTACCCCCCTGAGACACCTCCTCTGTCCATTATGTTTTTTTATCCTGTGCATGTAAATAAGTAATTTGTTTATGATTAAAAGGTCTACGGCTATACCTAACAAACTGCTTGTGAGCCCCATGTGACCACGGACAACTGAGGAGGAGTCTGAGCACAGCAACACTGTGACTTTACTTAAAGCATGATGGGGGTTTTGTAAACCAAATTGCAGAATTCTCAGCTGTGAATTTGCAGATTACAATGTCCTGTTACAATGTCAACAAGTTGGACATGTCTCAGAAATGGCTGTGATTTAGAAGAAAGAGATTATGCCAATATTATTTTCAGTTCAAACCCATGTTCTAAAGGAGTCGCCATGAGGAAAATTAGTTACTGACACCCAGGCTCGGGTTCTTCATCTGTTGTCATTGCCATCTAGGTCTTTTGAGAGGCTCTGCCAGTCCCTGACAAATACTGAGGTAGATGCTCTTAACCAACCATTGGACTGAGCACAGGGTCCCCAATGGAGTCAGTAAAGAAAGGACCCAAGGAGCTGAAGGGGTTTGCAGTCCCATAGGAGGAACAAAAATATGAACCAACTAGTACTCCCAGAGCTCCCAGGAACTAAACTACCGACCAAAGAGGACATATGGAAGGACCCATGGCTCCAGCGGCATATATAGCAAAGGATGACCTTGTTGGACATCAATGAGAGGAGAAGCCCTTGGTCTTGTGAAGGCTCGATGTCCTAATGAAGGAGAATACCAGACAAGGAGGCAGAAGTGGGTGGGTTCGTGAGCAGGGGGAGGGGAAATGGAATGGGGGGGGGTTTGGAGGAAACGGGGAAAGGGGATAATATTTCAAATTTAAATAAAGAAAATGTCTAAAAAAAGAGAAATCTCCTCTAATAGTGCTTGCTGTTCCCACTAAAAATGAGCACTATCAGGCTATTGTTCTACTTTGTTCCTTTCTCTGCTGCATAAATTCTCCAAAGCTATGGAAAATTAGCCTAGATTTACATTCTTGTAACACAAAAAAACCACAGTTTTTCTGTGTAATAATCAATCTCTACATACAGAAAGTAATAATATTATTTTACAGATAATATCAAATGATTTTCTGATAAGATTATTATAAATCTATTCCACATTACATTTAATAGCAATTCTGACTCTGAGTCCTCTTAAGTCCATCCTCTGAAAACTCTTTAGATCAGTTTTGTTAATATTATATCCATATTTTTCCACAAAGGAAATTTCAAAAAGATTTTGCCTATATAATTTTCTGGCTAGCCTAGAACAATTCTAATACAATTTTATATTCTTCCTTAGAGGCACTAACTGAAATCACATCACCAAGCCTTCTAACTTTGGGTCAGGTTATTTCATAAACAGATTTTACCAGTACTTAAATAATAACACAGATAAATTATCCTAGTTCCTATAACTAGTCTACATTTTATAACATTTATGAACAATTTTATTATCAGCACTTTCAACAACAGAATATGTATTTTCAGTGTCCTTGCTGGCAAATATTCTGTGAGTTGTCTCAGATACAGAGATGCTTCAAATATTCCATGATATTTTCATATTAGTCTACAAAATGACTAAAGAAATTCATGTGCATCCAAGATCTGAATAAAATACTTTTCCATATATTTGGCTAGTACTTGATTTGCATACATTCAGAGGATGCTGCTAACCACTTCCTCAAAAACAAGGTCATATTGGTTTTATTTTTAAGTGTCTGATAATTAATTTTACTCTTATATAAAATCAACAGATTAATGTAGAGTATTGACATGAGCCTTAGTATTTGTTTCATCTACTGGCATAAAACTTGTTTAGTTTTCAAATTGAGAAATTTGTCACCTAAGACATTTAAATTTAGTGAAGATTCTCTAAGATGATAATTTAATTGCATTTGAATAATTAATGAATGGAATTATATAATCAAATAATGTGTCAAGATTTTAGTTTACTACTATCATCTTGTTTATATCTTCTTCACATTTTAGGTTAAAAACCCTTGAGCATTGCAAGCTAATAAGTGAATGTTTTATAGCACTTTAGACAAGTCTTAGAATTTAGACATTCTTTCAAAATATTGCAGTATGAAATTTAATGTCACCATTACTATCATTATTATGATTACTACTTAAGATAGGAAGGATAAAAACAATAGTTAATTCATAGAATTCACAGACATTCACAAATAATTCATAAATTTCAGTGAATATGCATTTCATTCATTGAGGTTCTTAAATGATAGCACATTTATATGCAAATCTCTACCACTAATTCTGTTTATCTGGTATATACTTAATGTAATACAAAATAAAAATTTGAAGTGAAAATTTAAAAAGTACATTGGGAGTAATAAAAGTTAATTTAAGAAAATAAAGTACTCCATATTGGGCAAGTAAAATATTAGCCATCTAGGGGCTACTCTTGTAAATATCAGAAGCCATGACATTAGAAATTGAGAGTAATTTTTGTGCATTAATTATCTATGGAAAAAGGGTGAAGTTCTTTGTATTCAGAGGATGCAGCCCAGTGAGATTTCTCTTTTCTATGTAACCAGGGCTACTTATGGCTTAATTCTTTCAATCTTGTTAAGAAACCATATTGCTGCATTATCATGGGGATAGTTTCCCTGTTATTTCATGGGCACTCAATCTCAGTCAACTTCTTTGTCCTCTAGCTCTTATAATCTTCAGTCCCCTCCTCCACCTCTCTAATGTCTTGGATGCAGAGATTGTATTGTGCACATAGTCATTGTGTCTAAGCACCTCAGGAGCATTTATTATAGATGTTAAGAGTCAAAGAATGAAGTAAGATCTTAAACTGTTTCCTGCTACCTCATTGTGTCTTCAGCCATCAGTTTTGACTCTAAGGTTACCTGGCATTTTCATCGACACCAGTAAGTAATTTAAATAAGGATTGATATTCAAAATCGTTTAAGAGAACATTGATAAGATTATGAGCAATAGTCAAATATAGATGTACAATCTTTTCAAAGATAGTAAAACTACATTTCGAACAAAAAATTGAGTTCTTCAAATTAACTTTCCATTTCCAAGTATGGTATATTGTACTATTTGTGAATTTTAGACAGATGTCTCACTTACCTATATAAATTGTTGAGTTAGTTTCAACTGAAAGCAGGTCATTGAAAAGCCATTTAGAAAAAATGAATGCATTTTTGTAGCATAGACACTAATGTTGCATGCTGTGACGTTCTCAAACATGGCTGATGGTTTTTCCTGCGAAATCATCCCATGCTAGTAGGACTATTCTGCTTTGCTAAGTATGGATGAAAGGAAAGAATCCAGTAATGTCACTTTTAGTAAAGGATATTGCTTTGAGAAGGAAAAAGCTTGAGATTTTAGTTATGAATAGAGTAATAATAATTAATACATATAGACAATGGGAAATATTTAATACAATATAATAAATCACAATGTTGTGCCATCATTTTGTATTAAGGACAAAATCATTAAAACCTCATTGAAAAATAGACTTAAAATTTAAGGTAATCATCTGCCAGTAGAACTATTTAAATTTGGTAAAATTAGTTCATAAACCATTCATCTAGAATATAAAAATTATATTCATTAGAATTAACTTTAAACATTCTTGTTAGTGTTTAGTTATTGTTGCCTCCTTTATAGTAGTAGAATGGAGTGAGAAATATAAACATTAATGCAAAAACTTACCATCTCACACACACACACACACACACACACACACACACACACACACACACACACAATTTCATGATGACTATACAAAAATAAAAATATTAACAAATTGTTTACATCAGACAAAAATACTGTTGAATTTGTACTAAAATTTAGTATAAAATATGTACTGGGTTAACAGCTGGTACATATTTATTGCAGGGAGCCATGATCACAAAATAAGTTGGTATAAATATTAATGTTCAAAATAAAAAAAAACTTACTTGTTTTTGAGTAACTTATGAATGCTCAAACATTATATTTGTTGTTGAATATCTTATACGTGGGTATTTTTTAAGTCATAAATAGGAAAGTAGTTAAAACATGCATTTTTAGGTTAAACATACAGTCTTGATTGGATTGTATGATACATAATTATCTTTTTGTCCTGTAATTATTTCATTGTGATTTGAATAAAGAAAACAGAATGGTGTTATCTGAGTGCCTGTAGACATTACAGCACAGGGAAGATGAATGGACGCTGGGCTGCTGCTGCAATTGCCTCTGCATTTTCATCACTTATTGGTGAGAACGATTTGCTACAAAGCAATAATAAAACGGAATGTAACCAAATGTCACTGTGGTCTGTTATACTGCAATAATGTCAGATAAGAATAATAGGTTTCATAAAATGCCAGGCAAATCCAAGAACAACCTGATTCTGTTCATGTTCAGATTCATGGTTCAATAAAATGTATTCATACACATTTGGTTCACACATGTTGATATATAATAAGCTACATCTTAGATTTTATTTAATTATATTGATTTTTCCCCACAGTGGGTTATTGAAGGTCTTTATTAAATAAGATTTGGTGAGCAAAACTTCCTCAATAGATTTGAAATCCCAAGTATAATAACAAGAAGAAAATCTATTTAATATTTCTTCATTATGGGGCATGTTGCCACAGGAGGAAAATGAACCAATGGTGTGTCCTGTTTATAGTCCCAAGATAACAGGGTTTTGAAAGATACATTAATACCAAGAAAAATTAACTAATTGCATAAGATATATTCCAAAGCAAAGTATCATTGTAATTATGATATCCTGAAATGTTTATTCATGCTAATGGCCAAGCTGCCATTAACCATTGATCGTGTTTTGAGGCATGAGAATAAAATTCCCAATGGCAAGATTGGCAAACTTTAACACTGTCTTTATATTGTGTGTAAGACACTGGTATTTGCAAAAGGTATGCAAAACCTTCTGCAAGATGACTACTAGAGAGAAATAAAGATGAATATATTTCAGTTTTTAGAATTCCTTATAAAGTCGATAGGGATGAGTTATAGACACTAAGTAAACCTCTCAAAGTACTACCTTGTTAATAGGAAGGAAACTTCTCAGGAAGAAAACGTAAATGTAAGCTTACAAATGCTGATAATGTCGTAACAGGTGACTTCATTTCTGAGTTGGAATGATTTATAAAACCATGCAGAGTTGGAACATTCAATGTATTTTGAAAGATAAGCCAAAAATTAAGAAATTAATATTTGATTTAAAATAAATATTGTTGGATCAAATTGCATTATAACACTCTTCCAAGTTCTCTAGTGTGTGATCCACTGTTATTCTAGTATTTAGCCAATAACTACAATCCTATTTATTAAGTTAAAGAAACAATATTCAATTTTACAGTACTATAATAAACTAATGAATGCAAACCAATTAACTTCTATCTGAAGATATAAACTGATATCAGTAGTCTTTCCAGTCATTAACCATCAAATACCGGCTCCATGTCAAGAATCCCTAGATTGCCTTTTGGATAATCCTCAGATCAGTCTCAGCTGTGGAGTTAATAATATCCTATTAGAAGTTATATTTAGTGAAGGCATAAGACACGCCGCCTAAGAAGCATTCCAAACTGTAGGGGTATAAGCACGTGTCAGCTAATCTCTGTCTTTTTCTGATCAAGGTTGGTGGGGAAGCTTTGTTATCCTAGAAGTGTGTACATAGGGGTCAGATAAAGCACAGAAGAGCTCCATGAGGTTCTCTTGTGGATATATACTGGGATCAGGAGCATCTCTGTCTCCCATATTCCTGAAGCTATAACTAGTTATATAACCATGTAAAACTTCAAGCGTTTAGGAAATGGGCCAGTTAAAAGAGAGCAAAAAGTGATCCTAAAGACTAGTTCATATTGTCTCATGTCCAAAATTCACCTGCTGTCCAATATGTCCCAAACTGTAGATTTGGTAATTCCTCTTTATAAGCTCTGCCGTTATTTTACTCCATTGCTGGAAATGTAAAATATAATATTATTTACTCTTAATAAAAGTGTTAGGATATTCCAAAATTCTTTTCTGTTTTCAATATCTTACTTCAAATATGTTTTTTCCTTTTAAATGGATACAGATTCCCATGACTCTTCATGCTTCCTGTCATCACTCTTGCTCCAGTTCCTAACATGCTAGGTGTATTAGGAAACTACTTTCAGATTTGTCTCCCTAGTATGATGTAGCTTGCAATGGTATTATATGTGCACAGGAGCCAAGTGATACTTTTCAAAAGACAGTACCATTCATTTCATTCAATATTCTTTCTCTTTCTCTGTGGAGCCCCTGATTTCCTCTGATCAACACCTTCACCCCTCTGTGTGTGTGTGTGTGTGTGTGTGTGTGTGTGTGTGTATTGTGTGTGTGCATGTGTGTGTGTGTTTAATATTCTTCTACATTCCTTAATGTTTTAATCTTCACAAAGTAAATATGTACAGTGAGTTTTAAAGTATATCTATTTATATGAAAAACATATATGCATATTGCTCCCAAATGCCACTTGAATGTTTGAGTCAAAATAATGTCTCCTGATGACATTTACTTCCAGTCACTGGAATCTGAGGTAGATGACATGATGAAGGAGAATTAAAATTTTAGATGGAAATGTTTGCCAACCAGCTGACATTAAAATAACAAGCTTCCTCAGAAGCACATGGGTGAGCCAAAAAGAATAAAATTAAAAGTGCCTTAATGATGAGGGACAGAGAAAACTAGACCATAGAAATGAGAGGAAAAGGGAAGATCTGGCTAGTCTTCTTGGCTTTGAAGTGGCTATGAGCGAAGAAATACTGACTACTTGAAAATGCAAGTCACCAAAGTGACCACTACAGATCCACAGGCAATAAGTCCTGAGGACATTTTTACTCAACTCCAGAATTAGAGGGAAATATTAATGGAGCATATAAAGAGAAAATCCCATTCAGGAGTGGTGATCTTCAGAAATTAAGGTTGTGTACATGTTTTGTCTCAATGCATATTGTTTGTGGTAGTTTTGTGCTGTGTTACACCAACAGGAAGAATCTAATAAAAGACTTACATTCCAGTGCTATTTAGATATTCTCTAAATTTGGACGAGGTGTTTGTATAGAATGTGTGATTTCTACAATGCTGAGTTTCCTTTTGATCATCAAACAACTTGCCTTATTTAATCTTTTCTAGCATAAATTGATGCCCATCTTCCTTAAATGATGGTTGTATTTTTAAGAATGAATGTAATCATTGCAGTCATTGATAAACCTTCTCTCCTTACATAGAGGAACTAAGATTGAAAATTACTACTCTGATTCTAGAACCAAATTGGTAAGAACTCCGTCAAGTGTTACTTATGGTTCTTGTTAACAATGTGGTGAATAGTTAGAAAACATAGAGAAAATACTCAGCCCAGAACTCAACTGAGAATTCTCATAAAATGAACCAGTTTCCTCATCAACTAGCCATAGAAAATTAAAATAATAATTAGCATTTATTTAATACTAACAATGCAGCAGACACTGTGCTGCATAATTTCTAGGCAGAAATCATGTTTATACACAGTTAGAAGGAGTCCATTGTGTTAAGCAGGGTTTGTATTTCACTTTATGAAAAAAATTAAGACATGAAATAGTAGAAACGTTTTTGAGAGCAGCAGAGTGTAAGTATTTTGGAGGCAGTGGTTTATCTTTGGTCTCTGTCTCAGCTTCTGTTCATGTATTCCTTATACACTTGGATGGTTAAGGATCAACAGTGAAAACGAGATGGAGATCTACCATTTAAGCATTTATATGAACTCCGAGGTTCCTCTTACGGGTTCCTGTCTGGTTTGTCTTCAAGAGATCTAGTTTATATTTTACATTGAACATGTGTTTATAAGAAAACATGTAGATTCATATGTAGTGTTTGTGTCTGTTAAGCATGTACCTGCCTCAATCCAGATCCTAATAAGCAACATTGTTAGGGCTTATTTTCTGAGATACTTAAAAAATTGTTTGCTTTTGGCACTATTGGCTGACCCTAATATCCTTCGATTTTTAAAGTTCACAGCATTTCAAGTCAACCTTCTTATAATATTTTATTTAGTTAAGTATTTGATTTGTTTTACCACTTTGTCATTTCAAGTCATACTGAGTTTTAGCAGATTGAAATATGTTGGAGATAATGAAATGAAAGCTGTAGAAACATGTCTCTAGAACTTCTTTCTTTCTTTCTTTCTTTCTTTCTTTCTTTCTTTCTTTTTTTCTTTCTTTCTTTCTTTCCTTCTATGTTTGCTATATTGTTATGCTCTGACATTCTTTTGTTCAAGGGGAAGACTTTTACTGTAGATGATACCGAATGTATGGTCAGAGTCATCTAGAAGAGAACAGATAAAAAAGATTAAATAGTAGACTAAACCTAGCTGGTAGATAGAATCAGACCATGAGAAGAAAGAAAGAGAGAGGGGAAGAGGAGGAGGAGGAGGGTAAGAAAGGAGGACCAAAGAGAGGCAACCAGGAGTACCAAGATGGTGAAAGGCCTACATGACATGGAATGAGAACTCGAAGGAAGAGAAGCTCATAGCCTGGAGAAATTTATGTTGGGGGGCTGGGTGGGAAGATCTGAGAAGAGCCACTGGTACAGAGTGAGCCTGGCGGCCATCATAGGCAACATGGCCATTTGTCCTGATGTTTTCTTTTCCCTTTCCTTGTTTTCTTTCATTGTTTCTTTCTTTGTTTCTTTGTTTGTTTATTTCTTTGTTTCTTTCTTTCTGCTGTTCTTTCTTTCTTTCTTTTTTTCTTTTTTTCCTTCCTTCCTTCCTTCCTTTAGTTAGTTGATCCTCTCTTCCTTCTTTCTTTCTTTCCTTCTTGTCTCTTTCTTTTTTCTTTCATTTTGAGTAAAGAATTCCCTGTGTTACCCTGGGGGTCCTGGGACTCACTCTGTTGACTAGCCAGCCTCAAACTCAGAAACCTAGCTGCTTCTTCCTCTTGAGCCAGGATTTAAAGGCATGTGCCTCTACCACCCTGCTTTCTCCTGAGTTACATTTGGACCTGACTGTACAGCCTTTTTGTTGCCCATAAGAGTTGTTGTTAAATCAAATTAGTATTTCTTTTTGTTTTACTTTGTGTAATAAGTACAAATAACAATTTAACAGGAACAATATATGGTTTAGGAAATAAATCAATACCAACAAAGTAATCAAATGTTATGTCTACTTGTTCAGCTTGTCTTTTGAAATGCAGTCAATAAATGATATATTTCCTGAATAGTCATGCCAATAAGAACCATGTCTTACTAAAGTACATGTAAGGAGTTCAGAGAGCCAACTGCATCTCGACTTATAAACTTAGGACACTGCTCTTTGTCTTACACTGTGATTTCTGTTGTAGCTCATTCAATTAATTTTATTTATACTCTATTTTGTACTCTGTCTTTTAAGGATTAAGTGAAACTAATTAAATTTGGTTAATGTTGAGCATAAGGATTGCAAGCCACATATTTCATTATCTATTCTAAAACAATATGAACTTAATTTATTTGACCTTGTTATCATTAATCACATGGTTGTTAATGACTGAGATTAAAACTAATTATGATGGCTTAAGACAGAGCTTGGTGAAGGAGCTCCTGCTTACCATATGAGAAGCCCAAAGTTCAATCTTATAGATTGCCCAAAATACAGGTACTTGTATGTTTCTGGATTCAGGTAGTAACATGTAGAGCTGTGAATGACGTTTTTTGTTTATATGTTTTGTTTTTTAAAACTCAAAACTGATTAGATGGAGTGTATAGAATAAAAAATAGAAATCTATGACAGAAAGTATTATTTTACATTATTTGAATGAACAATGAAAGAGGACAGAGAAGAAATAGTAAAAGTGAAAAAGGAGTCATGTGTGGACAAAGGAGAGAAAAGAGTTAAACTGAATCATTTCAACACACAATGACAATTTTTGTAACAAAATAGGATACATGGATAACGAGCCTTACTGACTTAATATTTTCTATATTCTGAACAAAATGCTAAGTAATAATATTTTCTGATTTGTTTTAAATAACGTTATTCTCTGTTATTCTTACTATGCATATATAATATTCTGTGTGTCTCTGCATGAGCATATGTGAGGGTATTGTGTGTATGTATGAGTATAGTATGTATGTGTGTGTGTGTGTGTGTGTGTGTGTGTGTGTGTGAGAGAGAGAGAGAGAGAGAGAGAGAGAGAGAGAGAGAGAGAGAGAGAGAGAGAGAATAATAGTGTTACCAGTTTTCTTTTTTTCACCCTATGGACTCACTTGCTCAGACCCAGAATTCAGGTTTGCCAAATGTATCACAACCTGCTTAACCATCTCACTGACACTAAGTTCATGACATTTACAGTGTGAAGCAGTATGATATTATATGGAAATAAGTTCTTCATTTGAAACTTTATTAACTAGTACATATTCATTTCAATATAGTCGTAAAAAGGCTGACTAGAGTATATTTGGAGAAAAAAAGAAAGAAGGAAGAAACTGAAACTTTAAAAATCATTAATGAAATCATTAATGAAATCATTAGGTATTTAAAGTAATCACAGGATACAAATAAAGTAGCCAAGTGAGTGAAGACGTATTGCCATGTCTATGAATTACAGAGATTTGAAGTCTGGCAGTTAAGATTAATCTCACACACATATATTATAGTGAACCCCCATAATGTTTGAAAGGTGATTAAAGATACATATAAAACATTACCTCATTTTCAGTAGAACCAAATAATAATCTGTATGTATGTAGACCTGCGTAAGAATTAGTGCCGATGTCAATTGGAGTTTTAATATCAAGGATGATCAAGAGCAGGAAAGCATTATTAGGCTGTCAACTTCCTTCAATATTTCCAAAAGTGCCAGATGTGTACACAGTAGTAAAGGCTTCAGTTCTGTATGGTGTCTCAGCTTCTGGGTTGATGGTGCTGGAAAGTGCTACAGATGGCATCTGGAAATGGGACAACCATGTGTGAGGTGCGAGGTGGCAGTAAGCACAGTCATGGAGGAGTTCTCCTTCATTTGTCAGCAGAGGAGAACTTTTCCCAAGTGGATGATGCTTGCAGAAAGGAATTTGGAGCACTCTTTCAGGTGACTTCTGATGGTTCAAGCAGTAGGTCTCTGGCTGTTCCTGCCAAGATCAGCATGTGTGCACAAAGAAACACCACACACCTGTCATGCTGCCATAAGGGAGCTGATGAATTCTTTTACCTGACAATCTTGTCTATATCACACACAGACACAGACCACACACACACACACACACACACACACGCATGCACACATTGTATTCACCGAATACAATTTCCATGTTAAAGCGCACCAAAAATTAATATGCTAGCTAAGGGATGTATTGAAGCTTACAACACTGGCAGAAAGCAAATAAGTCATGTACTCTAGGATTATGAAAGGAAAAGCATAGTCCTTATATGATGTTAGAAGATGATTTGCTACTGTTCATTATCACTTGCGTAGATGAGACAGCAACTAGTCCAAATTAATTTCAAGATGAAACACATTATCCTGTGGAAACATATACAATCAAACTGAGCTCATTGATTTCAATATGTGGTCTTCTTCACTGTAAACATGGTATATATGCTAAGGAGGAACTTACTAAGCATAAAGTATGTTAATTACATAGCCATTCCAGTTTATAGTTGAGATTATATCTTGAAAATATCCCTCCATTTAATTCCTAATATATAATGGAAGAAGACAATATCTCATGATTTTCCTGTGTGTAAAGCACCCTGCTGACCTAACTTCATTGATGTGTATTTATGATAGGAGGCACTGCTTGTATCTAGTAAATAAAGTAGGTTACTTACAAACAGTGAGCATATGACAACTCTTGAGAAACTACAGTTATTCTAAGTGCTGAGTTCATGTCCTCTACTAAGCCTCAGTAAATGGCTAAATATAGCACCAGAATTAGAAATATAATTATCCCTCAATATGAATAGTCTCTAAATCCTTTTCTAATGTGCAGCTACTTAAAACAGAGTTACTTTGATGGGCTATCTTTTAATGCAATGTTACTTTTTAATTTGACCAATCGAATATTTTTATTTTCAATACCTGCAAACATATTTTTTTCCTTCTAGGTTTCTCAATGTAAAAAGTGTTTGCTTTTGCTTTCATATGATTTGTATTACATTATGAGAAATGCAAACTAAGCTCTGTCTGGCTTGCTCTCCCTGTGTGTGTGCGCGTGCACATGTGTGTGTGTTAACAAAAAATAGTATTTACGGTTTTAGAGTCTAAGTGGGCAACAGAAAGATTAAATGTTCGATCTGTGCTATTTTAAGAGATGAGAACAACTGTGTTGTGTGCTGCTGTTCTCAGAAACCTCAGCTAGCATGAGAATTCCTAGCTGAGAATAAAAGAACCATTTACTTTTTTGAAGTTCTCCTTTTTAAATAGGATCACTTTACAGTTGAGGACACTCATGAGTGTTTATATTTGGAGCACTGCATGTGATGGGACTCCAAGGTCTTGACTTACCATGTGCACGGCTAGCGTTTCTGTGATAACAGGTGTAAAACCACTTATGTCCTCATGAAGCAGTACTATGGAAAGTAGATTCAGGTTACAACAGGACAGCTAGACAAGCTTACTTTAAATCAACTGTAATTTCTTCGCATTTATTAAGCTCATTTTAACTGTACCCCTTTTTTAAGAAAGCTTTTACCAAAAGCATAAAATTTGACTTTTCAATCAAGATGAACACAATGAACTGACAAAAGTTTGGTTTCCTCTGGTTATGATTTACTGAGGAACTACTGCAATAAAGGAATCTAGTTTTAGATTCTTCTTTAAAATTTATTCTAAGAGAAGGCACCAGAGTCAGAGACCCACTAGTTCTCACACTCAGAATCTTATGAAAACACTGTACTGAAGCCATAATATATATATACAGAGAACCTGGTGCAGACCCTTGCAGGCCCTGTGCATACTGTCTCAGTCTCTGTGAGTTCATATAAGCTTTGATCACATTGAATTAGAGGACTTTGCTTCCTTGGTGTCCTCTATTCTCTCTGGCTCTTCTTGGCTTCCCTTCCTTGGAGTTTCCTGAGTTCTAAGTGGGGAGATTTGAGAGAGGCAAGCCATTGGGGGTTGAGTGTTCTAAAGTATTTCACTCTCTGCATAATTTTTGACTGTGAATCTTTATGTTTGTTTCCATCTGTTGCAGAAGGAAGCTTCTATGATGATAACTAAATGAGGCACTGAGCTATGACTATAGCGAAATGTTATTAAAAGTAATTTTATTGCTCCTCTTTTTTGCGATGGGGTAGGCAGTAATATTTGGTTTTACTCTAGGTCCCAGTGATATCTAATCTCTGGTCCTTGCTTACCCAGGCATTGTCAGGAATGGGTTGAATCTTGTGGAGTGATCCTTAAGTCAAATTAGAAAATGGTTGGTTATTTGATTATAAACTACTAAAACTGATATAAACAATATATAAATAATTTGCCAAATTTGATAATGCAAAAGTCAAAGCTATGCAATTTTATAGGTTTATCGGGCAAGAAAGCATAATTTGGAAATTCTAAAATTGCTTAGAAATTAGCTTCATAATGTCTGTTAACATGCTCTTTACCTCAACTATTATTAGAAAGGCATAATAAATGTGATACAAAACATTACTGATAGATGCATTATCTGAACTTAAAAGATAATTTTAAAACTGAAATATAATAAATGCTACTTTTCTAAGGCTCTAATGCTATCTTTGAAATACAATAGTAAAAGCTTTAGAAAATTTAAAAAATGGATTCTACAGTCTTTTTAGCAAAAAAAGACTTTAAATGTGAAAGAATAAATGCTTTGTGTTTATAATTCTCATAATTCCTAAACAAAAATCATTAATATACATACTATGACCTTAATCTTCATTTTTTATGAATGCCTAAAATTATGTATGTACAGGCAAAATGAAGGTTTATGTGGTTGATATGTTGCTAGTGGACTGACAGTGGTTGAAATCTGTAAAAGGAAATACTAGCAACACGTGGGAAAGGCAAACTAGAGAGTTAGGCTAATACTGGTCTATAAATACAACTGTGAACTGCTGTACTCTAGGTCAGTAGTTCACATACTTTCAATGACTGGAATGCCATTTGGACAAAAGTGACTGACTACAGGACAGATACCACAACAAAAGTCATTAGCAATTCTACTCCTGTTAAAAGAGAAGCATACTCTAGTTATGGGTTTTCTTTTCTTATTTTTTATTTAATGATGCCGAGAATGCTGGGTAGCTGCTTACTTTTAGAATTACAAAAGAGTCCACTTGTACATTTTCTTTTTAAAGCAAGTAATGGATTTAAAGTCACTGTGCCATGAAAGACTAGAAGATGTCTGTGGTCATTTCAGTTTAAGTACAGGAAATGCCCTTTCAATAGAAGTCAGGTAAATAGCTTTAGAAATACTTCTGTACAGATTACTTTTGTCAGATACATAGTAACTTACATTTATAATGTCCAGACACTGGAGGAAGATTTGTATCCACTGTGCTTCTCTGCTTTCTGTTATGGCATCGAACTCCAGACAATGGCTAATAGCTCTGTCCATAAGGGAAATACTGAGGGCATAGGAGGTTTAACCCAGTAATTTGCCATCTTCTTTATGCAGTGTCTTATTACTGTATGATTGTATTCTACCAGACAAAACTTTAATTCAGAAATGAAATGCCCAACAATATCACTTTAACAAAATAATGATTTAATTTGGTTTAAAAGGTAATGATTTAATTTGGTATAAAGGAGAGAGGAAATAAAATTTGTCACATCTATATTTTCAGACATTTATGTGCCACTGCTAAATCTTTAAAGATTTCCATATGACTTCTCCTTATAAAAATATATTCAATAACAAGAAAAATATAAACAATGCTATATTTATGAAAATACCCTGGAAATGTACTAAAGTCGATACAGTACCACCAGAGACAATATATAGAAATAACAGAAGTTACACAGAGTTAGATATAAAGCTAAGTATAATTTAGGGTAGCAATGAAAATAGTAAATACATGGGATAAATGAAGGGGACATGGAAAAATGAAGAAATTTTAGGAAGAGGTAGAGAACAGAGGAATGGAAATCTGATTGCACAATAAAGGAAATGTGGAATCAAAATTTGCTAAATGTAAGAGAAATGAAAGTGAAAACAGAAAAGTTTTTAACAGCAAACTTCATGATTATACATTTTCTATATGTGCTGGATTGTCATATACCTGAAATATATACAAATATCCTATGTCAAAAATCAAAATCTAAAATTGGCTGAAAGCAAAAATTTTATGTGGTTCAAAGTAGAAGATAATGTTGTGTTGGTACATTTTTTTTATATCTTTTACATTTATTGGAAATGGAATTTTTTTCTTACAGAGTGGATACTGGTAACTGTATCAGCTTTTCCTACTCCTCTCAGATCCTCTCCAGCTCCCTTCACACACATATTCATTCCCTTTCTGTCTCTCAATAGAACACAAGTAGGGTGTTTTAAAGGGCCTGCTGGGTCCCTCAAGTAAAGAGAAACATTTAACTTATTTCTCTTTAGAGTAGCACAGTTGCAAAAAAGGGAACCCCTTTTATTTAACTTTGAAGAAAAAAAATCATATTGTCAGAATACTTCTTTGTTTATGATTTTCAGTTTTCAAATTATAAGTAATATTTAACCCTGGATTTTAAAAATATGCAAAGTCTTGTTTTCTAGAGTCAGAAGAATAGTCCATTATACATATCATTGAAAGTAAAACAAAGAAAATATACTATTTATATTCCTGCCTACCAAAATACTTGTGAATCTCTAGCATCCTTGATTAACTCATTTTATAACACTTTACCATGAAGTACTTATGGCCTTCTTTCACGAAAGAATATAAACTTTGATTGAAGCATTTGTAAGCATACATTTGATTCTAAGACTATAACAGAGCACACTGTAAAATGATGAATGAATATATTTTTTTAGGTTTACATTTTGCTTTCTTAGAGCAAATTCATGTTTGTTTGTTTGTTTTTTTGCAATACAGAAACTTCAAACATGGAAAATGTTTGTTCAGCATAAAATATATTTTGCAGTTTACCATTTATTTAAGTTTTATATTATTAACATAATTGTTATATATGAAGTATATGTTAGTGAAGAATGATTACTGAAAGTATTCTTCAATCCAAAGTGGTATTCTAGCAGGTTGGCAATCTGAATAGAGAAGAAAATTATGTGTGCTCTATAAATAAGGAGAAATCAATAGATATAAATGCTATCTTGAAATTGTAATGCAAATAAGTTATTGCTGCCATGTTCTTCATGCTCAAAGGAGTTCTAAAAGATTGGAAAGAATATCCAAGTCCATAGCTCTTTTCAAGAAGTGTAGAATTAATGCTTTCTTTTTTCATACTTTGAAAAATTTGATTAAATTTAATATATATGTATTCATATATACACATTTATGAATATATATCAGAGATGTGATAATATTCACTTGTCATTTTAAAAAAAATACCACTTGAGACATGTCATTATGAAACTAACCTCAAAGATAAAATACTTACTATAGCCTCATTAGCTGCTGTACTGATAACAGACTTTTGGAGAAGAAAGAATGATAATGAGAAGCCATCTGAAGTTGACAACAAGTGAGGAGGCACAAGGACATTTTAGACCAGAACATGAGCCCAGGAAGCATCTTGGAAACTTATCCTTTCATGCATATTGAGTGGAAAGCATTTGCTGAGAGAACAGATTTGGTGCAGGGAAGAAAGTGGAACACAACTGTATTCCAAGCTTCAGGATGGTTGTGGAGCTCAAGAAGACAATGAGGAGTCAGTGTCCAGCTTTATAAGCCTAAGAAGACAATTAAGTTGAAAGAAATTTGTTCTCTTCAGGAAGTTGCTCTTACATTCAAATGGAACTTCGTACATCCTTAGTGCACCAGGGGTGTACCTGGTCCTAAAAGTTTTGTGTTTGTGCAAAGCATATAGGTTGTGACTATGCAAAGGAAGAGAGGAAGGTTCCAGTGGCTAACCTGAGATACACCATCAGTGAGGAGAGGATGCTAGAAGAGGAGAGCAGGTTTTGGTTTTTAACTACATGAAGAATGATCAAGAGAAGCAAAACTAACTGTTCTTAGAAAAATCAATGCTGAAAACAGAGTGAAAGATAAAAGAGACTCATGCAACAATTTTGACCTGGAAAGTCACTTCTATACGGCAAGAATAAAAAATAAATAAGTAAATAAAGCTCATTAGCTCTGGAGAGAAGGCCGTGCATATCAGCACATTACCTAGACAGCACAGTAGAACTGCCCCCTCCCTGCACCCCTCCCCAAACCCCCCCCAAGTGGAGGCAGCACAGGTGAGTTGGGGCCCTGAGGGTGAGATCATGGGAATACTTGTCTCTCATCTGCCCTGAGGAGGAGGGAGTGTGTGTGTGTGTGTGTGTGTGTGTGTGAGTGTGTGTGTGTGATTGTGTGTGTATGGGGGTGATGAAGTGCTCTCCCCCACTTCACCTAGCTCCACCTGTGGGCCTCAGGAAAGCTGGCCCAGCAGTCGTGCAATTGGGAAAGGTAACTCTGCCTCTAATAGACTTCAGTACTTGGGGTAGTGAGCCCCACCCCTAGACTGGGCAGCATGGTGGAGCTGGTCCTGTAGGCATGGGTGTTGGTGACCCTGCCATAGGACCTGAGAGCCCGAGAGCTGCCCCTGTGTCCTGCCAGCGACAGCACTGTGTGGCCTAATTGGAACAATGCTGTTGGAGAGCTAGCTGGGTTGGTGCTGACAAGGGAGAGCTGAGCCCACCCCCAAATCTACATTATTCATGAACTGTTGGGGGCATGTATAAGGTCCTGTCAATCCAAAATTAAAGGATCTCCATGACACAGAGCAACAGCAGGATAACTGCCAGAAGTCCCGGTGAGGATCTAATATTGATGATGTCACAGAAGCCAGAGACCTTGCAATAGACCTATGGCTTATTGCAATAGACATTTGCAAATGAAGATGTGTGAACAGAAGGGAATACTGTGGGATACACTGTGACACACTACAGCTTCCAGGACAAGTTCTTTTGTATGATTTGTTTTTGTTTGTTTTTCTTTTGGTGTATATGTGTATGTGTGTGTGTGTAGTGTGTGTAGTGTGTGTATGTGTGTATGCATGCACGTGCATGCATGTGTATGCGTGTGTTTATATAGGAGTTGGAGAGTCTACAAGTGTGGAGAACAGATGTGAAAGGAGAGGGATTGGAGTGGAAGTGGGGTGCAAAATATGAAACTCAAAAAGAATCAAAAAAACGTATTTTAAGCCATTAGAAGAAATATAAAATATTATAGAATGATCTAGAACAGTTATTAACCACTGTAGGAAATTTTGTAAAGAAATTATTCCATATAGAAAAGGATCAGAATAATGGAGAATATGGGCACATACATAGGGTTCCAGATATGATATATTAAGAGGAGAGAATGAGAGGAGTGTTACTGTGAGGTTATCATTAGGAAAGAGACTGTTAGATTCCACAGAGAATGAACTGGGGTACAGTCCGTTATTTCTGCCTCAAGTGCAATGTCAGAATCATGCTTACTTCAGCCAACTTAATCGCTAAGGACAATGGGCAATGTAGTCTATTTGAGTTCCACAGAAAAGAGAAATGAGTTTGTCTGTTATGCTGTGGTAGTTTTCTCTCCTATAAACAAATAAGCCCTCTAGTTCTTCATGGTTTCAAATAATAATGCATATCCTTAATTTCTAACTCAGAAATTGGTCTACTAAGGTTAGTATTAATTAATTAATTTTGAAAGAAATTATATTGGAGGCTAGTGATCACTACTTTATCTTTTTTTTTTACATGGTTCATTATATTATACTTCGAATTTATCTGAAATGGACTTCCCTTTTCTCATTTCAAATCATAAGTACAATTTATATTTAATATTAATAGATTTCTCCAATATAATATGACTGCTTCAGAATCAGTCCCTTATGTTAAATCTCACTGAATAATACCATTGGTACTCAGGTCTACTCAGTCATGTCAAGAATCTGAAACTACTTTTGCAACATTCTTTTTTCAAGTTTTGTGCTACAGTTCATTGGTGGTTTATAAAATGAATTTAGTGAATTACACCTGCCTAAATAGAACAAGATAGAATAAAATAAAATAAAAAATACAGATTGCATGTGTGATTTTTCCATCAGAATTGGGACTATGAATATATTTATTTGTACATATAAAATATGCATATATTATAATTTATATTAATATATACATAGTAACACACAGCTATCCTTAAGAAACAATGTAATCCTCTGAATGGTTTGAACATTTCTTTTATGGCCTTGGGCGGCAGTGATTTTACTAATCTTGAACCTTAAATTTCTCATATTAAAATCTTGATCTTCTTGTTAGAGAGCGATCCTGTTGGATTCCTAATTCATTCATGTTCACTCATGAATTTTAATGCAGTATGTTTTATTTTGTTGCCTTTTGATTTCCATTGCAGCCAACTTCCACTGTTACAGGAAACAAACTTAGCTTGGGAGAGTAGTCATAGTCCAAGGAACAACAAAGTAATGTAAATTTGTATAGGATACATCACAATCTACTAAGGAATGCAAAAACCCAAAACAATGATATCTAAAGAAAATATGAAGCTGAAAAACAAATTGGCTCCCATTAAAGTATTCATAGACATGTTAGGATTAGAAGAAATGAAATTTGAAGTTTCAGACATCGAGGTTACATGTCTAATTCATCTATCACATCTTCTTAAAATCCATTTCTATAATTATTTGCATTGCTTATGTGCCATAACAAACATGTGTCAGACAGAAGACAACTTGTTAAGCAATAGCTCTTTCTCCACCAGACAGATCCAGGGGTGTGACTCAGATCATCAGACAGTAGTCTTTCCCCATGAGACGATCTTGGCAACCCATAATGACCATTTTGAGTGAGTTACAAGTTCAGCCACCTTCAATGTCATAGTTTGGCAATCCCAGACAGCATGTGGGGCCATATAGTCCTGTAGTGTGAATGAGGAGTGGATATAGAGAAGAGAGAAATTCAGGTGAAGCTTAGAGTGAGTTAGATTTAGTACAAAGTCTCTTCCCACAATGGGTTTTATGCCCTAATAAAATTTAATTGCAGCACAACCTTTCCTGAAATGCTGCAATAAACTTATAAACTCTTCTTGATATTTATCTCTGATCATGATAATGTTTTTATTCCCATGTCTTTTAACCTTTATAGCCTTTAAAGCACAATCAATGGGCACATTTACCTTTAACTTGGGACTTCTTAAATTTCTATTTAGGATGATAAAGTGCACATGTAATATTTTCAAAATTTCCTTTCTCATTGATTTTTATTTCAATGAACACTTTTAGTGCCTTTTGCTAGTATGGATATATATATATTTTTCTTGGCAATAAGTTCATTGGAGTCAATAGTGGTCCAAAAAAATCTACCTGTTCTAGTGGAGAAATTTGGTGATGAGATAGACTTAAGAGGTAAGCAAATATTAGAGTGCAAAAATGATTAGTGGTTGTATCTGAATTACAATTACTTAGAGGATTGATAGAACTCTAATTAAAATTAGTATTTGAATAAGATCTAAGAGAAGCAAAAAATATAGAAGTTATTAGTGAAGACTATGCCTAAAAAGAGGGAAGAGAATATATAAATGCCCAGGAAAGTATAATCTAAAGTGATTATACCTTATCTTCATCACGCTTTCCAAAAAATTTATTAAAATATAATTTGAAGCATAACATTCACATAATTTGAGTTATTTCAACTACTTAGCATATTAACAATTTATAAGAAGGAATTAGTTCTCAATATCATCATAATTTTTTAACAGATATATACCTTATCTCTTTCAAGTTTTGTCTAAAACAGTGCTATATGTGTTTCATATGTGAGTCTTTTTTTAAATTTTATTTTCTAAGTTTTTTTATTTACATTCCAAATCATTTCCCCTTTCACGTTTCCTCCCTCCCCGAAAGTCCCATAAGCCCCCTTCCCTTTCTCTTTTCCCCATTCAACCCCCTCTCGTTTCTCTGTCCTGGCGTTCCCCTACATCCAGTCTTTCCAGGACCAGGGGTCTCTCCTTCCATCTTCTTAGAAATCTATTGATATGCGAAATGTGTCTAGGGTATTCCGAGATTCTGGGTTAATATCCCCTTATCAGTGACTGCATACCATGTGTGTTCTTTTGTGATTGGGTTACCTCACTAAGGATGATATTTTCAAGTTCTGACCACTTGCCTAGGAATTTCGTGAATTCATTGTTTTTAATTGCAGAGTAGTATTCCATTGTGTAAATATACCACATCTTCTGAATCCATTCCTCCGTTGAGGGACATCTGGGTTCTTTCCAGCTTCTGGCTATTATAAATAAGGCTGCTATGAACTTAGTGGAGCATGTGTCCTTATTGCATGCAGGTAAAGCCTCTGGGTATATGCCCAGGAGTGGTATAGCCGGATCCTCCGGAAGTGTCATGCCCAGTTTTCTGAGGAACTGCCAGACTGCTTTCCAGAGTGGTTGTACCAGCTTGCACTTCCACCAGCAGTGGAGGAGTGTTCCTCTTTCTCCACATCCTTGCCAACAACTGCTGTCTCCTGTGTTTTTGATCTTAGTCATTCTGACTGGTGTAAGATGGGATCTCAGGGTTGTTTTGATTTGCATTTCCCTAATGACTAAGGATGATGAACATCTCTTTAGGTGCTTCTCAGCCATTAGATATTCTTCAGGTGAGAACTCTTTGTTTAGCTCTGTACCTCATTTTTTAATAGGGTTACTTGCCTCTCTGGAGTTTAACTTCTTGAGTTCTTTGTATATATTGGATATTAGCCCTCTGTCGGATGTAGGGTTGGTAAAGATCATTTCCCAGTTAGTTGGTTGCTGCTTTGTCTTTTTGACAGTGTCTTTTGTCTTTCAAAACTTTGTAATTTACTGAGGTCCCATTTGTCAATTCTTGACCTTAGAGCATAAGCTACTGGAGTTCTATTCAGGAAATTCTCCCCTGTGCCTATATATTCAAGGTTCTTCCCTAGTTTCCTTTCTATTAGTTTCAGTGTGTCTGGTTTTATGTGGAGGTCCTTGATCCACTTGGAATTGAGCTTAGTGCAAGGAGATAAGAATGGGTCAATTTGCATTCTTCTGCATGTTGACCTCCAGTTGATCCAGCACCATTTGTTGAAAAGGTTATCTTTTTTCCACTGGATGGTTTTAGCTCCTTTGTCAAAGATCAAGTGACTATAGGAGTGTGGATTCATTTCTGGGTCTTCAATTCTGTTCCATTGATCTACATGCCTGTCACTGTATCAATACCATGCAGTTTTTAACACTATTGCTCTGTAGTACAGCTTGAGGTCCTGGATACTGATTCCCCCAGAGGTTCTTTTACTCTTGAGAATAGTTTTAGCTATCCACATTTACAATTTGTTATTATAGAATCTCCATCATTCTTTGTTCTGTTTTCTTTAATGAGTGCAATTTCCAAATAGATTTTCTCCCCTAACCCTGAAAGATTCATGTAGTCTGGGGAGGACCTCACAGATTCACTTATTAACATTCTTTCAGACCTAGGACAGGCAATGTTAACCTTTTAGCCCTTCTCACATAAAACATAAAATTTATTTTTCTTTTATTTCTCATAACAAATAATAACTGGGATAAGGCATCCTTGGGTAATTACAGCCAGATTGAAATGGAATAGATCTTTACAGTCGCATTACCCTTGTACATGTATGCATTATAAATAACTCTTCCAAAAGAAAGAAAGCACAATGACCATTATTAAAGAATTAATTACAGTTAATTAAAATTTAAAGTACCTCAACTTAAACATATATAAAATATCTACATATCTAACTCAGTACCAAATGTAATATTTATAAATTAGAATTAATTTGTCTCTTTGATTCTGTCTCCAAATGAATTTTTTTCAAAAAAAATAGAATAATAATTCTGTTGTTACTTTAATTTTTTTTACCTGAGGCACCAGTTTATTTTTTATTAGATATATTCTTTATTTACATTTCAAAATTTTTCCCCTTTCCTGGATCCTCCTTCCACAAAAGTCCCAAGAGCCATCTTCCCTCCCCCTCTTCCCCAATCAATCCCTTCCTGCTTCCCTGTCCTGGCATTCCCCTACACTGCTGCATTGAGCCTTTCCATGACTAGAGACTTCTCCTTCCTTCTTCTTGGGCATCATTTGATATGTTAATTGTTTCTTGGGTATTCTGAACTTCTGGGCTAATATCCACTCATCACTGAGTGCATATAGTCCAGACTTTTTATCTTGTCACAAAAAGTGTCAAATATAGAGTTATGGGTAATTTTCAACATATTCAAACCAATAAATTTTAATATATTTATATTAGCTGCTGGTTGAAGAAGAGTGTTATTGGACAGACCAAGAATAGATAACTGTTATCCTATGTATAATATAGTCATTGTACTGAGTAATCTTCATTCTATGGTACAGTAGGACTAACAAGTTATGTGAGATATTAGAGATGTTGGAATATGACACATGTTGTAGATAAAGCTTTAGAATATATTGTTATAGGACTTATTCAGTATGTGGGGGGATTTATTTTCTAGAATAGTTCAATCGACTTGGAGGAAGTCTGGCTTTATAATCAGGATTTATGGCTTATGTAGTTGGAGTGGGCAGAAAAACAAAAGCTAGAAAATGGAAGCATATTGATAAAAATAAACAAACTGCAAGTAAAAGTTAAATATTGAGAGTATATTTCCCAGCCACATTTTCAGAAAATCCAAATGGAAGTGTAGCCATGGATATCATGCATCAGAGTTCACATATATTAAACACCACAGAAGAAAAGAAAAACGGTAGAAAGGAAAGATCACCCCATTTCTTGGTTTTAGAAATGAGTTCAAACAACAAGAAAACGAAAGCAGAAGAGTATGGTCCTCAGAGATCAGGAGTCTATCTTTTGGTGCTATGGCATTAAAGAGCTAATGGTGTGGAACAGAACTACAGGTATTAAATCAGCTCACCTGTCATGTCAAAAGAATTGCATTTTGTTATTACAGAAGCTACAATGTAAGGCCAATAGGCAGAAATGACTGAATAAAGAGAGAATCTTTGTTTAGAACTTATTTCCTCTATTTTACTCTGCAAAATTTGAATTAATATTTTCACAATAGTTTAATTTCTTATTTGTAGAGTTTCAGAAATTAAGTTATCATTAATATAACATATATGCAATGCATAAAGGATATCAAATCTAAATTTTACAATATTTCAAAGAAGTTAACATTTTTCTTACTAGAGAAATTCAAAGGATGAATCCAATTTATTTTGGATAGAAATAAAAAAACTAGATTTGGTCTTGAAGCCAGTGATGGAAAGTTGTATAATGGTTAATTTGGAATTTAACACCAGCCTTTTTAATTAGTACTTCTATCAGGGTGTATCCTCTTTAAGCTGTAATTGGTGCCAGTTAGCCTCACTTGTGACCATAACTTTAGTAATATGTGCCGATGAAATGATAATGCTGCTGCATTAGTGCTGAAGGCATTTATTAAGGGAATCAGATTAGACAAGTGATGAATAAATAGATGATAGATAGATAGATAAATAGATAGATAGATAGATAGATAGATAGATAGATAGATAGATAGATAGATAGATAGATGATAGATTCTATGTACATAGTGTTTTTTGAAAAAATAATTAAACAGATTTGATGAGTAAAATTAGAAAGAATAGCACACTTGGGAAGAAAAAAGAATGTCATTCTTTATGGAAAGTCATAAGCATTCTGGTAAAAAGCCCCTTAAGGATGGGATTGACCTATCGAGTAATGAGGATCAAAAAGGAAAGAATGCACAAGGCGTGCAAGGAACTTTGGTCCATTTTCTATTGTATTGAAAGTGCTATGTCTGTAATGCATGTGAGTTTTTGCTTGGTTGTCAAAGCACAACTTAGTAACATGCAATGAAAATGTGACTCTTCATAATAATCCTTCTTCTTGTCCTCTTCCCCCCTCACAAACCACCATATCCTATCCTTAACAACTCTGTGTTAAGATATTTTGGTAATAATTTCATAGATTTCAAAAGTAAATCTATAAAAAGATTCAAACAGTAGTGATATGAAAACTAATTTTTTAAGTTAATCATTTACCATGGACAATTGAATCTTCAAGTTTTAAAGCTTATATGTTAATATATCTAACATCTATTATCACATGACATGGAATTATAAATATGGTTTATCATTATTATCAAAACCTTTGCAGATACATACACACCTTATTTATAATTTTTCATTTTTGCAAGTATAAAACTGCAAAGTCCAAATGTCAACTATGAGTTTTATATTATTAAATTGAGCTAAACTCTAGAAATGTTTACATTAATTTGTTCTTAATGTATTTTTATAATTGTTTACCCAATGTCCACAAAGGTCAAAAGAGGTTTCAGATATCCTAGAACTTAGTTATAGATGGTTGTGAGTTCTTATAGATGGATATAAGAAGAGGAAATTGAATTTATGTCTTCAATGGCGGCCATTGCTCACAGACCCCTAATTAATCTAAATTCTGAAGGAACAAGCTTACCATAAAACTGCCCTGCATATTTTAAACATGGTAAATTATGCATGTGACCTTTCTGACAGCTTTCCTAATCTGACCTCTTACTAAAGATTATGAGAGAACCTGTTTTGCCACATTGGCAAAACAGCAGTAACAGCCATTTTAACATTAGCCTATATAAAATATTTCTTAAAAGAGATCAGATTAAGTTTATTTTTGGTTGCTATTGAGATTGAACTTACTTTCATTAATTTTATATGTCTGTTTGTATTATTCAGATACAAAATGATGTTACTCCCTAAGGAAAGCTGTTTGTGATGCAAAGTAAAAGCGATGACTTTATTAATCAATAAACAACACTTTAAAAGCTGAAATGAAAATTAATTTTGCATTCCCTTTTTGAATGAGAGTAGGTGCGGTTGCTTTCTAAAGTAGAAAAGGACTAGCTCTATGTCATTAATAAATTATTCATTATATTTCTATCAATTTAATATTTCTCATGAAAACCATCAATATACATATCATTTATTTATGCAAGTTTTAGGAAGCAGATCCTTGGTCTGATACAAGGATGCTTTTTATATCTGCATGTGTTTACATACCCCATGAACATGCTATTATTAAATCCATTTAATTTATCAAGTTCTCTGAGATAACAGCTCATCGCCCATCAGTGATGATAAAAGCATTTTATTCCTTGTTAGTTTTTTTCTCTTGTTACATTTTTCTTAAGTTAAGCAACTGAACCTTCCTGAACAGTGAGGGGAAGATAGATATAAGGAGATTCGGAAGCTCTGGTTCATCCTGAGCTCTGAGTCTCCACTGTCTTCATGATTTAAGATAATAACTGTCTGAACTTTATGGGATTATATAATTTTTGATTTGCTTTTTTAAAAAGCTACCTGTACCATTTAATGTAATTGTATATTCTATTTGTCAAAGATTTGGTAAATCTGAAAAATACAATGCAGAAAATCTATCTATTAATCAAAATTTAGTAGTAATGAAATTGCTAAGTTGCAGTCTTCAGGTATCTATTTCCTATAAAATAAGGTATTTGTCTTAAATTGTAGATATTTTTTAGTTTTAACAATATAGATTTTTGCAATTTTTATAATAAGATTCTTCTGTTAAGTCAAATATTTATGTATAGAAAGGTAGCATTTCTCTGGAATGAAAAAAATAAAAAACCTTGATAGAGAAGGAGTTGCAATCAAATCGTTCCTTGAAAAAAAGGCAATGGCATGAATGGCTGACATAGAATGGAAAAAGTTAGTGGGGGAAGAACACAATTTATAATTCATTTTATTTACTTGTTTATATCCTAGTGATCAAAGCTATTAAATTAGCTGTATCAATAATCAAATAATATACTTTATCTCTCCAGTAGAAATAATAAAGCTGACATTGATGACTTCAGAACTAATTTTGCTCTGTAAATGTAGGAATCCCAGAGTTCTGCCTAGGATTTTTCTCCATCCTCCGAATATAAATTTGATTGCATTCCATATGACCTTCATATTCATAAATCTATCAAAATAAGAGTGAAGAAAGGACAAATGCTATACACTCTTCCTCAATTGTTTTTATTCTAAATGCTATGCACAGTATATCTATCAATACCCTATTGATCAACGTTAAATACTTGTGATCACATAACAGAGAATACATTATGAGTCTTTGTGTCATGACACTGCACACCGATTCACATAGATGTGGGATAAGTTAGACTTGAATTGGGGAAATAAGGGATTATCTGTAAAACTTTATCATTCTTTACTTTTATTTAAGTTTTTAATATATTAAGATTGGTGACTAATAAAACCTCAATATTTACAAAACTGACTTACCTTATACAGAAGAAAGTGATCCAATCTTTATTTTAAGTATTACATTATTATATATGCATATGTAAGTGAAAATGTAAAGCACTCCCATCCTTCACCAAGTGGCCTGCATACCTCTTCCCAGACAACTGCTAGTACATAGACCTTAATGATGTCATGCTCAGAGGCATATTTCATTGCTCTTAACCCTCATGTAAATGCATTTGCCATTTGTCCACTTTTGGGATTGATTGCTTGACAGATCACAATTCCTCTGAAACTTACCTAGAAACACAACATATTTACAAGGGAAAAGAATCAATTAACTTCTATATGTCTTCTGGTAATTTATGAATAAAAAATATGTAAATATACATTTGAAATGGGAGTTAAAATGTCTCATCTACTTCTTCTGCCTTGACCTTCTTGAAGTGAATGCTACGGAAATGAGTGTGCATGTGTGAGAGAGTGTTCCAGTAGGGCTGTGACTTACTTTGACACCCAAAATCACCTGTTTATTTTGCAGGACAATGCTTTAAATGAGACACAGTGGTATTCTCTGAGTGAATAGAGGAATTGACCATTTCAGGAAACTTGAATCCTTTTGTAAAATTTAGTACCACTCGTTTGTTAATCACTTTCCTAGATCAGAATTTCAATATGTGTCTTCAGAAAGTGAGGAAGAAAGGACTAATATTAATGCTACGTGCTTATATATTTGTCCATTTTTAAATTTACTGCAGAAATGTTTGTGGATCCATTTCTATTCACTCAGAGTTTTATTATTCTGTAATAATATAATTACTCATTATTATTCTAAAAGGACAAATAAAGGAGTACAACTAAGTAGGGAAAGATGAGAAATAATTGAAATTACCAACAAAACAGAGAAAGCAGAAGACTCTTTGTAATCATCAGCACATCAGGTTATTAGACTCTTTAAATTAAAGTGAGTGCTTAGCAGTCTTAAAAGTTCTCGGTAATTAAATGGGTCTCTGTGCTTTGGCTATTTTGACTATAATCTCACTGATTTGGATGGTATTTTATTAATGATATCTCAAGGGGGATTTGCTCTAGCTTGAAAATTAATGAAATATTAATAACTAACAACTGAAGAAATGCAGATATTTCTGCTGTAGAAAAAAAAAAAACGTGCCCTGCATCATAAAGCATCTATTTATTTTTATTAAAATAAAATAATATTTTATTATCTTTATTTAAAACATGGGTATCTATTTCGTGATTTCAAGAGTAACTTTTCTGAAGATATGAAATACAAATATCGCATTTGCTTTAAAATGTATACAAAATAGTATTTTTATTAATTTATTGTATTTGGGTACAAATATATTCTTGAAAAGGCAAAGAGATAATTAATAATTTCATCCCAGAATAATTCTAAGACCACCAGAAAAGGTGACTTATCTTCTTAAATGATAAACAAATGACTTTTCTTGTCAACAGGGGATGACTAACCTGATAAAGAGGAATTTCTGTGGCAGGATTGAGCAGTAGAAAGTCAAGTTTGCATACATAAAAATGGGAATTTTTTTTTAATCTAAGCTGTCAATCTAGTATGGCAATGACCTAAAATCTGTGAAGGAATTTTCTAGAAATATTGTACTGGACATGGATATGCATATTTACTTTTATTTCAGTTATTAAACTATCATCTTGATGTTATTTTGATTAAATGTAGAAATGACATGATCCATTTACAAAGTGTTACATAAAAAATTTATAGAATCTTAGTTTTAAAAAACCCTCAAAACTCTAGAACTTAGTGTAGGAAGTAATCATATATAGATATAGTAGAAGAAAGTTGAATATGTAATTAAATCATAGTAATCATTTTTAAACATCAGTTTGATTATTAAATATACTATTATTGGCTTAAAATTACTTGTAGACATATCAAAATAACAAAATTTAATTATTCATTGTAAGTGGATAAAATCAGCAAATAATTATGTTTGTGAAAAGTATTGGCTTATTATAATACTGTGATAGCCTTTGATAACTGGCAGAATTTCTGAAAAAAAAAAACATATGAGGAGGGAAAATTTTTATGCCCAGGGTTTCAGAGGTTTTGATCCATGGCACTCAGCTCTGTTATTTATATTCATATACAATAAAGCAGATGACCATGGCAGTGGTTAGATGATGAAATATAATGCCTCCCACCACATCAATCAGGAAGCAGAAAGGAGGAAGTCTAGGGAACAATTGTCAATAGTATTAGTGAATACTACTCTCCTTCACCTCCAAATATTATCAAATTTTAAATCCATCAAGAATTCATGAACCTCAAATGGTCTTCAGTTTCCAATCATTTATACAAAGCAACAAAACTTTTAACACATCTTCCTTTTGGCTTATAAGTTTTTTTTTATGAAACTATGACACAAACTCTTCTGATATTTGGTCCAAATCCTAGTCAAACGGTTGGATGGGAAATCTTTGTGAAGACCTAAATGCTTACCACTCATGTAGTTAAAGTTATAATTGCTATAATACTTGAGGTATAGTATTGTTAATTTTAAAATATATTTAAGAATCAACTTTTTAACTCCTGTATAATCTTATTCTATAAAATCTTACTGGAAAAATATTTATGAGGGATATATTGGTTTTGATTATAATGGAAATGTGTAATAACCCATATATATAAACACTTGAATAACTAGAAGTATATTTACAAGTTTTGTATATTACAGAGTTACATGAAAAATTGTCTAGTTGCATCATTAATGAAACGTTTCCTTCAAGAAACACTATGTAAAAATAGCTAGTTGTAAATGTTATACAACATTCCTTCAAGGAAACTTACTTGAAAATCTCTTAGGAGTGAAATACTGGCAATATTTTCCATATTCTGCCTTTATGTACTTATTCCTGAGTTGTAACAAAAATTCATAGGAGTGTATTCTAGTGTCTCACCAAATTCATTTTTGTTCTCAAGAGAATGTCCTGATATTGCAAGGTCTTTTGATACTGTCACAATCTCTTGAAAAAGGAGATGACCAATTGTCTACTGTGTCCTCAAGGCATTTGGTATATTATTTTTCTCTAGGATCCTTCAAGTTCTGAGAATCTATGATCCTGAGGACTTGGATAGAAGATATAAAACCTTCTACATAAAATAGAAATATAAGTAGAAAGACACGTCTTGCCTATAGCATTTCAATTGTAATACAGGAAATTCAATCTTTGGCCCTCTTGTGACTCACTCTTTCCTGTCCCATTATATTTATGGGGTATCATTAAGAAGACACTAAAATTTAACTTTCAAGTTAAATCTTTTTCCATATAATTCCTAAAGGGTCACTCATAAACCATTTGTTTCTTGTATTTTGTTATCAAACCAAGGAATATTTTCTATATTGTAAGTCCATGATAAAGGCAGACAGAACATTCCTTTCTATTTTATAGTTTACTAGAATACCAAAACTAGTAAAGCCAAAAATTAACATAACATATCCCTTTTTTTTTTAACTTAGAAAAACTATTTGGAAAGACTGGATGTAGGGGAACGCCAGGACAGAGTAACGAGAGGGGGTTGAATGGGGAAAAGAGGGAGGGAAGGGGGCTTATGGGACTTTCGGGGAGGGAGGAAACGGGAAAGGGGAAATGATTTGGAATGTAAATTAAAAAAATATATAAAATAAAATAAATAAAAAAAATACACACAAATCAGTAACCCTCCTATATACAAATGACAAAGGAATTGAGAATGAAATCAAGGAACAACACCTTTCACAGTAGCCTCTAAAAGTACAAAAAAAAAAAAAAAAAAACAAACAACAAAACCCAGAGGAACAAAGATTTTTTTTTTTTGGTTATCTCTAAAAAAGCAAAAGAAAGACTTTTATGATAAAAGCTTTAAGACACTTAGAAAGAAATTGGAAGATCTCCCATGTTCATGGATCAGTAGGATTGATATAGTAAAAATAGCCATCCTATCAATATCAACCTACAGATTCAATGCAACTCCCATAAAAATTCCAACCCAGTTTTTCACAGAGTATGAAAGCACAATTTTTAGCTTCAATGTTGGAAACACACACACACAAAAAAATTCCAACATAGTAAAACAGCGCTGAATAATAAAATAAATGCTGGTTATCACCACCCTAATTTCAAATTGTATTACAATGCTCCAGCAATAAAAGGCATGATTAAAAAAAAAAAAAGAAAAACTATTTGGTAACAAGAAAACCATAGAAAATAAATGCTAAGAATTTTTCTTATAGTTGGTTTTGTGTAGTTAAGATTTGATTTCTTTAAGGGGGGAAACTGACCCAATATACTTAACCTTTAAATATCTTATCTTACACTTGACTGTGATTTATCATGATTTCCTATTTACTTTTCCTTGAAAATTACCACTAAAATAAGTTCTTCCATCACTTGACATACGCTCTCTGCAAACAAAGGGATTTTTGCAGTCTTAACTCAGATCATCTTAACAATGGAACAAACTTCTACAACAATTAGTGACTAGTGTTCTCTAGGGAAATTCTGAAGAAAATCTTTTTCCTCATTGACATTTCATAGATTTTTTTATGCAAAGCCAAATAGAGGTCCATCCACAATTTCCTAATATGGCTTACTGCAAAATAATTATCAGACAGTATTTTATTTGCATACCACAATAATCCATGACATTGAATGTTGTCATTTGTGACATGAAAACGTGCTAAATTACTGAGCATTAATTATAATGAGATCAAATACTGATTTTATAGCAGACACTACTAATGATGAGAAATATATATATATATATATATATATGATTTGGGGAAATTTTATTTTGTCAGCATGGAATGATACTTTTAGTCTAGAAAGATAATTAATAATTCATTCATGAGTAAACATTAAGAGCCATTATTAAAATGTATGTCTAACTTTACAAAGCATTCCACTAAAATATGTGCTTATTTAATCTGGTGAGTTTTATATGCAGAACTATTCAGTGTACCCTCTGTATGTATTTTTTTTTACAACAAATTATAAAGCTGTGCTGCCCCTATGCAATCAATCAAAAGAATTTGAAAAAATCTAAGAGTAAGTCTAAAATATAATCCACCTACAACACATTAACTTATCTGCTCTGCATCTTCCGATACCGTCCTTATGTTTCATTTTTCTCTCTTGCTCTCTTCCTTGTACTCTCGCTTCCTCTTACCTTATTTCTGTTTGTGTACATGTTTAAAGCAGTGAATATATATAGCCTCATGACTCTCCTTACTGGGGGTAGCAATGTGCATATCAATAATAAATAACAGTAACAGCTGTTAGTTGGACTTGTCCATCATAATGCAACTGCTTTACAGATAATTTTAAAAGCCATTTGTAGTAGAACTCTGTATCCTCTGTTTAGGAAACAAAATGCCCTTAGATATATTTTGTTAGATTTCCATTATGCACTATGAAACCAGCTTTGCGGCACTGCCCGCCCTTCCTCTTACAGCACCTGAAGATGTAGTATACGGAGGGAAGTGTGTTCTAAAATTTTCTAGTTGAGAATCGAGAACGCCCATTATTACATTCTCCCTTGTTGTCAGTGTGGGTGTGATGCATTTAGAAGGGACTTCAAGAAGGTAAGCAGTATTCCTTCATGGCCGATGTTTTCAGTCCCTGTCTTCAGGTTCCTGCCTCAGGTTCATGCTCAGAATTTCCTTGTTGATGGACTATGATCAGGACATGTAAGCCTAACTAAACTATTACCTGCCAACCTTCGAAAGGAAGTATGTAATAAAGAAGTGCTGTCTAACAAAGGCATACACTGGCAAATATAAAACTGATTCTCTCCTATAAAACATAATATAGAATGGATTTAATGTTTGCAAGTCAGGTGCATAGATTTTCTTCTATTTCCTTGAGGACTCTGCTGTAATCTGCGTTTCTACAGTTTCTCCCAGGAAGTTATTTATTCCCATAAAGGTACTCAATTATTATACAGCCTTTATTATGCCCCTCATTGCAGATGATACAATATTTAGAACTATATTTTTCTACTAAGATCTGAATAATTAGAAAGTAGGTCATTTTTATTTAAACTTAGAACAGGAATTAACTCCATGTTTACTACATAATAACAACCAATCATATGCTTGTCAAATCAGTGGATGATTAAATATCTTGATCCTACGAGTGAGAAATAAACTTAGAACAGGCATTGCTTTTACCAAATAAGCAAGTAAGCAAGCAAGCAAACAAACAAACAAAAGAAGTTCATAGACCCAAGGCTTTGTACTGTTGCCCTTACGATTTATAATTAGAAAATGAGATTATCAGCTTTTCATTTTCTTACACGGTTTTGTCTTGTTTGGACAAGACAGCATTATTTATCATAAAAATAACATATACATTTTGTATTAGTTATTTGCAATCAGAAGTTATATTTTATTTTGAGCAATCATCCCTTTGGTTCTCTAATGTACATGGAGGCATGTGTTTTGTAACATGTTGTCTATGTACAAATATTCTCACAACAAAGGGTCTGGTGATTTTGTGCTACTAACTGTGGTGTTTTCTGCTTCTTTATTGTATATTTGTGTGTATGGTGTGTGTACATATACATGTGTGGTTTTACAAAAGTGCATATCAGTGTGCATCCTTGTATATGTGCATGTTTTGGAAGCCGGGAGTCAATTTCTGGTGTCTTCCTCAACTACCTTCTTCTTTAGTCTACCTTGTCTTATATGTCTTAATGAACCTGAAGTTTATTCATTCAGATAGTTGGCTGGACATTGTTGTTCACGCATCAACATGGGGTTCCCAGCTCAGCTCCTCTCAGCTCCTTAAGCTTTCACAGCAGCTTCTTTATTGAATAGGTTATAGACCCCACCCCAAATAGTGATTTCTTAATAATTAATTTTGTAAGTCTTCAAAAGTCCATTTTGAATTTAATATGAGCATCTCATAGTATGACTTTCAAAATCCTAAACAAAAACAAAAATGTAAAGAGACCTGTTACAATCTTTGAGAATGACTCTTAGATACATATTTACCTGAGATATTTTTTTCATGCTGTATTTTAAATAAATTTTATAATTGTTGCATTAGTATGCTTGAATAGTATGGCAAAAGTCATTGAACATTTGGAAAACATCCCCAAAATGGAGAGTAATCTGTGGCTATAGATCCATTGAAACAGTGCTTGTCTTGCATGAATGAAGCCCTGGTTTCTATCCTCATACCCCACACCATAAGAATAATTCCTCATACCTTTAATCCATGAATTTTGGAGGTAGAAGCAGAAGGATCAGAATTTCAGGGCTACACTTTTGCTGGTGGTGAATTCAAAGTTAGCCTGGGCTGTTAGAAAATATACTCAAATACATACATACATACATACATACACACACACACACACACGCACACACACACACACATATATATGATAGGTAGATAGATTATAGATAAATAAATAGATACATAGATAGATTCGTAGATACATAGATAGATACATAGATAGAGACATAGATAGATACATAGGTACATACATAGATAGATACATAGGTAGATAGATAAATGAGAGATATAAGTAAGAAATAACATTCATGTGTATGAGACAATATGTTGGTTATTAGGCTACTAAAATACCCAGGTGGCTTCTGTTATGTATTCTAATTACTTATTCCTATAATGGTAGAGGAAGGATGCCAACAGGTCACAATTCTGCAAGAAATGATATTATAAATATTTGATCACTGTTACAAGAGTAGAATCTGGGAAGAATGGAGATAATTATGATAAAGGAGTTACATTAAGATAAATCTTCTAGAAGACTGGAAATGCATGACATAAGGAGGAAATGCCAAGCCTGAGCAAGATGGTATTTCTTATTGTATAAAGAATCAGCAAGCATAATAGCCAGACTTGTGCTAGCTGCACTTACGTCTTTACACAACTCATCTGCATGTTTTGGTGTTTTTGTCACTGTCCTGTGTTGCCTTTTGTGATAATGCAATATTTTGAGGTATAATAAGACTGGAACACAGGATTCATGTGAACACTGATCAAAATCATCTAATGTTTTCTTAGAAAATTTAAAAATGTTCATGTTGTGTATTGGTAATACTTAAGACAATATCCCAAGAAATGATAAGTTATGAAATATTGGTATATAGAGAACAACAAAATGTTGCTTATATTTTAGGGGAAAACATAAAAACATGCATCAAGGATAAGTGGGCTTACAACAGTTGTGTTGATCACCACAAAATTAAGTTTAGATATTGGAAAGGTAATATTAGAAGCATAACTTCATATTAGTGAAAGCATGGGTGAAAAGAACTGAGATAGAATGTAAGAGACATAAACCATAACACAAAATCCTTATGATCATCATTTACTCATTTTAGTGTATTGTCAATAGCCAGCATCACACCCCACTGTATAGAATACTAATGTCATATGAAGGCAAAAGACAATGTAGTATAACCTGTTACATTGAAAAATAATCTCTTAGCTAAACCCATTGTAAAAGATAAGTATGATCAATTAATTATGAATGTTATCTACTGGATTCTAAAGATAATTCTGCATTTGATACCTACCCTAAATGCACTAAACTTAGTTTCGTTCCACCAGGTTAAAAGGTTCCACAATGGTTACATTGAAACCATTTGTGTTTCATTTTTTTTAATTTTTTTTAATTTTATTTTCTATATTCTTTATTTACATTCCAAATGATTTCCTCTTTCCCAGTTCCCCCCCTCCCCGAAAGTTCCATAAGTCCTCTTCCCTTCCCCTGTTCCCCATTTGCCTAAGAATTTCATGAATTCATTGTTTTTAATTGCTGTACAGTATTCCATTGTGTAAATATACATGGAAAATATCTCTGATAAAATTGAAGAAATATATAGAAAAACACATTAAGATTGACTATTTCATGGAAAAATTATACAGATAAAATGGTAGGCCTAAAAATATTCCTAAGTTGATTGCAAGTGGAATTGTAAACATTTTCTGATAAAATTGAAAATCTACAAGGAAATATTTCTGATAAAACTCAAGAAATATATAGAAAAACACATTAAAACTATTTCATGAAAAATTATACAGATAAGATGGTAGGCATAAAAATATTCCTAAATTGATTGAAAGTAGAAGTAAAAACATTTTCTGATAAAATTGAAGATTTACATGGAAAATATCTCTGATAAAATTGAAGAAATTTATACAGATAAATTGGTGGGAATTAAAATATTCCTAAGTTGATTGAAAGTAGAATTATAAACATTTTCTGATAAAATAGAAGATTTACATGGAAAATATTTCTGATAAAATTGAAAAAAAATATGGAAAAACATTAAAATTGAAGATTATCATGGAAAATTATACAGATAAAATGGTAGGCATAAAATATTTCTAAGTTGATTGAAAGTGAAATTATAAACATTTTCTGATAAAATTGAAGATTTACCTGGAAAATATCTCTGATAAAATTGAAGAAATATATAAAAAACGCATTAAGATTATTTCATGGAAAAATTATGCAGATAAAATGGTAGGGGAAAAATTATTCCTATGTTTTTTGAAAGTGGAATTATAAGCACTTTCTGATAAAACTGAAGATCTACAAGGAAAATATTCCTGAAAAAATTCAAGAAATATATAGAGAAACATGTTAAAACTGACTATTACATGGAAAATTATACAGATAAAATGGAAGGTATAATAAAGATATTCCTAAGTTGATTGAAAGTAAAATTATAGACATTGTCTGATAAAACTGAAAAATACAGAAAAACGATAAAATTGAAGATTATCATGGACAATTATACCGACATAATGGTAGGCACAAAATCATTCCTAAATTGATGGAAAGTGAAACTACAAACACCCCCACCCCCGACGTAACCAAAGATCTACATGAAAAACACCTCTGACAAAATCGAAAAAATACACAGAAGAAATGTTAAAATTAAAGATTATCATGGTAAATAATACAGTCAAAATGGTAGACACAAAAAGCATTACTGAATTGAAAGAGGAGTCACAAACATTTTTTATAAAATCGAAGATCCACATGAAAAACATCTCTGTTAGACTATGTGTTTTGTTGGGGAATTGAGTCTATTGACGTTATAAGATATTAAGGAATAGTGATTGTTGCTTCCTGTTATTTTTGATGTTCCTTTTATGTTTGTGTGGTTGCTTTCTTTTGGGTTTGTTGGAAAAACATTACTTTCTTGCTTTTTCTAGGGTATAGTTTACCTCCTCATGTTGGCGTTTTCCATCTAATATCCTTTGTAGGGCTGGATTTGTGGAAAGATATTGTGTAAATTTGGTTTTATCATGGAATATCTTGGTTTCTCCATCTATGGTAATTGAGAATTTTGCTGGGTATAGTAGTTTGGGCTGGCATTTGTGTTCTCTTAGGGTCTGTATAAGGTCTGCCCAGGATCTTCTGGCTTTCATTGTCTTAGGTGAGAAGTATGGTGTGATTCTGATAGGCCTGCCATTATAGGTTACTTGACTTTTTTCTCTTACTGCTTTTAATATTCTTTCTTTGTTTAGTGCATTTGGTGTTTTGATTATTATGTGCTGAGAGAACTTTCTGGTCTGGTCCAGTCTGTTTGGAGTTCTGTAGGCTTCTTGTATGTTCATGGGCATCTCTTTCTTTAAGTTATGGAAGTTTTCTTCTATAATTTTGTTGAAGATATTTACTGGCCCTTTAAGTTGGAAATCTTCACTCTCTTCTATACCTATAATCCTTAGGTTTGGTCTTCTCATTGTGTCCTGGATTTCCTGGATGTTTTGACTCAGGAGCTTTTTATATTTTTCATATTTCTTTAACTGTTGACTCAATGTTTTTTATGGTATCTTCAGCCCCTGAGATTCTTTCTTCTATCTCTTGCATTCTGTGCATCTATGACTCCTGAATTCTTTCCAAGATTTTCTATCTCCAGAGATGTCTCACTTTGTGATTTCTTTATTGTTTCTACTTCCAATTTTAGATCCTGGATGGTTTTGTTCAGTTTCTTCCCTTGTTTGTTTGTGTTCTCCTGTAATTCTTTCATGGATTTTTGTGTTTCCTCTTTAAGGGCCTCTACCTGTTCACCCATGCTCCCCTGCATTTCTTTAAGGGATTTTTGTGTTTCCTCTTTAAGGGCCTTTACCATTTGACCCATGTTCTCCTGTATTTCTTTAAGGGAGTTATGTATGTCCTTCTTGATGTCCTCTAACAGCATCATGAGATAAGACTTTAAATCCAATTCTTGCCTTTCCGGTGTACTGGGGCATCCGGGACTTGCTGTGGTGGGAGAACTGGGCTCTGATGTTGCCAAGTAGCCTTGGTTTCTATTGGTAGGGTTCTTGCACTTGCCTTTTGCCATCTGATTATCTCCGGTGTTAGTTGATCTTGTTTTCTCTGGCTGGAGTTTGCCCCTCCTATGGGCCTGTAAGCATGTGTCTGTACTCCTGGGAGACCAACTCTCTTCTGGCAGGGTCTGTGCCCAGAAGGCTTTGGAGCTGCCTGGTTCCCTGCTGCAAATGGCAGCTGGAAGGGAAGACTCCTGTCCCAGCAGCTCCACTGATCGTATGCCCTGTGCGCTCCTAGCTGTACCCCTCCAGAGAGAAGGTAGAGATCTCACCTCCGACTCAGAAGTGAAATCGCTGCTGGGAGATCATTCTCTCCTGGTGGGCTAAGGTAACCATGAAACTATGTTAGGTGAAATTCACTCATGTAAACAAATGTATTGAATTAGTAATACCTAAAAAGGGAATCAATATTAAAGACCAAGATAGTCTCATTAATTTTCCAGTTCTTTTTGTTATAAATATAAATATGTGAGATTACGATTTCTCAATTTCCAAATATCCTATCTCTTCCTCGATGACTTTGATCTTTGTTTCTAAGACTTCATTATACAATTGGGAACCTTCAGTCACCACACAAATATTGTCTTCCCTTTAAGTGATTGATGCTAATGATCTCCAGAGAAAGATAGTTGAAATCTCAATTATAAAGATCAATTGTTACAGGATGGATTGCTACAGTACTGTCAAGAAAGGAGAACAGAATTTTAATATGAATATTTATAATTTTTAAGTTAAAATATATTTCATTGCTATATGAAGATTCAGTGTAACTACTGACTTTAAGAGTATTATATAAACAGACATATACCAAAGTATATTTGAAGTAAAGGTTTTTACATATATTAAAGAGTTGACAATTTTGATCTCCATAACTATCATTTACAATTTCTTATGTTGAGATATTATTTTTAACATTTTCTGTTCTTGTGCTTTTTCCTTAAAGGCCGAATATAATTAAGATCTTTTTCTTGTGCACATCTATATAGTTGCAAAGTAAGCTCCATTGTTACAAATTATTGCAAGATGATTTCCAATTTTTTTGTATGGATTACAGCTAAAGAAAAAAGGAAAAAAAAATCTTAATGATTTAAATACATGATAAAATAACATTACATTCTCATTCTAATTCATTAATTTTAAATTTTATTTATTTATTTATTTATGTGTGTAGAAAAATGTGCATGTGGTATGGGTAACCCTGGCAACACATGTGGAGGTCAAAAGACAACTTCTAGAACCTTGATCCTCATTTTGGGTTCCATTAATGGAACTCAGGTTGCCAGGTATAGTTGTAACCACCCATCTCTTGGCCCTACCATCTTATTCTCTATACACTTTGAACATATCAACAAAATTATTTATATATAATTACGATATATATATTATACATTAAATATATTATATATAAGTTATATAATATATTTTAATATATAAAATATAGTATATTTTGTCAGTTTTTATATTTCATTTTCTTTGATAGTTTAGAGTATTGGGTATCCTCAGATCATGTTGGAGTTCCTGACTACTTACAAAGCCAAATTAGAGGCCTGTTCAGCTTAGAGTATTGGGTATCCTCAGATCATGTTGGAGTTCCTGACTACTTACAAAGCCAAATTAGAGGCCTGTTCTTTTCTGAAGGGAAATGGATAGGAAGTGGATTTGGGTGAAAGAGATGGTAGGAGGAAGTAGAGGAAATGGAAACTGGGGTCGGGTTGTCTTATATAAGAGAAGAAACAATTTTCAGTTAAAAAGTGAAAATTAATAAAAGACAGAAAATAAAATTTTAAGATTAGGTCACTATGGTTTTAGTAGTGGTTAAAACTGTTTGCTTTTATTAGCAAATGATTGTCAATTATTATAGGAAGATGAACTTGACTAATAATTTGTGATTAGCATTCATTTGAGAACTGAAAATTGCTGCTTCGTTGGCCCACTTGTTATTATCTATAAAAGTTCATGCATGTGCTTCTCGGCTGAAAAAACCATTCTTGACTTTAAGAAAACAAGTGTATACAAATTTCTAGCTTCAAACTCTCATCCCAACAATGTTTGTATTATCACGAAATTATGCTTTGTTGTATGCCTGTAACAACTGTGAAAGCCTGGGCTTCTACATCTACAGAAGTATAAGATAATTGAGCTCTGATCAAACAATCAGGAATCTCCAGGCATGACTTCTTGTTTTTCTGATACAAGATTCTATAAAATATTTATTGAGGCAGTCATGGTGCAGATGTTCTCAGGCAGAAATAAGCTAGTTGTGTTCATGAAACAGAAAACAGCCCAAAGGACAAAAAATCAAAGAGGAGTGGCAGAAAAAAGTTTAGAGAGGAAGCCTGGGGTGAGAACATTGAGTGCTTTTTATAAGCCACAATGCAAGTTTTCTTTTAATTCTAATTATAAGAAGCAGTTGCAGAGCCTAAAGAGAGCACAGTGATTTATTTCCCATTCTAGAAAGACTAGAAAGGTGCTCACTCCTTTCCTAGTGATTAAAATACCACAGAAATGGAGATGCTGTGGCTATTTTATAACCTATTTGATAGATAAGACAGCCAAGACCATGGTAAGGAAACTAAGTGACATCTTAATGTTTGTTCTGAATAAATGTGTGAATTGAAATGTCATTCATTTACACTAATGCTGAATAAGAAATGTGTTTGGGAAGCATGTTGTTTCCTTTTGTCTATGTAGTCAGAAATGGACAGCTTTGGTTCCTAGAGATTTACTCTTGAATGAAATCATAAAATTTTATGTAAGTCACATTATTTACTCACAGAAGTGCTAAATTGGGTACACAGTTTGAAGATTCATTTGGAATGCTTGTGGAAGTTAACTTGATGCACCTGGTTGTAGTGCGTCTGTGGTCAGTATACAGAAATGGGAACTGGTTCTCTGGTCCTTTCTTCTTCCTGTTTGATGGCAAACCCTGACTTAAGGGATAGACCATTCACACTCAAAGTGGCTTTTTCTATGTCAATTAACCCACAGATTCACACCCAGAGCGTTAATTCCATATGATTTAAAATCCCATCAACTTGACAATGAAGATTAACCTTCATGGTTATCTAAATATGTTTTGTGATTTAGTTTAGCATATTGCTTTTTGGTTGCAATATTATACGTCTGTGAAATATACTGTCAAAGTAAAGTTTACCTATAAAGTAGATAGCTTTTTTATCAATCCCTTTCTCATGTGGAAAGAGCTTATCATTTGAGTAATCTAAATCAAATGACTTTTTAATCAACTTGACATTTCAGGACAGGAGGTGTGAGGTAAGTAAGAAAATACCATTTCAAAGTAAACTGGGAACCAAATATACTGTATATAGAGCCATTAAGTATTGTCTTAACAGTCAGAAATTATTCAAAGCTTCCAGAGCCAAAATGGAGACTATTTTATAATGTGGATACTTAGTATTATTTGAAAATTATTTGGATACTCTTTAAACATTTTGGTAGTTACCAAAATGTAAACAACCCAAAGGGAGACATATCCAGCCCCTTACATGGTAGGCTGTCACTATGAAACCTCTTTTAACCTTTTTCTTTCTAAATGGCAGCAGAAATGTAAAAGGACTGAAACAGGCACTTAGAAGCTTTTTGTTTCTTGCTAAAAAAGTATTTCCTCCTTAGTTTAGGGACATGTTTCTTGCCCAGGAAGTAAAGAGGTCCACTTGGGTTAGCATTTCTTAAAATAATTATTTGTATTTTCATTTATATGCATGTGTATATGAATATCCTGTGTATCCTAGTATCCGAAAATACTACTCCCTCCCCTCAAGAGATAGAGGTAAAGTGATTTTGATCCACCCAAGTTGGTTTTGGGAACTGAATTCCGGTGTTTCTGAAGAATCCTTACCCATTCTTTACCACTGAGCCATTCTTCAAACCTCTGTGTTAGCTCTTGAGGGAAAGGAAATAGTATGTCTTTGCTCATTACTGGAAAGATTTGGCTTAATAGTTATCTTAAGATCTTTTGTATTGTTTAGAACGCAAGCCAGAACTATGAGTCAGATCCCATTATTTGTCTAGTAATGAAAGTCCTGCAGGTTCAGTTCCTGGATGTAAAAGTTACTGATTATGACTCGGGGTCGGGAATGGTGGCAGTTGAGTCGTTTCTTTATAACTTTCAACCCTGGTAATATCTGACTAGTTATATAACACTGTGTTTATATCTAGTTTCTTTAAGTCTGATACTTCTCCACACACAACACTACATTGTATATCTCTCTAAAATCTTATCCTATCTAACTTCATGAAGTATAAACTGAACACTATATGTTTTAGGTTCTTTTGTTATTTAGAGAGTGAAACAAAATTTTATTGTCTTATGAAATGCTTTTGGCTGACTCTATTTGTCTTTGAGTGCATAAACATTTCTTTCATTATTTATTTCCCAACAATATCTTGTAACTTTTAGAGTAGGAAGATTTAGTCAGTTTTAACTGTATGTCACAGACTCAAGAGAGATTAGAAAAAGCAGAACTATATGGGTTATAAAAATAAAACACAAGAAACTGGAGGTCAGCAAGATAGGTCATTAAGTAAGGGCTTAGGACTAAGTTTGATGACCTGAATTCCAAACCTGGGACCTACGTGACAGAAAGAAAGAACTGCCTACTGCACATGTGCACACACAAACACTGAAATAAATGTATAAATGCTTTATATTGATTTATTTATTTTAGTTTTCCGGATTATTATATAAGTACATTATTTTCTTCTTTCCTTTCAGTCATCCAAATACTCCCATATATAGCTAAAAAACATCTTAGCATCACAACTGCCAAACATGATCCAAATAAATATATTTTTTGAGAAGAAAACTATGAGGTACAAAAATAATAAAATAATGGTAATATGTTAAAAATAAGTGAAGCATATATAAATGCAATTATATAATTGTGATAAAGAGCAAATTACTCAGTAAAGCACAGATGTTATGGTTCTTATCTTAATGTTAGGGATAACCATATTTAAGTTTTTTCAAAGATAATGTTAAATGGTGTATCTTTATCAACTATTTAATAAACATATGGATACACTCTCTAGAAAATGAAACTCATTTTCATTATAAATCTCCTAAATAATTTTCATGCCAAATATAAATGTGGTTTAGAAAGTGTTTTAGATCTTTCTTATTAGTTTATCGGTTTTACTGGAAAGTTCGATTGGCCTTCCTCTGCTTCCCTGCCCTTGTTCTCTTTGTCATGTTTCATATCACATCAGATATGGCTTGGATTGTCATATAGAAAATAGGCTTTATTATAGAGTAAAATGAGATAAGAGTGAACAATGGCCAGAGAGACCATCTCAGAGGAAAACGATTTCATACAGAGGAGGGTACTCTAGGAAAGATGTCACTGTGCTGACCCTGGATATTGATGTGGACTTTATATCATTTCTGATGGAACAGTTTCTTGGCCAAGTGATTGAGTCTCCCATTTGGTGACCTCTTTAGGAAGGGTTCAATATTGTGCATTTGTTCTTTACCATGGAGTCAAGACCAAAATACGACTTAGATCCAGTTCATATGACCAAAAATCATGTTAACAATAGATTTAAACTAATGAAAGGAATATAGAAAAACTACTAAAATAGCCATGCTCAACCAGGTAGAAGAAGAAATTCTATGCTCCCATTACCTTGCCTCACATCATATGGTATTTTCAACTTTAAGAAAGGACAATTGTTATAATTTTCCTATTATTAAAATTAAAATAATTATGCTATTAATTATTTGACAAATGGTATCTGAAGCTGACTATGAAAGCCATTCAGATATTCAAATGTGCTAATTTTGAACTAGGTACTTAATATCATCTCTCATAAAATCTCAAGCAAAGATATCTCTTATCTAAATTGGTTTGTACTTGCATATTGAGAAACCAAGAAGTTGAGAGGGAAATAAATGCTAATAAATCAGAATATATAATCTGAGTTATTTGCAAATGCCTAGCAATCTAAGGGGCTGTTAATGTTACAAATCACTGTTCTGTACAGAGAATCTTGCCACTTTGTTAGCTATTTGACCTCTTCTGTCAGTTTGACGCAGAGATTTAAGTGAGGTGAAGAGTTCTTGGACCAGAACTAGCAGATTCTGAACAAGTCTGTGACCTGTAGTTAGTGCTTCAAGCAGCAGTGTTTCTGGGTAAAATAATAGTCACATCTGGACAGCAAATCTATATCTGTAAAAACCCCAAAAAGTACATGGCTGGTTCTGCCTCTGGAGAATGATGACTAAGAAGAAGTAGATTCTGAGAGTTGAGGATGAGACCTATGTGATGGAGGAGGCCAAGGCAGGAGTACCTCTAAAGAAGATGTATCTAAAAGAGTGAGTAAATCTTTAGTGGTTTGAAAATAATAAAAAACTGCTAATGGGTGCAAAATTTCAGACAGGAAGAATATGTGCATATTTATATATACATGTATATCATATATATAAATGTATCATATGCATACATATATATATATACATATACACATATATACATACACATATACATATATACGAATAAATGGATCCATACACATATATAGCTGGATCCATACATAGATACATATATTTATTTACCTATCTACCTACCTATACGTGTGTGTGTATGTATGTATGTATGTATGTATGTATTTGTATGGATCCAGCTTGATTTATCTGTGTTCTGGATTCACAGTGTGCCCAGTCTTCAATATTAGGGTCATACCTATTTAGAGAAATGATAGCCTGTGTTTTGAGGAACTTCTGGGCCTCTCTAGCTAACATCTTATAGACAGGTGTGTTTTATCTGATGGGGCATTTTTGTTTAAAATTGTATGACTCCAGACCTAGAGAGATGTCTTAGTCATTAAGAACATTGTCAGCATGTTTGATTCTCTGCACCCATTTGATGGCTTACAAGTATTTATAACTCCATCTCCAAGGAATCTGATACCCTTGCTGGCTTATGTGGGTACTGTATTCATATGGTGCACTGACCTGCATCCAGGTTAAAATAAAATAAAATAAAATAAAGTAAATAAAATAGAAATGGACAATTAATTTCAAATCTACGACTTCAGAGTACAACATTATCCACCCATAAAAGTAGGGCACCTAAACTGATAATATTTCATTTTTTTTTTTGAGACAGGGTTTCTCTGTATAGCTCTGACTGTCCTGGAACTCATTCTGTAGACCAGGCTGGCCTCGAACTCAGAAATCCGCCCGCCTCTGCCTCCCAAATGCCTGGGATTAAAGGCATGTGCCACCACTGCCCAGTGATACTATTTTTTTTATTACTTTTTAACATAAAGTGATAGCTATCACTATGTCTTTTAGATAATTGCCAATTCTGGATAGACTTTACTCTTATCTATACTTTTTCAGAACTCAACTGGCCCTCATCATTTTTGGAACCCTTCCATGCCTAGTATTCTCTCCTATCTACTCTCACATAACACCTGTCATAACTCTTCAAGGTGTCTGTTTTTGCTCTATAGATACAAAAGATAAGAACAGGTGAGTGGGCCTGAGGTTAGGCCTGACAATCCAGTATCAATCTCTGCAACCCAAATGGTAGAAGGAGAGAACCAAGACTTTCAAGTTGTTCCCTGATCTTCACACACTCTCTGTGGCATATTTATGTTCCTACTCAGCATACATAAATGTAAATCTGGAACACTTAAAAATACCTCCTATAGAACGCTGAAAAGAAAAGAACTCTACTAATTTACTAGTTTAGTTTGAAGTACCACTATCTGTGGCACTTATCATTGTAAACTTGAAATCTTCATTGTGTTCGACCCCATATAAAATAAACGTAAAGCATGATGGAAGCTCCCATTGTTTGTGACTGTTTGGTTGTCTAATTTGAAACCTACTTGTCCTTGATATAGTAACTCATCTTAATTTTAAATATTTCATTACGTCTTTGAGAATTCAATATTTTTAAAATGCTTCATATTCATCCCCCACATGCACAATGCCTTGTACACCTTCTTCCTCATTCCATATGTAACTTTGTGTCTTTTGTTTATAAACCCACTGACTACAGTCTCTATGTCCTGTGATCTTTCATTATTCTTTCCTCCCTCCCTCCCTCCCTCCCTCCCTCCCTCCCTCCCTCCCTCCCTCCCTCCCTCCCTCTCTTCCTCCCTCCTTTTCTTCCCTCTTTCCCTCCTTCCTTCCTTCCTTCCTTCCTTCCTTCCTTCCTTCCTTCCTTCCTTCCTTCTTATTACCCTTCTTTCTCTCTTTTGGCATTACCACACTCTAGACCTGGCTGGCTTTGAACTCACTGGTTCAAGCAGCAGTCACAAACTTAAAGAAACTAACTTTCCCTCTACCAGCTGCTGTCCTTTGCCAATAGCTCCCCACTGTGGTGGGGGGGGTGCAATTGGAAGTAGAGGAACTGGGGACAAGTGTCACTTCATGCACATCTCAAACCTCTACTCTGCTTTTTCTTTTGTTTTGTTTTCTCTATGGATCTTGTGCATGATGTCATAAGCGTTGTGAGTTTGTATATGCCACTGTTCTGTGCCTGGAAGAGACTTCCCTTGTAGTCGTCCAGAGGCTCTGGTTCTTACAATTTTTCTACCTCCTCTCGTGATGAGCCCTGTGCCATGGGAGAAATGTATAGTAATATAAGAGTATTTAATCTGAATATCCCATACATCTCCAGTTGTATGCTATGGTAATGTTCACTTCAGCAGGAGTAGGAACCTGCAATTTCATTTTACGGCTTTAATTTTCAGGTCCAGGTTGCTGATTTCCCCTGTGTTACTAATCACAGACTCATCTCTCTCTCTCTCTCTCTCTCTCTCTCTCTCTCTCTCTCTCTCTCTCTCTCTCTCTCTCACACACACACACACATGTACTATGTATTTCTTGGTAGCTTTCCTGCTTCTCCAAGCCTCTTCTACAGTAACTACAGTAACATGTTTCATTTAACATTTTTTTTGACTTTTTTACTTTTTATTCTTTAAGGGTATCTTGACTTTGTCTAGGCAGGCATGAAGCTCACAAATGATGTATATACATGAGATCAAAAGACTCCTACACATTCAGTAAAAATAAATAAACCTTTAAAATGATTTTCCTGGCTTAATTACTTTCCTTTAGTTTCTTCTTAAAATTCAGGTCACATTTTTGTTTATGTATCTCATTAGAACCCTCTGGACACAACAGCACATCCTAGGAAACCATACCCTACCAGTGACAGTGTTTTTAGTAAGGTGGAATGACCCTACATGTGTAAGCTTACACATCAGTCATTTATATCTACTGTATAAACCACATAAAGCTGAGCAGTTATGTGCTCTATAAATGTTTATTTCAGAAATAAGTAGCACATTGATTTTTTCCTGAAGCGCTTCTTTCTACATACACCTCATCAGTGTATGCCATTATTGTTCCACAACTTTTAGGCTATGTGTACAATAAATGGGCACATACACTTATGTTTAAATGTGTATATGCAAATATATGAACTGGGATAGGTAAGAATTAGATAAGGTATTTATGAGGTGCTATTACTGGTAGGTTTTCCTCTTTTGTTGTTTTAATCAGTGGCACTATTGAGATTATTTCTGTGTTCTATAAATAATTGTCTTTCATTTTCTGCCAACTCATTTTTCAATTGTGTTTCCTTTCACTTAAAATAAGTAGTATTAAAGAATAATATTACTCTTGTCATGTTAACATTGTAGGTTGTACATTATAGATTTTAGCATCTGTATATTGTAATATGCTAGTAATAATGAGGTACTGAGTAGTGTCGTCTTTCAATATTTAAATAGCATTCTTTTGGTTTGTACAATTTGAAAAAAAAAATGAGCTCTCTTCTCTTCCATAGCATCAAATATTTCTTTGGATAGGATAAAAAAATTACATTTGCTGTCAACAATCTTTAATTGTGCTACCAAAGCGACAGAAGTTCAGACAATGACACGTTTTACATGTGTGAAGCCCATGTGAGCTGGAAGACCCACATGATTGGTCACCTAGAGGGTGGTGCACAATAAAACCTAGGGACAATGATAATTGAGGTGACTGCATTCTCCTTCAAGTCTGTTATCACATAAAAGGAGCAATCTGCTTCTAACCTAAAATTTGACATGAATAAACTTGTTTTGTTAGTTTCTTGGGAATTGCTAAGACAAAGAGAAGAGCACTTTAAAAGAGGTAGACTTCTGAAAATCTTTTGAAGATGCAGAAGCTAGAAGTTAATCAGAATTAGGTTGAACCACTTAAAAATAATTTGAATAATTATAAAAAAGCACAAATGGGTCAAATTACAATGAACGAAAGGAAATATCTTTTCTCTGAGCAGTAGTATGCAATCATGTGTACTTTTATTATTCATAGAAGTAGCTCCTTAGACAAGTTTGTGACTTACGGTTAGTTACCAATGGTTCGTGACTTTTGTCACAGACACACAAAGAATCAAACTGAGTTTGAGAAATATTCATGGTAAATGGCATCAAAACACTATTGGGTATATGTTAAGGATATTTATATTTTAGTATAGTTATAGAAAGATATAAGATGAATTTAATTATTGTGCTAGCAACTTTGTTTTACAGTTCACAATATGTCTGAAATAAAGGACTAATTTGTGATATATCTATCAGAAATAAGAAAAATAATGGATTATTTGTATTTTGGATATTTCTGAATGATTATGACAACCATTTGTGCTTATTGTGCACTAAAGTGATTCCACCTGTTGTGATCAGTTCTTGGTAAATTACTTACAGTTGCATTAGCTATTTCCTTTATTCTTGCCGTAACACCCAACATGAGACCACAAGGAAGACAATTCAGAAGCACAAAGTTAATCCCTACCCTAGAAATGTTAACATGTTAGAGTCAAGCAATATTTTTAGCTCAAAGTCAGGATTATGATATGATATTTGCCTCAAAACACACTAAAACTGTTTTCTTATGTTAAATTATTTTAAATTCATATTGAAAAGTTGTAGTATGAAACTTAAAATATTTTAATGAAATTAACATTTATCACCTCACCAAGTTTGTCTTTAGTCACTGTTTATCACTGTGAAGAGACACTATGACCAAGGAAAGTATTAATAATGAAAACAATTAATTGGGGGCTTGCTCAAATTTTAAAAAGGCTGAGTCCACTAGCATCATGGTGGGGAGCATAGCAGCAGCAAGACAGCATGCATGATGCTGTAGCTGTAGCTGAGTGCTACATCCTGGACCACAGGTCTGGAGAGAGATGCAAGGCTTGGCTTTTAAATACTCAAAGCTCACCCCACCTCCCAAGGACATTTTTCCTCTCAGAAGGCTAAGGCTCCTAATCTTTTCAAACAGTGCCATTCCCTGATGAAACATTGAAATATATGAGCCTATGAGGGCCATTTTTTTTCAAACTACCAAAAAGTTCATCTTAAAGAGAAATGTAAATATATTTTATAAGACAATAATTATATAATTTATATGATACAAGCAAGGAAGTGATTAGAAAACTATATTGTAGTCAACGTAATTTCATTGACATTTCTAACTAAAATTCAACTTTGAAATAAATTTTTAATTCTTAGTTATATCAAGTATAGCCTTCAAAGAAAATGGTGTCCAAAGTTATTTGTTCTTATATAAAAACCAAATGTTTTTAGTCCTGATGTGCTAATTACTTTCAGTTAGGACTCATTTTATAATGACTCAGGAAAGAAACACGGTAGGCTATTCACAAAATAGTAATAGATTATGCTAAATTATTTATTTTGGTTATTCTTAAAGATTTACTTTTGAGGTTTGGTCTCATAACTTCTGAATTTCCCAGGAGGAAATGAGTCTACTGAATATAGTTTCACATATTTATGACAGTCCAGGATCACAGTGGCTATCTTGCTTATAGAACTGATGAGATGAGAAGAGTGAGCAGCCTCTTCAGCCCTAGAATCTCCTCTCTTCATCATCTCTTCTTCTAATTACGGAAAAACTTGACGTTAGAGTAATCAATTTTAAATAATTCTACTAATAAGTTGTACTATATAAAATGTACTCTGTAGCCTCCCTTTTATAATGCCATGAGTTTGACTTATGCTAAAATGGTTTTGGCACAAATTCAGAAACCATTAAAGAATGCTTTATACCAAACCTTCTTAGAAACTCAGGTTCTATGGACAAAAATTTTGTGTGTTTTAATGGGTGTCAACTTGAGTATAATCTTAAACTACTTACCAAGGAAAGATAGTAATAAGAAATATAAAGTGATTAAGCTTTTGAAACATATATAATATATATATTATATGCATATTAATGATATATATTAACATAGCATTTCATTAAGTATAATGGGAAAACTCAATGTGACAATATTAAAATTAAAAATTTGTTCATGAAAGACTTTTATGGTAGTGAGTTATTATTTTGCTTAAATAATTTTGTAATTTTTTTACCTGGCAAATATTTGTGTATAGAATAGAAAATATTCTACATTTCTGAAAGAACAAGGGTGGATAAAAGACCACCCTCCCCCCCAAAAAAAAAACCAAATTCATGAAGAAGTTCTCTGAGAATGTCCAATCCAATAGATACATGAATTAAGAAATATATATGAGAACAACCCTACATAAATAATATGAGGGGAAAGAAAATGTAAATATCAATGAACTACTCTTTAAATACTACTATAGCTTAAAATGTGACAAAGGCTGGTGAGCACATTGGGGATCCAGGACTATTTTATATCAGACATGGGATTTTAGATTGATACAGAGTTTTTGGAGTAATATTTTCAGTAACCAATAATGCATCAGTATATCTGTTGTAAAATCCAGAAGTTCACTCTTAGCATTATAATTCAAAGAAAAAAAATTCAATGTACATGTATGTAGTATACACATATATTCCAAATAACAAATTTTATAGTGTTTATAGTTAATGCTAGAAGTATTTAGTAATTAATTCTATTTCAATTTTATTTCTTTATGCTGAAATTTAAAAAAAATATAAAGTAAATAAAATTGATCGTTTTTTCTATGATGTTTTGAACATACATATTATGTCTTGTCTCTTCTCTGTATATTTACCTTTTTTAAAAGCTTTTTACTTTAGAACTTTTAAGTGTATTCGAAAATCAATTAAAATGGCAATACTGGAAGTGATTTGGAATGTAAATTAAAAAAATAAAATTAAATTAAATTAAAAAAAAAAGAAAGAAAAAAATCTCTTCATATAATGAGATTTATCTTATGTTATAATCTTTGCTTGTAATATACAATGTTAAATACCTGGATAGACAGTTACAATGAGATAAAACACTGTTTTTAATAGATTTTGTTACACTTATTTTATAGTTATCTCAAAGCTGGTTTTATATTATTTATTTTAGTTTTGTTCTGTGTTTACTTTTAATAATATGTGGAGTCTTAATTACCATAAAATTATTTCAATAGGGTTAACTTAAATATTTTGCAAACACAGAAATGACTACGTTCTAAAACAAATGAACAAGCTTTATTTAAGAACATATTTCACTGCTATTTGATGACTCTAGTACACTTAAAATTTCAAGCAGGTTTGACAGCATTTCTAAGAAAACATTTGTATATATTAATAATAATGTTTCATTTAATGATGATACTATCAAAAAGAAAGCAAGATTCATAAGGCTTAAAATTAACTTCCAAGTTCCCATGAGGAGTAAGAAGACGATGTGGGATTTGAACTCAGCCTGTTATAAAATCATCTGTTCAGTTCATTTAAGAGACACTGTCTCCCACTGAGGCGAGACAGGGAGAGAAAATGTCTAGCCCAGTTGTAGGGGGTTAGACAGGGAGCCCACGTCCTCTCAGAGGAGAAAGGATGGGAAAAGGATTGTGTGAGTAGGTGAATGGGAGGGGGACAGTGAGAGGAATGTGAAGTGAACATATAAAAAATTAATTAATTAATTAAATTAAAATAAATAAAAGAGAGATACTTTCTTACTGTGATATATTTTATCAAAGTTCCTCAACAAACATGACTAGAGTTTAAAGGTCTATGTTGCTTTGTTACATAAAAATACCTATTATATGTATACATTTAAAAATATTTATTGCATATATATGTATATGTATGTATATATATGCATATTCATCAGCAGTTATTTCAACTAAAAATCAGAATAAAGTCAACGATTTAAAAGTCAGTTAATTCTAAGGGTCAAGCATGGGGGTGTATGCCTTAAATCACAGCACTTCAGAGGCAGAAGCAAATTCAGAATAAGTTTATTTATTTCTTGAAACTGCTGGAATAGTTTGATCACTCAATACTGAGACCAGCACATTCCATATACACAGTCTTTATGAAGCATTGTATGTATTTTTTCCGATCTTCATAAACAAAATTTTAAATAACAGTATCCATTTTAAAATTAGTAGAAAGTTAGTAAACTTAATTTCAGAGGAATCAAATAATTATCCAAATATTCCCAAGTTGAATAAACACATGAAATGTGTCTCTATATAAACAATTTTGTGAATCCCTATTGACTATTGATTCCTAATCTTGCAGACTGAGGATCCCTCAGAGTTATGGTACCTCCTTTAATATACAGACTGGAAGAAGATTTATATATTTCTACAAGATTACCCATAATTCTTGAAATTCAAAATTCTTGAGAACCACCCAAGAAAATCTCATGAAAAAAATTTAATAGCCCCTGATATTTTTGAAGAATGTATCCCTACTTTGAGTATATTATACTCACAGAAATGATTAGCATAGGACTGGTACTTAATATCTCAAATCAACCATACATTTCAAATACAATATGTAGACTTCTCAATTCTCAGTTGAAACCCATTAATCTTAAATATCCAATACCATAAACTAGTCTAGTGACTAAAAGTCATCCCATTCGTGACTTTTAGGCTGATCCATTCTTGGGGCATTCTAGCTAAGCTACCCTTGGAATGGGTTGGCAACAAGAAGACTTCCCTTTGGGGGAAAGCAATTATGTCACAACAGAAGTTATGATGGCATAATTTATAGATAGGTCTTCTGTTGTATCATAGAGTGGTTCTTGGTCAGGGAAAAAAATAAGTATAGTCTAGTCTATGTCCTCCTAGCACAGATAGTTTGCTTCTAAATATCTGGTGGAAACTATTCACAAAGCTGTTATTGCAGGTGATCTCCACAACATGTGCCAGCAATTGCCCTCAAAAGTTCCAGTGTTCTAAATATACTAAGACTCCTTATCTTCACATATAAGAAAAAGCCCAAGTCTTCTACCAGAATCTGAACAAATGATTCTAATGGGCAGTCAGGGGTAAGAATCGCTAGTACAAACCCTGTTTATTAAAACTATAGAGGGTGGTAGAGTCTCATGGGAGGCCATTATCTCAGAGAGAGAACTAGCCCAGAATACTTTCCAAACAAGAGTTTTGAAAGTCTTTGTGTCTCTACCATGTTTTCCATGTGCCAGAAGCCAGATAACTCTCTGGGGGACTTTGGTGCTCCCAGAGGATCTATAATGCTCTCAATCACTCACCAGATTGCCTTGATCATAGATGGTACAGCCTTTTGAAACCACAATCCGGAATTTAAGACATATTAGCTCTTTGTAATTAGCAATTTTTATCTTTTGTAAATATACTTGGGAAATTTTTTCTAAGTACAAGCACTTACGTTTTATGATGAGCTATATATTCAAAATATGGGATATTCTAAAAAACACACCAATAGATTATAAATTTACTCCACTTTATCTATTTGACACTGGGGAGAATCTTCTCCTACAGCAAGAAAGAGCTATGTGAATTTGTTAGGCCTTTCATAGTCTGGTTATCAAAAGCCATGAATGACAGAATTTGAGAACATGAAAATTGCTTCTTTATCTTTATGTGTTCTCTGAATTGTTAATTAGCCTTTAAAAAATAGGAAATGTATCATTGCCGTTGAATGAGTACAAGTATTAAATGCCTTTTCAACCGCAATGTTATTTAGTTGTCTCTGCCCCTAGTTTCAGTGCATGGTCACTAATGCTGTCCAGTATGAAAAATTATCCCCAGGGTATTTGCCTGTAACTAGTAAGAGTTTTATCCATATCATTCACTGTAATAGATGTGAGTAGTACAGCTTTTCAGCCATATTTAAGCAAGAATATTCCAATGCCTTAGCAGCTGCCCAGCTTCCTAAGAACTCACTAATCCTTTAATCTCCAGACACTTTTTTTTCCACAAAAGATTCACAAGCAAAACAAATGCAATATGGATCAAAAAATTTAATCAAAATGCTTAAAATGCAATTACATTCATCAGAGTGTTCTGTTAGTCTGGGTATTAAATCTGGGCTTTATTCAATATCCTCCTCTTATTATAAAGCAATATTTTTCCACTCTGTAAACCATCTGATCCCTAGGCTAATGTCTTCTCCTAAATAGTACAAAAGAAGCGCACCATGGAAAATGAGATTCACTCATTTGAATGGGAAAAGTTGAAATCAGACTCTGCCTGAATTTTTTTACTCATAAGTGATATGATTTGCCCGTTTCAGAATTATCAAATTAAGCCTTCAAATAGTAATACAAGATCATTATGCCAGTCTAAATGTCAAATGTATATCCTCCTACACACCTCCTCAATTGAGTAAAAAATGTCAGCAATTTGAACTTAAAAATAATAGGCTATTGTTCCTAATTCAGTATTTGCAACATTGAAAGGCAATGGTGCTTTCATCATGCAAGCCGAGTAACCTCCAAGTTAAGAACAAAATCTATCTTGGTTTTATTTCTCCAACTCTCTGACTCACATCTAACAGCATTCAACTGTAACAACAGCTTTGAAATAAAGAGCTGTCCAGCACAGCATGATTTGACACAGTTGGGTGCTTCTTTTAAGTCTATACCCTAGCTATGGCACAGCAGTTGGAATTTTGTAAGACATATGGAAGTTAAAGTGAAGCAGAGGAGTTAGTTCAGGGATTGCCACTGACAATTGCCATGCTCAGTGTAAGGCAGACACACTGAGACCTTAGGCTTTGGTCAATATTTAATACAGTGTTAGTGAAATTCATAAATTGCTTAATTATGTAAAAGTCCAATTTACCTTATTTTTCATTCAAAATGAAATTGTGTTGACGAAAAAATTAAAGAAGTGTTTCAGTCCCAATTCTCCACAATTAGTAAAAGCAGAAGCAGCTGATCCATTCAGCCTTTTTGTCATATGCTCATCCTTCAAGTAAGAATTAAAAAATGTTAAAATACAAAATACATAACTCAGCATGCTTCTTGTTATGCTGCCAACTGAACCCACATGAAGTTAGGGTAAAGTTGAGCAAAGAGAATCATGGATTCAAATAATCAAATGCACAGACATCTGTACATTTCTCATTAAATCTGTCTACCTGTGGTCTTTGGTATGCATGTAGCACAGGATAGCTGTGAATGTGTCTAAACAAAAATTATAAGCATATATATATATATATATATATACATATACACACACATATATATGCATGTGTTTTGTAACTTGGTTGTATGGTTCTCAAACTTTGAAGATGGCAACTGCATATGATAAACTCAAAAGGCTGTACAATTTGGAAGTTTGGAAATGCACACAGACAAAGGAGGATTGGTAACAAGGAGCTTCTCACCAGGTATGTCTCTGTTTGGTACAAGACCTAATGTACACCATTTTATCAAATTGTATAAAGCCTTAAGGTGTTTGTTGTATATTGTAGGATGTTCCTTTCTGGGCTGCTTTTGCCTTATCTTAACATCTGTGGTTAAAATAGCGCTCATATTACTGATGATGAAGTTGGAAATCTTCAGTCTCTTCTATACCTATAATCCTTAGGTTTGGTCTTCTCATTGTGTCCTGGATTTCCTGGATGTTTTGGCTCAGGAGCTGTTCACATTTTTCATTTTCTTTAACTGTTGAGTCAGTGTTTTCTATGGTATCTTCAGCCCCTGAGATTCTTTCTTCTATCTCTTGTATTCTGTTGTTGATGCTTGCATCTCGGACTCCTGAATTCTTTCCAAGATTTTCTATCTCCAGAGATGTCTCACTTTGTGATTTCTTTATTGTTTCTACTTCCATTTTTAGATCCATTTTAGATCATTTTAGTTCAGTTCCTTCACTTGTTTGTGTTTTCTTAAATTCTTTCATGGATTTTTGTGTTTCCTCTTTAAGGGCCTCTACCTGTTCACCCATGCTCCCCTGTATTTCTTTCATGGATTTTTGTGTTTCCTCTTTAAGGGCCTTTACCATTTGACCCATGTTCTCCTGTATTTCTTTAAGGGAGTTATGTATGTCCTTCGTGATGTCCTCTAACAGCATCATGAGATGAGACTTTAAATCCAATTCTTGCTTTTCCGGTGTACTGGGACATCCAGGACTTGCTGTGGTGGGAGAACTGGGCTCTGATGTTGCCAAGTAGCCTTGGTTTCTGTTGGTAGGGTTCTTGTGCGTGCCTTTCGCCATCTGGTTATCTCTGGTGTTAGTTGGTCTTGTCTCTGGCTGTAGATTGCCCCTCCTATGGGCCTGTAAACATGTGTCTGTACACCTGGGAGACCAACTCTCTTTTGGCAGGGTCTGTGCACAGAAGGCTTTGGAGCTGCCTGGTTCCCTGCTGCAAATGGCAGCTGGAAGGGAAGACTCCTGTCCCGGCTTCTCCACCGATCGTATGCCAGGTGCGCTCCTAGCTGTACCCCTCCAGAGAGAAGGTGGATATCTCACCTCCGCACTCAGAAGTGAAATCGTTGCTGGGAGATCATTCTCTTCTGGTGGGCTAAGCACAGAAGGCTATGGAGCTGCCTGGTTCCCCCGCTGCTAATGGCGGCTGGAAGGGAGGACTCACTCGATCATACCCATCCATCTTATTGGTCTGTCATTTTCAAAGTTAGAAAAGCGGTCAGAATGTAACCATAAGCTGAAACGGGAGGGAGAACCACGAGCAGCCTTATAACCAGGAGACCTCTGTGATGCGCTTTTTGACACAGCGGCACCTGGGACTGTCAGGGCCACCACTTATTTTGCAGAGGCACCAGCTTCTTCATCTGCTTCTCTTACTGATGATTTTTTGATTGTTAAATAACCTTATCTTAATTATTGATTTTTAACTTTAAAAGCAATTTTAGATTATTTTAACACTCAATATGGAGTTATAAAGACAGAGATATATATAACTATCATATGCAGTCATTTTTCTACACTTATATCTCAACTGGAAAAATTAAAAATATAGAATTTTTGGCATATAAATATTTAAAATAATAAATATAGAGCCCAATGTGTTTTGTATCCAAGTAATATGCAGTGCCCTGTTTTTAATGACTATTGGGAAAAACCAAGAAATATTCGAATGCATGTTTCTCTATAGATTTCAGCTTATTTAATAAGCTTTTACTAGGTTATTTAATAACATATCTTGGGTTGATAAAATTATCCTGAAATCTTCCCTTCTGGCTGTTATACTCATATTACAGACTTTTCTATATAACTTCTGATGAAACTGCTGTCATCAATTTTAATATTTCTATCCATGTAAACTACTGTTATAAATGGTCTATAGTTACATTGACCATAAAACCTCTGAGTATTTACAAAAATGCCTTAACTGCACTGAAATTTAGTTCATAGTGATTTGAGGTTTGAATTTTTTGGTATAGCTTCATTTATATTATGACCGATTATCAAAGCGTGTATTCACCTGTCATGTCCACTAACATATTCAACCTGAACAATACATTACACAAAGATTATAGATAACACTCACAAATGAGTTTTATTCTTACTGTGACCAAACATACTTTGGAACAGAGAATAATAGCACTTAATACATAATCTCAGATATTAAGTATTATACAAATCACAGTTTTAGTTTTCTATAACCAGTTAGAGGATAAAATTATATTTTAAAGGAATACCTATCTGTCAAATAACAATAGGAAAAAATGATAGAAAGTTTCTCCTTCAATTGTGGAGCTAACACAGAAAAGGGGTGTGTAAAGCTTTGGTTAATGTAATTGAATTGGACAGATTGAAGTTATTTTATGTGGAATGTACAGTATTAAATGAGGCTATTAGGAGACATCATAGCTTAGTAGTTGAGAGTCCAGTATTATCTAAAGATTACTAGGGCAATACTGTCTTTAATTATTTTTGTTTCTGATAGATATCTAATATAAGGTGATATCACAGTTATTTTGGGACACAGGAGAAATCAGATTCTGATGTGTGTACAATTATATCTAATAGACGCAGGCAGGACATCTGGACTTTGTCAGCAGCCTCAAAGGTTGTTCTGACCCTGCTCAGCCTGTTAGTCAATACAACTAAAGAGCTGCAGATCATCTCAGGTTGTCTCAGGAGCTATTCAGAATAAATTATGACCTGCAATAAAACTAGTAGTTGATAAATAAGAGTACGGCATCTTTTGAATGAGAATTTGTAGATAGCTAAGTTTTGACCCTATAAAATAGGGTATAAAATAGAAGTTATTTAAAATCACAAATGAGAAGACTTAAGTTTTGACCCTATAAAATAGGGTATAAAATAAAAGTTATTTAAAATCACAAATGAGAAGACTTATCAGGCAATAAGAATTAATAATAAAAATCATTGTAAGATCTGAAAGGGAGGTCATTTATATAAAAGTAGTTTTCAAGAATGAAGCAAAAATAAAATGCATGTTAGAAATGTGGTAAGAAATCAAATTGCCTTATTTTATAAAATTAGGAAATATATTTTTAAAACTGTTAGGCTTAAATAGTAGAAGGAACGGATATTTGGGTAAAAAGGAAACTTTTCAATTATTATCACAGACTTCATCTGCTTCAGTCAAGAGGCCCTTCCTTTTTGCTTAGTCTGTTACTGTTGAAACTTAAGCACTAGTTCTAAAATACAGTGATAAATATATATGAGTTGAATCATGTTACTACCGTGAAGACAAATGATCTGAATCATTGGACATGTGTTGAGTTAAGAAGGGGACAGTATATGCATAAAATAGCAGTTAGTTTCAAAGTAAATTAAGGGTTGGTTTTAATTTTTGGGTTTTTTTTTTTCCTCAAGACAGGGTTTCTCTGTGTAGCCCTGGCTGTCCTGGAACTCACTTTGTAGACCAGGCTGGCTTCGAACTCAGAAATCCTCCTGCCTCTGCCTCCCAAGTGCTGGGATTAAAGGCATGTGCCACCACCTCCCGGCAAAGGTTGGTTTTAAAGGATTAATTTTTATAAAATGGTGAACAGATACAATCAAAGGCTGTAGATTTTGTATTTGATTTTCATTAAGACTCCTTATAGGAATTTTAATCAAGATTGATAAGCTCTATATTCATATTTCATTACATGATGGCATATCCATTTCGTACCTAGAGGTTAATTATTCCTAAACAATATTTTCCATATATTATCTAATGCTGAAACAGGACAACTCTTTGGTTTTAGTAAAGGGGTAGAAAATGTTAAATATATTGAACTCTTTCCTTTATCCGAGTCAGCACTGTCTATTTTAATCAGAGAATTGATTTCTGATATATATTGACAGTGGCCTTTCTAGAAAAAACTGCTTTACTTTAGCTTTCAAATCATTTTATTTAGGGGATGAGAGGTTTTTATCTCATTTTACTACAGGTCATTGCTAGCATCTTTCACATTTGCCAGTATCACCTTACTCTTGAATGGTAAAAACTTTTTATCCCAGCGTCAAATATATTTAGTCTGTTTTGATAAATGGATTATAGAAGTATTTTGTTTTATTCTATGCACTCTAATAATTGAAGCAAGATATTTGATATTTCTCCAGTTCAAAGTTAACTAAAGATATGAGAAACTGTTGAATCTCTTCTCTGAAACTATTATGGCAAGAAGGAATTTAGGAAATTATATTATTATAAGACCAAAATGAATGAATAAATGAGTGAGTAAATAAATACACCTACATGTGTCTAGGGATAACCACTTGGGGTATATATTCATTCCATACAGGATTTTTTCCAGGGACAACTCTAACATAGAATTTCCTCTTATCAACTTTTTACTAGTTCTTCTTCATATCTGAGCAATTAGTGATTAAAATATGTTTATATAAACCAATGACTTCAGTCTTCATACAAAATATTACAGTCATTAAAAAAACAAGACAAAATATTCAAGTAGACTAAAGGTTTCATTCTTGTACAGAATAAAGATGTTGACCTACAATGTGTACCCAAGAGATTCCTAATTCAGGGATAGAAAAAATTGTTCATGCTGAAACAACAAATCATTGATGTGTGAAAAAGAGAATGATATATGGGTGAGTCAAGCTTTGCTATAAATTTATCCAAGAGTCTTTGGAGTCTAGTTAAATACTTGTTGAGTATTGTTTGATAACTGCCTACAACATGATTCTTGTGTTTTCTTAAGCTTTAATAGGATGATTACATAGATTTTTTGGTATTATAGTTCATGAAGTTAATTTGGATTATAACAGATGAAAATGTTAAAAGAGTAACATGAGCTAGACTGGTTCACTGGTCCTGAAGAGAACCAACTTTAGTATTTTAAGTTAAAACTTTTAAGATTCTTGATATTTTTTTAGCAGAACAATATCTGTTTCCCTGGACAAAACAAATTAATTTTTTAATTACACATACTGCTCATAGTAGCATAACGTTAATCCAGCCACAATTCTAGTATAAATGTGGGAGAAGCTCTGGAGACTCCACTACCATTCCTAACCAGGGAGCATTGGTAATTGATAGTGCTATAGGAAGTCAGGGAGGGAGAATGGTAGGATCTGAGGATTTGGAGAAAATGGATGGAAAGGCTGAATGTAATCATATTTTATTATCTATGTGCTTGGAATTCTCAGAAAATAAAAGATAAATTACTCCATTGTATTTGAAGTACACATTTTGCTATAATGGCATCAACCAATCTAAGCAAGTATTGGTTCAAGGTATGAGTCTAGGAAATGCATGGGTAATTAGTTTTGGAACTTTTCATAATTAAAATGTTTCCTTTAACTCAAAGCCCTTTCTCAGATTTCCATTCAGTGATCTCCAATTTTTTTTAATTACTTTTATTTTTTTATAGTCCAGGCATTGTCCTCCTCCTGGTTTGTCCTCTGACTGTTCCTCATCCCATCCCTCCTCCCCCCTTTCTCCAAAAATCTCCCCACATGCCTGCCATGTCTCCCCACTCCCTTGTGCTTCAAGTCTCTGGAGGGTTAGATACATCATCTCCAGTGAGGCTAGACAAGGCAGTCCTCTGCTGTATATGCATTGAGGGTCTTGGACTAGCTCATGTATGCTGCCTGTTTGGTGGCTCAGTGTCTAAAAGATCTCAGGTGTCCAGGTTAGTTGAGACTGCTGGTCTTCCCAAATTTTAAGTTGCAATTCCCGGTTTAGAAAATAATAGTGTATTTAATTTATACATTGTATAAATGTATGCCTATGATTAGATAATATATCAAATAAAAACCTTATTGCATCAAGGTTGGCAATTAATAATAGAAACAACATTGGGCATAAATCCACATTGCATCATATCTTTGATACTGTCCTCTTTCCTGTCAACTTTGAGTCAAAATTGATTACATCACCTGATAATCTACTGCCTGGTGTCCATGAAGAGCTAGATCAGCTCTTCCCTTGCTTTTTTGTCTGATGCTTGGTTTATTTGAATTTTCTTCAATATAAACGATTGTGCTTTTGGTGAAGATTACTATAGTTTAAAATGGATAATAATCTGCAAACTCACCAATTTAACCATCCATAATAACCTGTAGCTAGAGGCAATAGCTAGAATGCAAACACACCCAGTTGGGATGAGGATGAGAATACATATGCTGTCATCAGACACTGTGCAATAATGTGTCCCATTTTACTCTGTTTTAAAAGAATTTTGAAACATCCACATTAGTTAGGTACCAACACCATTCACACATCAGCTTTTGGCAAAAGGTTAATTTATTTCTCCTAATTTTTAACCTTAATAACTTCAAGGGAAAACCTCAGAAGTTTATTTCTTTAATTCTCGATACTTGTCTTTTAGAATGCTTCTTTTCTAAGATTATAAAAACATACATTATATTTCCTTCCTTCCCTGCCTTCTGAAATATCCTATATGTCCTTCCTTGCCAACATATTTGTCACCTAAACTTTTTTTTTTAATTTACATTCCAAATCATTTCCCCTTTCCCGTTTCCTCCCTCCCTGAAAGTCCCATAAGCCCCCTTCCCTCCCTCTTTTCTCCATTCAACCCCCTCTCGTTTCTCTGTCCTGGCATTCCCCTACATCCAGTCTTTCCAGGACCAGGGGTCTCTCCTTCCATCTTCTTAGAAATCTATTGATATGCGAATTGTGTCTAGGGTATTCCGAGAGATTCTGGGTTAGTATCCCCTTATCAGTGACTGCATACCATGTGTGTTCTTTTATGCAAATCAAAACAACCCTGAGATTCCACGTCACCTAAACTTTTATTAATTGTTATCACATTTGTGTGTGCAAATATATATTTCTAAATATAACCTGGTAAGTGTAGCCTCCACTTTAGAAATCATTGCTTTAAAAATCTATGTAGACTATTATAAATAAGGCTGCTATGAACGTAGTGGAGCATGTGTCCTTATTGCATGCAGGTAAAGCCTCTGGGTATATGCCCAGGAGTGGTATAGCCGGATCCTCCGGGAGTGTCACGCCCAGTTTTCTGAGGAACCTCCAGACTGCTTTCCAGAGTGGTTGTACCAGCTTGCAATTCCACCAGCAGTGGAGGAGTGTTCCTCTTTCTCCACATCCTCGCCAACAACTGCTGTCTCCTGTGTTTTTGATCTTAGCCATCCTGACTGGTGTGAGATGGAATCTCAGAGTTGTTTTGATTTGCATTTCCCTAATGACTAAGGATGATGAACATCTCTTTAGGTGCTTCTCAGCCATGACCCCTGGTCCTGGAAAGACTGGATGTAGGGGAACGCCAGGACAGAGAAACGAGAGGGGGTTGAATGGAGAAAAGAGGGAGGGAAGGGGGATTATGGGACTTTTGGGGAGGGAGGAAACGGGAAAGGGGAAATGATTTGGAATGTAAATTAAAAAAATAATAAAATAAATAATAAAAAAAAATCTATGTAGACAAGTGGACAGGGGGCTGCAGGGGAGTCTGGGGGATGGGGAAGGAACGTGCTCTTGTAGAAACAATGGAAGCAGAAAGAATGGAAACAGGCAACCTGGGGAGATAGGAGGTTGGGGGGAACCCTCCAGAATGCAGCAGAGATCTGGGAGGTTAGAGACTCTTAGGACTCAAAGGGAGAGACCTTAGATGAAATGCCAGATAGTAGGGAGAGGGAACAGATAGAGTCCACCTCCTGCAGGAAGACAGGGCATCAAATGAGGGAGAAGGGGGGCCATCCCACAGTCACAACTCTGACCCATAATTTTTCCTCTCTGAAAGAACTGTGAGATGGAAATGGAGAGGAGCCTGAGGAAAAGAAGGTCCAGAGACAGGCCCAATGTGGGATCCAGTTCAAGGGGAGGTCCCAAAGCCTGACCCTATAACTGAGGCTCTGGAGTATCCACAATAAGGGATTTAGCATGACCGCACTCCAGAAGACCCAACAAGCAGCTGAAAGAGTCAGATGCAGATTTTGCACCCAACCAATGGACAGAAGCAGCTGATCCCTGTTGTTGAATTAGGGAAGGCTGAAAGAAGCAGAGGAGAAGGGTGACCCTATTGGAGGACCAGCAATCTCAATTAATCTGGACCCCCGAGATCTCTCAAATACTGGACCACCAAACAGGCAGCATACACCAGCTGATATGAGGCCCCCAACACACATATAGTAGAAGACTGTTGGGTCTGTGTTTATTAAGAAATGATGTACCTAACCCTCAAGAGATTGGAGGCCCCAGGGAGTTTAGAGGTGGGGTGGGTGGTGGGGACATCCACATGAAGACAGGGGCATGGGGAAGAGGTATGGGGTGTGAAACAGTCAGAGGGTAGACAGGGGGGAATAAAATATGGAGTGTAAAAAAAATAAATACATTTAAATTAAAAATCTATGTAGGCTATGGATAGTAAAAACTGATGTTAATGTTTAATTTTCTTTTCTTTTTCTATTACTTTGAAGAATGTCAATATGTTACAGAAATAGTCATATATTAGACATTTAGTATCAGTGATTTGATGGAGGAAAAAGACTTCATAATCTTTGTTGTTGTGTGGTGGTGATGATGATGATAATTATGATGATGAGGAATAATGACCAGAGAGTGTACTTTGCCATGAGGATCCACTGTACTGTGTGCAATAATTATATACATCTGGAGGATTTGTGATAGGATTGTTTTGGTAACCAGCCAGAATACAGTTTAAATTCATTTCACTTTAATGCATGCAACGTGGCTCTTTGTATTCATCACATAAGTCCTCTGTATCCCTGAAATGTCAAGTTTTGTTTCTATTATACCTTGAATTTTAGTTCACCACTACAAGCTATTTTTTAAGTGAACAAGAGCTCGAGGCGCAGAAAAGATATATGAGAGTGAAGATTCCTGATAGGTTTTCTTTTTTGTTTCTTTCCATATTTTGTTTCTTACTTTATGGGAACACATTATGTAAAAATGGCATCCTTAACTCCAAGCAGAGAGGTGGTCCTCTGTAGATTACTAAGTGAAAATACACACACAATAAAGTGCTTTGACTTATTCAGTTGGTAAATCATTTCTGCTTTTCTTTTACCTTTGCTAAGCAAATTTCACAGTAAAATGCTTAGAAAATAGCTTTGTCTTGGGTGAAAAATCAGAGTGCACTTGTTTCATTTCTAGCCAACGTGTGTGAAGGTGATCTAGTCTATACTGCCTCTTAAAACAGTAACTGAACTCCATTGCAGATCCAGCTCCAAGCATAGGTTCACTGCGTGTTCTTCAGACCATTTGCTCTTTGTATATTTCTAACAGTAAAGTGGCCATCAGTAAGATCAATTCAATATTAGTGACCTTTCTTCACACATGATTTGATACAAAGTATATAGTGATACATTATCACTAATCCCTTATGATTCTGTAAAACAGCAAAAAAAAAACTTACTTTGTTTGCTTTGTTGTTTTTCTTGGGTAAGGGGTAGAAGTAGGGGGGGGGGAGAGAAACCATTGATTGAAAAATAGTTTGTACTACATGACAGGCATGCTTGAAAATACCACAATGAAATCTATTTATATGCTAGTTTTAAAAAATAGTCTGAAAACCAAGTACGATGTATCTTACCCTCAGTCTCGACTGTTGGAAACAAGATCACAGCTTCATATTTGTGTCAGTGGTCCAGGGAAGATAACCAGCCCTCCTTGAAGCTGTGTCTTTCAGCATACTGCAAACCTGTAATGTACAATTACCCACAGTAACCTAGTTGGTGCCAGGCTATGATTTCTCAAGCTTGCATAAAACTGTCTGTGTATGCTTTTGTGCATTTTTAAAATTCTTCTCAATGTCTCCCCTCTGGTTCTCTCAAGCATATTTCCAATTTTTATTGAAGAGTTTGCTTTATGAGATTGTGTTGTGTAACTGACAATTTATGTCATTTGGGAAGCTTTGAGCAAAGCATGTCATTTCAACTAAATAATATAACAATCATTAAACATACATTTTAATATTAAGACAGCAGTTTTTATAGGAACTATTTTCTGTATTGTAAATGTACCTGCTCGTTTAATAAATTAGTACATATAGATTCTCCTCCAATACAGTGATTTCACTAGCACCTATTAGTTAGTTAGGTTTCCAGTACCAGGTATGCTGTCCCTCTTGTTGAGAAGATCTTAAGTCCAATAAGTGCAGTTGCTGAGGTATGTGTGTCACTACTGGATCCAGAGGACTGTAGTCCCATGCTGGTTGCTGATGTAGTTCATGAACATAATAGTTTGGTAGGACTTTTGGTTGCCTACCTCCTATCCTTTGGGAAGTTACATGGCTTCTTCTACTACCATGAAAGATAGTACTCAGGGAAGTATCATTAAGGTCAATTCCTACTCTGCAACATTTGGGGCCTGTTTTTGATGTGTAGAGAGTCTTAATCAACAGATTTACATTCTATCTTTTGGTGGATGACCGAGGACAATAAAAACAGGCCAAATTATTTGGGAGTCTCTTTGAAAGCCCTGGTCAACAACTCATAAGAGGGCTTCTCATATCTGGTAATGGGGTTCTTCTTATGTGGTCTTTGGCTCTGGGAGAGACATACATTATCCCAGATGTAAAAGTTCATCAAAACTATATATGAGGAACAAATGAACCTGCTATAGAATATTTAACACTTTTAGAGTTGTCTCTATGTGGTGAAAGACTCGTCCAAATCAGAATCTATTGTGAAGTGGCAGCCAATAATCATTATTCAATAATCATTAAGCCAAAATGCAGATAATAAGAAATTAATTATAGGGTGCCTAACTGCAATTAGAATGATCTAGGACCCATGAAACATCACAGCAGAGAGAACAGAAAAATTGTAGGGACACAAGGACCAGGATGTCCACCATGATATGCCTTTGTCTGGATAACACATGGAAGTTGTTGTTAGGAATCTCAACAACATAGTTGCCAATATAAGAATCACACACTGACAATAACAATCAATATACCATCATGGACAGAAGAATGTTAACAAGACCTGCCTCTGGATGGAGAGCTGTAAGTAACGAATGTTTTACCAGTATCCTTAGGGGAATATCCCCATAATAATCTATCCATACGCAAGTGGTAAATCCCTAAATAGATATGTACAAAGACATTAAATTGACTTAATCTGATGTTCGTGTGTGTGTGTGTGTGTGTGTGTGTGTGTATTATGCAATGTCCTTTGTTCAATTCTCTGTTCATCCATAACTTGCATATTAAACAGAACCATGCATTTACCATTTGAACAGTGGCACTTCAGTTGATCCACTTGCCTATGAAACTGATTGATAACACTGGCAGTCAGACCTCCATCCTATGCATTTACATATAAATGTATGGCGTAGTTCCCGCTTATTTTTTAAAATTATTTTAAGAATGTAAACTACACCTGATCCAGCTCTATGATTTAATTTTTCTTTTTTTTCTTTTCTTTATTTTTTTTGGTTTTTCAAGACAGGGTTTCTCTGTGTAGCCCTGGCTGTCCTGGAACTCACTTCGTAGACCAGGCTGGCCTCGAACTCAGAAATCCTCCTGCCTCTGCCTCCCAAGTGCTGGGATTAAAGGTGTGCGCCACCACTGCCTGGCTGATTTGATTTGTCAACAGCTCTTCTATCCACTGTCCTTTCCTATAAGTCCTGGGCCCATATCATAGGAGATAGCATTAATGCCAAATGAAATGACAAGGCTAAATCTGGGATTGTATATGTGTCACATGCATTACTACTTTAATTTTATAAAACAGGAAATCCAGGGTTGGAGAAGTTAACTTATGTTTATACAGATCATAAGGACATTCAAATCAAAGCAGTTTAGATTGAGTTGTGTAATATTTAAATACTTCACTACGTAAGACTTTTGATCATGATGTGTCTTGAGTAGAATCTGTGATATGTGTATGCATGTCTTAAACATCTGTCATTAAACTTCCTTTTATCTAACCTATATCCTCCACACTGTATATTAAGCGTCTGGTACTCTCTTTACATAGCAAATTTTTCTAAGATTTTACAAAGAGTCTTTCTAAGACTTTACAATGAATTTCTATATGAATTTTACTCAACCTATCTGAAACGTGATCCAAACATCTTTAATATGAAACCTGTTTATATTAGGATGAGTCTACTAGGGATTTAGAATTTTGTTATATATGTTGCTCTCACTTTTCAATCATAAGTTCTGATTATTAAAACATCTTCCGCTAATGGCATTGCATTAGGTGATATTGTAAACAGGTGCCTTTAGAGTAAAATGAGTTGGTTCAGGTCTTCTTATAATATGTAAAACTCTATTCCAGTTTAGAGGTCAGATACATTATCTTTTCCTTCTCCTATACTGGGATTACCAGTTGGAGAAATTTAAGAATGTAACTTAAATTTAAGAATGTATACATGTAACTTCCTGACACCAACCAAGATTCACTGTTGCAAGTAGGCTTCTCTCTGTACATAGATGCTGTCTTCAGACACTCTTATCTGCAGCTGAAAAATAGTTTGTGATATAGCATCATATAATTTAATAGTAGTATCCATTAATAAAGAGTAAGAGTCTACAATGGTGGGGAAGGTATGGCAGGCAGTTGGGGCGGGAAGCTGAGATAGCACATTTCCAACTACATTCAGAAAACAGAATAGTCTGAAGTCTGGAGAGACTAGAAAAACTCAAATCCCTGTCTGTCTCCTCTAGTAAAGTTCTACCTCCTAAAAATCTGCAGAAATTCCCCCAAACACTTCCACCAACCAGGAAAAACTATTTAAATATGTGAACTTATGTCGAAATTTCTTATCCAAACACCACAGAGATTATGAACCAATTATCCATGTTAATTACCTTGGTGTGTTGTAAAAACCGTAAGCATAAACATAAAATATGTAGCATGCCTCCTACATATAATTAACTGATCTTGATCTTTTTCTTTTATGGTTTCAAGGCTGACCACTCTGAATTGCACAGCCTATAATGGGCCTTGTGTTTGGGAGAGGATAATTCTTGTAGAAGTCAAAAGTTGCCTATAGTTCTTTGTTGAAGGATGAGGCCTCACAAAAATTTTCTTCTTTCATATTAACATGTCCAAAATGTATACCACATTATGACTTGAAATTTGAGACTGGACCCTACAAACACCTGGGGGAAACTTCAGATCCTTTAGATAGATCTGAATCTTTCATGACTTCCTCAAACACTCTTTCAAGGAGGCAAAAGCTATTTCGTCAGCTTAAAATATGAATTTGCTTTTGAATTATTAAGCTTAGGGTACAGTTTATCTGGAATTTAGATAAACTAAGTAATAAAAATTGTACATTCTGAGATTGTTTCTCAGAAACTATACTGTTTATGTACAGATTATGACTTTTGTCATTATTTATGTCAGGATATTAGTTTTGTCTATTTTGTTGCTCTCCAGCAAAACAGTTTTTCCTAGTTTATTTTGAGCTAAATAATAAAGAGTTTCTCTTTTCCTAATAAGTTTTAAATGTCTTCTCCATTTTATAGTCAGTTTCCTTTGTTTCAGGAATCTTTTTATGGGTGAAATCAAAAGAGTCATGGCTATATCTTTGAAGGCTGTGGATATCATTGCTTCTTTCCACACGATTAGCTGTGGTTCATCACTGTGGGTCCCGCAGTAGCTCTGCAACTGAACATGCATGGAACCACCTTTCCACAGACTAGAACATCCTTGCCCTGACTCATACTTCTCTACAGAGTAAACTTGAAGTAATTGTGTTTGTTCAGTTCAGATTTTACTCAGTTCTTCACATGTCTATTTACTGTTATATGATAATTATGCTATGGTATCCCTCTATGGTATCTATAGAAATATAGGAGTTTATTGCCTATCAAAGGCATCTTAGGGCAAACTGATGATCTAATAGACTGCTAAAGGATAAGACACTTATAATTTCATGGATATAAAATTGAAGGTCCAAAAGGGCCTGTGAGGGAACATTCTAGTAGTTTCATATTATATTTCCTGAGTGTGTATGTAGGGGTGGTATACACTACACAGGACCAGGTGATCTGTTTCTGTTCACTCCTTAAAATCTATTTTTATTAACATAGTATATAGTTCAATTCAGTAACCACTTAGAATAATTCATAGTAGAAAAATGAACCATGTTATCTAAGAATGTCTCCTTTGTTCCAGTAGTTATGCCAATCACAAAATTACTGAACAAACTTATCTTTACAAGGCACACAGTATGACAGCATCCATTTGGTTGCCAACTTGTACTCTTTACATTTTTGTTTTGGATTTAGAGAAGTGGTTCTATTTGGTATGACACCTAACACCTGACTCAGTACAAAATCTCCTTACCATGCCTTGTTTAGAACACATGGCTACTTTATGATCTAGGTTGAGTTGTTTAATTAGTTCTGCTGAGACAATCCAGTGAAAACAATCTCCTCTCTAGTATGAAGGAACAATAGTAAAGAAGCCTCTCTTCAGCTGGAGAACATAGAAACTAAGACTGTTATACCACTGTTTAATATTCCTTGGAGCAACCTTATTTCTATTCACGAAATGCACACTCCCTTTCTAATGCCACATGATGTTTGTGTACTGTTACTGATCATTCAACTGATAGGTTGACATCATGAGAGATAAAGAAAGTCATGTACCTGCCCTTTTTTTAGGCAACACACCAACAAATCTCAAGTCTTATTCTTTTTTTCTCTAAATATTAGCATGAAAAATGTGTATTGTATTTCTGAAGATTCTATGGATGCCAACCTGAAGTGTGAACACAGGATTTTTATCAGTGAAGGGTCCTTATTCTTTAGTCATTCTAGAGTTTTCATCCATTTTTAATATCAAAGACTTTAGTTGTTTATTCAGTTCTCCTCCACCTTGTTCTTCTCTATCTTACTGGAAAGCTTCACATTATTACCTTTTTATGCCCAGTACCATTTTGAAGTGTGAGGCCTGGTCATTAAAAATAGAGCACCATTCTGGCCTCACCTCCCAATATCAGATTGAAATTAGCATCACTGGAATCTAATCTATCAAGGTACATGATGATACACATTCTCTGTGATTTAAATTATCACTATTTTAAGAAAGAGGCTTATTTTTTTCAGTGTTTGATAAAGATAGCTTCTATCTTCAATTCATTATATATATAATACTTTATAAGATATATCTGATTATCATTTCCAGAAAGAGTAGCACAGAGATAGAGTCATATTTTATTTGTGACAGTTCTTAAAAGGAAAGAAATAACATTTACAGTTTTAATAATGTGTTTTGGGAGAATGGAGCTTTGCTCCAAACATTTTATATTAATTTGTAACGTATAAAAATCCTCAGTAATGATAGACTACTCTGGTGTATGCATTACTTACAATAATCAACACTCCTTTCAGATCTGTGACTTTTATGTAAGTCTGTGAAGATGCTATCAGTAGATTAGACACAGTGGCTAATATTTACTGCAAAGTAATTTGAATGCTGTGACATGGGAGTTATAAAAGCTGTATAGCAATGTGAGTATTTGTATTCAAATAGTTATTTATTTACTTTTAGTCATTTTCAAGAACAGACAACTGAAGATGTTCTTGGGAAGAACAAAAATGAACGTGTCACCTTGGCCTGACACCACATTTGTCCTGTGACTGCAGTGTGGCGAGATGAGTTTCCTATTACAAAAAAAGCACAAGTGGAATTTTTCCCTTTGCTAAGCTCAGTATCATTTAAAGTAAATAAGTCTCTTTTTTTTCAGTGCTTATACAGAGATGTATGGAATTCCAATTGTTTCTTCTCACAGCCTTTATACATAATAGTCCTATTAGTGAGTCAATGAGAAAAAGTCTTTCCTGGGATATGTGATTACTCCTTGGCTGACTTGTGGTTTGGGAAACATTAGTAATGAAATAGAAGAACAACAAGATTTTGCTCCATCCTCTTGCCAGCCAATGATATTGTGTATGCTAGACAATCTGACTAGAACTGGATTACATCCACAAAACTAAATATTTTAACAAGGCTATGAATAACACCTAGAATTTCCCAACTGATATGGAAAGCCCAGAAAACAGAAAACATATTTTGATCCTTCCTGAGATAAAGAAATTTCTTTTGATATTAGACTGAACTTATTTTAAGTAGACACAATATATATTGCTGACTACTTGGCAGGTCCTTCTTATTGTCACTGTATCATAAATGGTGACTCCTATCTGTCATTTAATTCCCAACATTTGAGACCTGTAAAGCTTAGTTAAAACTAAATTAGATTTTATTGTAATATTAATTAGTGAAATATGAAAATTTAGTTCAAGTGGTATAGATGAGCCAGGAATTAGAACAGATTGCCAGAATTAGTTTGAAGCCAAGCAAAGTAATTCAGTGAGAAGCAGAGAGAGAGAGAGAGAGAGAGAGAGAGAGAGAGAGAGAGAGAGAGAGAGAGAGAGAGAGACCTATTTGAATCAGTCACTCTGAAGAGGAGTGTGGGCCAGAACAGCTTAGTTGACTTAGTAACCAGAGTTTAGAAAGAGCTACAAAGTAAGAGTTTGTTCTACAGTAAACCTCCAAGATGAAAATTACATACTGTGAATAAAAGTTGAATTTACAGTATTTCAAAGTCTCTCTCTGCGAATGTCAGCAAGAAAATAGAAGCATACATGTTTGAGGATACTTAAAATTCACAAACCTAAATATATCATGATTGTGGAAGAACATGTAAAATAAGATTAGAAGCAATTTGATATATTACAGAAATACAAGGAGTTGATCTCTTTGGAGTGAATAATTAATTTCTTGTTTATATACTATATAAAATTTATATCTTGAGGTATTGTGATGAATCTGATAGAAAACATCCTTTTCCTTATAAAAGTACACTGTAGAATCAGGAAATAGATCAGTTAGTAGAACTTTTTCTAGCAAGCAAAAAACTCTTGTGTCAATCCACAGCAAATATAAACCAAATATGACAGTGCATCCCTGCAATCCCAGTTCTTGGAAGATAGAGGCATGACAATCAGAAGTCCAGGGTCATCCTCAGCTACATTGAAAGTTCAGAAAATGCTGAGCTACACAAATTTCTGTCTAAAGATCAATATTCTAATAGCAAATAAATTAGCAAAAAAATAAAATCAGCTGTAAATTTACAAGAAAATGTAATCATGTGTCAAAAAGTCACATGAAAAATATGATTAGAGTGGAGACATAGCAAGTCATTAGTAGATAAACATATAATACAATGGGATATAGATACTATGCAGTAACTTGAGTGAATAAGCAAGAGTGAAATGAGTCTGTGAGGAGCCCCTCAATTATAAATAGCATAGTGTCAAAAGGATTTCATGAAGACAATTCTTACAAAATATTTTAATAATTAAACAATATACAAACATATATGCATATGGATATATATCATTTTTATAGATAAAAAGAGATATGATCAAACTACACATAATTGGAAACAAAGGAATGTCAAACATAGAATTCAAATGGAGAAAACAGAGGACTGGGTTGGTAGAATTTGTGTATTTAGGTTTAACCAAGATCGAACCATTTTGCACATTCTGTATTGATGAGTAATTACTTCATTGCTTAATATAACAAATCAATTCAGGAAAATGGGTCACATGCACAGGCCCAGGGTGAGAATGTTTCCTGATAGTACTTATGAGTTCTTCTCCACAAAGGAGAAAACCAGCCATATTGTTGAATATCATGGAGCTAATGCCTCAGTGAGAATAAATGTTATCATGGCTCTGCAGCAAGAGAACAGGGGATAACAGAACAGTTTGTGGTGACAAAGTGTGACTGATAAGTAGACAGAGGTGTGGGTGGATGTGAGGGGGTGAAGGTCAAACACAGATAAGACTGGTGAGAAGTAGGTGTAACTCTAGGTAAAGAAAGGTTTGGATAGCACATCTATTTTCTTTTCTTTCTTTTATTGTGAATATTTTATTTATAATATTTATAAATGTTATCCCCTTTCCTTGTTTCCCCCTCATCAAACCCCTAATTTCACCCCACCCTCCTGCTTCTATGAGGGTTCTCCCCCACCAACCTACCAACTCCCACCTCACCACCCTGGCATTCCTCTACACTGGGGCATCATGCCTTCAAAGGACCAAGGGCCTCTCCATCCATTGATGCCAGATAAGGCCATCCTCTGCTACATATGCAGCTGGAGCCTTGGGTCCCTCCATGTGTATTATTTGGTTGGTCATTTAGTCCCTGGGAGCTCTCCTGGGTCTGGTTGGTTGATATTGTTGTTTTCCTATGGGGTTCAAAAGCCCTTCAGCTGATTCAGTCTTTTCTCTAACTCCTCCACTAGAATCATAGTGCTCATTTCAATGGTTGACTGCAAGCATCCACATCTGTAATTGCCAGGCACTGTCAGAGCCTCTCAGAAGACAGCTATATGAGGCTTCTGTCAGCAAGCACCTCTTGGCATCCACAATACTGTCTGCATTTGGTGTCCGTATGTAGAATGTAGAATGGATCCCCAGGTGGGGCTGTTTTTAGATGGCCTTTCCTTCAGTCTCTGCTCCACACTTTGACTCCATATTTCTTTAGGATAGGGCCAATTCTGGGCTAAAAATTTGGAGATGAGTGGGTGGCCCCATGCCCCAACTAGGAGCCTTGCCTAACCTCCTAATATTGTCTCTACAGGTTTTCCCTCCCTTTTGTTGTGGATTTCAGCTAATCCCATACCCCCTTGGGTTCTAGGAGCCTCTTGCTTTCCTAGCATCTGGGGCTTGCTGGTGGCAACCTCCAGTTTCACATCCCCCATTGCTACACACCTCTGTTTAATTTCCTGACCCTCTGTATATCATCCCTGTCTCCTCCCATACCTGGTCCTGTCCCTTTTTCCCCACCCCCTTCTCTCTTCCTCCCAATTTCTCCCACCATCTACCTCCTGTGAATATTTTGTTCCCCCTTAGAATGAGGACTGAAGCATCCACACTTTGGTCTGTGAATTGCATTGTGAGTATTCCTAGCTTTGGGGTTAATATCCTCTTATCAGTGAGTGCATACCATGTGTGATCTTTTTTGACTGGGTTACCTCACTCAGGTTATTTTCTAGTTCCATCCATTTGCCTGTGAATTTCATGAAGTCATTGTTTTTAATAGCTGAGTAGTACTCCAGAATGTTAATGATAACAATAAACTAGAGGCTTTTCATATAACTCTTACTTCATGATTGGCTGATGGATGCCAATTTTTTTAGTTTATTTATTTAATTTTTTATACTCCACATTTTATCTGCCCCACCCCCAGTCTACACTCTGACTGTCCCACATCCTATACCAACTCCCCACAGTCCTGTCTCCATGTGGATGTCCTCACCCCTACCCCAAATGACCTCTAAACTCCTGGGGCCTCAAATCTCTTGAGGGTTAGGTGCATCATTTCTTAATGAACACAGACCTGGCAGTCCTCTACTGTATGTGTGGTGGGGGTCTCATATCAGCTGGTGTTTGTTGCCTGTTTGGTGGTCCAGTGTTTGAAAGATCTCAGGGGTCCAGATTAATTGAGACTGCTGGTCCTCCAACAGGTTTGCCCTTCTCCTCAGGTTCTTTCATCCTTCCCTAATTCAAACAGCGATCAGCTGCTTCTGTCCATTGGTTGGGTGCAAATATCAACATCTGACTTTTTCAGCTGCTTTTTGGGTCTTCTGGAGTGCAGTCATGCTAGGTCTCTTTTTGTGAGTGCTCCATAGCCTCAGTTATAGTGTCAGGCCTTGGGACCTCCCCGTGAGCTGGATCCCACATTGGGCCTGTTGCTGGACCTTCTTTTCCTTAGGCTTCTCTCCATTTCCATCTCTGTAATTCTTTCAGACAGGAACACTTATAGGTCAGAGTTGTGACTGTAGGATGTCCCCCCCCCCCCCGCTCATTAGATGCTCTGTCTTCCTGCTGGAGGTGGGCTCTTTAAGTTAGTTCTCCCTACTATCTGGCATCTCATTTAAGGTCTTTCCCTTTGAGTCCTGAGAGTCTCTCACCTCCCAGGTCTCTTGTGCATTTTGGAGGGTCCCCACAACCTCCTATCTCCTGAGGTTGCCTGTTTCCATTCTTTCTGCTGGCCCTCAGGGCTTCAATCCTTTCCCCTTACCAAATACCAGATCAGGTTCCCCTCTGCCCCTACTCCCCACCCCCTGGCCACTTTCCCTCCCAAGTCCCTCCTTCCCTCCAAAGTTGGGATTGTTTTCTTCTCCCTCCCAAGTGGGACTGAGGAGTCCTTACTTGAGTACTTAAACTTGTTGATCTTTTTGAGTTCTACGGACTGTATCCTGGGTATTCCCTACTCTTTTTTTTTTTTGCCTAATATCTACTTATTATTGAGGACATCCTATGCATGTCCTTTTGGGCTTGAGTTACCTCACTCAGGATTGTAATTTCTAGTTCCATCCATTTGTCTACAAAACTCAGGATGTCCTCATTCTTAATAGCTGAGTAGTATTCCATCGTGTAAAGGTACCACATTTTCTATATCCATTCTTCTTTCATAGGACATCTAGGTTGTTTCCAGCTTCTGGCTATCATAAATAAGTCCACTATGAACATAGTAGAACATGTGCCTCTGTGGCATGGTGGGTATCTTTTGGGTAACTATCTTACTCCTAAGAGTAAGATAGTTGGGTCTTCAGATAGATTATTTCCAATTTTCTGAGAAACCTCCAGATTGATTTCCAGAGTGTTTGTACCAGTTTGCCATCCCACCAGCAATGAAGGAGTGTTTATCTTTCTCCACATCCTTTCCAACATGCGTTGTCACCTAAAGTTTTGATTTTAGCTATTCTGATTGATGTAAGGTGGAATCTAAGGGTTGTTTTGATTTACATTTCTCTGATCAGTAGGACTTTGAACATTTCTTCAGGTGCTTCTCAGCCATTCTAGATTCCTCAGTTGTGAAATATCAGTTTAGTTCTATACCCCATTTTTTTGATAGGGTTGTTTGGTTTCTTGAGTTCTTTATATATTTTGGATATTAACCCTTTATGGGATGTGGGGTTAGGGAAGATTTTTTTCCCAATCTGTGGGTTGCTGATTTGTCTTAGTGACTATGTCCTTTGCCTTACAGAAGCTTTCCAGTTTCATGAAGTCCCATTTATCAATTCTTGATCTTAGAGCATGATCCATCGGAGTTCTGTTTAGGAAATTTCCCCTTGTGACAATGAGTTCAAGGCTCTTTCCCACTTTCTCTTTTATTAGATTCAGTATATCTGGTTTTAGTTGAGGTCCAATTGGACTTGAGCTTTCTGCAATGTGACAAATATGAATCTATTTTCATTTTTCTAAATACAGACAGCCAGTTAGACCAGCACCATTTTTTGAAGATGCTTTTTTTTTCCATTGTATATTTTTGGCTTCTTTGTCAAAGATCAAGTTTCTGTAAGTATGTGGTTTTATTTCTGGGTCTTCAATTCTATTCCATTGATCAATGTGTCTGTCTCTGTACCAATACCATGCAGGTTTTTTTTTTTAATTTCTTATATTCTTTATTTATATTCTAAAGATTTCCCTTTTCCTGGTTCCCCCCTCCCTAAAAGTCCTATAAGCCCTCTTCCCTACCCCTGTTCCCCATTTGCCTAAGAATTTCATGAATTCATTATTTTTGATTGCTGAGTAATATTCCATTGTGTAAATATACATGGAAAGTATCTCTCATAAAATTGAAGAAATATATAGAAAAACACATTAAGATTGACTATTTCATGGAGAATTATACAGATAAAATGGTAGGCATAAAAATATTCCTAGGTTGGTGGAAAGTGGAATTATAAATCTTTTCTGAAAAAATTGAAAATCTGCAAGGAAAATATTTCTGATAAAACTCAAGAAATATATAGAAAAACACATTAAAACTGACTATTTCATGAAAAAATTATACAGATAAGATGGTAGGCATAAAAACATTCCTAAATTGATTGAAAGTAGAAGTAAAAACATTTTCTGATAAAATTGAAGATTTACATGGAAAATATTTCTGATAAATTGAAAAAATATATGGAACAACATTAAAATTGAAGATTATCATGGAAAATTATGAAAGCCAGAAGATCCTGGGCAGATCTCATACAGACCCTAAGAGAACAAAAATGCTAGCCCAAACTACTATACCCAGCAAAACTCTCAATTACCATAGATGGAGAAACCAAGATATTTCATGATAAAACGAAATTTACACCGTATCTTTCCACAAGTCCAGCCCTACAAAAGATAATAGATGGAAAACGCCAATATGAGGAGGGAAACTATACCCTAGAGAAAACAAGAAAGTAATCTTTTTCCAACAAACCCAAAAGAAAGTAACCACACAAACATAAAAAGAACATCAAAAATAATAGGAAGCAACAATCACTATTCCCTAATATCTTATAACATCAATAGACTCAATTCCCCAACAAAAAGCATAATCTAGCAGAGATGTTTTTCATAAGGATCTTTGATTTTATCAGAAAATGTTTGTAACTCCTCTTTCATTTCAGTAATGCTTTTTGTGTCTATCATTTTAACTGTATAATTTTCCATGATAATTTTTAATTTTAACATTTTTTCTGTGTATTTCTTCAATTTTGTTGGAGGTGTTTTTCATGTAGATCTTCAGTTTCGAGGGGGGGGTGTTTGTAGTTCTACTTTCAATCAATTTAGGAATGTTTTTGTGCTTACCATTTTGTCAGTATAATTGTCCATGATAATCTTCAATTTTAACGCTTTTCTGTATTTTTCTTCAATTTTGTCAGAAGTATTTTCCGTGTGCATCTTCAGTTTTATCAGACAATGTCTATAATTTTACTTTCAATCAACTTAGGAACATTTTTATACCTTCCATTTTATCTGTATAATTTTCCATGTAATAATTTTAACATGTTATTCTATATATTCCTTGATTTTTTTTCAGGAATATTTTCCTTGTAGATCGTCAATTTTATCAGAAAGTATTTATAATTCCACTTTCAAAAAACTTAGGAGTATTTTTATGCCTACCATTTAATCTGTATAATTTCTCCATGGAATACTCAATCTTAACGTGTTTTTTTTATATATTTCTTCAATTTTATCAGAGATATTTTCCATGTAAATTTTCAATATTATCAGAAAATGTTTATAATTTCACTTTCAATCAACTTAGAAATATTTTTATGCCTACCATTTTATCTGTATAATTTATCATGCAGTTTTTAATCACTATTGATCTTTAGTAAAGCTTGAGGTCAGGGATGGTGATTACCCCAATTGTTCTTTTATGGTTAAGAATTTTTTTTTATATTCTGAGTATTTTGCTTTTCCAGATGAATTTGAGAATTGTTCTCTCCATGTCTTTGAAAAATTGTGTTGGGAAATTGATGGTGATTGCATTGAATCTATAGATTGTCTTTGGTAGGATGGCCATTTTTACTATGTTCATTGAGCCAATCCATGAGCATGGGAGATCTCTCCATTTTCAGAGAACTCCTTTGATTTCTTTCTTAAGAGTCTTGAAGTTATTGTCATACAGGTCTTTCACTTGTTTGGTTATAGTTGCCCCAAGATATTTTATATATTATTTGTGGCTACCGAGAATGGAGTGTTTCCCTAATTTCTTTCTCAGCCTTTTTATAATTTGTATAAAGGAAGGCTACTAATTTATTTGAGTTAATTTTATATCCAGCCACTCTGCTGAAGTTGTTTATCAGCTGGGGCAGTTCTCTGGTAGAATTTTTGGGGTGGCTTATGTATATGATCATATCATCTGCAAATAGTGATACCTTTATTTTGTCTTTGCCAATTTGTATCCTCTTGATCTCTTTTTCTTGTCTTATTGTTCTAGCTAGCACTTTGAGTACTATATTGAATAGATAAAGGGAGAGTGGGCATCCTTGTCTTGTTGCTGATTTCAATGGTATTGATAGAAGCCAATTTTTAGGTGTTAGTTTTATTTATATATTTTTTAATAGTCTAGATTTGAAGGAATTAGAAGTAAAAACATCTTCAGTGAGCAATGTATCTTTCTTACCTGATTACTCTTCTTGTAAGTTTCATACTTCGGGGAAGGACTGTAATGACCCCAGAATATTAGGACCCAAACACAGATTGCAACACAGATTGTATTCTCATCTATGGAGAATGTGTAGCCAGTCTGGAGGCTGCCATATTCACAGGAAGACTATTTCATAGTGACATCCTTACTTTCATTATGAAACATAATGTTCTATTGTCCTTATTTGAAACTTCTCAGGTACTTCTTTTGTTCCAGTGATAATGGTCATGTAGTCATGTGATCATTACCCAGTGACAAAATTCATAATTGCAAAGTAGGAATGAAGTGTTAGGAAGAAGCTGACCAACACTGATATCCAGTCCAATAGGGTAGGCACATGACTACCCTATTAGAAAGTCACTGAGGTACAATTCCAGTCACATTAGTATTATTTACATTACATAAGTAATATCTTTTATAGTCTATAATTCTCCTATTTTCCTGCAAAGTATAGTCAATATGGAATTCTGACAAATTTATTTTATATTCCACATAGTAAAGATATGAATTCCCATAACTCCTCAAAGGCATACTATTTTCTGCTCTAGGGAAATATAGGAAAATATATTATATGATAGAGAAATATAATAAGGGAATATAATATATATTAAAAATATATAGTACATAATTTTATGTAATAAATAATATAAAATATATAAATAAAAATATAATAGGAAAATATTATATATGTGAAATCACAATTAAGGAAAAATCTATAACTTTGAGAAAGACCAAGAAGGGTACAGAACATAGATGGGAGTGGTAGGAAGGAGAAAATGAGAGGGGAGAAATTATGTAAATAAATTTTAATCTTAGAAACACTTTACAAATTATTTAAATATTCACATAGGCTGAGTGAAAAGATGTTTTTCCCTAGAGGGGAAAAATGCTCCAATGTTTTATACTTTCAGTTCTGAAAACTAAAAAACAGAATATCATTTATCTTTTAATGTCAAGTAAATATTTTTTAAAAAATCATAAACTAATAAGGGAGCTGATTCCCTATAACACTAAATATCACTTGGAGCATATCTTAAACATAGCAAATAAACATAGAAAAAAATTGTTGTATCTTGCAAATAAGTAATCTATTCCCTATAGTCATTGAAACATAGAATTAAAAATCTAAACTTTAAATATGTCTGAATATTATATGAATTAGGAAGTATCATTTGAATGAATAAATTCATTATTATTACTAAGGGGGATATAGATAGAGAATATACTAAATATGGGCCAAAGTGTTCCTTTTTTCTCAATTTTTGATTTTGTATATGGTAGATTAGTGTGGAACTCAAAACAACTGAATTTTGCTTTATAACCCAAATAGAGCCATATTATAGTGAACAAATGTCTTGGAATTCTGCCCACAAGAAACTTTACATCATACATGCTTATGTGTTATATTCCCTAGCATCCATGTGTTGGGTTGCACCACAAATTGAGTTAATGCCTATATTTGATTCATTTACAATATGAACACAAATGCCACATAAGTCATTAAAAACCATCTCTTTGAAAAGAATAGTTTGGCCAAGAAATTTAATTTATTCCTTAAATGATCAGTATTGCCTTAAGTAAAATACATTATTAAGTTAGGCTTTGATGAATAATGGAAGGCATGTGAAGCACATGCATTATTGTTATTTGTGTTTTGTGATAAAATTAATCATTTTTATTCTTTATTGTCTTTTTTTAGTTATCCGAGTAATGCTGGATAAATTGCTAAACTCTAACTTTCAGTTCTCCATCTACATAGTATTGGCATTAAGTAAGGCCATAACTGTTTCATTATTCAACCAATATTTACTGAATGGCAGACATCTGAAGCACCTAAAAGAGGTTCTAAAGAATAAGAGAGAGAGCAATCATGCCATTACTGAATTTATATTTTTTAAGAGGCAGGTAAAGAATAAATGCAATATATAAGAAAGTGATATACACGTAAAATGATAAAGTATAAGGAAGAAAAAAGAGATCAATGATGAAAGTCAGTTCTTTTCTATATTTCACAACTAAGTTTTCAAGAAAATTTTTGAAGATATGTTGCAGATAGTTCATAATAGCATTAGCACATATTTGATCATGGGATACTCTTATTCCACCACACCTTCTTTGGTCTATACTAGGTTTGCAATCATTAACAAGGCTAAAGCTGAAGAGTAAGAGAATATTGTGCATATTATGATTTTGATGTGTCTATCCTATATCACAACACTTCATTTTAAAATACCGTGAAAAAACATTGATATGTTAAAGTCAGAAGTCATTTCCCTTGACCATATTTAATTGTGCTTTCTTGTTTTGTATGTCAGCTAAATAGGTTATCATAAAGTGATTTCTGTTCTTTTCTCTTAGTGGATAAGAGGAGAGTTAGGTGCAGATCTTTAAATATCTATAATTTCAAATTGACTTGAAAAATATCATCTAAAATTTAAGGGTTCATTTTGTAAGACCTAGCACTGTGTAAGCATGATGTTTTTGTGTGAATTAAACACATCTATAATACTATGTTATATTATGACAAATATACTATGCTTCAGTGTAGGTATTTTGAATCGACTGTAAATATTATACTTAATTTATCTTTGGTTTTAGAATTCCTTTTAGAAACACCTTTGCCCACTAGACTTAAATATCCTGCCAATCAGAACTAGATTCTCTACAGACATCTCAAGTACACAGCACACAGTGGAATTTAATATAGTTGAATGAAGAGCTAAGTGCTCCAAACAAGACATCATCAGCTGAGAATAAAACATGTTTTGTTAAATAGAAAAAATTGTAACAGCACTTCAAAAAAATCCAAAATTCATTTGGTTGTTGCTAAGTTACTGAGCCAAGAAGAGTCAGAAAGATAATAATGAGAGATTAGATTCATTTTGCTATTTATATAATATCATATTTTACTTCTTTCATTGAGCCTGTTCAGAGTTGCTCGATTAAGGAAATAATAATGACTCCAAAGTATTTGTTCTCAATTGTATAGTCTTATAAAAGCTTTAGAAACAAGTATCTGTTTATCATGCTTAACTCCATATTATAATGATGATAATAGATTGACATATTAATTCCATTTAAACTATTCAGTGAATTTAAAATTTAAAACCTACTTTATTTAAAAAATTGTCATTAGGATATCAAAGCATAGCTTTTCAATATTCTTTCTTACAGGAAAAACATATGTGCTTTAGAATCTTGCAATGATTTGGTCTCTTTGTGATTTTTTTTAGCTGTTTAAATTAGTCATTTATACTCTAGTTATCATAATTCTGTATAAAACATTAGCACAAGCCTGGCCAGACACAGAAATTGGACTGTGCCTTAGAGTAAGGTGTAGAGACTGTAGAGACACAGAAAAACACAAATACCTGTCACGAAGGAAACTTACCATTACAATTCATTAGAGAACATTTTTTAACGATTTAGTGTTGCTTCAACTTATGTTTAAAGATTAAATGGTTGTCTATTTTTTCAGGAAACATTAAATATAGGAGAGCAAGGGGGCCAGGGTGATAGTGCAGTCAGGAAAGCGTTTGATGCACAAGCAAAGGAGCAGAGTTTGGGTACTGAACATCCACTTAAGAGCCAGGCTTGCACACATGGATCTATAATTCCAGAGCAAATGTTGAGCATGTGGCTGAGTTAGAGGGTGGTGGGGTAGGAAGATTCAAGCAGCTGGCTGGATAGCCCTTCTAGCTGAATCAGTAAGATTCATGAGATTCCCTGTCTCAACATATAAGATGAAGAGTGGCTGATGGAGACACTGATACAGACCTCTGGCTGCTACCTGCATTGCATGCATCCAGATGCACACTGCACACACACATACAAACATCTTCACATAAACATATAAATGTGTACATTGTACACCATTCATACAGAAGAGAAGGAATACAATTACAGTAAGGGAAATAATATATTTTTGTTTTAAAGATATTGTGATATATATTTCCTATTTTTCATTCTTAAACTGTATTTTCATCAAATAATCATTTTCAAATTTTATCTTTCTACTGGGAACATATATTCTAATAATGATGACTTAATTTTTTGTGAAAATGTTACTTAGAATAGTTGTTTAAAGTGTGATTTCACTTTTCCCCAGAAAAACAAATTAGTATCACATATTATATTTTTAACCTAAGAGGAGATAATTTAAATGCCAAGAAGGTTATCTTAAATGAAGCAGACAGAGGTATAAATAATATAATTTTAAAATGTTATAAAATATTGTTTCCTGAATTATCTCCTACCCTTTTTTTCTATACAGCCACAAATTCTACTTTAAATAATTGTAGGAGCTGCACTAATTGTCTGTGAGCAAAGGCAGTGAAGAATCAAGGCATAGTGGTTTGCTAGATATCACATTAAAATCCCTAAAGGGACTAGTCCCAGGGTGCTATTTTCTAGATCAGATAGCTGAGAAGGAATGAGAGGGTTGTATAAACTTTAGAGGTGATGATAAACCAACAAAGTAGAGAATTTTTAGCAGAACCTGTAAAATGCCTCAGTGAAGGGTTACTGCTAGGTAGAGAGCAATATGAACCTTCACACTGAATGAGTTAGAGTAGACAGCCTTGGTGAGAGTACTCCAGATATAAACTGGAATCAGAGACAGTGGAGAGTAATCAGGAAGTCTACATGAAGGTGGCTTTAGCCACAAAAAACATCATTCATCTCACCCCTGTGTGGCAGTTTCTGCTATATACGATTTTTGTATTGTCAGATCTCTACCTTTCACTTCTATATGAACATAGCCACTTAGTATCTAAAACAGCCCAAGTGATACCCTATCAATGACCAGTGATATTCCTAAACTATTAAATTGTTTTCTTTAATACACTTTAAACAGAGCACATTGACATCACAGTAATATCACAGAGAGATATTTTCTATTATGTGGAATAATATTCCACAGTTTCTTCAAAATGACCTGAAGATAGTGAAATATTCCATTAGGAATTACATTACATTGGGGGATGCTCAACAGGATCTGCAAATGAAATAAAACCAATCTAAGATGAAGTATTATATGTGTTTTTTATAATGTGAACAAAGGAAATATGTGTTTTATATGATGCCTTGAACTCAACTTACAAGGTGTTCTTATTCCCACATGACACCTAAGAAAACAGTTGAAGTCATCATGAAAATCTATTTGCTTGTCCTCACACTCATCTCTATCCATGCCTTGTGGCATATATAGCCGCAGAACTCTTAATGATTACCAACTATAACTCCCTTGGAATACCTCCCTCATTTCCTATAAATACTACTATTTTCTCTTAGGACTGTACTTATTTTTTGTTTCAGAACAATTATGGCTTTTTTTAATTAATTTTTTATTGGATGTTTTCTTTATTTACATTTCAAATATTAACCTTTTTCCTCGTTTCCCCTCTGAAAACCCTTTATCCCATCCCCCCACCCCCTGCTCACCAACCCACCCACTCCTGCTTCCCTGTCCTGGTATTCCCTTACACTGGGGCATCGAGCCTTCTCAGGGACAAGGGCCTCTCCTCCCTTTGATGGACAACAAGGCCATCCTCTGCTACATATGCAGCTGGAGCCATGGGTCCCTCCATGTGTACTCTTTGGTTGGTAGTTTAGTGCCTGGGAGCTCTGGGGCTACTGGTTGGTTCATATTGTTGTTCCTCCTATGTGGCTTCAAGGGTCTTCAGCTCCTTGGGTCCTTTCTCTAGCTCCTCCATTGGGAACCTTGTGCTCAGTCCAATGGTTGGCTGAGAGCACCCACCTCTGTATTTGCCAGGTACTGGCAGAGCCTCTAAGGAGACAACTATATTAGGCTCCTGTTAGGAAGCATTTGTTGGCATTCACAATAGTGTCTGGGTTTGGGGACTGTATATGGGATGGAACCCCAGGTAGTGCAGTCTCTGGATGGTCTTTTCTTTAGTCTCTCTTCTACACTTTGTCTCTGTATCTCCTCCCATGGTTATTTTGTTCTCCCTTCTAAGAAGGACCAAAGTATCCATACTTTGGTCTTCCTTCTTCTTGAGCTTTGTTTGGTCTTTGAATTGTCATTTTATTTATTTACACCTTATTCCCCCTTACCTTTGCCTCTGAGAGGGTGAGCCTGCACCTTCCCACTCACTCCACCTCACCTCTACCAGTATCTCTTTCCCCTGGGACATCTTTTCTATAGGATTAGGTACATCTTATTGAGGCCAGACAAAACAGTCATCTGCTACATATGTATGTGTGAGGAGGACACAGACAAACCTATGTATGCTCTTTGATTGGTGGTTTAGCCTCTGGGAGTTCTGAGGGGTCCAGGTTACTTGATACTGTTGTTCTTCTTATGGGGTTGCAATCCCCTTCAGTTCCTTCAGTCCCTCCCCTAACTCTTCCATATTGGTCCCAGACCTCAGTTCAACGGTTGGCTGTAAGTATATGCATCTGTCTTAGTAAGGTGCTGGTAGAGCCTCTCAGAGGACAGCCATTCTGGATTCCTGTCTGCAAGCACAACGTGATGACAAAAGTAACAGTTTCAAGGTTTCATGCCTGTGCATGGGATGGATCTCAAGTTGGGCCAGTCACTAGATGGCCTTTCCTTCAGTCTCTGTTTAAATTTTACATTTTGAACATTGCACTTTGCACATATCTTTATTAAAGAATGTGTCTTTCCCAGTGATAAATTATCTGGATAATATTTTCCTCCTGACAGGAAATCATGTCACTTAATTTTTATATTTTTAACACCTGGTCTGTCACATTGTGCATAATCATAAAATGATTCCTGAATTTCAACTTGATGAATAATAATGAACAGATGAATAAAATGACTCTATCTAAATAACCATGCATATATTTAGGGTGGAACATGAAAAATAACAAAGTTCTTAAGTAAGATTAAAATAATATTTTTAAATTTTCTTGTAATATTTAGACATAGTAATGAAATTAAGCTGTCAGAGTACAGATATCATTATTCTAGAATTATGGTCACTATTTCAAACAATAACTATACAAAAAAATAATAGTTTATTTCTTTAATCAATTCAAAATAGGACATTTGTTTTAGACTAGATACTTATTGGCTATGTATGAAAAATATTCAGGTGAAGACAAGAAGTCTACTCTCACTGTCTGTTCTCCTTCCCCATGGCCTTTTCAGAGAACTAAGCATCACATCTGTGATGGTTTGTATGTGCTTGGCCCAGGGAGTGGCACTATCAGGACGTGCGGCCTTGTTGGATTAGGTGTGGCCTTGTTGGAGGAAGTGTGTCCTTGTGGGTGTGGGCTTTAAGACCTTCACTCTAGCTGCCTGAAGGCCAGTCTTCTCCAAGCAACATTCAGATGAAGTTACACAACTCTCCAGCTCTGCCTTCACCATGCCTGCCTGGATGCAGCCATGCTCCTACCTTGATGACACTGGACTGAGTCTATGAGCCTGGAAGCCAGCCCAATTAAATGCAATTAAATGTTGTCTACACGTTGCCTTGGTGGTGTATGGTCACGGCCATAAAATCCTAACTGAGGCAGCATCCTTCTTCACACAGTCTATCTTCATCCCTTCTTTCTTCATCCCAGTCCTTCAGAAGAAATGAATTAAATGCTGTTATTTTTGTTTTTTGAAATGTTAAACATTCAACATTCAAGTTGCCATAAATGTTTAAGAATTTACTCTAAGAACTAACAGCTCACCTCTTAGTTTGAAATTTTTAATATAATATAATATAATATATATATATGTATATATATATACATATATATATATATATATATATATATATATATATTGGTTTTTCAACACAAGTTTCTCTCTATAGCCCTGGCTGTCCTCAAACTCACTCTGTAGACCAGGCTGGCCATAAACTCAGAAATCTGCCTGCCCCTGCCTCCCAAATGCTGGGATTAAAGGCATGTGCCCCAACTGCCCAGCAGAAGGACTCCTGGGACTGGACTCTGCATGGGCCAGGAATAAAATCCAGGTATCCTGCAAGGCAGGTGAGAATTCTCCCACTGAACTACTTATACCATGCAGTTACAACATTCTATATTAAATGCATTATACTCTTTATTATCTACTCACTTTAAATTGATGTAAACTAGAAGAAAGTTTTTCTCATTACTCAGCATTACTCAGAGTAAATTTTTTTCTCTCTCTATGAAATACCCCCTCTGTCTTCACTTTCATATTTTTCTGACAAGCAAATTCAAGTAATTCTAAAATCATCTGAGATATGAGCTGGTATGTGAAGTTTGTAACCTGAAGACAACCCTCCATTCTGTCCTCAAGGTATCCTATTTTATATATGACACAGGATATCTTATTGTATCATAAGATAGATAATAGAGTTCTGTTTATTTGTATCTGAAACACTCTGCAAGTTCATGATATGCCACAGAAATAGGAGTTCAATGGCTCCTGACACTTGAAAAATGTTTTAATAATTACAGAGATTTTATAGATATTTTTAGGGGAACAGAATGTAGGAGTAATCCTCATTTCTACATTCCGTAAAGGTCTGCAGACCTGTGAAGCAACTTTGGCATTGACATAAGGGATGTGATCTCCAGTTTGTCTCACATACTTGCATATACATTTTGGATAGTATTTCCTCCCCAGCCATTGCCTGCATTTACTGCTTGAGTATCATAGATAAACTTCTTGAGTCAGTGTCTCAGACCCTATTTAAATGTAAGTGATCTTAGCTCCCTAACCTAGTTTTTCATGCACAAATTTGGTTATAACAATATCATATAGATGAAGTTTAGAAGATGTACATAGACCCTGAACAGATTAATCTGTATGTCTAGGCATAGTGGAGACTTAAGGTATCAACTTCTAGTTGGTTAGAGTATAAAGAATTTGACAAAGAAAAGGAACTAAGTATGATTTTTTTTTTAAATACACACAGTCGGAGGAGAAATCTGATTCCACAAAACTTAATTCTGACTTCCACCATACATAACAGAAACAGCTAACAGAAACAATCTATAGTTTCATTGTCTCAATCTTGTCCATCTTCTGACTCTCTATCCTATTATAACTTGCTCTCGCATGAATAATTGAAAGTGATTCTCCATCATGTGTCCTTGAATAAGAAGAAGTAAAGAATGGACTCCATAGACTTTAAAGACAATATCAAGGAATGGCACCACTTGATTCTTGAGAATATCACATCGATCAGGAGTTAGCTGTAAGAAATATTGGGAAATAAAATTTTCAACTTTAAATGTATGTTTAGCAAAGACTATTTATTACTTTCAAAAAATAAAAGAGACATCTTCAGGGAGATAGCATTGCCTATAACAGGCTTAGAAGGCAAAGGTGATATTTTAATATCTGCCCTAATGTCTTACTAGAAGTAGGGGCTGAAGATGTTTGGACCTTGATGTATATATGTGCCACTTGTTTCAGTGAAGGAATAATCCACTCTTTTTAAGTGCATCAAAGAGAGGTAAAAGGTATTCTAATTGCCTGCTTCCTGCAAGGGAATTAGACAGTTCCTTGTCCTGTTGAGGTCCCAAACTCTAGAAATTTCTTATGTCTCCACAATAACTCTGTTTAGTTAACACTGCATATTCAGAGTCTTCCTTTTTCCTTATGCCAGTTTAGTTTCAAGACTCGTTGTTTATATCAGGCAGATGCTAAGCAGCCCATCTCCCTCATGTTTAAGAGAAATGATCAGTTGTGAGCATCCCCATGAAACTCTGTGAGAAAGGACATTTGGAAGCAAGATCCAGAGACAATACCCAAAATAGGAAAATATATTCTCACATTAAAACAATCCACAGCTATGCAGGCAGGTTGAGGGTAATTAGTTAGATGGAAATAAGCCAGGACATTGAGGCAAACATTTTAGTTTCTTGAAAAGCACTTTGGGATTTCTAATGGCCACTTAGGATCAAGCCTGGAGTATAGAATCACATTGAAGACAAAGTACCTCTGGGAGCTTGACATTTCCAGATCTGTTAATTGATAACTACTGAAAACTATTCCTCACAGACCAGAAAAGTAGATGCTAAGTGCTGAATCATGATATATGTGTATTTTGAGTGTGTATTTTTTGTATATATGTATATGTATTCATACAATATATAATGTACAAATATACGATATATAATGTGCATATATGCATATTGTATATATAATATTCATATATTGTGAATACACATTTATATATATAATACACTAATAAAACTATTGTAACATGTTATATATGTCATTAATATTTATAAACAAATATATATATATATATATAAAATCACATTTCAGGGATTTGTTTAGGAAAGCTGCTCATTTTGTCTGGATAACAGTGGTAGTAATTTGGCCATTACTAATTAATTAATGTAATATTTACTTAAATGTTTTATTTAAAATTGTTTGATAAATGAGATATTTTTAATATCACAAACATTCTATAATTTTTTTCAAAAACCTATTAAACTTGTTAAGATTCTGCTATTTGCCAATATTTCTGCATGAGTAATTCCCATAAAGACATCTATATCTACAAGTGGGTTATTTATGAACAATGAATAAATTTACATATAATATGTCAGAATTTTATACTCTAAAAAATACTGTGCGTAAAGTGAATTAACTAATTTTTTTGTTCAAATTTGACACAATAATGGAATCTTTTGAAAAAGTCTGAACGTATAGAATACCTAAAGGAGAAAAAAATTCCCTTTTTCAAAAGATTTCTACCTAGTTTGTGACAATGTCTAGAGATTTGATATATTGCTTTGAACCATATTCTCTTGAGCATAAGTAAACTATTAAATTTTCTGGAAAATAAGAAAATATCACACTTGAGAAAAGTCAAATATTTTTCTTCCTGTAGTAAACTTATTGTTATAAAAATATGAGTTATAAAAATACTGTAGTAGATAACAAAAACACTCCATATCTTTATAACTTTCATATGTCAGTCAAATAATCCTACAGTCTCTCTCCTATCATCCTCACACATTGCCATAGTAATTTTGTAAGCCACGTTTTTTAAAAATACAATATTTATTGTTTAGAAGTTTAAGAAGCATGTCAGCTTTGACATGGTCATTTCCATTTGTCAAAACTATTCACATAATGATAATCTGAACACTCGACATATTTACAATGAGTAAAGTTTCCAAATACTTTTCTTGTTTGAAGCCTAATGAGAGAGGAAATGGTATTGTGTTTGATTATGATTCAAATACCTGACTCTGCCTGGAGATCAGATGCGTGTCCAGCAACCTGTGGTGTATTCATCAGGGTTTGCAGCTGCACATTCAAGTACATAGTCATGTAATTAATGGAAACTTGGTGCCAGAGAAACACTGAGCTAGGCTTAGAGACTATCACCCTACAGGGGCATAAAATGTGAGGGCTTTTCTGAGGCATTTTTACTTTTGTTTCTTTATTCCTCACTTCAAAAATTGAGTGGAGTGTTGTGATTGGCCAGATGAGTGAGTTTCCATCTGATTTGAGATTTCTTCAGGGGACACAAGATGACTGTGTTTCCCTAGTTTGTTTGTTTATTGCTTCTTCATGACAACTAGCTAGCTCTGTGTCAGAGAAATCAAGTCAGTTACTTAGCAAGACTCTAGCTGCACCTTGATTGTCTTTACAAGTTAAACATTATTGACTTAAGTTTTTCAGCTCCATGTCTCTGTATTATCACACTTACTTTCTGTGTAATTACCTGTGGGTTTGAAGATTTAATTTTCTTGCTTTCACGTCAATAGTCTGAGTGAATTGTAACTGTGTTACTTGTAATATTGCAGCATATACGTGTGGGAAATGTACCCAGGACTCACTCTTGCCAGTGGCTCTGATTTCAGGAATATCATCTCATTTCTTCTCTTGTAGCACAAATACCTACTTTTTCTTATCAGGAAAGAGAAGGTCAGTGAGAACAACATGCCAGGGATAAATAGCATGTTCCTTCCTTTGCTATCTTAAATACATATGCCTGAGACTTATTTTAATTATGTTCACATTCGTATTTAGATTTTTGTGCTCTACTTTTTTTTCTGCTTATGTGTTTATGTATTCATGCTTATGTATTATGTATTTTGTACTTAATTTTTTTCCCTTTAAATTCAAAGTTTCTCAAATCCAAACTAAACTGGTTTTTAACCAAAACCAAATCAAACAACGAAATAAACATACGTTTTTCAATTTAAAACATAGAAGTTAAATATTTCCAATTTAAAATTACTAGGTGAGTCTCTTACACGTCTTTAATTTTTAAATGTCTGTAGCATTAGGAGCCTTCCCATGTCACCATTGGAGGACACCTTGTAGGAGTAGGTTCTTTCTCCCACTTGGGATCTGGGATGGGATGCAGATCACAAGGCTTTGAAGCAAGCACTTTTATCCTTTGAGCCACCTTGTTGGCCCATCATTATCTTTTTTCAGGGCTCTAGAATGCCAGAAGACATTAACTTGTTTTATGCTTCACCTTTTTATTCCTCACAGCTGCTGTATGAATCTCCGAATCATTGCTTAGCTTTTGGTATCAGACACTGAGGTTCCCTGAGATAGTGGGTTGGTCTGGCAAGGGTTAATGGAGCCTTGTTGTAGTATGTGATTTAATATTTCAAAATCTATTTATAATTGTTAGAGTGTTTACCATATGTATATACCATATTTAAATAATTAAGTGCATTAGAGCTAAACAGTTTTCAAGTTTTCAATGATTTGCATTTGTATCAAATACTCCAATGAATATGTTTTTAAATGACTCTTTTCTCCCAATTCTTAGGTTTAAAGTAATGGCTACTGATTTTGCATTGATTCTGCCTTTGGTAAATTCATTTTGAGAGTTTAAACAGTTATAATATTAGTTATAGTAAATAAATTTGATCAAAACTGTTGAGATAATCAAGTGTAAATATATCTTAAAGGAATTGAGTAGGTTCAGTTCATTGTCTTATCATTGTTAAAATCTGAAAATCATGGATTTCTGAGTTTTGGTACAGGGATAATCACCATGACCATTTGTCCTTGTGACAAATGTCACAAAGAGTTGATTTTAAATAAAAACTCATTTAAAGTGTTGATTTTATTACAATCATTCACCAAGATCAAGGACAAATGGGATGAGAAGGGGAAAATACAGACTTACTGTAAACACAGACAATGCATGCATTGGAAGGGACTTTGCAATCTTCCATGCAGATTACTGTGAATATAAGCAATGGGTGTAGTAGAACTAGGCCAGAGGAGATTCCATTCTTATTATTGATTTTCAAGTTTACTGGGTTCAGAATTCTCTTTTTTCCTTTTTTTTTTTTTTTTAGATATTTCCATTATTTACATTTGAAATGTTATTCTCTTTCCTCATTTCCCCTCAGGAAACCCCCTATACCATGCCCCCTCCCCCTGCTCACTAACCCACCCACTCTTGCTTCCCTGACCTTGCATTCCCCTACCCTGAGGCAATGAGTCTTCACAGGTCCAAGGATCTCTCCTCTCATTGATATCCAACAAGACCATCCTCTGCTACATATGTGGCTGGAGCCATGGGTCTCTCCATGTGTACTCTTTGGTTGGTGGTTAAGTCCCTGGGAGTTCTGGAGGTACTGGTTGGTTCATATTGTTGTTCCTCCCATGGGGCTGTGTCTTAGTCAGGGTTTCTATTCCTGCACAAAGCATCATGACCAAGAAGCAAGTTGGGGACGAAAGGGTTTATTTAGCTTACACTTCCATACTGCTGTTCATCACCAAAGGAAGTCAGGACTGGAACTCAAGCAGGTCAGGAAGCAGGAATTGATGCAGAGGCCATGGAGGGATGTTACTTACTGCCTTGCCTGCTCTGGCTTGCTCAGCTTGCTTTCTTATAGACCCCAAGACCACCAGCCCACAAGGGGTGCTCCCCACTTGATCACTAATTGAGAAAATGCCTTACAGCTGGATCTCATGGAGGCATTTCCTCACCTGAAGCTCCTTTCTCTGTGATAACTCCAGCTTGTATCAAGTTGACAAAAAAACCAGCCAGTACAGGCTGTAAAAACCCCTTCAGCAACTTGGGTCCTTTCTCTAGCTCTTCTGTTGGGGACCCTGTGCTCAGTTCAATGGTTGGCTGAGAGCATTCCCCCTCTGTATTTCTCAGGCACTGGTAGGGCCTCTCTGGAAATAGCTCTGTCAGCAAGCACTTGAATTCTTAAAGCCACAGGTGCTACAATTCCACACTGCCACTGTGACTGAGCAGCATGCAGTCTGAACTTGCAGACCCACTGCACAGGCCAGTGCTATGTAGTTCTTTCAGGCTCACACTGTGAACACAGACACACCATTCAACAAACAATAAATCTATTGTGAACAGCACAGAAGGAAACATTTTCAGACATGGAAAGTTTACCCTTCAAAATGTTTCATTTACATTTTGGGGGGGGGTAGCAATTTGTGAAGAGTTAAGTTAAGAAAATGGAATAGTATTTCAGCTAATACCATCCCCAATGTGTCCTGGGAGCCTCTTGCTTTCCTGGTGTCTGGGAGTTTCTGTTGGCTACCCTTAGTTCCCCATCCTCCAATGCTACACACCTCTGTTCAATTTCCTGACCCTCTGTACATTTCCCCCATCTCCTCCCACACTCTATCCTGCCCCCCTTTTTCCCTCTCCCTCTCCTCTCTTCCTCCCATGTTCCACCCACCCTCTACCTCTTGTGATTATTTTGTTTCCCCTTCTAAGTAGGACTGAGGCATCCACACTTTGGTCTTCCTTCTTCTTTACCTTCATTGGTCTGTAATTGTATCATGGCTATTCCGAGCTTTTTTCCTAGTATCCACTTATCAGTGATTACATACCATGTGTGTTCTTTTGTGACTGTGTTACCTCACTCAGGGTGATATTTTCTAGTTCCATCTATTTGCCTGCAAATTTCTTGAAATCATTGTTTTTAATGGCTGAGTAGCACTCCATTGTGTAAATGTGCCACATTTTCTGTATCCATTCCTCTGTTGAGGTACAAAGGCCTGCACATGAATGTGTATATCAACAGTCAGGATAAGGACATCAGAAAGCCCCACTCTTCACTGGACTTATGTACCCATTATTGATAAACAGGGTTAAGTGAAGAGCTCTAATCAAGTTGTCAAACATATGGTCCTGATTAAACCAAATAGGTCAGAAAACAAAACAAAGATATGAATCTAGAAATGGGCCTAACAGGGAGGAATATGGTTGATAGGCCTGAGATGGTGATAAGGAGAGGGTGGAGAAAGACAATAAATCAGAATGCATTGTGTGTGTGCATGTGTGTACATGTGTTGTTTGCATATGTCTCTTTTTGTGTCTGAATCTGTGTGTATATGTATGTGCGTGCATATGTGGATGTATGCCTGTGTATGTGAAACTGTCAAAGAAGGATCTTAATTGATGAAGTCAAACAAACAAAAATCTTTGTACTTCCAGGTATTATATCAACTAGATCTTTGTTCTCCTCTAAGTTTTAATAGTCAACAAACTATATATTTGAGGATCACATACCAAATTATAACCTGATTCTTAGGTCACCTAGCAACAGTCTTTTGAAATTTAAAGTGGTTTTCAGCCTTCCTAATGCTGCTACCACATGTTGTGGTATATTTTCTCATGTTCTCTGGTTGTTGTGACTCCAATCATAAAATTATCTTTATTCTTACTTTATAACTGCAATTTTGCTACTCTTACGTATCACAATGTGAATATCTGTATTTTCTGATGGTCTTAGTTAACACCTGTGAAGAGTTCTTAGGCCCCCCAAAAGGGTTTTGAACCACAGGTTGAGAACCACAGCTTTATTATTTTAAGTAATTAATTACATTCCAAAATTTGCCTCCCTTTCTGGTTCCATATCTCCCTCCTCCTTGTCTCTGAGAGGGTGGAACCCCCACAGTGTATGCCCCAACCCTGAAGCTTCGATCTCTTCAGAATTAGGTGCATCATATCCCACTGAGGCAGCCCTTTCCTACTTATGTGTGGGACAGAGAGGGAGACTCGATCATGTACGTGTATGCTCTTTGTTTGGTGGCTCCTTCTCTGAGAGCTCCCAGGGGTCCAGGTTAGTAGGCACTGTCAGTCTTCCTGTGGGGTTCCTACCGCACTGAGGGCCTTCAATCCTTCTCTCAACTCTTCCATAAAAGTTCCCGACCTCGGTCCAGTGTTTGGCTATGGGCATCTTCATCTGTTTCAGTCAGCTGCTGGTAGAGCCTCAGAGGACAGTTACACTAGAGTCCTATCTGTAAGCATAACAGAGTGTATTTAATAGTGTCAGGGATTGGTGGTTGCCCGTGGGATATGTCTCAACTTGGGCTGGTTATTGGTTGTACATTTCTTTAATCTCTGCTCCATCTTTGTGCATTTTGTGGATGGGTTGATATCTTTATCCCTCCACTGGGGGTCCTGCCTGGCTATAGGAGGTGACCTGTTTATGTTCCATGTCCCCACTGTGAGTCCTGGGAGCTTCCCTCATCCCAGGTCTCTGGGATGTCCTAGAGACTCCACCACCTTTATAATACTTTGCAGCTGTTGATTTCCATTCATTCTTCGGGCCCTCTGGGCTTCTCTCCTGTTTTCCTGATACCTGATCCTGCCTCCTCCCATCTTCTACCCTGGTCCTGCCTCCCTCTACCTCCCATGATTATTTTGTCCCCCCCCCCTTCTAAGTGGGATTCAAACATCCTCACTTGGGCCTTCTTTCAAGATTGCAAGATATCCACCTGCTCTCTATTCTTCACATTCCCATCTCTATTTGAAAGAACTTTTGTTTTCTCAAGTGGAATAATTGGAGTATATATTTTTAGCTGAATGTTTAATAATAACTAAATACAATAATCAATGGTAAATTGTAAGGAGTCTTTGGATCTTTACATTTTCATTATGTTCATGAAGTATAATCTCTTTTCAATATATTAAATTATCATGTACACCTTGACAGGAGTTTTTCACCCATCTAAAATGTTATAAATAAAAAAATTAACATGATGCATTTTACAATTATTAATATTCATTTACCACTTGCCAGCCAAATTGAGTAAAAATAATCTTATTAGCAAAATTCAATGAATAAAGGCATAAACTGTATCAATAAATGAACCTCAATACTTTAGAATCTCTACATTGTGTAGAAGGACTTTCCATGAAAATGTGCCAACTTTCTTTTTTCAACTTTTGGATTGCTTATTATCCTAGCTGTAATTAGAAATCGTGTGAAATTAATAACCATTAAATTCAATGAATTTTCAGCATAGGAAATTTGCCCAGCGGCACCCAGCCGATGGGCATGCAAGGATGGGGCTTCACAAAAGCTGCCCCTCCTCTCCTCCCAGTCAGTCTAAAAGGAAGCATCTTTTCCACTTAGCTAATTAATTACACCTGCCAACAAGCAGATGGTTTCGAAGGCTTTGAAGCATGGAAATAGCTAGGTGCATATCAGCAACCTTCCTTCAGTGGCAATTTAGATTATAACTCTTGAAGCTCCAGAGAAATGGAATATTAAATGGATACAAAGGAAGAACCAAACACCTTTTAAGTATTTATTAAAAGTAGTTTCAGGTATTAATTCATCGCCTTTGCCTGACTTCGGTTCACACACGTTTTCAGGCAGGTTGTGTTTACTTCGAGCTTGGAATAATACTGGCCAGATGTTGCCAGGCAATTGTTCTGAGCAGGCAAATAAAATAAAAACGGAGGACTGGATGTGTTAGTAGAAATTCTCAAAATATTGTAGCTTTCCAGGAAGTTGTATTTTGTTGTTTGATATGCTGCTAAATTTAATGTAAGAATAATATGTAACAATACTGAAAATAGAACTGTAGCCGTGAAAGAACCCTGATTTATACCCTAATACAAATATAGTGTCCATACTTCTTAACTAACCCAGTCATTTGAAAAAATTAACTGGTGATTTGAATATCTCATATATATATGTACATGTATACAAAATCAAGTTAACCATGAGTATATATAAAATTATTTTACAATATTTACTTTTATGAGTTTATAATAAAATATGTAGTTTATGCCTTATTGAATTCACAATGAAGTATTTAAATTTCATGAGAAATTTAAAGAATGTCTTCTGATATACATCATTAATTTGTATGTGAGGTAGTCCAGTCTTTCTATTTTAAAGGATAATTAGATGTATACACACATGTATAAGTTAAGTGAATCTATAATTTTACTAGTGTACCACTAGTAATAAAATTGTCTCTGCATTTTTACCTTTGTTGCCAGACATTCATAAAATTTATGCAAATAAAATCAGTGAAATACTTCAAACTTTCAGATAAAATCAATTACCTTTACTCACATAGATGAAAAGTCATGTGATAAACATAGCCTACAATAGATTCACTTAAATATATTGACCATCAAATGTTAACATTTAAATTGTATGACCCAGGGACAACCCTATTCTCTTAGAGTTTTTAAGTATAGAATCCAGCAAGTTTGCCTACACAGAAGACACATTGATCAAACTCCTTACTTTTAATTTTAAATTTCTCTTCCTTCCATCAGTTAATCTTCTCATTTGGCTTTTAATTGATTCAAATATAAAACTTAATTAGAAAACAAATTTTAGTGGGTGGGTCTTATTAGTTCCTAATTTATTTAATTTTTTACTTTATATTAATACATCAACAACTGTGAATATAGTTGAAGCATCATACTTGAAATGTAGATTTGTTACTAGAACCAACACCTTGATATGTTTACCCAGTTTTCCTAATCAAAGAGCATACATGGGCTGGTCTGAGGCTTCTTGGCACATATGTACCAGAGGACTGCCTAGTCTGACTTCAGTGAGAGAGGATGCACCTAATCCTGTAGAGACTTGATGCCACAGGGAGGGAGGAGGGATGCCTGGAGTTGGGGGTACCTTCTCAGAGGTGAAGGGGAGGGCCAATGGGGGAAGAGCTCTGCAAGTTGGGATGTAAATAAATAAAATAATTAATTAATAATAAAAAAGAAAAGAAATTGCAAGGGACATAGAGACAGACCCTGTAAGGCTTCTGACTTGAGTGTGGTAATTAAAAACCATTTTTGTCTTATTCATTGAACCACACTACAAGGACTCGGTACAGAGTTCCCACAGTACTTGAAAATAATAAAATTGCCTTTAAAAACCTCAATATCTTTTTAGCGAATAGAAGACTTTTCCTTAAGTAGGCTGAATTCTTCAAGTTTTATTGTACTGCCTTTTCCTGTGTGCCTACTTTTGACAGAGGCAAAAAAGAATTCACCTTCAGTGATGAGAATGGGATGTGGTCCAGACACTCTAGCAGTGCCAAGAGTTTAAAGGCAGTGCTTCTCACATAGAAATAATCCCTTAAAAGCATAATTTTCCCTTTCAACTCAATAAAATATTTTTGGAAAGTGCTTCAGGGAAATTGCTGAGTTCTTAATTATGCTTAGAAGTAGACAGCATAAGACAGAGAGAGAATGCCTCAACTCTGCTTATACTATATTTTCTTTCTCTTTCTCAGCCATTCCTTCCTGTACAGAGGAAATGTGAAAATAACAGTTTGAAATTACAATCCCAGATCAGCACTTAGGCTAGACTCTAGAACACACAGGTCAGATATTTAGCACTCTAAATGTTATTTTTCTCAACTGTAATATGAGACCATTAAAAATTGCCCTGCATCATTTTCTTAATTAAGAGAAATGCAATATTATGCACGTCTAGTAGAGGTAGCACTCATGAAGAGTTATTGCTATGAGATCCACAATGGCCAGTTAGCCAGACACTGAAATCCTCACTGGAGTTTTCTGTGTGAGGCACTTGGCATCTTGCTTGATGATCCTTTCTTGTCTGATACGCCTTTTGGGGACCAGATTCCCACACCCCTACCCGAAGAAAAATGCTGATTTCAAGACTCCAGTAATTTTATGAGTGCTTAGAATCTGTAATATGTCCCTAAAAGAAAATGGGAAACTCAGATAAGTAGGTTAAAAAGTCTAACTGGCTTGCTATTCAAATCCATAGGGATTTGTAGTTGTTTTTCTATGAGTTGTTTGATCTTGGTAGATAAAAATAATAAAAAATTGCTCACAAAATGATTTATTTTGAGTGTATCACCAGAAACTTGAAATAATTTGCCATAATGTCAAAAAAGTAAAATATGCATCACAAATGTTTTATTTTTTTCCCTTAATAAACCAGTGAACACTCTTATATATTCTAACTTAAAATAATTATGCCAGTTATCTTTCAAAAGGATGCTCATGAGAGGGATAAGAGAGAACTATCCAGAATAGAAAAAAAATATGCTCACTGGAGGGCTGTTCCTACTATCTGTTAACACTAACTGCACAGTAGCTGGGCATTCACGGAGAAGTAACTGCAGTAGTAAGCACCTCCAAGTTTAAATCTTTTGGCACTTAATGTCATGCTGTGAGTATGCTCCTGTTAGAATCTTCATTATATAGATAAGTAAAACAAAAATAAGAAATAATGAGTAATGCTATATGTTAATGTTAACATATGTTATAAGTCAGAATTATGGTTACCTATCTGTGTTCATGTCCTAGAAAGAGAGCACATTCTTCTCAAGCACTTGGCTTTCAAATTGACTGAACCATCTCATATTATTAGGTATTTAGCTCTTGATGCTTTCCTTATGTCTAATCTTCCAAGGCATCTATTTTGCCTAAAATAAAATTTAATGACATTAATTCAATCTGGGAAGCATGAACAATTCTAAAATAAAAGTACATTTTACTGAATTTGGAACTCATAGGCATATTATTGCTTGTTATGGTCTGTTCTACTTTAACAGCAGAAATTAACAATATGAAAATTTTTTTTTCAGTTGAAGAATATGAACTGTGTAGCTCTTGTAGTCATAAAGTATGCTGATCTACTAAATAGTTACTAAAAGTTTTAACAAGTTTTCTTAAAATGTGATCACAGAATGTGGCTAGAGAAGTGATAAGAAATGACTCGGAGGGTTAACTCACTAGGTACACAGTGCACAAGTTACAGATTCTATCAGGTCCCAAGGATAATTAGTATTTAGGTAAAAGATTCCGCTAAACTTAATATGGTTTTGCATACATAATCTTGATTTCTCACTGCAATCCAGCAGTGAATATTAATATGTCCTATTTGTAGATCATAGAGAAGAAACTGAAACAAACTTGACTGTGTTCAACAGTGAAGCAGCAAACTGCTATGTACCAGTTGTCGAGAGTACCAGGAAATGACAAAACTAATTCAGGAAAGACTCTTGAACTCATCGCGCCATCATTTAAAGTCAGTAGAGGCAATAAAGGGAATATATATTTCCTGAGTCAATAAATATTAAGTTAACAAATAAAAAAGGCCTTATTTGTCATTTAAAACAATCATTATATAGATACCTAAAAGACACATCCCTGTTTGCATATTGACTTGAATTTTTATATAAAATATAAATATATTGCTCTTTTTTTGGCAGACATATAACTGATATTTCATGCTTTGACAATTAAGATGTACACAGAATCACTACACTTATTCAAATACCCAATCCTTCTTGACTTTCTTTAAGGAAGTATATCAATATATTCTATTGAAATTGAATGTGAAGCTTTACAGCTGCCTTTCCAACTGTAGAGAAGTTCATTGAGTTGTACAGATGTTGAGTCCAGTTAATTTTGATATCTAATATTTTATTTATAATCTTTTATAATAAAGCTTACAGTTGCAAAATATATTGAAATATCTCTGAGGATTGTGAAGGTTTATAGCATTTAAGAATTTCTATGTATTACTGTATCATGAATTCTTTCATTCCTTATTTTTATAATTTTTGTCATTGCTTTCAATGCTTGTATTGAAGATTTTTTTCTGAATCATCTAGACCTCCAATAAACACTTATATTTAATAGTATCTTGTATAGGATTAAAAATCTTGATATATTTGAGAATCCAATAATCATTTTACAAGATTAAATAATTCTTTTCTTGCTTTATCTTTTATTTGCAAGTTTTATCTTGCCAGAAATAAGCATGCACATTGATGTTGTTATTACTGCCATCTATGAAAAACATCATCCTTTCTAAAATTTCTAAAGAAGGGAAGAAATCACACATTGTGAGATGAGTTATTAAAACGATACAAACTAATTTAGTAGGTGAGATATTTGAAAGTGACCTTGCAGTATATCCCAGGCTTATTGTATTAAAGCTTGTAAATAAAAGGGACAAATCATTTCTGGTACTAATATAACTTTCTCCCTTTATTGGAAATGAAAACACTGAACTCTGCTGATTTCTTTCTACTGAAGCAATTACATTTTCTAGAAACTTGGGGCAGTTATTTAAGAGGATTGTTGTCTGCAATGAGGGATTTCTGCTAGATAGAACATGAAAATGTTTGAGCTTCATGTAAGGGAGTATTTGATTTCAATGTCAAGAATCCACTAAATCTCCCATGTTGTTTGTTTATGAACTTTCAATTGTGCTCATGCTTATGGTCCCAGCAGGGTTTACCTATTATAAACTGGAGCATGCATCAATAAATATTCATGTTTTCTCATAATTTTCAATATTGTTTAATTTACTTTTATATATAATATATAATTTATTGGTTATTTTATTTATTTACATTTCAAATGTTATCCCCCTTCCCACTTAAGCCCCCTATCCTCTCCCCTGTCCCCTCTGCTTTTATAAGGGTTCTCTCCCACCCACTCACTCACTCCTGCCTCAGCACCCTAGCATTCCCCTATGCTGGGTCATGTGTACTGGCTGGTTTTGTGTGTCAACTTGACACAGGCTGGAGTTATCACAGAGAAAGGAGCTTCAGTTGGGGAAGTGCCTCCATGAGATCCAGTTGTGGGACATTTTCTCAATTAGTGATAAGGGGGAAGGGCCCCTTGTGGGTGGTACTATCTCTGGGCTGGTAGTCTTGGGTTCTATAAGAGAGCAGGCTGAGCAAGCCAGAGGAAACAAGCCAGTAAGAAACATCCATCCATGGCCTCTGCATCAGCTCCTGCTTTCTGACCTGAGTTCCAGTCCTGACTTCCTTTGGTGATCAACAGCAATGTGGAAGGTGTAAGCTGAATAAACGCTTTCCTCCTGTTTGAGCAGGAATAGAAACCCTGACTAAGACAGTCATGTTATCCCAGACTCCTATTCTCAAAAGAATTGTGGTGAATGGCATTTGCTACACTAATTTATCCATTGTTAATAAAATCAGATAAATGTCAAATATTTCACAGTTCTTCATAAGACACTAAGACCCTTTTATGAGAAAGTAGAAATGGATCCTCTTATTCCTTAAAACTGTATTTCAAATATGGTATCTAAAGTATTTATGTTAGTTAGTTCTTTGGGAAAATGAAAATTAAAATGAGAGTGCTGCATATTAATCAGAGGGAAAATTAGAAAATATAACATAAAAAAACTAACTAAAACAAAATACAAAGAGAGTTGTGTATATGGAGTACATTTACTTTGCTCATGAGAATAAAATTTGTTAAGATTTCTTTGGAAACATAATTACTATATCCTATCAATTTCATTTCCAAATATGCACACAACATATATTTGTCTATAGATTTTCATCAGAGACCTATTCTAGGGTAACACAGCAGTACCACTCAGTAACTTAAATGAGGAAGTATGTATTCCTCATCAGAGCAGAACAGGTCACACCATATCATGCAGCAATGAATGGGAACATGGCAGAAGAAATTTGGTATATGACAGCTCTTTGTCTCCCTATTACTATCACTATTTGGAACTTTGAAGTATAGCATATAGTAGTTATATAACAATCAAAGAATAAATTTGATTCTCTACTAGTATTTGTGATTTAATTATGATCAACAGAATATAATTGTTTGTGGAAATTTTCTTGCAGTCACTAAGAGGCAGCATAAACTCATCCGTTCCTTTTCATGAGTTCTTCAATACTTTTACTAGCTGAACTCTGTTATTTTTGTTTTGTTTTGTTTTGATTTTATATTAAAGGGGTTTCATAGAGACAAATACTGGAATCCAGCTCCTGGATGATTGCACACTTTGTAAAATACTTGAACCACCTAGCCAGAAATACATATATAAAGTAAAAGCAAAACTGTCTCTTTTATCTCCAATCTATTACTAACTATAGAATATTAATGTAAATAGCTGAGACAAAAAGTCTAAATTATGCTGATGGGTAAACTATTATTTAAATAATTGTCAAGTCTGAAAGAGAAATAGTGTTTTATTGGTACTATGTCTTTAGCAACCCTATCATAGAGGTTAGGGTTGTATCTCGAAATAATGAGAAATATCATACAGCTGTCAAGTTAAACAAGATTTTAAAGTTTTATCTCATTACCTAGATTCAGCAATATTTGCTTTCTTTATACTTCAAAACTCAATATTAGAAGAAATATCTGTTTATCATCTATACCTATATACCTACCAATCCATTCATATTGGATCCTATACTGTATTATTATATTAATATGCACAAAGGCTTCATATGACAGGTGTTGTTACATGTTAGGATCTGAGTTATAGAGTATCACTGGGTATAAAATGAAAGCCTATGAGGACCCTTCATCAGCATATAATGACTAATTAAATATGAAGAAATGAAGCAATGACTGATAGATCTTAATTTGTTCTGCTGATAAGTATATGAGATCAGAGAACGATTTATAGCAATCAGCTTTCTCATTCCACCATGTGGCTTTAGGGATATTGGAATGAATTTGTGTCACTAGGCTTGACAGCAAATACCTTTATCCAGAATTTCACCTTTATGGCATTTTCTTAGGAATTTGAACACAGAATGATGTACTTCATGGTTCTTATTCTTGATGGACCCACAGAAATATGAGGTAGATAAGAAAAGTATCCAACAATAATAGTGTATGAAGTCATGTGCTCTGTGTAAGATGATAGCTAAAATAGTTCTATGAAGGATGGCTGACCCTTACATACCTGAGTTTGACGCACAGCACACCAAAGTGCTTGTACTTAAGCTGAAAGACTGAAAGTTCAGGATTGTTTTTATGTATTCTGAGGCATTGTGAATAAGCTAGAATACGATGGGAACATAACTGAGTTCTGTTCAATTGAAATCACAGTATTTTTTATTTTATTTTCTATTCTTATTTGATTTTGAGCCAATGGGTCTAGAAATTTCCTCTTTAAATTACACTGCTCTGCTTGAAAGATTGTCCCCTGTTACTTTCTCACATTTGGTATTCGCATCCCTGAGCTTTTGACTCTGATCACCGAGCTGAAAGATAGAGGGTTATATCACTCATTTACATTATCACCCTCAAACCCCTCCCAATATAAATGTGACATTTCAATTTTGCACACTTCAACTCTCCTTAAATCATCTGTATAAAAACTTCAAAGCTTGATTGATGATGAATGAGCCATTGTCTCTTCGAGCACCCAGTTCTCATTAGCCTTTAGAGTCTCAGCTTATTAATAGTGAACCTTGAGGGCTGACCCGGTGGGGTAGCAGCAATTCATTGTGCTCCCAGCTGAAAGGTCTGAGTTTGGGAAAGATTCAGAAATCCATAGACCAAGTTAACTTCAGAGATGATGTATTAAGTATCACAGGTGGATGATGTGATCTATATTACTTCTGTATCATTATCTGCCAACAGACTCGTGTGACTTAAGTTGATGACAGTGAGAAAGATGTATTGCTTTGTCTCCAAGAAAGCCCCATAAATGATTGTATAGCTTCAATTTGAAATGGTCTTTGTGTGTCTTGGAACTTTGACTTCTTGGTTTTATGCTTTATCTTGAATAGGCAATATAAGTCTAATATATGCAGTATTTAGATGTCTGCACTGTAACTAGACAAGTGTGATGTTTTTAACCTGTATTTTCATGGTCATTTGCATCCTGCAGTTGACCTATAGGGTACACTCCTATAAAATGAGACATTTAGATACACAGCCAGAGATTGATGTGAACTATTTCAGTCCCATTTATTAGAATTTTATTATATCATCAGGTTTAATAGTACTTTGAGGCATATTTACTACCAATTCCACTATAGAGACCAAAGTGTCATGGGTAACTACATTTACTATTATAAAAGCTGTTTTTGAAAAGAAGAGAGTTTCAGTCACTTTTTATATAGTAATTTTAAATAGTATATTGGTTTGGAGAAATACTTTCAGCTCCCTAAAACCAATGGGAGGTCACATTCATCAGTATTTTTAGTAAGGGTATCACATCACTATTAGGCTTTTTCATGTAGGTCAGAGACAAATACAAGTATTATACCATAATTTCTTTTGAAGATATTTATTTGCAAAACGTCAATGATTCTATTAAAAGAATATTCTATTATTCACTATAATAACTAGTTTCTGGGAAAGTATATATCAGAAGAATTTATTTAAATAACAAAAGCAATGCCTTTGTCAGACTCATGAAAAGAAATTTAAAGGCAAAGAGCGTTCAAATGGACTTGTTTTAGGATTTGAAGATATAAGTTGCTCATGTTCTCTTTCAAATGTATATCTGCTCCCTGTAACATCCTAAAAATAATTTCAGAATTATCAGGTAGACTCAGGGTTAATGATTACAGTATAATTTAGGCTTTCCCATAGTATATACTATGTCATTCGTGTAAATTTAAGGAAATTTGGATCAACTAGAATAATTCAAAGTCATCGTTATTCAAGTCTTGAATAATGACTTGAGTTTGAGTATCAAATTGGTTTTATTTTAATGTCACTAAAAAGTGTTTAAATAACTTGTAAAGATCAAACATACCACTTACAGTAATTTCATATATTATAAGTTGTGGACATTTTGTATAATAAAATTTATTTTATTTCAGCTAATAAAAATTTAACCATAAAATTATATATTAACATTATCTATGTATGTGTTTAGTTTACTTTATATGAAATAAATTCTACTAGCTATAGATTTTTAGCCTAGGAATCGTCTATTCTGAATCTCCTCATATTATTACCAGATAGTGGGATAAAATCTTGACAAGAAACGAATAGTTACTGATTTAAACACAGGTTTAGAGAAGATGTCATATAAGCTGTTCATGGGAAAGGCTAACTTATATCATTAATTTTACTTTGTCACAATGCAAATTAAAGAGAGAAGCTACAGAAGAATTTAACTAATTAAGGTTGGCATGAAATTACATAGCTTAAGTTGTTCATATAAGTAAAGGTTTCATTGGGTAAAAACTACCCAATGACAGATAATGCAAAGATACTTTTGAACCATGTTTGTTACCTTCATGAAGCTTTGTCTAGTTATATTTAAGTTTAAAATAGTGATATGAGTTTGTGTGTAAGCTAAATTCCAATTTATAGCATAAATGTAGATTATTATTTACTTACTCTAAGTATAAAAAAAATCTTACTCTATCTTTTACTTAAGCTCTATGAGAAATGTTGGAGACACAAATATATTTAAATGTTTAATAAGATTTTTCAGTAACACATGATACATTTATGTTTATAGAATATCATATTTAATACAACTTTAGCAATTATTAATGAGTTAGATTTTCTGTGAAAGTGTAGGAAGTATTTCGTACAATACGTTTAAAGGACTCATGGTGGCCTTCATTCTGACCACTGATTAAATGACCAAGACTCAACTCTTGTCATTCTACATTTGCTATGATGTGTTTTGATAACAGTTCACTGGAATGATACTGCATTTAATTTCTTTACTGATTTGACAATTTTGTCACTGCACCCTACCTAAACATATACCTCTTCTCTGAATCTCCATCAAATGAATTCATTGTCCTTCCTCTCTTCCTTTTGCATACAAATATGTTTTTTTTTTTGACTAGATCCTAAAACTTATTTTTTACTTTATATTGTGGGAAAGGAAACTTTGATTATAAAACAGGTTTTCTTTCCTTCAAATATATCTTCAATGAAATGAATGAAAACATCACTGTTCTATAAGCTACTAAAGTTTATTATTTATTTAAATTCATTTGTAATGATTTGTCCTAATGGCACTAAGTTAAAACCTTCATAGTCAACTATAGCGCAAACACCAGGTTACTCTTTTGTTAATACATTCTTCTGAATCAGAACAATCCCACAGAAGTTTCTTGAAAAATTAAGCTAATCAAGTATTTTCTCACAAGCAATAATAAACGAATACCTTACATTTTCATAAAATTTTAAAATCAGAACTACAAAGCATATTTTAAGCAATTATGACATTATTCCTGAAAATATTGTGGTAGACCTGTTTTTAAAATGTGACATCATTTGTTCCTATAAGTGTCAAAGAAAACCTGTTTTCAGACTGTGGGAATTTGACATTCACAGTAGAGAAAGGTATACATCATAAAGATTAAAGGCTATTTCAACCCAAACAGAAAAATATTCACTATTCAAAGCTAGAAATGAATAACTCTACTGACTAGAATCGCTGAGAGGAAATGCTTGTTTTCAGATCTCCCAAGGCCAAAATATCATCCAGATTGATAGTGATTATGTCTTAATTTGAAATTTTCATCTGTAAGCTTGTTTTACAATTATTCTTGTCTCTTTTCAGTATTGCTTTTCTAGTAAGCCAAGTTCTCCAATGTAATATTTCTAAGAAATAAATGTAAATAGTAGTAGTTGATTAATTCTGCTGAAGGAGATTTGATGAAAATATTATTCATTATAATACAATCTGAGTCTATTTGGGAATATTCTGATAGGAAGTAGGAAATGAAGAGTATGTTTGTTCCATGTGAACAATTTGAATTAAAATATGATTTGTTGAAGAATAATTTTTCTTTTCATAACATTTGAGTTATCACATCACTCTTATCTTTTTTTGTAGAATTTTTCCAAATGTGAACTGAACGATAGCTTTCGTTTCCTGGAGAGCAGTCAGAATACTCTTTTTTTAACCTAATGAAGAGTTATTCCTAGAGCTTAAGAGTATCACCCAGTGTCTCCTGAGAAAGTTATTAGTCTAAGACATGCACATGTTTTCACATAGAAACTTAATGCCAAACATTAATACCGAAATAATTTTACAATCTCCCTTACATTTCCCATCTGTTCTGAAGATGGTTGGATGCTTAGTTCATGAAAAATAATGAACTAGGTGTTAGAAGAACCATGATCTAATTTTTCTTTGTTCCTTTTTTTTCTTCTCTCTCAAGAAGTGGAACCAACAGGCAGTGAAAAGATTGATGATGAGAATGGGTCTCAGTTTGAAAGTGTAACTCTTTGAAAAATGTAAAATAATCTTGAAGGTTTTATGCATGCAAAGGTTCTCTAGATGTGCTGCCAATTTTGCATCCTCAAATATTAGTGTTGTTATGTATCCCTCTATCCATTCATTTCACACTAGTTTAAGAAATCTCCTCAACATTTAGCTTAGTCCAGACATACAAATGAGAGAAAATAACAATATTGAAAATAGTTATGAGAATTGCACGAGGAAGATAATTCTCAAGGCTACAGAGGAGCATAATTCTCTTTTCAGACTATTATTCTCTGACTGGTTGGGATTTATTGGGGAGTAGTGATGCTACACGCAGTTGTTTCCTCAGGCTTTCACAAAGTACCCAGTGGAGATATTTTTCTGAACAATGAAATAAATTTAAAATTTTAGATTTAGCAAATTTTAATGATATACAATATCTCACACAATGATTAATATCACAGATATTTTATACAAGTACATCATGCACTTTTGTAATCTTTATTCTCATACTCCCTTAGTCTCCACGCACCTACTATTAATTTGTTCTCTGTATCTTTCCTCTTCATGCCCATGTATGCTTGTCTTCCTATATAATATCTAAGCTCCACATATAAGACACAAATATTGATATTTATCTTCTTGCATTTGACATTTAATTTAATATCATTTTCTATAGTAGCACTTCAAGCAAATGCCATTATTTTATTACTCACCATAACTGAGCAAAGTACCATTTTATATAAACAAATGATTTTCTCTGTCCATTTATCTGTTGGCATTTCTTTAGTTAATCAGTATTAGTTGTTCAATAGAAAATTGAATAAAACCTAGCTTTCATGGATTTTTTATCTCATATCTATGTTCCAGTGTCAAAGAGAAATGACATATCTTGATTTGCATTATTCTTCATGTTTGATAATTTTTTAGAAGACATTGATGATATTTTAGATGACAAAGAATATTTTATAATAGACATTTATTTTACTTTTGTTTATGCTAATTTGTAAAATGTTAACTTTAGTAAATGTCAAATTTTACTAAATTTGTACTATATTGAAGTAAGTCACTTTTCAAAATGTGTATCAAAAGTCTTGAGGATTTTCAGGGTCTATGGATATGGAATGACACTATTTTTAGAAATTTATTTTAATGACTAATTAAAGAAAAGCAAAATAACAAGAATTTTAGTAAATAATAGTAATTAGTCCATATTCTGGTATATTATGTTAACATTAAGTTTAATAAAATAATAATTGTCACCCATACTTAATGTGTAATATTAAAACAAAGTAGCAGATTATGAAATATTACATATGATATTATATCAAATTCTTGGTAAAGTCACAGAAACTAAAAATATCTATCAAAATGTTTAAGGGCTTGTTTACATATATTAGATTAATTAATAGTTTTACTCTGTACTTTTCAACCTCTTTAAGTGTCGATATACAGGCAAGTGAATCAATGAAAATATTTTTAGAAGAATCCTGGCTCCTAGTGTATCTAACATTGATAAATGGAATGATACCTTTCTGTTGGCTAACATTTTAAATAAACAAATCAATGGTTGTTTTTTTTTCTAATACAGAAATACTAAATGGTGGAGTCTATGTAGACCAGAACAAATTCCTGTGTTATGCTGATACTATACACTGGCAAGATATTGTTCGGAATCCATGGCCTTCCAACATGACTCTGGTGTCAACAAATGGAAGTTCTGGATGTGAGTACCATTATCCCTTCATCCTTTTATACATTTATTTATTTATTTGTATTTCTATCTGTCTATATGTCTGTCTATGTGTCATGATTCATGCATAGAAGTCATGACATAACTTGTAAGAATTGGTTCTCTTCATCCAGCATACAGGCCATGGGGATTGAAATCAGGTCATTAACTTGAGGTTTAGCATCTACCTGATGAACCATGTCAACAGCCTATGTCACACTCAGTAATATCTTCAAATATTATTTTACCCTGTACTATAGTGAACATCTTGTGCAGCATGCCACTAGTGATATTTTAACACTTGAATCCATTAAAAAGCTCAGTAGTGTCTTCCTTTGGTCTTGTGTCATACAGAAAATTTCTGACTAATACCATTCTGCTAATTATTCTCTTTCAGAATTCTTAAACCATAGTTTCTCCTTAATGCCCATTGGTAATGTTTTATAACAACCCACATTAATGTAATATGACTCATTAAAGACTTCACATATAAGAAACACTTCTACCTTCTTAGTTTTTAATCAAACATAAACTACTGAATTCTTTCTATCAAAAGGGTTTTATGATATTTCCATGTGAGAAGATTTATCAGATTAATAGTGTTTAATATGATGAAATGTTAAACAAATACTTTCTGAACCATCATTAAAACCTCTGCCAATGATTCTGCCTGGGATCTCTCATTTATATAAAGCAGCCTTTGTTGTCACACATTTATTAGTACTGACATTTGTATGAGAACTGAATCTTTTTCAAGTATTAACCTGGGTTTTAAATTTCTCATCTGTTATTATATATTTCCCACCTGAAATCATAACTGTCTCCACATTGTTCCATAATTATTTGCAATAGTACTGATTGTGTTATGACGCTTTTATGGGAAATCAAACTCCAAGGGACAATTATTAAATTTCATGATGGCCATAATAACATAATGGGGAAATATGAATGTATTTGATCAAAACTGACAGCTGTGTTTTTAATAAAAGGCTAGAACCTTTTTTGTGAAAGTAGAATAACATAATTTTCTTGTCATCTTTAAACAGAAATTTGTATGAGATTCTTTCTTTGTAGTTTCCAAGTTACCTACCATGGAAAATTTCATGTGCAATTTTTTTTTTTCATTTTAAACCTGCTTGTGCTAACAATGGAAAAGATGTGGTTTAGAAATGACTATTGTTTTCAGGTGACCTGTAATATGAGCATATTATATAGGGCAGAGTTTGTATTGGTTGAATGAGGAAAAGGCTTGCTGACTCTCAGATTCTCAGAATGACTGGCCTTTAAGGCATAAATGAGATCATGTAAGAATAAAGCCTGAATCAGAAGCCAGAAGGAAATCATCCCACTGCCTTTACACGGTGTGAAGCAAAAAAGGTCTGTGGGGTTAGTACACATTCACAGATGGTATCGCTTTGTACTGTTCCTTTGGAGGGCTAATTTGGATGATTGTGCCTATAATTAGGCAACACTGAGTGGGCTTTTTGTTTTGCAAGTAAAATTTTCAGATGACAAAATTAAAAATCCAGAAAGGTTTTATAATCAATGGCCCTTTACAGATTAACCATTGACTGTTGGCCAAATGTTATTACTTACATAGCATTAGATGGTAAGTCATTCCATTTATTTTATGGTATTAGATCTGAAAATAATGAATTAACTATTGTTACACTTCAATTTTTATACTTTTTGTGTTGAAGAAAAATTAATGAAAATATATACATAATAATACATATATATGGATATAATCTGTGGTTACTGTTTCAAAATATAGTTGTAATTATTATATAGTTTGATTCTTACATTGGTTCTTAATAAATATTATTTTAATAGATAATAATATTAATGATGAATATATGCACTCATGGTCAAAAGTTTTTAAATTTTTTCTCACATAATTTTAGGGATCTGATGTATCCTACTTAGGCCCACGTGCTTCATGGCTTTTCTTGTTTCAAGTCCTAATAATAAGCATGCTAGATTTATTTTCACGAATTGCCACTCTGCCATTGTAAGTAACATTAAATAAAATCAAGTGGCATAATATTTTCAGTAACTTTGTGCCTGTTTTTCAACTTTATAAACTGAGTTTTATAGTTTAGAAAGTAGTTCCTTTCTTCTTCTGCTTGACATAAGTTTTAATCATGATTAAAGATACTCATTGAGATATTCCAATAAATACGTTCTTCCTGAGGTTTGATTCCAGAGATGAAGGGATGGTTCAACCTATGTAAATCAACAAAATTGTTCATCTCATAAATAGTCTCTAACACAAAAAACATGTGATCATGTCATTAAATGCAGAAAAGGCATTTGATGAAATCGATATTGCTCCTTATAAAGTACGTGGAGGAACTAGTGATAGAGGGGGTATGCTTCAACATAATAAAATATACAAATGACAAAACTGTACACAACATTATATATCAGGACTCAGACAAGGACACTTTTCATTCCTACTCAATAATTCAAAATAGCACCTACAATCTTAGAGTGAGAAGACAAGAGAAGGAAGTAAAAGGTTATGCTAATGGGAAAGAGGTCTCTATGAATGCAGGTGTGATCTAAAGATACCACATAAGGACTTTGAGCAGACAAATATTTTCAGCCAAGTAGAAATATACAAAATTAAGACATAAACCTACCAACTTTTTTCCATACTAATGACAACCATACTGAAAAGTAAAACAGGGAAACAATCTTTTCACAAACAAAACTATTATGTACAATAAAAACTCTAAGTAACTACCACTCAAATAATGAATTTATAAACATATCAAAGAATTAAAAAAAATTCTCATGCTCACTGATAAAATTAATCTTGTAGAAATGACCACCTTATCAAAAATAATCTATCCATGCTCTTTAATCCCAATCAATTATTATACCTGTATTCAATAAATAGGAAATAATCCAAACATTTTGTTGATGGCTCAATATCCAGGGATAGTGAAAATAATCCTGAACACTCCCTAAAAATGATTATTAAAGTATTTTGTAAAATATATCCTTAGGTATATTTTTAGGTTTCACTAATAAATAATAAAAATATGGAAAATGTTTTAAAGAGAAATATGTTCATTGTTGACATTCATTTAATATATAATTAGAATGTTAGGGAAAGGCCTATTACACCTGTTAAAACTTATAAAAAATTTTAAAATCTATTAAAATGACATATATCTTCTAGATGTATTACATATTGTTTTCCAGAAGCAAATACTAGCATACTAAAGAACTGTAATGGGAGATTGACAGACTTGTATATAGCATGACATTCACAGGCAGAATTTTATAACTAAGCATTTCTTTCAATGAGATGTTCAAATGAATTTAATTGTTGAGTTTTATTATTATATTTTTATTGAACCTACATAGATTAATAATTTCCCTCTCTAAACATTAAATACTATATTCTATGAAAATCTTTCTTGAGCCAGAAGAGAATCAAGTCTGGAAATAAAATTTAACTATATTTATTATAATACCATTCATGTAATACCTATGATATTAAAATATTTATATGAAATAGATGTACTCTTTTAATATTGCACTTTGGCATACAGTTAATATGCAATCAAGACAAGTATAGACAGGCCCAATTTATGTAAATTCATACATGCAATTAAATTACATGATTTTTTGAAGTATTTTAAAGTCAGAACATAAATTAGGGGGAAAATGTAAAACACATTGGAAAATCTAAGTTTATTTACATAAACCCAAGAGGTACCCTTATGAAAACTACTGTAAAATAGATTTTTTATATAAATTTCATGTGATAAAAAATATTATAATTCCCTAAAAATTGTTTTTGAATTCAGGTACTTACAACAATCCTAACAAAATATTATCCAAAAAAAAGTACTAACATATAATTTAAGACTCTGTGGTACAATAGAATACATTAATGCCACATGTCAGTAATACTGGTTAATTGGAAAGAGAAATCTTAAGATAATAATATAGCAAAATAAAACATAATAAGATTAAATAAAAAGTAACCTACCACCTCAAAGTTGGACAAGATTCAACAAGAGGAAGTAAGTCCAAAGGAAGGCCCAAGTATCAGAGACCAATTATTATATATCTTCAGGACCACATAAAATCTCTAGACTGTAAGTCAAAATATATATCAAGAGGAACTGAGGTAGCCCCTTGTAGGCCCTGTACATGCCATGCTGCCTCAGTCTCTGTGAGTTCACATGACCTTTGATTCTGTTGATTTAGAGAATCTTAATTTCTTTGTGACCTCCATCCCCTTTGGTTCCTACACTTGTTTTGCATCTTCTTCCATGGTATTTGCAGGGCTCAGAGGTGGAGAATTTGATGGACACATCCTATTTACAGCTGAGTGTTCCAAGTTCTGTCTTTCTGCAGACTGTCTGACTGTAGTTCTTCATATTTGTTCCTATCTGCTGTAAAAATAAATCTCTCTGATGATAGCTGACATTTATCTATGAGTATCTACGAGTATCATTTGGAGCCCTTTTATCATTAATTCTTTTTAGAACAACAGTATTTGATTTACCTTAGGTTCCTAGTTATCTATTCTCATTTTTGTAGTCACCCACTCAGTATCTGATATAAGTCATCTGATATAAGGTTGCAGAGAACCTTAAGTCATGTAAGATATGGTTTGCTACTCCAAGAACTTTTGGGCCACCATTGCCCTAGCATATCTTGCAGGCAATACATTTTATAGATATACAGTTTGTGACTCAGTTTGTTTTATATGTTTCTGCTTTGGCAGCATGCACAGCACCTTCCTGCACCAAAGATGCTATCACGTATGCTATCATATATCTTCCTTATGCTATCACATAAAGGTCTATGTGTGCACCTGCTCAACTTCTCAGTGTTCAATGATTTATGTAGGTGTCGTGAATTTGTGGAAAACAACCTCTTGTTTGCAACAGCCTGGGTTTGGAGGGTCCCATGGTACCCCTTGGCCACCAACACAGTTAGATATAACCCAATCCTGGTGTTAGAAGCATCATTTGTTGGCAAGAGATGAGCAGTTGGGGATCTGGCTAATCTCTTAGAGGCCTGGCTTTTTTAAATGAGAGACAGAAAGGAAGTGAATACAAATAAGGTTAGGAGAACCCAGACAGGAGGAATAGAGGGAAAGGATATATTATGTGAGAAATGACTCTATTTTTAATAAAAAAAAAGGCAAAGAGAGAGAGAGAAAGGTATGCAACTACATGAGAATAATAATTTAAACTTTAAAAACGGAAAAATTAAGATGAAAATATAAAAGATCAAAAATGTTGGAGAAAATGCCCATCTTGTTAGAGCTTAAAGTACTTTCCCATTCTGTAGGGAAAGTACTTGATCTTTGACAAAGAAGCCAGAAATATACAATGGAAAAACACAGCATCTTCAATAAATGGTGCTGGTCTAACTGGCTCTCTGTATGTAGAAAAATGAAATTACAGCCATATTTGCCATCTTGCACAAAGCTCAAGTCCAAGTGGATCAAGGACCTCAACATAAAACTGGATACACTGAATCTAATAGAAGAGAAAGTAGGAAAGAACCTTGAACTCTTTGGCCCCCGGGGGAAATTTCCTAAACAGAACTCCGATGGCTCATGCTATAAGATCAAGAATTGATAAATGGGACCTCATGAAACTGGAAACCTTCTGTAAGGAAAAGGACATAGACAATAAGACAAATCTGCAACCCACAGATTAGGAAAAATCTTAACTAAACCCACATCTGATAGAGGGCTTATATCCAAAATTTATAAAGAACTCAAGAAGCTAATCACCAAAAAATCGAACAACCCAATCAAAAAATGGGGTACAGAACTAAACTGAGATTTTACAACTGAGGAATCTGGAATGGCTGAGAAGCACCTAAAGAAATGTTCAAAGTCATTAGTGATCAGAGAAATGCAAATCAAAACGACCCTGAGATTCCACTTTACACCAATCAGAATGGCTAAAATCAAAGCATCAGGTGACAACACATGTTGGCGAGGATGTGGAGAAAGAGGCACATTCCTTCATTGCTGGTGGGATTGCAAACTGGTACAACCACTCTGGAAATCAATCTGGAGGTTCCTCAGAAAAGAAGAAATAGATCTACCTGAAGACCCAGCTATACCACTCTTGAAATATATCCAAAAGATCTCCCACCATGACACAGGGACACATGTTCCACTATGTTCATAGTGGCCTTATATGTGATAGCCAGGAGCTAGAAACAACCTAGATGTCCTTTGACAGAAGAATGGATACAGAAAATGTGGTTCATTTACACAATGGAATACTACTCAGCTATTGAGAACTTAGACATCCTGAGTTTTGCAGGCAAATGAATAGAACTAGAAAATATAATCCTGAGTAACTCAGATACAAAAGGACATGCATGGTATGTACTCACTAATAAGTGTATAATAGGCAAAAATAAATAAATAAATAGATATGTAAATAAATAAATAAATAAATACAGAATACCCAAGATACAGTCCATGGAACTCAAAAAGGTTGACAAGCTGAAGTGCCCAAGTGAGGAAGCCTCAGTCCCACTTGGGAGGGAGAAGAAAGCAATCACAAGTGGGGAAAGAGGGAGAGACCTGGGAGGCAAAGTAGATGGGATGGGAGAGTGTGGCAGGAGAGAACCTAATCTGGTATTGGGTGAGGGAAAAGAACTTAAACCCTGAGGACCAGCAGAAAGAAGGGAAACAGGCAACCTCAGAACATAAGAGGTTGGGGGTACCCTCCAGAATGCACCAGAGACCTGGAAGGTAAGAGACTCTCGGGATTCAAAGGGAGGGACCTTAGATGAAATACCAGATAGTAGGGAGAGGGAACTTATAGAGCCCACCTCCAGGAGGAAGACAGGACAGCAAATGAGGGAGAGGGGGGACATCCCATAGTCTCACCTCTGACCCATAATTGTTCCTGTCTGAAAGAAGTACAGGAATGGAAATGGAGAGGAGCCTGAGGAAAAGAAGGTCCAGTTACAGGCCCAAAGTGGGATCCAACTCAAGGGGAGGTCCCAAAGCCTGACACTATTATTGAGGCTATGGAGCGCTCACAAAAAGGGACCCAGCATGAAGGCACTCAAGAAGATCCAATAAGCAGCTGAAAGAGTCAGATGCAGATATTTGCACCCAACCAATGAACAGAAACAGCTCACTCCTGTTGTTGAACTAGGGGAGGCTGAAAGAGGCTGCGAAGTGTGACCCTATATGAAGACCAGCAGTCTCAATCTGGACCCCTGAGATCTCTCAAACATGGGACCACCAAACAGGCAGCATACACCAGCTGATGTGAGACCCCCAACATACATACAGTAGAGGACTTCAGGGTCTGTGTTTATTAAGAGTTGATGAACCTAAACATCAAGAGAGTGGAGGTATCAAGGAGTTTAGAGGTCAGGTAGTGCAGAGGTAGGGACATTCATGTGGAGACAGGTGTGAGGAGGTATGGGATGTGGAATAGTCAGAGAGTGGACAGGGAGGGGGAAATAAAATATGGAGTGTAAAAATATTAATTAAAAAGAAATTGGAGAGAGAGAGAGAGAGAGATCCCTGCCCCATCATCAAATATGGCAGATGTACAGGATCTCACAATAGATAGATAGACAGACAGACAGACAGACAGACAGACAGACAGATAGACAGATACATCAGTCTTCATAAAATTCTAGTAATGTGTAAAAATTAATTAAAACTAAATTATATGACAAGAACAAAAACTGAAGTGAGGTCCTAAAACTGTGAAGATATTTTTCTCTACAGCATGAATAGAGGGTCCCAGGTTAGTGCACTCTCAGAGTTAGCACTTGAGGGGTTGATGAGCAGTAAACTCATTTTATTTCTAGCTGGTGTCCTCTAGCTTCTTTCATGACTCCAAAGTTCATTGATTGACCCTAGGAACAAAACTTTCCAAACAGGTCCTGTTTTCATCCTATGTAATGACTTACTATCAGTCAACATTTTAAACAAGTCTATGAATTAAGGAAGCATAATTAATTTCTGAAATCTAAAAAGGAGTAATTTATTTCTCCCCAGTTCTTAACCTCACTTCATGTGGCCAGAGCAGAGAAATTCATTCTTTATTATGTAATGGAGGCTTTACTTATCTCATCTGATAGAATATATTTGTCATTATTTAACTACTATTTATTATAAATAATTATACATAGATGAATCTATAATATGTAAGATTTCTAAATTTCTTCAGATTTTTCTAATTTCTAATTTCTTGTCCTTATGATTTTCTTGATTTCCTTCTTGCCTTTTCCTTTCTGATTCTCTTATTGCTGATTTCCAGTTGTAATCTGATGGTCCAGTTGTATCAGTGGTCGGATATTATACTGGTAGTGGTTTCATTATTGTTGTATTAAATTGGATATTCTCTCTGTGACTTTGATTTAGTTTGTATAAGAGTTTTGCCTATCTTGTTGAGTTTCGTACAGAGCCATCTATTTGCCTCATTGTTTGTTTGTATTGCTCCCTTTGTTTCTGTTTTATTGAGTTCAGCCCTCGGTTTGATGATTTCTTGCCTTCTACTCCTCTTGGGTGTGCTTATTTCTTTGGTTCTGGAGCATTTAGTGTTGTTAAGTTGACTACTTCATTTTGTTCTAGAGTTATCAGGTATGCTGTTAAGTTGCTAATATAAGATGTCCTTGCTCCTCCTCTTCCTCCTCCTCCTCCTCCTCCTCTTATTCTGATTCTTCCTTCTCCTCCTCCTTCTTCATGTAGGCACTTGGTTTTTTTGAACTTCCTCTTACCATTGCTTTCACTGTCTCCCATATCTTTGGGTATGCTGTGTATTCATTTTCATTAAATTCTAGAAACTATTTAATATTTTTTCTTTATTTTTGTATTGACCCATTTATAATCCAATACAGAGTTACTCAGTTTCCATTAGTTTGTAAGCTTTCTGTTGTTGTGGATATCTAGCTTTCTTCCTTGCTGGACTGATAGGAAGCAGGAATTTATTTCAATTTTCTTGTATCTGTCCAGACTTGCCTTGTGTCCACGTATGTGGTCAGTTTTAGAGAAATTTCAATGAGGTGCTGAGAAAAAAGAATACCCTTTTGTGTTTCTGTAAAATGTAGAGGCTGTCCTCAAGTGGACAATGGACACAACAAATCATTTTTCACATTGTGTTCTTTGCACATACTGAAATCAGCAAGCTGCTGTACTCAAATTAGATTCCTAATACTCCCTTCACAGAAATGATAATCTATGTACAAAAGTTCTATAAATATATTATGTTCATTTGGTTTATACAATCTGTTAGCTACAGTGTTTGTTTAGTTTTTGTTTGAATGTCCTGTCCATAGGGTAGAGTTAGGTATTTAAGTCTCCTGCTATCAGTGTGTGACTGAGTATGGGACTTCAGTTGCAGTAGTTAGTGTAAAATAAAAAGAGCCACTTTTCCTGTCCTCTCTGCTTTTCCTAGCAAACTTAATATTTTGATTTTCTCTTAAAAGAGAACATAACTATACTGTTTTCAAAGTTCCTTTGTTAATTTTAAGTCAGATTTAGGTTGCACCAGTTTACTATAATATTCATGTGCTGGAACCTGATTTAAATACTATTTCAGAGCATTCACAGCAGGTTATATATTAAATTTGAACTCAGTATTTTTATTTCATTTAATAATAAACATTAAGTATAATTAGTTATCTTTTACCCATTCAATTAATTATTAATTTATTCAAATTACTTATCTTTTAATTATATTTTTAAATTTCAAATGATATCCCTCTTCCTGGTTACCCCTTCACATATCCCAAATCCCATCCCTCCTCTTCACCCACCCCTTTGCCTTTATGAGGGTGCTCCTCAACCCACTCACCTACTCCTGTTTCACTGTTCTAGCATCCCCCTAAGCTGAATCATCAAGCCTCCACAGGACCAAGGGCTTTCCCTCCCACTGATGTCAGATAAGGCCATTCTCTTCTACATATGTATCTGGAACCATGACTCCCTCAATGTGTACTCTTGGGCTGGTGGTTTAGTCCATGAGAGCTTTGCTGTTGTCCAGTTAGTTTATATTGTTCTTCCTATGGAGTTGCAATCTCCTTCAGCTCCTTCAGCCCTTCTCCTTGCTCTTCTACTGGGTTCCTCGGGCTCAGTCCAGTGGTTGGGTATAAGTATCTTAAATATAATCAGGTGCTGGTAGAACCTCTTAAGGAACAGTCCTACCAGGCTCTTCTCAGCAAGCACTTCTTGGCATCAGCAATACTGTGGGGGTTTGGTATCTGTAGATGGGATAGGTCCCAAGGTAGGGCAGTTTCTGTTTGGCCTTTCCTTCAGTCTCTGTTGCACTTTTTGCCCCCATCTTTCCTTTGGACAGGAACATTTCAGAGTTAAAACATTTTGAGATGCATGTGGGCCCCATCCCTCAACCTGGGACCATGCCTATCTACTGGAGGTGGTCATTTCAGGTTGTATCTCCCCTTTGTTGTGTGTGTATTTTGGCTACAGTCATCATCATTGGGTCTTGGGAGCCTCTCGCTTCCCTGGAGTCTTGGACTTAATAATGGCTACCTTTAGTTCCCCTTCCTTCAGTGCTACATGATTCTATTCAATTTCATGACTTTCTATACTTCTCTCTTTTCTCTTCCAAGACCTGATCCTGCTCCCCCAACCTTTTCTCCCTTCCCTTTTCTCTCAATCCCAGGTCCCTTAATTATATTTTTTGTTTTTTGGTTTGTTTGTTTGTTTGTTTTGAAACAAAGTCTGATAGATCAGAGTATCCAGAAATTTGAGATTCTCGTGCCTGGGAGAATGTCATGATTGAATTTAAAAATAATTTTCAAATGTCATGCAATGACAATATATTAAAGAAGTAATATTATCTGAATTGATTAAAAATAAAATATATTTGTGATATTCCACTATTTGGTATTTTATATCCCCACAGAAAGATGTGATGTGTTATTGTATTTGTTAATATCCAGATAATTCTAGCCCTGGAGGTATTAAAATTGCAATGAAAATGATAGATTAAGACCATCTTCATTTCTGCTACTGAGCAGGCTGTTACAGCCAGGAACACAGAGAACACCCGAGTGTAAGATCACTTGGGACTCAGTCGGCCAGGGCCCCACCTACACCCAGGAGCTGGGCAGTGCCACAGCCCTCAGTGTACCTAACCTGCCAGGGGACATCTGCCCTGCAGGAAGTCTCGCATATAGAGGGTGCCTGGGTTTAGAGGTAAGGCTGCCATCTTTGCTCCAGTGACTGAGCAGACAGGTGCAGTCAGGTATTCAGGGGACACCAGAGTGTAAGACTGCTTGGGATACAGTCCGCCAGGGCCCCACCTCTATCCAGGAGCTGGGCAGCGCCACAGCCATCTGTGCACCTCTCTTGCCAGGGGACATCTGCTCTGCAGGGAGTCCTGCAGTTAGAGGTGAGGCCAACATCTTCACTCATGTGAGGGAGCAGGCTGTTACAGCCAGGAACACAGAGAACACCCAAGTGTAAGATCACTTGGGACTTGGACCGCCAGGGCCCCACTTGTACCCAGGAGCTGAGCAGCACCATAGCCCTCCATGCACCTATCCTGCCTGGGGACATCTGCCATGCAGGGAGTCCCGCATTAGAGGGAGTCCCGCATTTAGAGGTGAGGCCACCATCTTGTGAATGAGCAGACAGGTGTAGCCAGGTATGCAGGGAATATCCGAGTGTAAGATTGCTTGGGACATGGTCCAATTGGGCCCCACCTGCACCCAGGAAGGAGCTAGGCAGCACCACAGCACTCTGTGCCAGGGGAAAGCCAATCACCCAGGGGTGCTGAGATAGGCTTGTAGGCACACAGGAGGGACAAGTACCAGCCAGAGACAGCAGGACCAACTAACACCAGAGATAACCAGATGGTGAAAGGGAAACATAGGAATATTATCAACAGAAATCAAGGCAACATGACACCATCCAAACCCAATTTTCCCACAAGAGCAAGTCCTGAATAACTCAACACACTGGAAAAGGAAGATTTAAAATCACAGCTCATGATTCTGATAGAAAACTCCAAGAAGGATATAAATAACTCCCTTAAAGAAATACAGGAGAACACAAGTAAACAGGGAGAAGCCCTTAAAGAACTATAGGAAAACACAACAAAACAGGTGAAGGAATGGAACAAAGCCATCCAGGATCTAGAAACAATAAAGAAATCACAAAGGAAACAACTCTGGACATAGCAAACCTAGGAAAGAAGTCAGGAGACATGGATTAAGCATCAACAACAGAATACACGAGATAGAAAAGAGAATCTCAGATGCAGAAGATACCATAGAAAGCATTGACAAAACAGTCAAAGAAAATGCAAAATGCAAAAAGCTCCTGACCAAAAACATCCAGGAAATCCAGGACAAAATGAGAAGATCAAATCTAAGGATTCTAGGTATAGAAGAGAGTGAAGATTTCTTCTTAAAGGGCCAGTAAATGTCTTCATCAAAATTATAGAAGAAAACTTCCCTAAGCTAAAGAAAGAGACGCCCATGAACATACAAGAAGCTTACAGAACTCCAAATAGATTTGACCAGAAAAGAAATTCCTCCCTTCACATAATAATTAAAATGTCAAATATACTATACAAAGAATATTAAAAGCAGTAGGGGGAAAAGGTCAAGTAACATATAATGGTAGACCTATCAAATTACACCAGACTTCTCACCAGAGAGTATGGAAACCAGAAGAGCCTGAGTAGATGTCATACAGATCCTAAGGGAACACAAATGCCAACGCAGGCTGCTATATCCTGCAAATCTCTCAATCACCATACATGGAGAAAACAAGGTATTCCATGATAAAAACAAATTTACACAGTACCTTTCCACAAATCCAGCCCTTCAAAGGAAAATGAATGGAAAACACCAACAAAAGGAGGGAAACTACACACTAGAAAAAGCAAGAGATTCATCTTCTTTCAACAAACCCATGAGAAGATAACCACATAAACCTAAAAATTACATCCAAAATGGCAGGAAGCAGCAATCACTATTCCTTAATATTTCTTAACATCAATGGATTCAATTCCCCAATAAAAAGGCACAGACTTTGAATAGGACCCAATATTTTGCTGCATACAAGAAACGCATCTCAGTGTCAAAGACAAACACTACCTCAGAATGAAAGGCTGGAAAACAATTTTCCAAGCAAATGGTACCAGGAAACAAGCTGGAGTAGCCATTTAATATCCAATGAAATAGACTTTCAACCAAAAGTCATCAAAAAAGACATGGGAGGACATGGCAACAAAAACAACAGAAAGCCCACATACTCATGGAAGCTGAACAATGCTCTACTCAATGATACCTTGGTCAGGGAAGAAATAAGGAAAAAACTCAAAACCTTTTAAGAAATTAATGAAAATGAAGGCACAACATACCCAAATTTATGGGACACAATGAAAGCAGTGCTAAGAGGAAAACTCATAGCTCTGAGTGCCTCCAAAAAGAAGCTGGAGAGAGCATACACTAGCAGCTTAACGGCACGCCTGAAAACTTTAGAAAAGAAAGAAACTAATACACCCAAGAGGAGTAGAAGGCAGGAAATCATCAAATTCAGGGCTAAAACCAACCAAGTAGAAACAAACAAACAAAAAAAAAACTATAGAAAGAATCAAAGAAACCAGGAGCTGGTTATTTGAGATCAACAAGATAGATAAACCTTTAGCCAGACTAACCAGAGGGCACAGAGACAGTATCCAAATTAACAAAATCAGAAATAAAAAGGGAGATATAACAACCTTCAAAGAAGACCTAAAATGAATACTCTTCATCCTATTCCACAAAATAGAAAAAGAAGGAAAACTACGCAACTGTTCTCTGAAGCCACAATTTGTCTGATATCAAAACCACACAAAGATCCAACAAAGAAAGAATACTTCAGACCAATTTCCCTTATGAATATCATTGCAAAAATACTCAATAAAATTCCTGCCAACCAAATCCAAGAAAACATCAAAGTGGTCATTAGCATAATCAAGTAGACTTCATCCTAGGGGTGCAGGGATGATTCAATATATGGAAATCCATCAATGTAATCCACTACATATACAATATCAAAGTAAAAAAACCACATGGGCACTACATGAGATGCTGAAAAAGCATTTGAAAAAATTCAGCATCCTTTCATGTTAAAAGTCCTGGAGAGATCAGGAATTCAAGGCCCATATCTAAACATAGTAAAAGCAATATACATTAAACCAATAGCCAACATCAAACTAAATGGGGACAAATCCTACTAAAATCATGGACTAGACAAGACAGCCCTCTCTCTCCATATTTATTCAATATAGTACTTGAAGTTCCAGCTAGAGCAATTAGACAACAAAAGGAGGTCAAAGGGATACAAATTGGAAAGGAGGAAGTCAAACTATCACTATTTGCAGATGATATGATAGTATACTTAAGTGACACAAAAAACTCCACCTGAGAACTCCTACAGCTGATAAACAACTTCAGCAAAGTGGCCGGATATAAATTTAACTCAAAGAAATCAGTAGCCTTCCTATACTCAAAGGATAAATAGGCTGAGAAAGAAATTAGGGAAATGACACCCTTTACAATAGCCACAAACAATATAAAGTATCTTGGTGTGACTCTAACCAAACACGTGAAAGATCTGTATGGCAAGAACTTCAAGTCTCTGATGAAAGAAATCAAAGACCTCAGAAGATGGAAAAATCTTCCATACTCATAGATTTGCAGCATTAATATAGTTAAAATATCCATTTTGCCAAAAGCAATATACAGATTCAATACAATCCCCATCAAAATCTCAACTCAATTCTTCAAAGAATTAGAAAGAGCAATTCTCAAATTCATCTGGAATGACAAAAACCCCAGGATAGCTAAAATTATTCTCAACAGTAAAAGAACTTCTGGGGGAATCAGTATCCCAGACCTCAGGCAATACTACAGAGCAATAGTATTAAAATCTGCATGATATTGGTACAGTGACAGGCATGTAGACCAATGGAATAGAATTGAAGACCCAGAAATGAATCCACACTCCTATGGTCACTTGATCTTTGACAAAGGAGCTAAATCCATCCAGTGGAAAAAAGATAGCCTTTTCAACAAATGGTGCTGGCTCAACTGGCGGCTAGCATGTAGAAGAATGCAAATCAATCCATTCTTATCTTGTACTAAGCTCAATTCCAAATGGATCAAGGACCCCCACATAAAACCAGATACACTGAAACTAATAGAAAAGAAATTGGAGAAGAGCTTTGAGCACATGGGCACAGGAAAAAATTTCCTTACCAGAATACCAATAGCTTATGCTCTAAGATCAAGAATTGACTAATGGGACCTCATAAAATTACAAAGTTTCTGTAAGGCAAAGGAGACTGTCAATAGGACTAAATGGCAACCAACAAATTAGGAAAAGATCTTTACCAACCCTACATCTGACAAAGGGCTAATATCCAATATATACAAAGAAATCAAGAAGTTAGACTCCAGAGAGTCAAATAACCCTATTAAAAATGGCGTACAGAGCTAGACAAAGAATTTTCACCTGAGGAATATCGAATGACTGAGAAGCACCTAAAGAAATGTTCAACATCCTTAGTCATCCGGGAAATGCAAATCAAAATAATCCTGAGATTTCACCTCACACCAGTCAGAATGGCTAAGGTCATAAACTCAGGAGACAGCAGGTGCTATTGAGGATTAGAGAAAGAGGAACACTCCTCCACTGCTGGTGGGATTGCAAGCTGGTACAACCACCCTGGAAATCAGTTTGGCAGTTCCTCAGAAAACTGGGCATGATACTACCATAGGACCGTGTTATACAACTCCTGGGCAAATACCCAGAGGATTCCCCAGGATGTAATAAGGACACATGGTCTACTATGTTCGTAACAGCCCTATTTATAATAGCTAGAAGCTGGAAAGAACCCAGATATTCCTCAACAGAAGAATGGATACAGAAATTGTGGAATATTTACACAATGCAACACTGCTCAGCCATTAAAAACAATTCATGAAATTCTTCGGCAAATGATTGGAACTGGAAACTATCATCCTAAGTGAGTTAACCCAATCACAAAAGAACACACATGGTATGCACTCACTGATAAGTGGATATTAGCCCAGAAGCTTGGAATATCCAAGACACAATTCACATATCAAATGATGTCCGAGAAGAAGGAAGAAAAAAGTATGGATACTCTGGTGCTTCTTAGAATGGGGAGCAAAATACCCACAGAAGGAGATACAGGGACAAATGTGGAGCAGAGACTGAGGGAAAAAACATCCAGAGACTATGCTACCTAACGATCCATCCCATATACAGTTACAAAACCTAGACACTCTTATTGATGCCCACAAGTACTTGCTGACTGGAGCCAGATACAGCTGTCACCTGGGAGGCTCTACTTGTGCATGACAAATACAGAAGCAGACACTCTCAGCCAGCCATTGAAGTGAGCATAGGGTCCCCAATTGGGGAGCTAGAGAAAGGACCCAAGGAGCTGAAGGGGTTTGTAGCACCATAGGAGGAACAAGGATATGAGCCACCCAGTACTCCCAGAGCTCCCAGGGACAAAACATCAACCAGATAGTACACATGGTGTTACTCATGGCTCCAGAAGCATAGGCAGCAGAGGATGGCCTTGTTGGACATCAAAGGGAGGAGAGGCTCCTGGTCCTGGAAAGGCTTGATGCAGCAGTGTAAGGGAATACCAGAACAGGGAAGCAGAAGGGGGTTGATTGCGGAACAGGGGGATGGGAGAGGGCTTATGGGATTTCGAGGAGCGGAGAACCAGGAAAGGGGAAATCATTTAAAATGTAAATAAAGAATATGTCTAATAGAAAAAAAGAAAATCTTCAAAAAATGATAGATTAAGGAAAACAACTAAATTTCTTACACAAATAACCACAGTCAGCCGATTAAAGGTGGGAACAGGATTGGTGGTCCTCCCCAGTGAAGGGTACACCAATTCATTGTCCAGTGCCAAATAGCTAGACATGAAAACATACAAATAACTTGTTATGTACTCAAGGTAAATTAAAAATATATGTGTGTGTGTATGTGCATATGCATGTATGTGTATATAAAATGCATATATGCATGCAATAACAATTAATCGAAAGAGAAGCCTTGACTTAGAAGAAGAGCAGTGAGGGGTATATGGTAGGATTCTATTAGGAAAAAGAAAGAATAGCTGATGTAATTAAATTACAATTTCAAAAAAAATAGTTAAATTTCTATGATGCAAAAGACTTATTGTGAGTGGCCAAAGAAAACATTTTGATTCAAATTGGTTATTAATAAATAGAGATTTATCAAGCAATACAGATTTGATTCTTTTTTAAAAGAAGCACAGATTGCAGATAACACCTATCTGGAGTTTACAAGCAACTGTGTGAATTGGATGTCAGCTACACTGACTAGTCAGTGGTACCCTCTTGCATCCTTTCTGATTTGTTTAGAAGGTGGGAAGAGCTAGCTGTGTCTATCCTGCTCTGCAACTGATCAACACAGGTTTCGTTATCGTGTGCATGCCCATCTTTTGTCAGTCAAAGAGACTTCAGGGTACTCAGTTTCACAATGTATTAGTATTTTCAGGTTTTTATGAAAACCTCTACTTCCTCTAAATTTTAAAACATTTTAATAAAGCTTTGAAGCAAAGAAAGCTGCTTACATATAATCAGGACATTTTAAGGAAGGCATTCAGGTAGCCTTAGCCTCCTTTTAGTGATACCTTGAAAGATATATGCATGGATTTCCTCTCCTATTTTCCTAATTTTTTTTTTGTTCTCTTTCTAAACCACTTCCTGCCCAGTATTTTCAGCAGAGATGGAGAGATGCTGGCTACCTTAAAGAGTAGTGACAGGAACTGTCCTATCTCTTATAGGGAGGTAGGTGAAGCTGAATAAGACGTCAAGCTGCTAACCTACTAAAGGAGCTTTTGAACCCAAATTGTTGTTGGTAGCTCTATGCAGCTCTTATTTAATACTCCTGCCTGGAAAGAACAAATTATCTTCTATTTAGGGGTGATTGTCTTGCCAATTGAAGGTGCTCTTTTTAAGTAGTGAAGAAAAAAATGGAGAGGAAATTATGCAGTGACATTTCTCTTAAAGTTCTATTTAAAATACAAGCAAAGGAAATATATAAAAGAAATAACAGGAATAAAAATGCACAAAAGAAAATCCATCTCAAAAGTAGGTCTTCTGGTCTGTCATTCTTATTTTCTTGCTTCTTCATGCTTTATTGAACAAAGATTTTAATCTAGGATTTCGCTCAAAAATATTTCTTATAGAATTAATTTCAGTGTTGTATGGAAGGAGAGAAAATAAGCATTCCCCTTGCCAAGGATGGACGAATCTCTTGGGTCTAACAACATACATATGGTTAAGGCATTGCCTTCATGGTATCCAGAATTAATTTGGATTAATTCCTGTAACATGAAGTAGAATGTAGCACTAAAGTACACATCTAAATACATGACAGTGTATGTTTTTCAGCATTAAAAAAATTACTTTATAAGGAAAACCACTTCAATAAACACAAACAACCATTACTTCTACAGTTCTTGATTTCATTAAATCTCACATAGCTCCTTGGAAATATTGTCAATTATTTTTAATAGCATATAAACAATGTGTAAAGACTTCTATAGTTGTTGTCAACAGGAATCTGCCTACTTTGGTTCAGTGGGAAATACTAATACTAATTGAAACCATTCAGCTTATATCATTGGTGTTGGTGAAGATGTGGAGAAAGAGGAACACTCCTCCACTGCTGGTGGAATTGCAAGCTGGTACAACCACTCTGGAAAGCTGTCTGGCGGTTCCTCAGAAAACTGGGCATGACACTCCCGGAGGATCCGGCTATACCACTCCTGGGCATATACCCAGAGGCTTTACCTGCATGCAATAAGGACACATGCTCCACTATGTTCATAGCAGCCTTATTTATAATAGCCAGAAGCTGGAAAGAACCCAGATGGCCCTCAACAGAGGAATGGATTCAGAAGATGTGGTATATTTACACAATGGAATACTACTCTGCAATTAAAAACAACAAATTCACAAAATTCCTAGGCAAATGGTCAGAACTTGAAAATATCATCCTTAGTGAGGTAACCCAATCACAAAAGAACACACATGGTATGCAGTCACTGATAAGGGGATATTAACCCAGAATCTTGGAATACCCTAGACACAATTCGCATATCAATAGATTTCCAAGAAGATGGAAGGAGAGACCCCTGGTCCTGGAAAGACTGGATGTAGGGGAATGCCAGGACAGAGAAGCGAGAGGGTATTGAATGGGGAAAAGAGGGAGGGAAGGGGGCTTATGGGACTTTCGGGGAGGGAGGAAACAGGAAAGGGGAAATCATTTGGAATGTAAATAAAAAAAAACTTAGAAAATAAAATAAAATTAAAAAAAAAAGAAAAATCAGTTAACTACCACAACATCTATAATCAAACATACATATAGTTTTTGGGACCATGAACGATGTTGAAGCAGAGACACGTGTCTAATGTTCTTGCCATTGACATTGGGCATCTTTGTTTCTGGCTGTGTTTTATTTTCTCATTCATAATGAATCTCACAGACTTTCACAAAGGTCCCCAGACATCCTTTTCTAAGTCTAGATAAATCTATCTCTTAAGTGACAGAATAACTGCCTTTTTTCATTATCTCTCTTAACAGTCTTAGCTGATGATTAGTTTCTCTGCCTAGTACAGTCCACTAAATGTCAGTTAGTATACAAATCCCACCCTAAACCAGGTGTTATGTTAGATAAAGCTTGTTTTTCTATGTACATTACAAAGTCTTTGGGGTACTTACTCCTCCTTTATGTAAAGTATGGTTCTCTTCTTTGCTTAGCACTAATTAAATGCTTGGTTATACTGGTTGAGTGTTTGGAGCTTAGAGTATATATCCCTGGGTTGACTCTCACATGTATCAATCCTTGTCTGCTAAATTGTTAAACTTCCTTGGCCTAATCATTGCAATCTGCAGTAGTTTGCTCCTTTGGAGGTTTTCATGATATTTACAAGACCTGGAATCACACTTTTATATTACAGACTGAAGAGAGAAGGCATCTAAGCTGTGACTTATTCCTTCACATATTAGCTGATGATGATTATGATATTATCTTTCAAATAATTACAAAGCTAAAGTTTCCATTTGTAAAGCAAAAATTTGGACTTAATTACAGGCAATTTGGTTCATATCTGTGTTTAAATAACCTGTAATCAAATACCATAGGTATATAGTCTGCTTGAGAAATAATCACTTGTTTTTTTTCTATAAATAATAACTCAGTTTCCAGGTCCATCTAGCACTAAGAAATGCCACTGAAATAAGTTGTTGATGGAATCAGATTTGTAATGTATTCTTAATACATTATCCCTGGATTTCATATGTATATGAACTTTTTCCTATCTGAACTTCAAAGGTGATTTAATAAAAACATACCCCATGAAGGCATTTTAGGTTTATTAGTTATTATAATTATCCCTGGTTCACTTTCTTTTAACCTCCATCAATTTTAAAATCACATTTTTATTCCACAGGCTTGCAGTAGCCTTTTAGAAATGAAATGTGTTCATTAACTATGTGTCATGTGTACTTTAAGTGTGAGGACCAGGACATATAGAGTTAATGAGAGCAAGACAGGAATGGAGAAAGAAGCAGAGACAGACAGACAGACAGACAGACACACACACACACACACACACACACACACACACACACACACACACGACACACACACACTACAGTCCCTTAACAGCTAAGTCTTGGTGGCTGATAGAAAACTAGAAGGATGTATTATGAAGGGTGTGACATCTGTCCTCAGAAGGGCTTGTTTAATATAGTGCTATGGAACTACCTAATCTGTTCCAATTTGCTACCCGTTTTTCTTTGTTATCTGTCTCAGGGATGTCTCATCTCCCCAACTGACTGCTACAGGCTAGCAATCTGTAACAAAAACTCCGGCTCACTCTCAGAGATAATAAAAAAGGGAGGCTACAAGATTAATGACCCATGTCATAATTATAAAGCCTCAAACCACAGGCCTTATAAGGCATTTTAGAATTGAAGTCTTTCAGGGCTAAAGAAGCCATGCAGTGCCATGCTGTGAAAATATCATTCTCTTATTGAAGGAGATTTTGGCTTATTCAATCTGGTATGCCACTGTGGTTTTAGTAGTATTAGAAATGATAGTGAAGAAATGGTTTCTTCCCTTATGGAACTTAGAATAACTTTGTCCATCAATGTTAGCCATTGATAATACCCAGATCTTCTTAATATATAGAAAAGCAAGAGCTGTTCTTGAATCCAGGTGAAAACAGAGGCTACTGATGTACAATATCTCACACCTGTCTCACAGGTACCTGCTCATGTCCATGATGAAGGAGAACTAGTATACACTGATCTTCAAGAACTGAGTGCTCTTCATAATTATCATTACAAATATAGAACTCATAAATTCCTTTTCTTACCTCACATATTTTTATATCTAACTGATATCTTAACTCATTGAATCAAAATGTAGTCTCATGTGTGCATTCACACATGTGTCCACACTTATGGTCACACACACATACTTGTGTGCATACACACACAATTACTAAGGTGTCACAGTATGCATTCATGAGTAATTACAAAAACTGTGGGAAGAGAATTCTTACACCAGAGAACTGAAAGAAGTCAAAACAAACTGGGAATTGCTGATTCCATCAATCAATGGGGAGGAAGAACAAAAGGTGACTTTCTTATAAGAAAAGACAACTAGGGATGGAGATATGGTGTGAGAAAGACTTCAGAGAAATATTTAACAAATACAGGCAGTGCTTTGGATCCCATGCGATGTGCTTGGCTGGAATATTGACTTTAATAGCAAGTCTATCAAACGCAACACTACTCATGTACTAAACTTGTGAGAGGTTGCAGATGTTTAGGGATCTCACACTGTTAACCAGCAACTTAACGAAGACAAAGCATCCTTTGGAACTTGACTGCACTATCAGTGATATCCAATCCTTTGCTCTTATGAGAACTTTTCTTCCATCTGTGGGTTTCTGTCTCCCTCATTGAACATAGACCTTGACATATCTTCTGGTTCCTTTTCATTCTTTGGTGTAACTGTTTTGAAGTACAGAAGACTTCTGAGTTCCAGGATCTGGAAAATTTCTCTAGATTCAGGAAATAAGGTAGAGTACTGCTGAGATTCCGGTCTTCAAACTTTTTTCGAAGTGTGGTGAAATCTTGTACAGGCAGGCCAGCTCTGCCAAAGTACCGCTTCCCTACCACTTGATCTTTGTCACACAACTCATCATTTCCATCCTGTCATAAAGAGTTTCATCTAAAGACAAAGTTTTTTCACTCTATCTTCTTTTATTTTCTTTACAATATTATGATAATTTTGGGGAACTAACATTGATGTCAGATATTTAAAAAATGTCATTCCACTTCATTATATCTAATGTATCTGTGAAGCAGGTATTACCACCTGTCTTATACATTTTTTGTGGAAATAAGCTGTTGGATACTTCCTTGCTCAAGATCACAACAATTGGAAGTAGTATGAGTTAGAGACAGAAAAACCTGATTCTAATACTTACATCTTCCTCTTTTACCACCACTTAATTAAAGTGTGTGTCTTTTCTTCTGTTTCCTTTTTCTTCTTTATGTCTTACCAGCACTTACTTCTTTAAGGGTTTCACACATGAAGAATGGATAACACATAGAAAAGTAGATGATAATTCGGTAAACTGGTTATGTCCTCAATGGTATTTTAAGTTTCCTAATCATGGAAGTGGTAGACGAACACATAGTAGAACCCATTGGTTGCCAATTAGAAATTTCAAAACAGGCAAACTTCCCCTTTAATTCTGACCACATGCTTAGTATGTGAAAAGCTGATCTGTAATAAAAGAAATACCTCTGGCATCACAAAGATTGTCTTCTAGTTTCTCTCCTGCAAAGTTAAAAATCAAACAATATTATTTATGTTGTAATTTGGACAAACCTGAGGAGGTATGCGCTCAACAGTCTGCGATGTAGAATAGAGAGTGCCCAATGTTCGGTAACATTTTTGAAGTGGTGGAGTTTGAGGTGCTGAGACAATCAACAATAGCATCAGCCTGACATAAACATCTACGCTTATTTAAAAAGAACCTGTGATGTGCAGAGTGCAAGGGCATAGCACAGTGGGAGCAGTAAATTAACCTGTCTGTGAAATTACACAGCTAATGATAGGTGAGAATCGAAATGCTGGTGCATCTCATTGTTAGTGGACTTTGTGTTTGATTGTATATCTATGTGCTTATGTGAAATACTGGCTTAGAACTACATATGTTGGCATTTATACCACTGCCATTCAGTGGGATACTGCTCATTTGTATTCATTGTTTTATCTACCAAATTCTTGTAAATTCTGAATGGTTTACCTCCATTAGGGATTTGCTAGTCTTCTAGGACTGTGCCATTTACGTACATGAAAAAGCATATTTCAAATCTTTAATCCACCTTGGTGATTAAAGGTCAAATTTGATAGATGTGTTCAGAGACCTTTGGCACATTGCAGGCACCAGACAATCAGTTCAAGCCAGCCAGTACATCAATCCTTCCATCAAGCTTTCTGATAGATGTGCCACTCATCCAGAAATCCATACTACTGTTCCAGATCCCATTTAGTTCTTTCAAGGAGGAGATGTTGAAACACATACTCCAGTTCTTTCTGAACTCCAAAGCATTGCTTTACAACCTCATAATCTTTTGAAAATATGACTATAAATTATTATTATTTTCTTAATGCTCATTTTAATTAATGATATCTATTGATCTATATTACAAGAAAAAATATTCATAAAGTAAAATAGGTAACTGAATTATGTTAGATATAATTGAAGACCCAGTCACTCAAACATAAAGACTTGAATAAAGCCAGTAGGAGATGCCCATGAAAGGACCATGCCATGAAGAAAAGTAGGAGATAGGACCACGATGGCATGGAGGAGAGTGCTGAGTATTGTAGGATCTTGAATACCCAAGTAAGGACCCTAGCTTTTGTTTTGAAAGGTAGAAGGTCAGCTGATATCTCATGGTTTGATGGAGATTACAATTTCTATACTGAATACAGATCATAAGTAGGTCAGGGTGTAAGTTAAGCCAACAATTACGTTACTAGGAAAAGAGGGAGGGAAGGGGGCTTATGGAACTTTTGGGGAGGGAGGAAACGGGAAAGGGGAAATGATTTGGAATGTAAATAAAAAAACTTAGAAAATAAAAAAAAAACATTTTCGAAAGGTGGCGTTATGGTAATTTACTAATTTATTCTGTCCTGACTTCCATATGTACCTCGAATTCCTATCATTGCCATTTCTCTCCCAGACTGTTTTCTATTTGCAGGGGGTACTTAAGAGAAATGCCATTATAAAGAGAAATGGTGTACTGTGGTAACCATTGACTAGAAGTGGGTATTGAATCTCTGCAGAAAGAATGCATAGAACTGCAGACTAAATTTGATGGGTTTTATACTTCTGTTCAAAATCTATCTTTATCATATGAGAATAAATGCTATTTTAAACCATTGACTAAAGAATATAAATGTATCTAGGTTTTTTTTAAATCTAGTTTAACAACATTGACATTACATATCATGTACTTATCATCCTCTGCTTTATAGTTGACCATTTAATTTTCTGAAATTTAACACTCCTTTCAATTTATATCTTGACTCTTAAATTGAAAGTTAATTTTTAAATAGAAATTTTAATTTTCATAAATTCCTATAGTCAAAATAAGATAGACAGCTATAGCTACTTTGTAGAAGAATAATAAAAATTTATAAAACAAATGCTCTGAGTTTATTTCATGTCTCAGTAAATTGAATAATGATTTATTCAAGTGAAATATTTTAAGTAATAACATTTCTGAAGAGTGGATATGTAATGTCAATGTTGTTAAACTAGATTTAAAGAAACCTAGATACAAACAGTGTGGGTTCCTATACCCACGGGTATATGGGAAGACAAGATTGGACTCCGTCGGTTATATAAGAAATAAAAATAGAGACCATGGCTTTGGATGTGAATAGATGCAAAGTCAAGAGATATTAGGGAAGAAAGTATTGAGTTATTATAATTAAAAAACATGCAGAAAATTCTTAAATGAATGAAAAAATACAATAAAATGAGACAAAAATTGAAAGAAAAAATACAATCAATTCCCATAACACATAATGTTGGAATAAATAATCAATAGATGTTAAAGAGTTTTTAGATGAGTGAATAGGACATACTCAAATCATAAAATGGAATTACCCCAAATAACAGAAATGTAATTAATTCATGCAAGTGTGTCATTTTCTGGAATCACATTGTGATTTTACAACTCATCAATATCTCCTGCTTATTTATGCTTGAAAATATATGTAAATTTTACTGTTATGGGGTAACGAAAAATATTGAAATATCCTATAAATCAGAAAGATAAAACAGGAATATAAGACAGTCTCTTAGATTTTTATTTTACAATCTATAAAACTGAAGGAATAGCAATCCAGCATCTGATTACATTTAAAGCAAGAGTATTTATTAATCAAAAATGTGGTCAAGATGCTGACAGTGCATAGAGATACATGCCCAGTCATGAGTCTATATCTCCGTCCCTTTGGAACCAGCAGTATGTGAATCTGTAGTATTGCTTTGTGTAAACATGGTTTTCAATATCTTGTGATCAGGCTAAGCCCTGACTTTACGAAAACATTAAAAAAAAACAAACAAACAAAGAAAAACCAAACCCTATTGTTAGCAAACTATATCATTTCAATATCTCCAAAACTTAATCCAAATCCATGAAGCCTTTAGGTAAGTCAAGTTCAGGTGATTAGAAGTCAACTATGAACATGATTCAAACTCACACTAGAGCTCTAATCATCATGTAAAATAATCTCAATATACCCTATAATTGCCCCCCCGCCCAAGCAGGATTCATCAAGAATACTGAAAATGAATTAGATCAGTCCGTGAGTATGAAGATCTCATTCCTTTCCCTTCTTCACTAGAAAAACTAGGCATTGAATTCAAACTGAGGAAGCCCATTCTTTGTATTTCCAAATTCTCCCAGTCATATATATATATATAGTAACAAACACTGAACCTGTAAGAGCCATGGCCATTTTCTCTGCTGGTTTTTAGGATACTGAAATCTCCCAAAAGGTGGGGGCATTGACTTGATTATCTTTCCTACAGCAATAATAGAGTCTAGTTCAACATAGACTTTCAATAGTTTCTTCTTTCATGTTTTGAATTAAATATTTTTTCCCTTAGTTTTTTCCACAGTAAAAGTCTTTTTAAGAGGTCAAGGCTTCCAGTTTTCTAAAGGACTATGAAACAATCTGAGGCTGTGCCTCCATTGCCTTTAGCTAGAGACAGTTTGAGGACATAATCTTTATGCCTTCCAGTGGCTTCATATTTTGTGACTCTTCAGCTGTCTAGCCGTATTACTTGCAGAGAACATTATGGCTTAGATATTGAATCCCATCTCTCCTGCCAGGCATTCACACAACAGGCAAAACTCGTAGCATGAATTTATGACTCAAAGCATAAAAGATGTTCAAGGACTCTAGTCCCTTAAAAGAACACATGAAAGCTACATTTTCAATAACATCTGGTGGACCAGTATAAAAGATGGAAGTCCTTAGTCAATTTTGCTTTCTTCCATGATAAATCATGTATCATCAAAGCAAATGGATAATGTGTGAATAAAAATATTACGGGTGTAGGATAATTTATTTTAATACACACATGCATACATACACATGCACACACATATGAATTAAAAGTGTCTTGAAATTTTTATTATTTCATATTTTTGGCTGACTAAAATGACAGAAGATATTAATTTAAATAATTGCTATCACTAAGCCATTATAAAAACATCAGATTTGTGTGTGTGTGTATGTTTGTGTGTACAATAATGCTGTATTTCATATATAACTTTAAAAGAATTTTCACATTCTTTTATACTCATAGATTGTTCAGCCATCAGCAGAGAATCTTCTTTCTGCATTAGATAGTAACAAATACAATGACCCACAGACAGGAAATATGCAGAGAATAAAATCTTAGAATTAAATTGAATTTCTCCATTAGTTTCATCATTCAGAGCTTGTGGAATATATGGAAGAAGAGGCAAAAAGACTATAAGAGCCAGAGGAGATGGAGGACATCAAGGAAGCAAGACCCTATAAATAAATCAACAGGATTTAAGCACATGAACTCACAGAGTTTGAGCCAGCATTCACTGGGCCTGCATGGGACTGCATTGGTGGGGTCCTAGAGCTGAAAAGAGAAGTGAGCATACACCTCTATTCCTATACCAGAAGCTACTCAGATTATAACCACTTGGAAATAAAATTTAGTTTTTTCAAAGGGAGTATGTCTTTGACTCACACAGAGGGAAACCACTGAACCCGGGGAATCAAAGCTTTCCATTTCAAAACATGCCTAAGTTAATTTTAAAGTTCATGAAATTGATAGTCCTGTCTGTTTTCATTCAATATTTTTATCTTTGATACTTTATCTAGTACCTGATATATAAGAAAATATGAGTCATATGCAGTTGTTAGGAATAGAGGAAAGAGAACTGGCAAGGAGTTTTGTTGGTTAATTCCTTACCATGCTGAACTCATGGTTATTATAGAAACCCTTTACCACATTATATCTTTGATGGTTTTATATAATAGAAATGGTGGAAATAAAGGCAATTAGAATATTTTGTTCTCAATGAGGTTTTTGTTTTGTGCTGTTTTCACTGTTACTTTTCAAGACAAAGTTTCACATAGCCCAGACTGGTGTCTAGAATCTACCACTTTTGGAAATACTGGAAATATGCTCCACCACATGAGGCTATCACACATACTTAAAAACATTTAACTATACATACAGATATATAGTCCAGTTACTTACAAGAATCAAATCAGGTAGAGGATAAAGACATAGCAAATAGTTACTTCCAAAAGAAGTCTGTATAGTAACTTGGTTATATATGGTGACACTGACTGTATTGCAGTAATGTAATAAAAATAAATGTTGGCCTTTCCATTAAAGACCACAGTTTGTTGTATTCTCTGGACAGATATAGTATAAGCTCCTCAATGATAGGAAATCAAGGTAGTAGAGGCTGACCCTCTGTAAAAGCAGACACCAAGTAAGTAAGCCTCCCTAGTGTGATAGAAAGCTGACATATGCAGTCCAGGCAGTCTTAACTGTGAAACCCAGCAGCTCAAGTATTACAAAGAACACTGAGGATGCTAGAGACAGGCATTCCTGGAGAAGCTGCTGGTGGTAGCACCCCTCCCACAGTTATCCAAGATTTTGGATAACTATATTGATGAAATATATATTAATATATTGATATAATAAATATTGATGAAAATGAAGATGCCAACTTGACATTTCATAATGAGAAGGTAAACAAAATGAAATTATTTACATATCATTGGGTGAATACAATATAACATGTTTCAAAGTAGGTGAACTCTGTCCTGATTTCATGACAAAAAGTACAGACATTATTTTCAGAGTCATATCACTCTTAAAAGTTTAAATGTATTTTGAATATATAAATAAACAACGTCCATATTTATATTATATATATATGTGTGTGTGTGTGTGTGTGTGTGTGTGTGTGTGTGTGTGTGTGTGTGTAACATACTGACTCTGGACACAAATCTCAGGTTAGTAACAGAAACTTAAAAAGAAAAATTTTAACTAAACCAAAAGTAAATAGAATATTAAAGTGACTGTTGCTGATTATGTTTGGTATCATTTGGTATTTCCCTTTGATTTTTATATTTTAAATTATTAACATTCTAGCTATGAAGAGTAAAGTTAAAAATTTTACTATTCCAAACACAATTAAAGAAGTCATAGTTTAAATGGTAGATTATGCTCTACTCTAGATATCTTCAATCCCCTTAATGGATCAATTTAAAAGTTCATAGTGAATCCATTAAAAGACTTCACCTACTTTCTCAAAAAAAGTTTGTCCTCAAAAAGGTTTCACTGCTTCTTATTCTGACTTACAGTCCTCTCTAATTTCCGCTGGTCTAAATAAGATTTATTTAGGTTTATTAATTTGTTACAAAGGAACTTCAGTGAGTTTTTAATAATAATTGTCATTATCACTGATTAAAATTATATTGTTTGGTCCAGATGGAATTCTTTTCCTGGAAGCAAGAATGTGCTTGCATTGTGTGGATGTAATGTGTTTAGATCCAAACAGGCAGATGGCAGAATGACAGGCTACCACACACTCATGATGTCAATAGCTGTATCTCACCAACGCTTGCTTTAAATAAACTGTGTTGCCTAAAGATTACCCTTACTTTTCAAAAGATAACTAGACTTGAGAGCCTAAATATTACGTGATGTTGGACATGGTTCTTTTCAATTCCAAAAATAGACTCCCACATAGTCTAAGGTTCAGACAAAGTGTCAGTCATGTCTCCTTTATCAGTGAGAGTTGTTGATTTTTGTAGGTTATCTTTGACACCCTCATTAGACATGGAAAACTGCTAAGTAGTAAGAGGTCTCAGTTAAAGATTTTAAAAGTGTGCGTCAAGTGAAGACTGTGATATTTGGTGTAACTAATATTTTTAAGATGTAGTTTTCCTGGTTAAAGATATTGATTTTGTAGTTAATGATAAAAATTAACAAAATTCTTAAACTGTCTTTAGAAAGGCTTCAGTCTTTAATAGCTTTTCATTGATGCTTAATTTTAAAGAGAAGTCAGTGGTTTCGCACTGAGGTTTGGAGTAAAATTCAAAAATAAGTTCCAAGGGAGGTCCTTTCATGTGGTTTCCTAAGTTAATGTGTTTCTTTTTTGTGTTCCTGGGAATCTCTGTGTAAAACAGCTATGCCCACTGAGGCAAACACATATAGATGAAACTTTCACCTTAGTGTTTATAGGATCCCATCTGAAAAGTCAGATAACAACACTTTAGACCTATATATTAAATAACTGACATTAAGCTTCCTAAAACTTCACTTTTTATTTCCTTGATTTTACCTCTTATTCTGATGTTTTATGATGTGCTGGAATATATGTTCTTGTTCTCACAGACCTCAGCTTCTTAATTCAAACTATTATTCCTAAACTATTAGTGTTGGTTGTGAGCTTTGGAAGTTATATTAAGTAGAACAGATTAATGAAACAGCAGTGCCCAATAATCAAAGTGGAAGCATATAACTATTTACTCGTTTAAAAGATGACATCTTGGTTTATTTGCTTTTCAATTAAAATGCAAGACAATTTCATGTATCAGGACACTGTGCTTCAGTTTCTGATACAAAGAACATTCATATAAATGAACATATTTGGGGTAAGGGTTATGTTTCCATTCTAGCATGACATAAAAGCCTCATCCTATACAAGAGTAATTAAGAAGGAACAAGAGTGAAAAGATATATTGAACTTGACTTTTTCCCTTTTCCTTCCTTCTGTGCAGGTGGAAGATGCCATAAGTCTTGCACTGGCCGATGCTGGGGGCCAACAGAAAATCACTGCCAGACCTGTAAGTGGGCAATAGTGAAAAGGAGGTTTGAAACTGTCAATGGTTTATGATGGGATCTTCTCACAATTCTCAAAATTCACCTGCAATGTGAAATGAGCTTTATCTGTTTCCATCTGAATAAGCTATTAATACATTGCTTTCAAATGAAATAATACATAACTACTTCTCTTATTTCTTTATGGTTTCTTGTCTATTGACCTAAACAGCACATTTGTCCTGACATTATATCTGACTTTGAAGTCTGTGTATCAGTAAAATTAGGAGATTCAAATACATGAAAATTTATATTAAATCAATTTCAAGTAAACTGGTATTTAATTACATTTCCAAAGCACTTATATTGTCATTCATGAATTACAAAAAGAAAACTATAAGAAGGATCATGTATCTGTTTGTTCGAGGCCCTGAATGTGGCACATATGTGTAGACTCCATGACTAATGGGTTTACAATCACTATTGTTAACAACAAAACTTACTCTTAGATTATGCTTCCTTTTAACATTTAATTTAATTGTGTGTGTGTTGGTATGTGCACATTATTGCAAACAGTAGATCCTTGACTCAGTCTTGAACTAATGTGAGCAAACTGTCATCATTGATAAGATAGTGGGAAAAAAAGTATGCCACTGCAAAGGTCAAGGGTTGGGGAATGATCTCTGTACTTAGGGTCTTTGCTGTGTATGCATGAAATCCTGGTTTGAGCCTCAGCCCTATATATGTATATAATACTTTTAGCATTCTCAAATGAACTATATTCAAAATATACCTGATATTTCATCAATCCTATGGATAGATAATTTCTTTTATCTTTGAAAAAAAGCCCTATGCAAATAATAAACTCCACCCATGCATTAAAACCAAGATTAAAAAATAAAACACATGTTGGTGAGAACATGAAATGTATACTTTTGATATCATAGAAGACAAAAATATTGAGCATTTAAAACAGGCAAATATTGCACAATGTTGTAATTTTAGATAAAAATTTGAAGAGTTCATATTTATCTCAGTTCATGATATTGTATTAATAAGGAAATAACAAAAGAAATTATTATAATGTAAGCCAATTTTTTATAGCATAGGCCATCAATGGAAAGAGTACAGAAAGAATACACCTTCAAAGACAAAATATTCTTAAATTTGTTATTTAAGTTATATATATATATTAATATTCAAAGTTGAAGAAATATAAACAAAATAACATAAAATTGTCTATTCACCTGTGCCTCTTTTGCTCAGCCAGCCATTACCATTCATTGTTCTCTTCAGAATATAATTTCTGTATATAAAAGATGCATGACTATATGTCTTTCCCATTTTTACTCACAACAGCATATTATGTTATATATGTATTCATTAGCTTTCTGTTACTAAAAGAAATACCTATAAAATGATAGACTTACAAGGATAAAAATTTATTCTGGTTTGCAGCTTTGAACATTTTGGTTATTGAGTGATTGGGCTTATTGACCATGGGAATGTTGCCAGGTAGCATCTCAGGGCATGGAGAATATGGGAGAGAAAATTTGACGATATATTGAAGAGAAGGTATATACAAAAAGAGATCATGGTCAAATAATCTTCATGAGGAGTACCCCTCTAATAATAGAAACTGTTCTCGCAATCCTCACTTTTTATATTGTCCACTATTTTCAAATGGCACTGTGAGTTGGGGACCATGTCATTAATACCATGAGTCTTAGAACATATACAATACAGACTATAGTATACAACTTGACATTACTTTTTACTTGTAAATCTGTTTGGTCTATACATTTATTCAAATGTAGATTATCTAACAAATGGATACTATGTTAAGTCCTTTATATTCTGATTCTCTATGAATTTTATGAATTATCACTTTCTAATACATGGATTTCTTGTTTTTAAAAAAACCTACATCTTCTTGGATTTAGAGATTTGAGTATATTGTTTTGTTCTGTTTTGAGAACTCCATAAATCAGTACTATACTTACATCATCTTTACCCTGCATTCACTTTCCTCCAACTGCTCCTGTGTTTCTGAGAGCTCCTTGAATTCATGACCTCTCTTTAAGTATTGTTCTATATATTATATGTGCACACACACACATACACACACACACACACACACACACACACACACAAACACAGCCATTCCTTGCATTTAGTGTTGCTCATATATGTATTTCCTTGAGGCTGATCACTTGGGAATGGGTATTCTATTGAGGGTGTTTCCTTGGAGGGGCTGACAATCCATCTCTCAGGAGCCATTACCTGTAGCAATTTGTCTAGGATTAGGGTCTTGTGAAAATTCTCCTTCTCATGGTAGAATGTCAACTTGTATTCTTGACGTTGTGAAGGTCTTGTATAGGCAACCATATTTTTGAGATTTCATTGGTACACTTTTCCTGTTATGCCCAGAAGACACTACCTCACAGAATACTCCCTGAACTTCTGACTCTTAGAATTGTTCATCCCCCTGCTACTACAATATTCTCTGGGACTTCATTGTAGTGAGGGTATTGTAAATGTTATCAAGTGAAACCAGACAACCCACAGTCATTTGTTGTTTGCATTTTTACAGTTGTAGAAATATAAAGTGTTCTCTGGTGCAAAAAGAAGCATCTTTGATGGGTGAGAGCTATACTTTGATGATACGTTTAATGATAAGTATTTAGAATGCATAAATTATAATTAGGAAAAGATAAAAGCACCACTATTGTACCTTGAGAATTTATTACCCTTTAAATCCTTGTTCTGGTTTGGAGGTTTTTCTGCTGTGTAGGCCTGTTCATTTCTTTTCTTTATTGAAGCCTGCATAACATCTTTTCATACTATGGGAGACAATTGTTCATATACCTTACATACAACGGGAGCTAAATTCCTTCAAATCGTGTGTTGAAATTTGTGATGTCTTCAGCAATAGGGTTTTCCTTTTCAAGTTCTGGGAGGCAGCCAAGAGCAACTCAACAGCCCTTATTATTTGGGGAGACTCTTAAGCACTCTGAGGTAACAATTCAGAGGGAGATTTTTCATGTATGGCACTAGGGATTTTCTTAGGTAATATAGGCTATTGTGGGGAGTATTATCAACCCAACAGGCATAACTTCATTTAAACTATACACATAGATCACACACACACACACACACACACACACACACACACACACACACAGCATCTCCTTATGTCTTTTTCAAAAATTCTTAGTATTATTCATATCCACTTTCTCTGACTTCCTCTAAAATGCTCTCTATTCCTCTGTCTCAATTAAATTCCCTCTTGATTTCCCTTTAACCATATGTACTTATTCTCCCACTCTGTAAAGCTCTTTCAACCTGACCTTTACTGTCCATGCATATATGCATGAATTTCCATAGTATTAGTTCTTAGAAGAAGCATTTTTAGGGTCACAGGCTTATATGTTTGCACACTGTTAGAGATCACCAACATAGGATCACATTTTTTTTTGTGACAATTACTACTGCTAGTGTAAATATGTACCAATGCACATTTTCCTTCCAATTTTAGTATATATGCTGCCAAAGTGACCACAATCCACACTTTTCTAGTCTATGACTAAACAGCACATTCTCAACAGTTTTTTTTAGCTTTCATTAAGTGATTAATATATAAAAACAAACCAGTATCTGGTTGTAGATGGCAATTAACTTACATAACAGAAACAATGTTTTATGTCAGAGATTTTTTAACAAGAATTTTAAACCAGATCCTAAACTAAAACTATGTTACTATGGGATATACAGTGTTTGGAGACTGTATAAAAGAATTCCAAACCTAATCATATTGTGCTGGGTTAGTGCTGACCTGATATCTAAGATTATCAAGAATCAATGCCACACTTTTTGATGATGCAATGGAGAGACATGGAAGTTGACAAAACCCACAGGTACTCATGGTCTTTTCACAACAAATAGCTTCTGTAAACTCAGGACTACAGACAAAGATGGTCAGACTCTGCTTTTTTTAATGTAGGTGGTAAGGCTCAAAGCTCAGGTCCTCCTGCTTGTACATCATATTACTTACCCATGATGACACTGCCACAACATAAAAGCACCTTTTCAAAGGGCTTTACTATGTTCTAGTGCAATGGGAGAGAGAAACCTTATTAAGAAACCTACCACTTTACAGTTTATATAGAAAATCATAAAAATACAAAATTATTTGTTTTACCTATATTTCTGCATAGAAATTAAGGTCACTATCACTTCTCAGCCTTTAGGATAAGATCAAGTTTAGAAATTAAGCTCACTATAACACTATAATACAAAATCCATGTAATAGTTAACATATATACTCCACATTCTATACATTTTAAATATATATTTAAATATATATACATATATATATATATCCAAGTACAAATTTTAATATACTATATACATTATTGTAGAACATTATAGATTGTAAAATGTTTCGTTTTAAATGATTTTAAGATAAATTTCTTGCAAATTAAGGAGTACAATTATCTTTTTCTATAAGCTGGAGGTTGCTATATTTATATAGCTGAGTTTCAGCCTCTTCATTTGAGTCTGAAGATTGTTCTGTCTCCACACTGTGTTGCAGAAGACACTGCAATGGTGTGTTACCTCAGAAAGCAGTCATGTGATGGAAATCACAGTTGTTCTTCTTCCTTCCATGGGTAAACAACTCCATTCAAATTTCAGTTACCATTGAAATGTTATTCTCAATTTCAGAGGGTTGATTTCTTTTTAGAAAGAAATTCTATTGGATGTTAATGTTGAAATGCTTAAGCATTTTGGGGCATAGACTAAGGACACAATGAGTGACAGTCAGAGTACAATAACTGAAGAAAGTCTGTTGGAAACAATTTTCCATACTAAGTGAATGAAAGGGTGTGGGAGACAAACTCTACAGCTCAGTATATCCTGGAGATGTCTATGGACATCTGCTGTCCCGAGCAAGGACTGAGAAACAGGACTGGGGAAAGTGGAGGTTGTTTGCCCTTGCCTTTAATGCAGATCCTTCTCCTCTTCCCTTGAGTTATTTAACAGATAAACTACTTATACATATTTATAGAGCTGAGAAAATATATTTTGGAACTACTCAGACACATAAGTATCATAAGGCCCCAATTTTATAATTATAATTTCACATTTCAGTGATAATTAGACTTTGTGGAAGATTCAGTAGGGATGAGAAACCCTCTAGAGCTTTCATAGAGGTGAATTACAGATAAGCCAGAGTTCTAGTCTTCCCTTTGATTTTCCTTTGTGGTTCCTCTGCAAACTAATGTGACTTACAATGAATTACAAAAAATTCACAATATTTGTTCATACTTTTGTTAATATTCTACTTAACTGTTTGATCACAATAAATACAGAATTTATATATGTGCAAGATATAGTCTCATAGTTTATAAATTACTTCCTTCCCTATGGCTGAAGTAAATTCCTTTTGGGGAGAGTGTCCCTAGAGGTATTTAATTTTTTTCTATTTTCTTTAATTTTTTTTCAATTTTCTTTTCCTTCTTTTATGAAACATCCCCTTATATCTATTGTAGTTTTTTTTTCCCAAAATTTCAAAGTATTAGGAAAGGAAGGACAACTATTCCAGTTACCTTCATCTCAATTCAGGAAATTAAAGTTAGGGTAAGATTTCATTCCTCCTCCTTCCCATTACCTTCCTCCTGTGGATGTGCCTCCTCACTGACATGACTAGAGGTTGTCCTGTGTAGCTCCGTGGTGAAAGAAGTCAAAGTAAGACAAATGGCTCAGCTCTGGGAGAAGTTCACAGCGGTGATCAAGTTGTTGGGTGAGATGAAGCAGGGGAGGGATGAGAGCTGACAATATCTGTATATGGAGTCACAGGGAATAAAAGATGTCAGCCCCTCATGGTATCCTGGATAGAAAAGCTTCTGGGTTTCCAAAGCAGTGAGTAACTTCTGCTGTGTTAAACTAGAGTTCACAAAATGAAAGTCCAGTGGCAATTTATTGGCAGCTTATTATACACAAAGAATTGTTTGTCCAGTTTTTAGGAATTATAATTTATATTTTCAGGAGTTTAGAATTATGTGTGTTTTCAGTTTCACTATGCTAGTTATTCTATGCACTGGCTTATGAGTCAGAGTTGATTTGAAGATATGTTGCATAATTTAAATATGTCCTCAGGAGCATTTCCTGATGTTCAGATTATAAACCAGAACCAGTAGGTATTTTATAAACATTCTCTATTAGATAGAAGATTTGTTTCTAAACAAAGTATTTTAAGAAATCTTAGCCCTGCTATGGGATTTTATAAATATTAATGTAAGTAAACGATGCTTGTACAATCTTACTAAGTGCTCCGCTCTGATTTACCCAAGAGCCCGATTTTCTGAACAACTTGAATTCGTGCTCCTTAAATCCTTTTTTAATGCTAGGGCACACTGACCCTAGAAACCTAACAAGAATATTTCTCGCATCACTGCAACGGGTCAAACAGATCTTAGGTTGGGATACTGAGAGATCCCTTACTTGTGAAACAGCAACTCCAACTTGAAAGTACTTTTTAAGCTCAGTTAAATCGTGCCTGCCTTGCTCCACAGCACAGCTTAAGTAAATTGATTCAGTGGATTAATGTAGTCATGTCAGGGGAGACAAACTTATCTTCTATGTGAAGGCTGAAGCTTATAGAAGTATTATTTAGTAAGCTTGCCAGGAAGAATGACAACTCTGTCTATTCACAAAAACTGAGTTCTGAGGTCTGCGTTGTGTAGGTGTAGGTGTGAAGGAAACTAAGCTTTAAGAAATAAATAATAATGATTAAAGGAACAACGCTATCTCTCTCCCTGCAAGATGTATGAAGTGTACTTATCACATTTAAAATAGATATTGCAAGTCCTTTGTTATCTCTAGTCACAGATTCAGGCCAGCTCTCTCTGCGCTCCCACTATCTGGAAGGGTGGCGATTTCATTTTACGCTTGCCTTTTGTCCTACCAGACCCAATGTCACCTCACTTAGCCACTGTATTTTGAGTGATGAAAGTGAAAAATGCATGCATTAAAATATTACCATTTGATTTTCCCACATACACATCCATTTTGCATTAAGGTAATCATAATTGTCTTCAGTTGTAGATTGGATAATTAGAATTTTTTAAGGAGACAACCTCTGATACTAAATTTTACATCTTCTAAGTTGTTTTTCAAATGCTGTTTCTTACCTAGAAACAAATTAGAAAGTATGTGTATTTAGCAATTGAATGTGTTTCTTTCCTGAATTAAAGTATTAAAATTTAAAAATTGAAGATAAAATGTGTTTCAGCTGCTGGACTAAATAGACAGGGTACTTTTGCCCATTTGTCATTAAATTAATTTAAGCAAAAATATTAACACTGAAAATTTCCCCTTCTATTTTATTTTTTAAATACAAAGTCAATATGCTATAGAAAATTCTTAATGTGATATTTAGTATATTTATAAACATTTTTTGAAATTTTATATTATTTTATGTTATTTATTGTTTCTTTGAGACCTTATAGTTTATCTTATGTAAATTGAAAGTTTAACAAGTTTCTGCATAATTTATTATGCTTAGAAATGTGAAAATCCCTTTTACAGTTGAAATGCATTGAAACATTGTTTAAAACAGGAAAAGAAAAAAAACCCTCTGATTCATTCATTCACAAGGAAGGGAAGTATTAGAAGTACTACTCATGTTTCCCTAAGATAGTATCAAATGAAATCTTTAATTTTATTAAATATTTATTACTAAAAGGTTTTTCCCCAAAATATAGTCAAGAAAAAGTAACCACTCAAAATTAAGTTGTATTTCTTTCTCCATGAAAATCTGAAGAAAACAAAATCTGTAAATTGTGAGACTCAAATGACTAATTGTGAGGATAATAAACTAATTATACTTGTGTGCATGCATAAACGTATCATTTATCATAGTAAAATGGTATTTACAGTCTTTGTAGAGCAATATTATTTTAAAGGAAGGTGCCAATGAGGTAAATTTCCAATTAGATCTGAGACAAGCCAGTGGGAGTTAATGTGGAGTGGAAAAGAGCTGAGGCAGCATCCCTGATCAATCAGGGGAACAGCAAACCTTTGTTAGGAGCCCACATCTTTAATTAAAACTCTTGTATTTACTAATAACTTTGTACATCTATAAGCCCTCTTATTGGTTTTAATTATTTTTTATTTTCCCCTTTTTGAATGTATAGTTTCTGGAGACATTGTACAATTAGGGAACACATTACAGTGTACTAATTACTTACACACATTTAACATGTCAAACAGTGAGTCAATAATTTACAAATTGCTATCAGCTATATTATCATGACACTCTTCATAGATTTGAAGGAAGAGCATGATTTCTGTCTAACTATAGTAGGTGCCTTTATCTGAACTATGAAACAAATGAAAATGCAGTCTTGTTGGGAGATCTTGTTGAGTGTCATGCTAAGGGATTTTGAGACAGAAATACAATATATGAAATTTTGCCTTTCCAGTGGATTTTCTGAGATGAAAAGAGAAATGAGATCATAGAGTGGAATTTGACAAATGTTTTTGAAATCATAAGTTCTGTTGAGCTACTTTTAGTTTTGTATCTTCTGTCCACCTGTCTGATGTCCTAGTGTTATATAAAAAAGGTAGAACAGATGAATGACATCCATGATGATAGTGTGATGTTTATGATGAGAAAAATAGTAACAGACACTATGGTTCAATGGATTTTGTGGTCCCTGTGATCCTAATTTGGACAAGTTATCTCCAGTGGATTTATGTTTGTGAAGTAATTAGAAGGATAAATTACTGTAGACTAGGTATACAAGAACTCAGGTTGTGTTTTACAATTTCCTGATTTGATCAATGTGCACTCAACTGAGAACTGTTTTCCTTATTTGTTTACATCCCTAGTGCTGTCCCATCCATGTTTCCCACTCACTGAGTTTCTATCCTTCAGCTAAGACAGGGAGCATCCCCCCACTCCCCCACCCTGGTATCTCCTACCCTGGCATATCAAGTCTCTGCCATATTAGGGGAATCATCTCCCAATGAGACCAGACAAGGCAGCTATACTGGGGAACCAAAACTAGTTGCAACTTCTTAACAGACTGTCAAGTCACTCCAGTGAACCTTGGCTAGCAGTAAAAATGTGTAAAGTAGATTAGATTAGAAAAATCACACTATATTTTAAAAGCATTATTCATTATAAACTTAAGCCGTACATGTGTAATGTGAGTCTTATATTCACTATCCATTGTTGCTATTACTGAAATTTAGATTTATATATTAGCCTTCAATAAGTCCCCTTGCCTCCTCTATAAACATTTCAATTTGAAATTGCTTAATATGTTAGATGCTATAAAGTCACACGTGTTTATATGTATATGCATGCATGTATTTGCCTATGTTATATAAAGGCTTTAACAGCAGATGTGGAGAGAATTGGGTTGATACCTTTGTTTTCATTATGATCACTCTCAATATTGTTTATTCATGTGGCATAAGAATGAGCTAGTTTTCAAGAGTGAAAAATAGAAATATGTGAGATTATTTTAGCTACACAGTGTTGCATTTAAAACATTTCTGGAGCCATCTACCTCATTATTTTAAGTCCCATTGACCCTTCCTACTCTTTAGACACATATTGTTTGGGGTTTCAAACTTAATGCCTACTAATCCATGAAGTTGTATAAGAGTTTAGAAAGAAATTTAAAGGCCTAGTTTGATAATAACTCACTATGTGACCTGAGACAACCTAGTTAAATATTTTAAAATGTTAATGTCTTCATCTGTGACACTGGGATAATTAATTTGCTCTTTGAAATACATAGTGTATATCTTTACAGATTTTGTATTTCTGTACAACTATTTAAATAATACTCAAGTCCCCATAGTAAATTGTAATAATGTCACTATCTGTGAGCAAAATTTCCCTCCTTGCTTTTTATAAAAAGTAATTAATAGGAAGCAGTGAGGTATTTATGTGTGTGTATTTGTACATATATGCATACACAAATGTTGTGATACTGTTTGTTAAATCACTAGAATTAGCTTAATCATTTCTATTTTTCTGTCATTCAGTTTTGTTTCACTTATACTTTATGTTTTACATCTTTTTTCACCACAAGAGGAGCAACCTCTCACTCTTCTATGCTGTCACAGTGTTCTGACTCATGTTTGTACCATTTGTTTAGTAGTTTTGATTTAGTGGATATTGAAATTACATTAGGGACAATAATCGATGAACAGTTCACAATATGCAATTATCTACGAATGCACCTCACTCTATAAGTCATATTTCTCTACAAAGAACTGCATAGTCATATACCTTTAAATACATAATTTTGATGGGCAGAGACAAAATGCTGTTCGTGATTCATGTATGAATTTATGAACTCACAGTTTATTCAGTGTTCAGGGTTTTATCCTTATCAAAACAGAAGTTTTCTTGTACACCAGCAAAAGATACTGCCTCTCCTAGAGATGGCTATTTTCACTACATGTCTTTGTAAGCATTTACATTTATTTGATTCATTTTCTTCATCAATAAGTGATAAAGGGTACATGGTTTCTACCTTCCTGATCTTCTGTGAGTTGTCTCTCACATGGAGAAATTTCTTTGAAATTCCAAATTAAGGAGAATTTATTAATACTCAGATATGTATTAAATAGGAGAAAGCTCATCTTCATTCTCTCCTGATATTTTGAAAGGGTGTGCTAATTTTGTTTGTTTTTATATCAAGGCAGTATATACATGTGTATGATATTCCATAATTCAAATTGCATCAAACTGCTGTGTGCACCTTTGTTTTCCTCTAAGTTTTTTTAAAGAGAATATTGCTATGCAACTTGTGCTGTCAATAAACCAGATGCTGCTGCTTCTGCATTTTGAGTGCTGAACTTAATGGTATGAATCACCATGTTCTGCTTTGTGACAAATTCTTGAGGATGCAGCCTTCAGTAAAGTGAAATGATAAAAGCACAGGCTCCAGAGATGGCTTAGTTGATAAAATGCATGCATTGTAATCATAAGGACTTGAGTTTTATCCCCAGAAAGTACATTAAGACTCAAATACTACAATAGACACCTAACATTCTAATTCTGGCCATGTGGGGACAAGATGATCTGGAAAGGGTATGTAGTTCCTAGCTTGACAGTCTAGTTAAATTGGAGAGTTTCTGGATCAGGATCTATCAAAGTGTCTATATCCAAAATCAATGTAGAAGGTAGCTGAGGAAGTCACCTGGGCATTGATCTCTGCCCTTCATGCATATATGAATACCCAGACACCTGTGCACACACATACAAATAGGCACAAACACATGCGTGCACAGGCACACACACTTATACCCACATATGAGCTTATACACACATAAAACGGGCACATACATACATATAAACACACAAAACTCAACTATCATGTTTATTATTTTTCATATTCTTCTTTGTGTCCTGAAATCTTTGTCTACAGTTCTGTGGTTGGTATGTAAAATAATTCATGCTCATTGCTAGTCTTCTTTTGTAATTATTGTAATATAATAATGGTTTCCTTTGATTCTTGACTCACAAACCTTGTAGATGTTAATAGTCTCTTAATGATGGAGAATATACCTTACAGCTAAGGGGGCAGTTTAAAATCAACATTAAATTCTCTCAATGAATTACCAAGTATGCCTTTAAAAATAGGTTAAGCAGACCATATTAAGTACATTAATAAGGCAGGTGATAATGAAGAATAAACTCAACAAGACTCTTTTCCTCTGAGATACATCTAACAATATTATCATGCCACAGTTCACAGGTCACCAGAGAGTAGAGTGGGACAAGGGTCATCTCTGATTAGTACCTGTAGAAATCTGACCATGCTTTTATTAACTGACTCAGAATGCCAATTTCAGCAAAGCCTATGAAATAATAGACTTTTAAGTGCACTGTAGCATCTGTTACATTTAGGATTCAACTGTTATAATACCTTTAGGTGTGTATACCATAGGATACGTCCATATTGCTCATTTAGAGAAGGTATTAATGGATCATATTTTGTTGGAAGGAAGATCATATCCATTGAGAAAGCCTAGACAATTTTTCACAATTTTTATGATGCATAGTTGTTAGTTTGTATTTTTAAGTCATCGTATAGACCTTCCTTCAACATGAATCTATTTTACCTCTAAGATTCTTAGAGCAGTGCCAGTCATTTTAATCACATATATGTGATGAAATGAATTAGATGATTAACAGACATTATACACACATTTTCTTTTTTTCTCTTTCTTTTTTTATAAGATATTTTCTTTATTTACACTTCAAATGTTATCCCCCTTCCTAGTTTCACTTCCAAAAACACCCTACCCCTTCCCCCTCTCCCCGTGCTCACCAATCCACACACTCCTGCTTCACAGTCCTGGTCCTCTATACTGGGGCATTGAGCTTTCTCAGGGCCAAGGGCCTCTCCTTCCTTTGATGTCCAACAAGGCCATTCTCTGCTACATATGCGGCTGGAGCCATGGGTCCCTCCATGAATACTCTTTGGTTGGTAGTCCCTGGGAGCACTGGGGGTACTGGTTTGTTCATATTGTTGGTCATCCCATGGGGATGAAAGCTCCTTTAGCCCCTTGGGTCTTTTATCTAGCTCCTCCATTGGGGACCTTGTGCTCAGTCCAATGGTTGACTGAGAGCACCCACCTCTGTATTTGTCAGGTACTGGCACAGCCTCTCAGGAGACAGCTTTATCAGGCTCTTGTCAGCAAGGGTGTTTTTGGCATGCACATTAGTGTCTGGGTTTGATGAGAGTATATGTGATGAATCCCCAGGGGGGCAGTCTCTGTATGGCCTTTCCTTTAGTCTCAGCTCAACACTTTGTCTCTGTATCTTCTCCCATGAGTATTTTGTTCCCCCTTCTAAGAAATACCAAAGTATCCATACTTTGGGCTTCCTTCTTCTTGAGTTTCATTTGGTCTGTGAATTGTATCATGGTTATTCCAAGCTTCTGGGCTAATATCCACTTATCAGCACATAGCATGTGTGTTCTTTTGATTATGTTACCTTACTCAGGATGATATTTTCTAGTTCCATCTGTTTGGTTTAAAATTTCATGAATTCATTTTTTAATAGAGGAGTAGTATTCCATTGTGTAAATGTGCCACATTTTCTGTGTCAATTCCTCTGTTGAGGGACATCTGGGTTCTGTCTAGCTTCTGGCTATTATAAATAAGGCTGTTATGAACACAGTGGAGCATGTGTCCTTATTACATGTTGTTGAATCTTCTGGGTATATACCAAGGGGTGGTATAGCTGGGTCCTCAAGTAATACTATGTACAATATTCTGAGGAATTGCCAAACTGATTTCCAGAGTGGTTGTACCAGGTTACAATCCCAACAGCAGTGGAGGAGTGTTCCTATTTCTCCACATCCTTGCCAGCACCTGCTGTCACCTGAGATTTTGGTTTTAGCCATTTTGACTACTGTGAGGTGGAATCTCAGGGTTGTTTTAATTTGCATTTCCATGATGACTAAGGATGCTGAAAATTACTTTAGGTGCTTCTCAGCAATTTGGTATTTCTCAGTTGAGAATTCTTTGTTTAGCTATATACCCCATTTTTAAATAGGATTATTTGATTATTTGGAGTCTAAATTCTTGAGTTCTTTGTATATATTGGATTTTAGCCATCTGTTGGATGTAGGGTTAATAAGGATCTTTTCCCAATTTGTTGGTTGCCATTTTGTCCTATTGACAGTGTCCTTTGCCTTACAAAAACTTTGTAATTTTATGAGGTCCAATATGTCAATACTTGATCTTAGAGTATAAACTATTAGTGTTCTGTTCAGGAAATTTCTCCCTGTGCCCATAAGCTCAGGACTCTTCCCCAATTTCTTTTCTATTAGTTTCAGTGTGTCTGGTTTTATGTGGAGGCCCTTGATAAACTTGGACTTCAGTTTTGTACAAGGAGATAAGAATGGATTGGTTTGCATTCTTCTGCATGCTAACTGTCAGGGGAACCAGCACAGTTTGTTGAAAAGGCTGTCTTTTTTCACTGGATGGTTTTAGCTCCTTTGTCAAATATCATATAGGTGTATGGGCTTATTTCTGGGTCTTCAATTCTATTCCATAGACCTACCTGACTGTCACTGTACCAATATCATGCAGTTTTTATCACTATTGCTCTGTAACACTGCTTGAGGTCCAGGATCCTGATTCCTCCAAAAGTTCTTTTATTGTTGAGAATAGTTTTAGCTATCCTGGGTTTTTGATATTCCAAATGAATTTGAGAATTGCTCTTTCTAACTATGAAGCTTTGAGTTGGAATTTTGATGGGGATTGCATTGAATCTGTAGATTGCTTTTGGCAAGATGGGTCATTTTTACTATATTAATTCTGACAATCCACATGCATGGGAGAACTTTCCATCTTCTGATGTCTTTTTAGATTTCTTTTCAGAGATTTGAAGTTCTTATCATACAGATCGTACACTTGTTTGGTTAGAGTAGCACAAAGATACTTTATATTGTTTGTGATTATTGTGAATGGTGTCGTATCCCTAATTTCTTACTCAACCTGTTTATCCTTTGAGTATATGAAGGCTACTGATTTGTTTGAGTTAATTTTGTATCCTGTCACTTTGCTGAAGTTGTTTGTCAGCTGTAGGAGTTCTCTGGTGGAGTTTTAGGGGTTCTCTTTCTTTGTTGGATCTTTGTGTGGTTTTGGTGTCAGCATAATTGTGGCTTCATAGAACGAGTTGGGTAACGTTCATTCTGTTTCTATTTTGTGAAATAGTTTGAAGAGTATTGCTATTAGGTCTTCTTTGAAAGTCTGATAGAATTCTGCACTAAAACCATCTGGTCCTGTGCTTTTTTTGGTTTGGGGACTTTCAATGACTGCTTCTAGTTCTTTAGGAGTTATGGTACTGTTTAGATGGTCTATCTGATCCTGATTTAACTTTGGAATTTAGTATCTGTCTAGAAAATTGTCCATTTCATCCAGATTTTCCAGTTATGTTGAGCATAGGTTTTTGTAGTAGGATCTGCTGATTTTTTGAATTTCCTCGGTTTCTATTGTCATATCTCTCTTTTCTTTTCTGATTTTGTTAATTTGCATACTGTCTCTGTGCCCTCTGGTTAGTCTGGCTAAGGGTTTATCAATCTTGTTGATTTTCTCAAAGAACCTGTTCCTGGTTTTGTTGATTCTTTGTACAGTTCTTTTTTGTTTCTACTTTGTTGATGTCAACTCTGAATTTAATGATTTCCTGCCATATACTCCTCCTGGGTGTATTAGCTACTGTCTCTTCTAGAGCTTTCAGGTTGCTCTTAAGCTACTAGTGTATGCTTTCTCCAGTTTCTTTTTGGAGGCACCCAGAGCTATGAGAGCAATGCTTTCATTGTGTATCATAAGTTTGGGTATGTTGTGCCTTCATTTTCATTAAATTCTAAAAAGTCTTTGATATCTTTCCTTATTTCTTCCTTGACCAAGGTGTCATTGAGTAGAACATTACTCAGCTTCCATGTGTATGTGGGCTTTCTGTTGTTTTTGTTGCTATTGAAGACCAGCCTTAATCCATAGTGATCTGAAAGGAGGCATGAGATTATTTAAATCTTCTTATATCTGTTGAGGTCTGTTTTGTAACTGATTATATGGTTAATGTTGGAGAAGGTACCATTCGGAGCTGACAAGTTGTTATATTCTTTTGATTTAGGATAAAATGTTCTATATATATATCTGCTAAATCCATTTGGTCCATAACTTCTGTCAGTTTCACTATGTCTCTGTTTAATTTGTGTTTCCATGATCTGTCCATTGATGAATGTGGAGTGTTGATGTCTCCCATTATGTCCCCCACAATTATTGTGTGAAGTGCCATGTGTGCTTTGAGCTTTAGTAAAGTTTCTTTTATGAATGTGGGTGCCCTTACATTTGGAGCATAGATGTTCAGAATTGAGAGTTCTTCTTGGTAGATTTTTTACCTTGGATGAGTATGAAGTGTCCTTCTTTAACTTTTTTGATGACTTTTGGTTGAAAGTCAATTTTATCTGATATTAGAATGGCTACTCCAGCTTGTTTCTTGGGACCATTTGCTTAGAAAATTATTTTCTAGCCTTTTGCTCTGAGGTACTGTTTTTGAGGTACATTTCCTGTATGCAGCAAAATTCTGGGTCCTGTTGACGTATCCAGTCTGTTAGTCTATGTCTTCTTACTGGGGAATTGAAACCATTGATGTTAAGAGATAAACAAAGAGTTCTCCCCTAAAGAATATTTAATGGCTGAGAAGCACCTTAGTCGTTAGGGAAATGCAAATCAAAACAACCATGAGATTCCATCTCACACCAGTCAGAATGGCTAAGATCAAAAACACAAGAGACAGCAGTTGTTGGCGAGGATGTGGAGAAAGAGGAATACTCCTCCACTGCTGGTGGGATTGCAAGCTGGTACAACCACTCTGGAAAGCAGTCTGGCGGTTCCTCAGAAAACTGGGCATGACACTCCTGGAGGATCCGGCTATACCACTCCTGGGCATATACCCAGAGGCTTTACCTGCATGCAATAAGGACACATGCTCCACTATGTTCATAGCAGCCTTATTTATAATAGCCAGAAGCTGGAGGGAACCCAGATGTCCCTCAACGGAGGAATGGATTCAGAAGATATGGTATATTTACACAATGGAATACTACTCTGCAATTAAAAACAATGAATTCACGAAATTCCTAGGCAAATGGTCAGAACTTGAAAATATCATCCTTAGTGAGGTAACCCAATCACAAAAGAACACACATGCTATGCAGTCACTGATAAGGGGATATTAACCCAGAATCTAGGAATACCCTAGACACAATTTGCATATCAATAGATTTCCAAGAAGATGGAAGGAGAGACCCCTGGTCCTGGAAAGACTGGATGTAGGGGAATGCCAAGACTGAGAAGTGAGAGGGGGTTGAATGGGGAAAAGAGGGAGGGAAGGGGGCTTATGGGACTTTCGGGGAGGGAGAAAACGGGAAAGGGGAAATGATTTTGAATGTAAATAAAAAAAAACTTAGAAAAGAAAAAAAAAGAAAAAAAAGAGATATTAACGAACAGTGATTGTTGCTTCTTGTTATTTTTGATGTTATTTTTATGTTTGTGTGGTTACCTTCTTTTGGGCTTGTTGAAAGAAGATTACTTTCTTGCTTTTTCTAGGGTGTAGTTTCCATCCTTGTGTTGGAGTTTTACATTTGTTATCCTTTGTAGGGCTGGATTTGTGGAAAAATATTGTGTAAATTTGGTTTTATCATGGATATCTTGGTTTCTCTATCTATGGTTATTGAGTGTTTTGCTGAGTATATAAGTCTGGGCTAACATTTGTGTTCTCTTAGGGTCTGTATTTGATCTGCCCATGATCTTCTAACTTTCATGGTCTCTGGTGAGAAGGCTGGTGTAATTCTGATAGGTCTGCTTTTTCTGTTACTTGACCTTTTTCCCTTACTGCTCTTAATATTCTTTCTTTGTTTAGTGCATTTGGTGTTTTGATTATTATGTGACAGGAGGAATTTCTGGTCTGGTCCTGTCTATTTGGAGTTCTATAGGCTTCTTGTATGTTCATGGGCATCTCTCTCTTTAGGTTAGGGAAGTTTTCTTCTATAATTTTGTTGAAGATATTTACTGTCCCTTTAAGTTGGAATTCTTCCTTCTTCTCTATACCTATAATCCTTTGGTTTGGTCTTCTCATCGTGTCCTGGATTTCCTGTATGTTTTGTATTAGATGCCTTTTGCATTTTCTTTGACTGTTAGGTCAATGTTTTCTATGGTATCTTCAGCACCTGATATTCTCTCTTCTCTCTCTAGTATTCTGTTGTTGATGCTAGCAACTATGACTCCTGATTTCTTTCCTAGGTTTTCTTTCTCCAGAGTGGTCTCCCTTTATGATTTCTTTATTGTTTCTGCTTCCTTTTTTAGATCCTGGATCATTTTGTTCAGTTCCTTCACTTTCTTGTTTGTCTTTTCCTGTAATTCTTTAAGGAATTTTTGCATTTCCTCTTTAAGGGCTCCTACCTGTTTACCCATGTTCTCATGTATTCTCTAAAGGAGTTATTTATGCCCTTCTTGAAGTTCTCTATCAACATCATGAGATGTGATTTTTAAATCCAAATCTTGCTTTTCTTGTGTGTTGGGGTAACTAGGGCTCACTGTTGTGGGAAACTGGTTTTGGATGATGCCATGTAGCCTTGGTTTCAGTTGGTAATATTCTTGTGTTTGCCTTTCGCCATTGGATTATCTCTGGTGTTAGCTCTAACTGTGACTTATCCATCCTGAATGTGTGTGTATCAGTACTCCTAGGAGACCAGTTCTCTCTGGGAGGAATTTAGGTTTGGAGAGCTATAGTACAGGTTCTGCTCAGGTGTGTAGACAGGAACCAGAAAGATCCTGTCTCCAGGTTATCCTTGGTTCCTGTGTACTGATGGCTCTGGGAAGGTCCCTTTTGGGCCAGGAATTTGAAGAGAAGTGGTGGTCTTACCTGTGCCTGCAGGTTTGTAGGCACTCCTGGGAGACCAGCTCTCTAGTGGTGGTATTTGTGTATGTAGCTCTGTGTCCAGGATCAGCTTTGGGCACAGATGGAAATCAGAAGACTTCTGTCCCAGGTTGCCCCAGGGTTCTTGTGTTCTCTGGGTTTTTGCGGGTTCCTCTTAGCAGCAGGGGTGGTCCTATCTGTGCTTTCAGGTCTCTCCATGCTCTTGGGAGGCTAACTATCTCCCTGTGCTACCTGGATACGGAGCCCTGTGGCAGAGGATGGTCTCTAGCCACAGACCCACATTTTCAATACTCTATATCCTCCTATAAAAATAAGGTTCATGAAAAAATAGACAGTGACATTAATTGCAGGCCTGTGAAAAATGAACATTGTGACACATTGAAAGTAACTGAATCAAAATTTTGACTTACACAATAATTACTTTGTTCAATTTCAAATTTCTGGTAGACTATTTTTATTTCATTCACAGAGATTACATATAAAATTAAAGGCAATTATAAGGCAGTGAAGGGAAGAGGGAGAGATATAGATAAAGAAGAACAGGAGGAGTATCATATGAAATATAGTGGGAATTTTTTTAAATGTTCTACAAATTTTTCCTTAATTTTCTTATGTTATAAACAGTTTTTTTTCTCTTACCATTGTAATGATTTTTGCTGTTCCTGTGAGAGCATAACAGTAAATATTTGATCTGTAAACTGACTGCCACTTTAAAATAAAGTAAATCTTTTCCATGGTATTTTATCATAATAATGGTTAGCAATGTATTTAGAATAGTATTTCAATTTTTGGTTTTTTCAGGAGATACTGATAAAATACATCTGCTAAAAGCTACAGTAACTGCTGGAAGTATTTTTTTCTCAATAGTTTTCCTGTCAACCAAATTTTCATATCTGTTTCCATTGTATGTGTTCTTGAATGTCTCCCCATTCTAAGGTTCTAGTCATTGATTCATATGAAAAGTAATTTAAATTCCAATTATTTACCATTTAATTTAATTACATGTAATAGCATGCCAACACTACAAGAACTAATTATATCTCTTCCCAAGTATTTTAGTGGACTCAGTGAAGCAATTCAGAGAACCTACTATGTATAGGGGGACAGTGTAATAAAATATATAAATAATGATGGAAATGAGTTAAAGCAATAATAGATTATCATACTTATGAGGTTGCATTATTGATTTCAGGCACTGATTATTTTGTGTATCTACATCATTACAATTCCCAGTAAGTTTTGACATGCTATCTATATTATGTAACTAATACTGAATAAACAACAAATATCATTAAATAAACATATATGCTGGTCCTCATCCCATCCTATATCAGCTTTGACGTGTCCAAGGGAATGTTTCCTCCCTAAAACCAAGCCCCAGGAAACAATAAAAAGAATAGTCTCTAGAAGCTGTCTATTTAGAAAATGTACTAGTTATGTTTATTCCTGTGGTTTCTTCTTTATCAGACAAACACAAAAGCTAGTAGAATACTGTGTGTGTTCACTAAATTTTTCTTGGTAGTTAAGGAACATGAAACTCTTCATAACAAAAAGTGTTAGTTTTCATGTTGAAGATAATTTACATAATTATCAGTTGTAGAATTATTCTCTTTTTTTTAAATATTATTTTTTTTATTATTTAATTTTATTTTTTTTAATTTACATTCCAAATCATTTCCCCTTTCCCGTTTCCTCCCTCTCCGAAAGTCCCATAAGCCCCCTTCCCTCCCTCTTTTCCCCATTCAATACCCTCTCGTTTCTCTGTCCTGGCGTTCCCCTACATCCAGTCTTTCCAGGACCAGGGGTCTCTCCTTCCATCTTCTTAGAAACCTATTGATATGCGGATTGTGTCTAGGGTATTCCGAGATTCTGGGTCAATATCACCTTATCAGTGACTGCATACCATGTGTGTTCTTTTGTGATTGGGTTACCTCACTAAGGATGATATTTTCAAGATCTGACCATTTGCCTAGGAATTTCGTGAATTCATTGTTTTTAATTGCAGAGTAGTATTCCATTGTGTAGATATACCACATCTTCTGAATCCATTCCTCCGTTGAGGGACATCTGGGTTCTTTCCAGCTTCTGGCTATTATAAATAAGGCTGCTATGAACATAGTGGAGCATGTGTCCTTATTGCATGCAGGTAAAGCCTCTGGGTATATGCCCAGGAGTGGTATAGCCAGATCCTTCAGGAGTGTCATGCCCAGTTTTCTGAGGAACCGCCAGACTGCTTTCCAGAGTGGTTGTACCAGCTTGCAATTCCACCATAAGTGGAGGAGTGTTCCTCTTTCTCCACATCCTCGCCAACAACTGCTGTCTCCTGTGTTTTTGATCTTAGCCATCCTGACTGGTGTGAGATGGAATCTCAGGGTTGTTTTGATTTGCATTTCCCTAATGACTAAGGTTGATGAACATCTCTTTAGGTGCTTCTCAGCCATTAGATATTCTTCAGGTGAGAACTCTTTGTTTAGCTCTGTACCCCATTTTTTAATAGGGTTACTTGCCTCTCTGGAGTTTAACTTCTTGAGTTCTTTGTATATATTGGATATTAGCCCTCTGTCGGATGTAAGGTTGGTAAAGATCATTTCCCAGTTAGTTGGTTGCCACTTTGTCTTTTTGACAGTGTCTTTTGCCTTGCAAAAACTTTGTAATTTAATGAGGTCCCATTTGTCTATTCTTGATCTTAGAGCATAAGCTATTGGAGTTCTGTTCAGGAATTTCTCCCCTGTGCCCATATGATCAAGGTTCTTCCCTAGTTTCCCTTCTATTAGTTTCAGTGTGTCTGGTTTTATGTGGAGATCTTTGATCCACTTAGAATTGAGCTTAGTGCAAGGAGATAAGGATGGGTCAATTTGCATTCTTCTGCATGTTGACCTCCAGCTGAGCCAGCACCATTTGTTGAAAAGGCTACCTTTTTGCACTGGATGGTTTTAGCTCCTTTGTCAAAGATCAAGTGACCATAGGAGTGTGGATTCATTTCTGGGTCTTCAATTCTGTTCCATTGATCTACATGTCTGTTACTGTACCAATACCATGCGGTTTTTAACACTATTGCTCTGTAGTACAGCTTGAGGTCCGGGATACTGATTCCCCCAGAGGTTCTTTTACTCTTGAGAATAGTTTTAGCTATTCTGGGTTTTCTGTTATTCCAGATGAATTTTTGAATTGCTCTTTCTAACTCTATGAAGAATTGAGTTGGGATTTTGATGGGGTTTACATTTCATCCTAGAGTTAAAGAATACACCTTCTTCTCAGCTCCTCATGGTACCTTCTCCAAAACTGACCATATAATTGGTCACAAATCAGACCTCAACAGATATAAGAAGATAGAAATAATCCCATGCCTCCTATCAGATCACTATGGAATAAGGGTGGTCTTCAATGGCAACAAAAACAAAAGAAAACCCATGTACACTTGGAGATTGAACAATGCTCTACTCAATGATAACTTGGTCAAGGTGGAAATAAAGAAAGAAATCAAAGACTTTTTGAAAGTTAATGAAAATGAAGGCACAACATACCCTAATTTATGGGACACAATGAAAGCAGTGCTAAGAGGAAAATTCATAGCCCTGAGTGCCGCCAAAAAGAAACGGGAGACAGCATACACTAACAGCTTAATGGCACACCTGAAAGCCCTGGAACAAAAAGAAGCAAATACACCAAAGAGGAGTAGAAGGCAGGAAATCATCAAACTCAGGGCTGAAATCAATCAAGTAGAAACAAATAAAACCATACAAAGAATCAACAAAACGAGGAGTTGGTTCTTTGAGAAAATCAACAAGATAGATAAGCCCTTAGCCAGACTAACCAGAAAGCACAGAGATAGTATCCAAATTAATAAAATCAGAAACGAAAAGGGAGAGATAACAACAGAAACTGAGGAAATTCAAAAAATCATCAGATCCTACTACAAAAACCTGTATTCAACACAACTAGAAAATCTTGAGGAAATGGACAATTTCCTTGACAGATACCAAGTACCAAAATTAAATCAGGATCAAATAGACCATCTAAACTGTCCTATAACCCCTGAAGAAATAGAAGTTGTCATTGGAAGTCTTCCAACCAAAAAAAGCACAGGTCCAGATGGTTTTAGTGCAGAATTCTATCAGACCTTCAAAGAAGACCTAACACCAATACTCTTCAAACTGTTCCACAAAATAGAAACAGAAGGAACACTACCCAACTCGTTCTATGAAGCCACAATTACACTGATACCAAAAGCACACAAAGATCCGACAAAGAAAGAGAATCTCAGGCCAATCTCTCTTATGAATATCGATGCAAAAATACTCAATAAAATTCTTGCCAACCGAATCCAAGAACACATCAAAACGATCATTCATTACGATCAAGTAGGCTTCATCCCAGGGATGCAGGGATGGTTCAATATAAGGAAATCCATCAATGTAATCCACTACATAAACAATCTCAAAGAAAAAAACCACATGGTCATCTCATTAGATGCTGAGAAAGCATTTGACAAAATTCAGCATCCTTTCATGCTAAAGGTCTTGGAAAGATCAGGAATTCAAGGCCCATATCTAAGCATAGTAAAAGCAATTTACAGCAAACCGGTAGCCAGCATCAATCTAAATGGAGAGAAACTTGAAGCAATCCCACAAAAATCAGGGACTAGACAAGGCTGCCCTCTCTCTCCATATCTTTTCAATATAGTACTTGAAGTTCTAGCTAGAGCAATTAGACAACAAAAAGAGGTCAAAGGGATATAAATTGGAAAGGAAGAAGTCAAACTATCACTATTTGCAGACGATATGATAGTATACTTAAGCGACCCAAAGAACTCCACCAGAGAACTCTTACAGCTGATAAACGACTTCAGCAAAGTGGCCGGATATAAAATCAACTCAAGCAAGTCAGAAGCCTTCCTATACTCAAAGGATAAGCAGGCTGAGAAAGAAGTAAGAGAAATAATACCCTTCACAATAGCCACAAACCATATTAAGTATCTTGGCGTGACTCTAACCAAACAAGTGAAAGATCTGTATGACAAGAACTTCAAGTCTCTGAAGAAAGAAATTGAAGACCTCAGAAGATGGAAAAATCTGCCATGCTCATGGATTGGCAGGATTAATATAGTAAAAATGAGCATCTTACCAAAAGTAATACATAGAATTATTCTTTTAAAAATTCATTATTATTATTATTATTATTATTATTATTATTATTATTATTATTTGAATGTCAAAACAGTCTTTATTCTGATTGGATAAAATCAACAGGATTTCAAGTACAGCTGCTAATAACTGGAAAAGAATAGAATAAGTTTAAAGTTATAGATAAATCAATAAAGTGCTTTTGGTTTCTTTTTTATTCTTTTTTAATTTTTTAATATTTTTTAAATTTTTTTATTTTATACTCCAGATTTTATTACCCTCCTGGTTCACCCTCCAACTGTTCCACATCCATTTCCTCCTCTGTGCCCTCTATCAGGACATTCCCATCCTACCCCCACCTAATCAGATCTCTAAATACCCTGGAGTCTCCAGTCTCTTGAGAGTTAGGTGCATCTTCACTGACTGAACTCATACCAGCAGTCCTCTGTATATGTGTTGGAGGCCTCATATCACCTGGTGTATGCATCCTGGTTGGTGATCCAGTGTCTGAAAGGTCCAGGTTAGTTGAGACTGGTCCTCCTATAGGGTCTCTTTCCTCCTCAGCTTCTTCCAGCTTTTCCCTAATTCATCCACAGGAGTGAGCAGTTTCTGTCCATTGGTTGGGTCAAATATCTGCATATAACTCCTTTGGGTACTTGTTGGGTCTTTCAGAGAGCAGTCCTGATAGGTTCCATTTTGTGAGCACTTCATAGCCTCAGGCCTTGGGGCCTCCCCTTGAGCTGGATCCTCCTTTTACCCTGTTGCTGGACCTTCTTTTCCCCAGGCTCTTCTCCATTTCCATCCCTGTAGTTTTTTCAGACAGGAACAATTATGGGTCAGTGTTTTAACAGTAGGATAGTAACCCCATCCCTCACTTGATGCTGTGTCTTTCTGCTGGTGGTGGGCTCTATAAGTTCCCTCTCCCCACTGGCATTTCATCTAGTTTCCCTCCCTTTGAGTCCTGAGAGTCTCTCACCTCCCGAGTCTCTGGTACATTTTAGAGAGTCTCCTCAAACTACTACCTCCTGAGGTTGCTTGTTTCTATTCTTTCTGCTGGTTCTCAGGTCTTCAGTACTTTTCCCACACCCAACGCCTGATCATGTTCCCCTATCTACCTCCTGTCCCCTTTCCCTTCCAGTCCCTCCCTGCCTTCCGCCTTGGGGTTGCTTTCTTCTCCCTTCCAAGTGGGACTGAGGAGTTCTCACTTGAACCCTTCAGCTTGTTAAACTTTGTGAGTTCTGTGGACTGTATCTTGGGTATTCTGTATTTTTTTTTCTTTTATGGCTAATATCCACTTATTAGTGAGTACATATCATGCATGTCCTTTTGAATCTGAGTTACCTCACTTAGGATGATATTTTCTAGTTCCATCCATTTGCCTGCAAAACACAGGATGTTTGTGTCTTTAATAGCTGAATAGTATTCCATTGTGTAAATGAACCACATTTTCTTTCTTTTTTTTTCTAAGTTTTTTTATTTACATTCCAAATCATTTCCCCTTTCCCGTTTCCTCCCTCCCCGAAAGTCCCATAAGCCCCCTTCCCTCCCTCTTTTCCCCATTCAACACCCTCTCTCTTTTCTGTCCTGGCATTCCCCTACATCCAGTCTTTCCAGGACCAGGGGTCTCTCCTTCCATCTTCTTGGAAATCTATTGATATGCAAATTGTGTCTAGGGTATTCCGAGATTCTGGGTTAATATCCCCTTATCAGTGACTGCATACCATGTGTGTTCTTTTGTGATTGGGTTACCTCACTAAGGATGATATTTTCAAGTTCTGAACCACATTTTCTGTATTCATTCTTCTGTCATGAGTCTTCTGGATGCTTTGATTTCTAACAGAAAAGTTTATCATCATTTAAAGCCTAGTTACAAACTGCTTCACATTACCCTTAATTTTCATCATGCTACTGTATAATCAGGTGACAACTGTCATAGTTTGGAAATGTACCCTTACAGTTTTAGTCTACAAGAATTGGAAGCCATTTGTTTGTGATTCACCTCCTTATTCCTTGTCACACTAATGGCTCCTTCTACCTTTCTATGCCCTAGATATCCAAATCAGCCTCTTGATTTATATTAGAATGTGTTAATAGGGTTATCCTTTATCAGTGGCCACAAATCAGGCCATTGTGGAGATATTGAGCAGTTTTGATATAAGTGAGCACTTTAAATTGTCTCCAGTAAAAAAAAAAAAATGGAGCTATCCTTCAGACCCATCATGTGCTTGCACAATTTGATTCCTTGTTATGTTCCAACACTTAGGATATGCTCAATATCCATTTATCTTCTGGAAAGCATCTAGGAAAACAACTTAGCAATGCTGTTGAGATATCTCCTATAGTGAGGACATTAATGGAATTCTTGATACACACTCATAGAAAAATAAACATAATGTCAATGATGCAGCTGCACACATTTGCAGATTTTTAGTTTTCTCTTGTGATGTAGGAGTGACACATATTTCAAATTTGATAACCAGTTCAACTCTGATTTGATTAAGAACAAGACAGTACTTTTTATTTTCAGCCCTTAACTTCTAAAGCACTTGTGTTTTGTTTGTTTGTGGAGAGTCATTTGCCTCATGTGGAAGCCTTTTTTTTTGCTCTCCTATTGGAATCCCTCAGTGAGTAGGGCTGATCCTGATGTTGGTACTCAGTGCTCTTCTGCTGCTCTTCTTTCATCTGTTCCTGTTCCTTCTCCATCTTCTCAGTCATCTGTCACTTGCTTCTGATACCTCTTGCCTTTCTCTTTCATCAACTGCTCATTTTCATTTGCATTTCATCCAGTAGTTTTGCTGTAGCCTATGCAGCTTCAGCTTGCAAACATTTCACCTCAATGTCCTTTTCCTTTCCTGGTCTGTCTGTACAGTTGCATCAGTATCTTCCTTGGACTGCAATGTTTCCTTCAGCTCCTCCATTGTCTAAATAAAAAGGGCATATCCTCCTGTTTAGAATAAATTCCCTGCTTTGCATCTTCTTCGAAGTGACTTGAAAATACCCTGAAGCAGAGATAGGCAGGAATCTGAGGATGCCTGTTCATTGTAGAATTTCTCTTGCTTTGGTTCTAAATTGATCCCTAATTCCATTTCTTAACACTTGATCAGTATTTCTGAATGAGTTTCCAATGTAGAGCATGATAGTTTGGTCCCATGGGTCCTGTTAAGGTCCAGCACTTCCTGGGGGATTTCCCTACGCAAAAGCAGATTTTTTTTTTAAAGGATTTGTGTTTGGATAAAAATTTAGAATGTAGTCCAGGCTGGCCTCGAATTTCAGATCCTCTTGCCTCTGCCTCCTTCAGCAAATCTACTGGTCTGCATTACCACTCCTGGGCATATACCCAGAGACTTCCCCTGCATGCAATAAGGACACATGCTCCACTATGTTCATAGCAGCCTTATTTATAGTAGCCAGAAGCTGGAAAGAACCCAGATGTTCCTCAACGGAGGAATGGATTCAGAAGATGTGGTATATTTACACAATGGAATACTACTCTGCAATTAAAAACAATGAATTCACGAAATTCTTAGGCAAATGGTCAGAACTGGAAAATATCATCCTTAGTGAGGTAACCCAATCACAAAAGAACACACATGGTATGCAGTCACTGATAAGGGGATATTAACCCAGAATCTCGGAATACCCTAGAAACAATTCACATATCAATAGATTTCCAAGAAAATGGAAGGAGAGACCCCTGGTCCTGGAAAGACTGGATGTCGGGGAATACCAGGACAGAGAAGTGAGAGGGGGTTGAATGGGGAACAGAGGGAGGGAAGGGGGCTTATGGGACTTTTGGGGAGGGAGGAAACAGGAAAGGGGAAATCATTTGGAATGTAAATAAAAAAATATAGAAAAAAAAATTTAGAGTGGTATTTCCTTAAATTCCACTAAGATGGAATAGACTATTAGATATCCCAAATGCCCTAGATTATATGAGATGTTTGACCATTATATGGCAGATATTGGGACTTCAAAAAAAATTTACTTTATTTATTGTAGATAATGAAATAGTTTAAAGCATATGCTTAAGAGTTTCATGGAATAATAATTTTTATAAAGTTTACAAATTTTAGAATGTTATTTTCATGTATAGTGTCTTCAGTGTAAAGTTTTAATGGAAATGTTTAATAAATAATATTTAAATAGATTACGAATTAGCAATCTTATAGGCTTAATGTTTTCTACATTTATTTCCAATTGGCCGAAAGGCAAAAGTAAATAAAAAGAAACTGAAACATTTTGTATAATACCATGAATCAAGACATTTATAAACAAAAATTAACCTATGGATGTATGTGTCTAGAATTAATTATTTTGTGGCTTATAGCATAAATTAAATATGATGTTGCTGATAAGACATGTTTTTTCTGAGCTCTGTGCTGCTGATTTCAAGATGAGCAAGCAGTGCTTGTTACCTAGAAACAAAGTAATGGGATGCCCTTTCACTTCACATTTGAAATGTAGTAATTTGTTTATTTAGCATATGTAACATATGTCCGCTATTTTAATTAGTTATTTTCAGTTCACTGGAAGAGCTTTATTCTATCTGCGAGTGGAAGTATATATTTGGATATACTCTTTATAAAACTATGCATGAAAATATTTTGCATTTTGTACTATGAATTACAAATTTGTACATTTAAGTAAATGTGGGATTTAGTTATTTTTTTACAAAGAATACTATAAGTCTAGTATGTGATAATGCATATTTAGAAGCTAAAACTAATTATGCAACATATTTATGGTATGTATTAATATATATATACATATATTTTATATAAATTTAAAAGCATATGATTGTCAATTACAGTTATAAAATCAGACTTGACCACAAAACAAAAGCCTAAGAGATAAATGTAAAGTTTTTTAAATGGTGTTATATGACATAACTAAAATATGGAAGGAATGTGAAAATGTTAGCCAAAGTAAAAAGTAAAGCAAGAAGGATGAGGATAGGAACAAGGAATGGGAAAAGAATAGGTAAGTCTTTAGGAATCAGGTATTTGGGAAGATTAAATACAGGTGTTAACTAGATGTAGACACCACTGAGAAATGAGCTTCAATAAAAAAACTTCAAGATATACAGTCAATAGAATTTATGATAGAATGCTAATATAAAAAGTTAATTATTTTGAAATTTAATGTAACTCAAATTGAAAATTCAAAATATTATTTTACATTTTAGAAATATGAAAATCTCTATATTAGGAATGGAGCAGACTGCAGAACAGCTGTTGAGAATCTAACTTGTTGAACCTCTGTCTATCCATACCACTGCCAAGAAATCAAAATCTTCTATATACTTTTGATAAAAAATGTCTGTTTATATTTTCTAACATGAGGTCGCTATAGATCATGAGTCCTACATACTTTAAATTCTATTTGAAACTTGTATTTATTTTACTATACATGGAGTAATGTGATTGTGTTCAATATGATAGGTTTCATATTTCACCATTATATATAATCTAATGATGATTCTCAATTCACATGGAAACAAATCCAAGTAAACCTACAGCATCAGTAAATAGCCAGCAATTGAATTTACAAATTTTAACAATCTAATTATAAGAACTAATAGTAAATTATGGTTATTTGAAAATTGCCTGTTTACTCTTCTAAAAGAGAGTTGTTTTGTTGTGTTGTTAGTCCCCCACTTATCTTTACTTTTTAAGAAATGTTTGCATCTAAAAGATGCTGTCTTTAGATTGGCAATTTCTGACATCTCACTCAATAAGGGTGTTGTTGTGTTCTGTTGTATACCAAGTGCTAAATACAGTGCACTGTTGACTGAGATAAGTACTTCGGAGATTTAGGAGAAGTCAACACACTCACCATTTACTCAGGTGGAGTAAGTTAATGTGGACAACACAAATGTTGTGTTGAACACAATAACATTAGGAAAAGTATTTGCACAGCATTATTAAAACTTACTATGTTAAGCACCTTACCCTGTGTCTCTGGTTTGTCTTGAATCCTGTTACACAGGTAGTTACTCTAATCCTATCTTTGAAATGATAACATGAAAAATAGCATAGAGAAGTTTAGAAATGAGACTAGGCTTCTGATACACGCAGTACTGTATGAACTTTATCTTCTTCTTAAGAAACAAGAGAAATAGAGCAGTTCGGTTTGAAGACATGCCTGGTGAGAAAAGGGGATTTTCTCATCAGAGAAGACAGGAAACCTTTTAAGGTATCTAAAATGCCTTATGGAATTGTGATGAGAACTAGTCCACATGGAGCAGACGGGCAGTGTCTGTTCTCCTCCCCAGAGGAGGAAGAATTTCTGAAGGATTCTTAGATTTTGCTATGGATTCAAACCATAGGTACAAAAGCAGCAAATATCTTATAGTGTAAATCACCACTGAATCAAGCAATGGCTTCAATTTTTAAACTATCTCTTCAGCATAACATTAGAATTAATTGGGAAAAAAACAGAAGAAGACTTTTAGAACCCTATGCAAAACTTTATAGCTATGCACAACCTAGCATAGAGATAGGGAAGTAATAAAAAATTAATGAAACATAATTGATATCGGTGATTTTCTCTGGTCTCATAAGCAATGGGGAAAGGAGAAATGGAAGATAAGTGTTCAATTTCTAGATGAGCGACTGGTTAGATAACATTTCATTAATTGTGATGAGTGAATATATTCTTTGGAAGAAGTAGTGTTAAATCTACTTGGCTCAAGAAATGGTAACAATGCATAAAAGAAATGAGGAAGAAGTGTAAATAAAGAACTCATAGAGTGATACATATAGATATTACATATATATGTATATATATATACATATACACACACATACACACACACATATATATATATATATATATATATATACACATACACACACACACACACACACACACACATATATATACTTTGTAATGTTCACACTCAGGAAGTACTTAGAAGGTATACCTCTGTAGTAATTGAAATGAGTAGAGTTCTCTCCCCCATGCTGTAACTTTAATACCCAATCTGAGTGCTCCAGTTATTAAATTATACAGTAATTTGATGCTATGAATTAGATTCATGAATAAGAAAAGACCAGTGGAAAATACAGATATCTTTTTATCCTTCCTTCTTTTTGCTTTCTTCCTTTCTTCCCTCCTTCCCCCTTCCCTCCCTCCCTTCCTTCCTTTTTCCATTCCTTCCCTTCCTTCTCTTCCTGTTTTTGTTCCTTCCTTGAATTTTATATAAAATATAATGTGAATCAAATAAAAATATTTCTCTCTATTTCTGAGGGCACTTTCTTGCAAAGAATATACTTTGCTTTAGCCACATCACTGCTCATTAATTTATTATTAATTTAACTAACTTCTTGCTCCTAATTACAGACTTAATTCATTAAATGTATTTTTCTGAATTAGTCAATACTAATTGAAATAAAATGCTATCCCAGAACATGTGTTATTACTACAAATTTAGTTCTGTTTTTGTGTGGCTTTGATTAAGGCCCTGTCTTGTCTTCTACAGTGACCAGGACTGTGTGTGCTGAACAATGTGATGGCAGGTGCTATGGACCCTATGTTAGCGACTGTTGTCATCGAGAATGTGCCGGAGGCTGCTCAGGACCAAAGGACACTGACTGCTTTGTATGTTTAGGATCTCTCTCTCTCTCTCTCTCTCTCTCTCTCTCTGAATCAGACACATTGAAAATTTAACACTGTATTATCTTAAGTCTTGTTACTTTATTATTTGAAAACGTGTTGTGCCATTGTAGAAGACATTCTATCACTGAAGTTTTCTATCGATGAAACAGAATTACTTTATGTCAGTTTAATTAGTCCTGCATTTTGATATAATTGATGTGTGAAGTGACTGTATTGGAAAACATGAATGAGAACATGCTTTAAGAAACTGAGACTATCATTTCCCTACCTTCTTTGCTTACTGCTTTGTGTTATAATAGTATTGAGTTCCACAGAACACTTGTTCTTGAATATCAGTTTCAAGGTTATGTCAGAAGAATCTGTGCATTTAAATATTTTTTCAGTTAACAGTGCTAACAAACTAATATTCTATATGTAAAATTAAATGCACATTTAAATTTACTTATGTGATAGTATGAATTTTTTGTGGTTTTCAAAAGCTTATTTTTATTTCAAAAAACAACATTCATAGCTTCATTGACATTTTTAAATTATGTTTTTATACTATATCCTTGATTTAAATTTTTGTTCTGTTAATATATGTGTAACTTTATGAGTGATAATACACTTGTTCATAAATCAATTCTATTTATTTTTATCTAAAATGATACACAGTGCACTTTTATCTTTGAGAATGATCATAATTTAAATTTTCTTTTTCTAAAAAAATCTAAAAATACATATCAGAAATTTATTTTGTTCTACCAAACATATTAAAACTGAAATTTTTAAGAACTGAGACTTTAATCTAACAAGCAAAATAAAATTAGAACACTAATGCTATAGCAAGTTGTTGCTTGAGTCGTAAAAATTCTAAGAGACTTAATTTGTCTGCTATGATTCTATAGTGAAACAGCACTACATCTGGTTAAAGTGGATGTAAACAAAGAACAGAGAGGGGACACATGTTAAGTGTCTAAGGAGAAGCCTTGGCAGCCAAACTGAGGGTCCTTTCTTGTCTGTCATCAGCATAGAGAGGGGGAAGCAAGCTTGATTTTGAAGACACTGCACACTGCAGGTGTTGCATTAATGATTCCAAAGCCAGAGTGGTGGTAAACAGTGGAAAAGCTTTTCCCTGTAGGATGTGGCACTGTGCCCTTTCACTTGTATTATCGTGATAAGCAGTACCAGGTGCTCTTGAGAGCTCTCATTTCATTACTGTATTGGAATGGTCCAGTGATTCTACTTTGGCATTTAATACAGAATGTTCATGAATGCCAGACTGAGGCTTTGGTATAAGTTATGTTGTGATTGTGTGCTATCTGGAAAGTAAATTCCTCTGACTTGTACCCCCTTGTTTCAAAGCAGTCTATGTACATTACAATTCAGAAAGTGTGTTAGTAATTCAGATATAAGAACACATGATGTTTTGCGACTATAAATTAAAACTTACTAAGTTTTCTAGATAGTTTCTTAATAGAGTTTTCCTATGAAATGTCATCTTAGTAAATAATGTATCATCAGTGTACCTTGTTTTGATTATGCACCTTGTAGACCATCATCAGAGAATTGCTGTCTTGTGATAAAGTATTTGCTAAAACAACAATTGATAAAGCAAATGTTGTGATGAAATAATAAATTAATTCTTTTTAATAACCAAATGACAATTTATAATGAAGTGTAAACCACAGCTTTGGATCATGGTCTCAATTATTCATGAGAGTTTTATTTTTTAATTAAAAGAGTTAGATTGTCCCTATGTTTGTTAGTCAAGTGCTTATATGGGCTTTATTTTGACATCTCAAGTAGGAAAATAGTTTTCAATTTTTTCAAGTGAATTTGAAAATATCAATGATAAAAAGACATTTGAAGATAAATGTATGTTAGCAAAATAGAGATGCCTTTTGAACATGGTGGGTACAGTAAATGATGCACCATCATAAAATGTGGCATCACTTGGTTTAAACACAGGCTAGTTGTAGCTTACCACAACTTCACATTTTACCTTTATAACGACTACGCTTGCCCTGTTTTCTCCTGATGTATAGGAAAATAAATGACTATTATTATGTTTCCTATTGTAGAATGATGATACTTATATTTTGCATGTCACACAATGTACAAGCTCACCAGCCTCATGCTCCAAAATACTATACTTACCCACAGTATTGGAAACACAAGCTGACTATAAAGATTGAACTTACATGTTTTAAAACAGTGCAAATTCAAATAATCTGTCTATGTTCAATATTATAAACCAATTCTCAGTGTAAAACTGGTTATTATATGATATATGTGTTTGTATTTGTGTGTATACATACATATCATATACACATATGTATACATATATACACATGAGTGTTACTCTATATGAAGACCAGTAATTTAGCTGATAATACATAGGAGACACAAAAGAGGGTAAGAGGCTGATGAAAAGTTAAAGACACAATGACTTCAATTTAAAAGTTTGGGCAGGATTTTTAAAATTGAAATATAATAGATTAAACAGTACCTGTTATAAAACCATGATAGCAGTGTTTTATTGACAAGTGTGTAGGAAGGTTGTTTACAAATGTTTCTAATGTGTTGCAGGCCTGCATGAACTTCAATGACAGTGGAGCCTGTGTTACTCAGTGTCCCCAAACATTTGTCTACAATCCAACCACCTTTCAACTGGAACACAACTTCAATGCAAAGTACACATATGGAGCATTCTGTGTAAAGAAATGTCCACGTAAGTAACACATTAAAACAGGTCAAATAGCCGGGCAGTGGTGGCGCACGCCTTTAATCCCAGCACTTGGGAGGCAGAGGCAGGAGGATTTCTGAGTTCGAGGCCAGCCTGGTCTATAGAGTGAGTTCCAGGACAGCCAGGGCTACATAGAGAAACCCTGTCTCGAAAAAAAAAAAAAACAAATAAAAAAACAAACAAACAAACAAAAAAATAACAGGTCAAATAAATAGAACTCTACTGAAAAATGAGAGGTCTCATATAGGATCATTTTAATTTGCAACTTGAAATTAAACATGGCAAATTATTTCACATTGGCTATGGGTCCTACCATTTATATTTCTCAAAACAAAAAAAAGAGAGAGAGAGAGAGAGAAAAGTAGTGATCAGCATGTTTAAGTTACTAGCCTGAAGTTATAACAAGGCAATACCAGACTTGATGTTACAGTGGAGGGAAGTGGATTCCTAAACCCTTATTATTTTCTTTATACCTTGGGTTTTCAACACATAGTGCTGTTTCTCAGAAAAGATCATTTTTGACAGCAGGCTGTATCATAAATAAGGTTAGATTCTGTTAATATTGGGTTTATGCATACATTTATTGCTGATTATTTACTTATATTATAATATATGCCATAACAATTTAATAAGGGATATCTAAGAAACTGATAGCACATGTTAGAGATTCAAGAAGACTATTATTACTTTGATCAAATGTTAAATATTATATGATACATATATATATATATTCTTTGCTTTGAATGACTAATGAAATTTTTGCCTATTAGGAAGTCTAATTAAGTAATTTATTCAGTTTTAATTGAATAAGTTTTGCTTAAACACTCCTAAAAGTCGAGCTTTAGAAGCTATAGAGTTTAAATGAGGCAGCTAGAATATCCTTCTTTCTGACCAGTTTAAGACACTTCACTGTTTATGTTAATGTAACACTAAGACCTTCTATAAGATTGTTCACTGGGCCTGTATTGCCAAACTACATCTATCTTTGGATTGTTTGGTCATTTACCTTCTAAACATGGGTTTACACTGCCTACTTCAGCATTCTGAAATCTAAAAACTCTTAACTTGTTGAAAAAAAGAAAGAAGTGTCAGGTTTCAATGCATCATATACTTTCTGAGAAGGGGGTTGATGGCAGGTAACTAGAAATCCAAAATATTTTATACAGACAGTGTTGTATGTGTTCCTTGTATTGGTTACTTTGTATTGCCATGATTGAAATACCTGACAGAAACAACCTAAGAGGTAAAAGGGTAAAATTTCTCTCCTTGTGCCAGAAATTTTAGTCCTCAGAAAGCAGGGAATGTACTGAACTCGTGGTGGAGGAGCTTGTGGCAAAGACTCTTAGTATTGAGATTGGTAAAATCCAAGGTGGGTGTGATCTTCCAAAGTCTTCTGTAATAATCTCCTTCCATGCACAACGCCTACCTTTGAATGCATCCACAAGCACAGTCAGAAGCTAAAGATCTAGTGTTTAAAGCATGATACTGTAGGGACCATTTTTGATTACTAGCCATACCATCCTTCTACCTTGCATCTTCTGCATCTTCTGTATCTTCTCACAGTGTAAGTTAGTACCCTTGAGCCACTCTTTTCTCCATATAAAGTCACTGGACTGCCAGTAACTACCTAGCAAATGTGTACTTTGTATCTCACTTGACTTCTTCCACTACCTTATCAAAGTATTCTCCTTTCAGTTCCGTGCAGCTGTGATGACTCTTCATAAGAATATAAATTCATCAATCCAAATAAAGACAGTGTGCTGATGATGACCACACTGACAAATAATCCGTCCAGACGCATGATTAGATTCTCTGTCTCTATCAGGTCCTAAATTCATTTCAGAAGCTGTTGGTTAATTGGTATACAATTCCATGACATAGACAATATGTCTTAACTCTGAAAGCCTAGAGGTATTGGTTAGGTTTTACTAGATGAGGCTTCAAAAATCTCTAGGGCATTTTCCCCAACAATAGATGAAATATCAAAGAGGAAAGTAGATCATAAGGCCCATCAAGCAGTATTACTAAGACCACACTTCTTTTCTGCTTTGGGCTCAAAGCATGTTTGGAATCTTTCATATTATTATATATAGGTCAAGGGCAATATTTAGTGAAGGTTACTAACATTTCAAACCAGACTACTCTTGCATCATGTTGTCCCTCTATTTCTGTAGATGCAGTAATTTATTTTTTTCATTTCAAAGAGAAAGTCTTAGCATCTCAGAGATTACTGATTCCCTAAGCATGTCTCCAAGTCTAAGTAATAATATGCTCCTTGTCTTATTGTACATTTTTGCTAACAAGGTATCTTTCAAATTTTCACTGTATATCAGAAAGTTTTTTGGCACTCCTGTAAAACACTGGACCCATTTTAAACATTAGCTCTTGGATTTGAAGTGCACTCTCTTGATCCGAGGTAGTTTAACTGAAGCTTCATCTGTGCTACATGAACCTGAAGTATTTTAGACTTCCAACTTAAATAATGTCATGAAATGAAGTGTGCCTATTAACAAACACAAACTAAACATAATGTGGTTTCCTAAGTCTATAAAAGAAATCATTCTATCTAGGGGCAATTCAGAATGTGGAGCAGTAGTCTATCAGATACTCATGCTTCTCAGACACTACACTTGGACTAAAGTATGCGCATTGAAGATGTTGTTTCAGGTCCCGGTGTTTAGGGATGGATTTGGTTCAGGGAAAGAGTCATATACATTATCAATGATGCTAAGAATTTTTAAGTCATAGTATATCTCCTTTTTAACTTGATGATTAACCATTATTGCTTATTTGATTCATTTTAAATATCAGATAACTTCGTGGTAGATTCCAGTTCTTGCGTACGAGCCTGCCCTAGTTCCAAGATGGAAGTAGAAGAAAATGGGATTAAAATGTGTAAGCCTTGCACTGATATTTGCCCCAAAGGTAAGTGATACTTCAGGGCATTGGGTTCAACAGGTCTTTACCAGAGGCTTTTCTGAACCTTTTTGTTATTGTTGTTCACTTAGGTTTTGGTGTTTTGAAACAGGGTTTCTTTGAGTAGTTGTCCAGGAACTCTGGATATCCTGGAACTTCATTTGTAGACCTGGCTGGCCTGAAACTCACAAAGATGTGCCTGAATTTGCTTTCAGAGTGCTGATATTAAAATTAGTGCTCCTATTTTCATGAGCCTATTAGTAGACCAGTGTAATTAGCTTCTCAGAAAAGTTATATAGTGTTAGTTTGTGTGTGTGTGTGTGTGTGTGTGTGTGTATTTCTCCACAGAAGGATATCTTTAAGCTGTATAAGGACAGAATTCAAATCTCTGAAATGTTAAGCTTTGAAATACTAAGGTAAATAGTAAGGGGAAACCTCAAACTTTTAGACTATATGCTCTTAGTATGTATGTCTCTCTCTCTCTCTCTCTCTCTCTCTGTGTGTGTGTGTGTGTGTCTTTATTTCTGTATCTCTATCTCTCTAATTCAACTTCAAACTGTTTTTCAAAGTAGATCCTTCAGAAACCATAGATAATATTACATATATATATGTATATGTATATATGAATATCCCTAGTACTACAGTGCTAATATCACAGTATTCTCTTTAATACATATTTTAATATACTATTGTTATTCAAATTATAGGTTATAAATGATTAGTAGACCAACAAATCATTTTACTAAAGTATCAGCATTTAAAAATTAAATTCATGTTTTGAAATAAACTTGATATAAGAAGATTTACCTGATAATACACTGTAGTAATTGATAAAAGCTTTATTTCAGTTATGCCTAAGTGGTAACCATAAGCTGACTCTTAAATTTAAATGAAACTCTTAAAATGATTCTTTTTTATTTATTTATTTTATTTTCTATATTTTTTATTGACATTCCCAATGATTTCCCCTCTCCCGGTTCCCCCCTCCCCGAAAGTCCCATACTCCCTCTCTGAATAAAGAATTAAAGAAAAATAAAGAGCTAATGAACTGAGTAGTTTTCAAATGAAAGAATACATGCAGCCAGCAAATAGTGGACAAAATGTTTATCATCTTAAGCCATGTAAATGTAACATATATGTATGTATGTATGTACGTATTTTAAACTCCAGATTTTATTCCCCTCCCAGTCCACCTATCAAATGTTCCACATCCCATAGCTCCTCCTCATGCCCTTGTCTCCACAAGGATGTCCCCACCACCTACCCCCCACCCCACCAGACCACTAAACTCCATGGGGCCGTGTGTTGGGGGCCTCATATCAGCTGGTGTATTCTGCCTGGTTGGTGATCCAGTGTCTGAGAGATCTCAGGGGTCCAGGTTAATTGAGACTACTGGTCCTCTTACAGGGTCACCTTCCTCCTCAGCTTCTTCCAGCTTTCTCCTAATATAACCAAGCAGCTGAAAGAGTCAGATACAGATATTTACACCCAAATGATGAAACTTTGATTCTTCTATAGTAATTGCAATCTTCAATCTTGCTACCTTAGTCTGCTAACCTAGGCCTATTCTTGGAAGCTTCTATTCTCTGTAAATCCAATCTAGGCCTAGAATGTTTTCAGACTCTGACACTTACAACTAAATAAACTTACCCTTTCTAGCTCTTTGTGAATTCTGGCTCAAACTCCTCTCCAAGCTGAGTGATTTAACTGGCTTCTTTCAGCTTCTGACTGAATTGCTCTACTTGGCCTCAAATTCTAGAAATCTGTTCTCATCTTCTGGCTCTTTCTCATTCTCACACTGTTTTCGCCTATGTCTAGCTTGTTCTCTCTGCAACCTGTCTGTAAAATTGTCCCACTAAAAACTTCTTAAGGATTCCACAAACTGAACTGCCACAAACTAAACTGGCATGAACTCAACTCCACTGTACTGTGTCTCAACTCACTGAATCAACAAACTCACTTTCTTGCATTTAGAGATCTTTATGTCTGTCTCCTGAGTGCTGGGATTAAAGACTTGTACCACAATAACTTAGCCTAAGCTTTTCTTTACCTGAAATCTGATCTATATCAGGCTGGCCTTGGAATCAAAGATTTGATTACTTCTGTATCCTGGGATTAAAGGCATGTCTGTATTCAAGCTAGATCACATAGATCTAGAAGGTCTTTGGATGTGATCCCTTGTCAGAACAGACATGTTGTAGATCTAAAATCCCTCTAAAACACAATCAGGGAAATGCATATTAAAACTACTTGAATGTCCTGTATCACACAGAATCTAAATGCTATTATCAAAACTAATAACAAATGATAGCAAAAAAGTGTTCCCATACCCTGCTGATGAGAATGTGAACTGGTGCAGGCAGTTTTAAGTTTGATCCCTCCCCCCACAAAAAAATCACCCTGAAAAATAGTTACCATATGACTCAACTTTTATATATAACCAAAGGAGTCAAAATTAACACACGATAGATACTCACACTGCCAAGTGTATAGGAATACTATTTTTAGTAACCACAAATTAGAAACAGCCTAGTTGTCTATAAGCAAATTAATCGATAATGAAAGTATTATATAATGAAATTTTAGAAAAAGATTTGTGACATATTTTGAAAGGAAAATGAAAAAAATCATTATGTTAAGAAAAATAAGCCAGTCTCTTAATCCATATGTAATTGTGTGTGTGTGTGTGTGTATGTGTGTGTGTGTATGTATACTAAGGTAAATTAAATATATGTAATAATGAACCGAAAAGGGAAAATATATTCAAGGACAAATGGAATCTGCTCTCAAGTGCTGGGATTAAAGGTGCATTCCACCATGCATAGCCATACAAAACATTTTGATTTTTTTCGTTCCCCTCCCCCACATCATCCCAGATCTTCTCTTCCTCCTTATACACCCAATTTCATGGGCTGAGGAACATTTGAATGCATCAGATTTCTGAGGCTATTTACCAGACTTGCACAAAATCAAATCAGACCAAATACCAGTCCAGAAAAGTGGAAATGGGAAAAATCCCAGCACTTTTTAATCTTAGAAGAGTTCTGAGTTCAAGGCCATCCTGGTCTACAAAGCAAGTTCTAGGACACTAAGGGGTATACAGTGCAAAGCTGTCTTGAAAACAATAAATAACTTTGATTTTAGAAAAACAATAAGTAATTTTAAATTCTGAAATAAATGTTTTTATTTTATAATGAAAAAATGCAGTGATTTATTAGCCAAGAATGTGTTTTGCAGCTCTTTACTCTGAATCTTATTTCTATAGCATGTGATGGAATCGGCACGGGATCATTGATGTCCGCTCAGACTGTGGATTCCAGTAACATTGACAAATTCATAAACTGCACAAAGATAAATGGGAATCTCATCTTTCTTGTCACTGGGATTCATGGGTCAGTATTCAACGTTGTACAATATTGTTCTGTGAAGTGAAGGTGTACCTTAGCTCAACATGCTTGCATTGTTGATCCATCTGGACCTAGAACAGTGTTACTTTTTCTTAAACTCTTTCCAGCCAAAGCTGTGGACAGTCCTCCAGCAGTGCTGGTGACACATCTGCATTTGGACTTTGGTTATTATTTAGGAATGAGAATGTGAATCTCTAATTTGTATTTTCAAGGAAAACTCCTAAAATCCATAGTCTTAGAAAATCCAGCTCTAGCCAGGCGGTGGTGGCGCACGCCTTTAATTCCAGCACTTGGGAGGCAGAGGCAGGTGAATTTCTGAGTTCGAGGCCAGAGTGGTCTACAGAGTGAGTTCCAGGATAGCCAAGGCTATACAGAGAAACCCTGTCTTGAAAAACCAAAAAAAAAAAAAAAAAAAAAAAAGAAAAGAAAGAAACTAAGAAAATCCAGCTCTTAGCAGCTTAAAAGACAGCATAAAGTAAGGAATTACCCTTTGAGTTTGCCAAGAATTAATTCAAAACAACATATATTAAAAAAAACAAATGAACAAACAACAGGCAAACAAACGAAACCTTAACATGGAACAACTTAAAGAACTTGACTTAAAATTAAGTTGAAATTCTCCTGATCTTCTTTAAAAATTTCCCTTTTCTGGTGTATTCTTTTCTCTATATTTCTCTTATATGGGGAAATTAGTGCTACTATAAAGTGGATTTTATTTGTTAATAAAAATTGCTACATTATCTGGGGTCCTTCATTACAGAACTGCCTGCTGGCTTTAACTTGGGAAATAACTGAGTTTGTATTCTTTGTGTAATAAAAATGTCAATAGCTATACTTTGTTTTTTATCTATTTGTCTATATTACTACTTAATCTCTAAATATTAGTGCTACAGGCTACAAATAAAGACTATCTCTCGCATCTTTTAATTCAACTCTTACAGTGAACATATATCATATAATTTCTGGAAGCAAAATAACTGAACACATTATGAATAAATATCTCCAAATAAGAACAGCATGAACAATGGGACAGAGTATTTATCTTCATTCAAACAAATTGTTATTTATGCTTTTGCATAAAATATCTCTATTAAAAAGACAGTTTTAATATGGCCCCACGTCATAGCCTGTAAAAGTATATATGTATCTTCTGTCTATTGTGTTATGTTTAGACTTTTTTATGTTTTAGACTATTTTTAAACAGTACTTAAAAATTAAGATTACTAACTTCCATTTAAAAAGTTGGAAATTCTCATCCTACATCATATCTGACAATGATGTGTTGAGTGACCTCACCATTTTGAAATGGGATTCACTCAGTTAACTTTACTAAAGTCCACATAGCTCCTCTGAAATCATCTGTATTGTTGACCTAGCATATTTAGCCCTCTGGGTTGGAGATTTGGGTCAATATTTTTTGCTGTTGTTAAATAATTGAATGAGTACATGATATCCTGAAATGGATATATATATATATATATATATATATATATGTCAATTATCTTTTAAAATCAAGTATTCCTATGACAAAAAGATCATCTATTACTAATGTGAGAAATTAGATGGAGCCACTTGACACCCATTGCTTCCTAGGCTGTTTTAATTATTTTTCCTATTACAGTTATAAGATACTCTCACAGAAGTAATTTAAGAAAGGAAGGATTTACATTGGTTCATAGTTTCAAGTTACATCTAACATGGCAAAAGTTCAAGGCAACAAGACTGAGCCAGGAGGTTACAACACACACACACACACACACACACACACACACACACACACACACATACACACACACATACACACACACACACAAACATTTATTCAGCACACAATTCCAGCCTCTAAAACACTGTCAGCCACTTTTCAAGTTGGTCTTCCCACCTAAACTGACGTGGATCGAGATTATTTCTCACAAACATATGGAGAGGCTAACCTAATCTAGATATCTCTCACAGGTGTGCTCAGAGATCTCCTAGGTAAATCTATATCTTCTAACATTGATGAGAGTAAACATCAAAGATATGATAAATATAGTTGCTTCAAGCATACAATGTTTGATGCAATTTGAAAAATATATACTCATAAAGTGAATTCATTTACAGAGGTGGTTTTTGGCATGGTTTGGTCTAACATATATTCATGTGTGTGTGTGTGTGTGTGTGTGTGTGTGTGTGTTTGTGTGTTTGTGTGTTTATCAAGCATTTGGTATTTTTAAAGTTCAAAATAAAATATAGAGATAATCTTTTCTGTTAAATATATGTATTTTTAAAATCATTATAATATCTAGCTATTATTAATACAAATATTAGAAGATTGCCCAGTATGATAAAAAAGATACTGATAGAAAAATCCTCAACTTCTACTTAAAATCAAAATTGAGATTTATAAGAGATAGTACTCATTTTGTCTAAGAAATATAGGTAATATGAGTATCTGAATAATGATATAGAAAGTAACTATATATATATGTAGTTATATATAATATATATAATATATGTATATTATACATACACACATACACACACACACACACACACACACACACACTGCAGCGGTAACTAAGATTCTTTGAAACTGGGACAAAATGGCTAGGGAATTACACACGAATAAAAATTCACTGTAAAGTTAGCACATCTGATGTTGTCTCTGGTAGTGCATTTCTAAGAGTGTAGAGGACAAAGCAAAATCCTTGGCTGTAAGATGATTTTAAAAGCATTGCCCTTGGGTTATTATTAAAAGCCTAATTACTGTTAAAATTAAAATGTTTCTGTAAGTGCCCCAATTTCAATTGAATGAAGATGATACTACCTCCATAGATAATTTTTGTAAAAAATTATTATAGTAGAAAAATTATGAACAGTGACCTCCCTATGGTCAAAATTTTTCTAAATAATGTCTGTGAGAGGAAATCTGAAAAACTGATGGTTTAGTGCTTCTTAAAATATTATTTTAGTCTTGTTTCATTATAGAAGATTATTATAGAGTTATGCTATTTATTAGGATTTTGCATATTCATCTCTGCTTTAGAGTGTAGTCAGCATATAAATACAAAACAAATAGAAACAAAAGCAATGGACAACAGAGACCATACACAGTTTATGAAACTTAAAATTCCTCACTCTGTAAGGATTATAATATCACTAATTCATTCAAGTGAAAAATAACTGTGTAGAAAAACCTACATGGACTAGAAGTCCAAAGGTAAAAGCGTGTCTTTAAAGTGAACCCCACAAAAGACAAATGAGACAGCTTATGTAGATGACCTGGTCCAGACCAGCATAGTTTGAGTCACGACTGCATGATGAATGGAGTGAATGCAGCTCCCTGGAGTCTCTTGCTTGACAATCATTTGCTTTCCTCCAGTGAAAAGCTGGGAAATAGATTGCTAATAAATAGCTTTTCTGATTGTTTTGGTGACTAAATCAAAAACTATTTTGGTTTGTCCAGCCCCATACCAATAAAATCTTAATGAATGGTACACATGGTAGGGAAAGTAGATGGGCAAATAGGATAAAGGGAACAAAACACTAAAGCTGGTAAGAAGACAGCAAGAGGAGAACTTCAATAACAGTGTCTAGTGTAGAGCTCAGAAAAGGGGTCAATTTATAGTGCTTTATGGATTAACTCTAGTCTTTTACAGACTATCTCCAAAAAGAAATAAAGACAAATTTTTATTTCACATAAATCATGCTTCTTAGTTCAGATGGTTATCTGTTCTTAATCATAACACTGGAAGTTGGAATATTTGAAGTTAAAATTTAATACTATAGTATCTTAAGAATAATATATATGACATTTTGCAAGACAAATATATGTGAAATATGATATATGCTCAATTCTTAGTCTCATGCCAGGATGAGCCATACTTTCGGAAGCCTTTCCCACTTATTTCATGAAACTATGACAATAAAGTCAAATTAATAGATCTAAGATAGCATATGTATGATATACAGATATAAGGGTAGGAGTTTATTCAGTCTGTGTGTATGTGTGTGGGGAAAGAGAAAGAGGGGTTTAATATGACTATTAAAAACAGTAAACTTCTAGTAAATACAATGTTTTATACACTTCCATTGTCATTACTCTCAATATATTAATGGTGCCTTTTAATAGAATAGTATTATTCACAGTTATTTAATAATGAGGTTAAAAACATAATTAAATGATATTTTATTCAGTCATCTGTATCAGAAAATAAAGGCTTAAAATTTTTTCAATTAAACTTTTTTTATTTTAAAAGATGTAAAGAAAGGGAATTGGTGTGTTCACACCCTGGCTTTATAGTGTCTTGGCTGTGAATGCAAATCCAACTCATATCCTTAATTAAAATGAGAATTACAGTCTTGCAAAATGTCTAAAGTTATCAAAGCAATAGTCCTCTCATCTTTGTCTTAGCATTGTCCATGTACGTGTTCTTATAGTAAAACGCTGTTCATAAGCATATGGCACCATATTGCATAAAGAGATTGACAGGAAGAGGTTTTCATGACATGTCGCAATAATAGCAGATAGTTGAAGTCACACCAAGGTTTCATGACAAAAATAACTTTCTGTCAGGGGAATTGTGAGTTTGTTCTTTCTATGCTGAGAGTTAATTGTGAATCACTAAACAGAATGACAGGGGCCCGTAATCTTCTTCTACATGGCTCTGTGTTTAGGAAGGAAAGCAATTTTAAGGTGCTGTGGATCTCTGGTGGCTTTAGGATGACAATCCTCCCTAGAGGTACTTTAAAGGCGAAAGGAGAATTTTATCAACTTATTTTTATGGGAGTCTTGACTCTCTAAAATCAAGTATATAAAATGTCTGTGGTTTATTTGGCTTCATGTTAACGGCAAAGAATTTATTTAGTTCCTAACAACCAAGAAGTTTTCAATCATGAATTGGGCTAACTCCATTATTGTATGCTTACCCTGAATTTTGATTCTTTTCTCAGTGAAGCCAGGATTTTCGATTTTGTAGTCAGAACGCTACTTTCCATGGGAGAGCAATGTTAAAAGTCATTTCCCCAAATTAAGAACTTCTATTTCCTCACATTTAAAGAGATTTTACATTTAGAGATGGACATAAAATTCAGTAACTGGTTATTAGGAGTGCTATGAAATGTTGTTTTCTGGACATAGCATGGCTACTACACACATGAAATTATCACTCCTGTGGCCGCCTGCCCAAGACGTGCACAAAATCAAGCTAGTTAAATATTCATCATGGAGATCTGACAGGTTGCTTAGCTGAGAATATGGAGGGAATTGATGTCTGGTGGAGGAAAATGTTACTTTCTTTGGATGGATGACCACTGGTGTCTGGCCACATATTCCAGTAGATGATCCCACAACCATGTGCAGATGGACAGAATTAACTGGAGTCAGTGTATTCAAATATTTAAAATCAAAAGAGGACATGAAGTTTATAGGAGGATGGTTTGGATGGGCTGGGGTGGAAATTGGAACAAGGTTTTAAGAGTGAATATAATCAAGATACCAATGTATACATGTATGAAATTTTCAAAGAATAAATATTATTTTAAAAGAAAAATACAAAAATGTTGCCATGTGTTTTTCATATACATACCTTAGAATAATGGTCATATGTTATATAACATACAAATATATACATATATGTACATATATATACATATATGCACTTATGCTTATATGTATGAAAGAGTGTATGTCATAGCAAGAATTGAACATTTTGAGAACTTTACATTTAAGCTTTAAACTTTTAAGAGATATTTACTCATGTGACACTGAGAATAATCTGGATCAATAATTTATTTTGATTCCTAGAAAAGTGTGCTTCTAGTTTTTCAGTCTCAGCAATACACTGCATCAGAGCTTGCTACAACCTTGTACTTTAAACTAGTAGTACATTGCATTGATTGCATTTCTTAGTTTGAAATATGATTTAATCAAGCAAAACCTTTTTTAAAGTGATGAGATGGCCCATAGTGTGGGATAATATGCTGATGAAACGAGTTTAGAAAGCCAGTGTCAGATGGTTCGAAAGATCAACCTGGAATTCATAGTTGCTGAAAATAATGTTCTTTCAAAGACTACTTTCAGTGGAAGCAGACTTGATTTCCAGCAGCTACGCAATAAACCTATTGGTTTGTTGGGGTATTATAAAGTACCTTGGTTGTCAACCCAACTAAGATTGCATTCAAAGAAATCATTGTATTCTGGATGTTTTCACACACACAAATTAGAAAGTTTTCACAGATTATACAAAGGATAAGTGGTCATAGAGAGAATTAATTGCTATATAATTCTAGAAAATTCTAAATTTATTCCTCTTAGAAAGTTCAGTATCTCATAGAAAGGTGATCACTACAAAGAATTTATCATTTTCATGAAGATATGAAGTCTCAACACATATGGACCCTTTTACAGTAATAAGGCATTTAACAAATGGGGTATGCTCCTCGAATTTCCCAAAGTATTATTTTAATTAAAAGATAGTTTGGTATAGTGTTGGGCTTAATATTCAAGTATGCAATTATTTTCCATGACCATTATTTACCTAAAATATTTTGTAAGATAAAAAGAGAAAACAATCTATTAGTTTTTTAGTGATAGGTTTAAAAGTATGATGTGATTTTTAAAGAATTTTCATAAGAAAGGGGTAATTTAAAATATTAAAGTTGATACATTTTGTATTAAGAAATTTATTACATCTTAAATAATAGATAGATAGATAGATAGATAGATAGATAGATAGATAGATAGATAGATAGATAGATTGATAGATTGATAGATAGATAGAAGCAAATATTTTCTGTGTTATAAAATAATTGTTTAAATTTCACTGCATCTCTCCTTGATTTTGTAGGGATCCTTACAATGCTATTGATGCCATAGACCCAGAGAAACTGAATGTCTTTCGGACAGTCAGAGAAATAACAGGTACTTTTAATGATTGATAGATTGTTAGATGATAGGTAGATAGATAGATAGATAGATAGATAGATAGATAGATAGATAGATAGATAGATAGATAGATAGATAAACTGTCATAAACCATCTGACCTGGTATTTTCTTGAAACAGTTACATATTTACAATAGCAATACATTTTTAAAAGAAGTTCTAGTCTTTAAAACTCATGTGATCCCTTATATTTATATTCTGGAGTCAATATAATTCAGGCATAAACTTTGATATATCATTACTGTGATTTCAAATACCAAAAGATAAATGATGCTTGGGTACTTGTTTTGCAGTTGAATCCCACATTAGAATTACAGTTTAGTGTGAATAATAAATAGCACTCCTTGATATATTTTTTGAGTATTTACTTTTTTTAAATATTATAAACTAATTATTATGGGTTCATAAATATGAATCAACATTGAATTTAACATCACAGAAAACAAAACAAGATGAGTTAGGGCTGAGCAAAATGTCTTAGATTTCTACATAGATACAGATGTCATAATATATAGATAAATGGTGAAGGAATTAACAGAAATAGAACATTATTTTTATCATTAACTTGATAAAAATTGTATGTATATATACCTACCACAATGAAGTAAATTATATTATTTCAGTATTTGACATGTCTAGGTTCATGAGTCCCTGAGTCTTAAAAGCATGGATTCTTGGTGCCATTCTTTAATAAAAATTATTAATTTACTGTGTACTCCAGAAATTCATAGTACTTTACTTAATTGTAAAGGGATAAACAATTGGCAGATACTTCGAAATTAGTTTTCATTGTCTTTTTTTTCTTACTTTCTACCTTTCAATATATTTCATTATGTTTGAACTATAATTAGCACTGACATTGAAAAGTATTATCATGAATTGTATCACTTTCTTACTCCCTGTAGGTTTCTTGAACATACAGTCTTGGCCCCCAAATATGACAGATTTCAGTGTTTTCTCCAACCTTGTCACCATTGGAGGAAGAGTCCTCTATAGGTAGGTGAATATGATCACTGCTGTCAGCTGCATGAACATACAGAGGAATAATGTTATAATCATCAATCTTACTCATCTACTGATTAATTCTGAAGATGAGCCTCCTGAAATAATCCCTGGTGTGATATGAAACACAGAGAATTCATATTTTGCTTTTAAGTGCTTATTGCCTGGGATGATATTAATGTATTTCAAGTATAAGGCATGTAATGCGGTCTGTAAAACTGAAATTTATATGTAACTTATATGAAAATGTAAATGTAAACAACTCAGTAATGACTCGAGTGTATGGGAAATCAATGCTGCTATGTATAGCTGGAGGCTTGTGTTTTATCTCTGATTCCATTGTTTGTGCCACACATCCTGTGTTGAATGTTACTGGGGTAGGTTTCCTATCTTTAGTGTTGAATACTAAACTCAGAGGTCATTAGTAGGAGAGGAAGTGACTACCTCACAGAGACCAGGGTGATGGGATAACCCTGGAGGTCCACCGACTCAGAGGAAAAGGGGAGGGAAGATGGGGGAAAGATTCTAGAAGGAGATGACCCTGAGGGAAACAATGAGCAGGAGGTAAAGTGATTCAGTAAAGATTTAAATTAAATTCAATTAAATTAAAAACAAATGGAGAACTCACAGGGATATTGTTGGAAAATATCAATGTCAATATTTTAAATATACATGATAAAATGAGCATTTAAATGAGTCACTACTTTTTAATGTATTTATTTGTTTATTTGTTTATTTTTTTACACTCCAGATTTTATCCCTTCTCTCCCTGTCCACCCTCCAACTGTTCCATATTCCATACCTCCTCCGCATCCCCCTGTCTCCATGAGGATGTCCCCACCCCCGACTCCTCACCCCACCTGACCTCTGACTTCCTGGGGCCTCCAGTCCCTTGAGGGTTAGGTGCATCATCTCTGATTAAACAGAGACCCCGCAGTCCTCTACTGTATGTGTGTTGAGGCCTCATATCACCTGGTGTATGGTGTCTGTTTGGTGGTCCAGTGTCTGAGAGATCCCAGGGACCAGGTTAGTTGAGACTGCTGGTCCTCCACAGGAGTCATCAGTTTCTGTCCATTGGTTGGATGCAAATATCTGCATCTGACTCTTTCAGCTGCTCATTGGGTCTTTCAGAGGACGGTCATGATAGGTTCCCTTTTGTGAGCACTCCATAGCCTCAGACAATGGGACCTCCCCTTGAGCTGGGTCCCACTTTGGGCCTGTCTCTGAACCTTCTTTTCCTCAGGCTCCTCTCCATTTCCATCCCTGCAGTGATTTCAGACTGGAACAATTATGTGTCAGAGTTTTGATTGTGGAATGGCAACCTCCTCCCTCATTTGATGCCCTGTCTTCCTGCTGGAAGTGGGCTCCCTACTGTATGATATTTTATCTAGGGTCCCTCCCTTTGAGTCCTGAGAGTCTTTCACTTCCCAGGTCTCTGGTGCATTCCAGAGAGTCTCCCCAATCACCTACCTCCCTAGGTTACTTGTTTCCATTCTTTCTGCTGGCCCTCAGGACTTCAGTCATTTTCCTTCACCCAATACTTGATCATGTTCCCCTCTTCCCCTCCCTGTCCCCTTTCCCACCCAGGTCTATCCCACCCTCCTCACTTGTGATTGCTTTCTTCTCCCCCTCCCAAGTGGGACTGAGGTGTCCTCACTTGGGCTCTTCAGGTTGTTGACTTTTTTTTTTTTGGCTAATATCCACTTATTAGTGAATATATACCATACATGTCCTTGGGTCTGAAGAAACCTTTTAAAAAGTAGTGACTCAACCTAAAGAAAGAGTCACTACATTTTAAAAGGTTTTTTTAAGTTTTGAAAAGCAGTACAAATGATCAATAAATACTAGAAAAATGTTCAATATCCTTATCTAATGGAAAAAAAAGTGAAAGTCAGTGTTATGATCCCAGTTAGTGAGAAAACAAAGGATATCAAATGCTAAGAAGGATACAGGAAAACAGACACACACAGATAATGAAAGGGTAAACGAGTATACTAACCAGAGAAATCATTGTGAGGTTCATCTACAAAACAGTACCATTGTATAATGAGACATTTCTTAAGTATATACCCAAAGTTAGCATGTAGCAGATATACCTTCAAGTCTATGAAAAAAAGACTAAATTTTACATAATCAAAATGGAATAAATGTTCTATAGTAGGTATTATAAATATATATTTATATTTGTATTCTATGAATATTTATTCTTAGGACTTTACTCGTTTTTATGGTTTTCTTTCTTCATTTTTTGCTTTTTAAAAATATTTATTTAATTTTTTTTTTACACTACAGATTTTATCTCCCTCCTGGTCTGCCCTCTGACCGTTCCCCATCCTATACCTCCTCCGCACCCCGCTGTCTCCAAGAGGATGTCCCCACACCCCCACACTAATGGCTTACCCTTGAGAAACACAACATTTAGGCTGAGAAGAGAAGGCATAATGTAGCTAATTCATTTAGATATATATATATATATATATATTATGTGTGTGTATATTTGTGTGTGTGTGTATGTATGTGTGTGTAAAATCAGTGTTAATAATTGTAAATAATATAGAACATTGTAATTTGGGAAATAAAATGATTATTTAAGTCTATATATATCTTCAAAGTTGGAAATGTTAATCAGAAGAACAGACTTGACTATTTGTCCATGTTTATATTCCATTATTTTTATTTTTGCTGTGAAATGCTATTTCCTTATTTAACTTTAGAGTATATTTCCTGAATTATTCATTTTCCATTTCCCCCTCTCTCTTTTTTAGTGGTCTCTCATTACTTATCCTCAAACAACAAGGTATCACTTCCCTGCAGTTCCAGTCTCTGAAGGAAATCAGTGCGGGCAACATCTACATCACTGACAACAGCAACCTGTGTTATTACCATACTATTAACTGGACCACACTCTTCAGCACAATTAACCAGAGAATAGTGATCCGAGATAACAGAAGAGCTGAGAACTGTAGTAAGTACATGCCCACAACATAAAACAGGACCGTCTGTTCTTTTTAATATTGCACTAAACACTTGAAAATAGCATCAAAATTTTTGCTATTAATCCAACATTGGATAATAGAGAGGCAATATAATTATCAAAAGTGTGGGAAATAGTCAGAGATGGTAATTTTTATAGCACATAGTCTGTTTTCACATACTGACCAATGTCAAGAAACCTTATCTGGAGATTTTGATGCCATAAATGGTAGGGGGATATCAACAGGGACCCCCCTTCATACACACACACTTATTCCCACAATCACCATACATGCTCTGATCTAAACCTGGGATGATTATTAATTTAAAAACGTAATACTTTAAACAGATGGTTTGGAGTTCAAAATTATTTTTTAAAGTACACACACACACACACACACACACAAAAGACCTTACCTCATCCACAAAGGGTGACAGTGGCTTGAGGAATATTCCCCTTTTAAGTCAAAACCGTCAAAGCAGGCAAGACGATTTGAAGAGACTGACATTGAGAAACAACTGTGGGACATGAAAGCCTACATTACTTCCTGCCTCTTTCTCCCATGTGGTGCTGGTACTCACAGGATGACAGTTCTGTGTGGAAGAAGATCTAGTGGATTCTTCATAAGTCCTTTGAAGTTTTCTAAAAGAAAATGAAGAAATTCATACATATAAACAGTATAGAGATAAATATGACCAATTCATCTAAACCCATGTTAGTTAGGTTTTATAACTTTTTTTTATTTTCTAAGTTTTTTTTTATTTACATTCCAAATCATTTCCCCTTTCCCGTTTCCTCCCTCCCCAAAAGTCCATTACATGGCTTAGAAACTACTGTGCATATATACTTAACTATAATTAATCAAAATTTCATTATTGATTTTTCAATATGAGAACATCTTTTCCAAATTATAGCTTTACCTTTTTCATTATTAAGTATGCAATGAATAACCATGGTTTTATATGTCAGTGATCATTAAGAGGAAGAGGAAATCTTTACAATTTACATGATTGGGGTTGAAACTGAGTCATATTTAGTTCTCACTGAACATCTACATCTTTTCTTATACAATACTTCATTTTATTCATGCTATTTTTTTCTATATCAAGATTGATAATTGTTGAGCTTTTTGGCTTCTAGATTTGAAAAAGCACTCTGAAGTTTTAAAATGTTAATTTTCTGGTTTTGTATGTGTTAAAAATAAATTTCTGCTTTCAGATGATTTTTACCTTTCTTATTTGCTAATTGAACATTTAATTTAAGAGATTAGGTTTTCTACTTTCTGTCTTGTTCTTATGTCTGTATGTTCATATTTACTGTAATTTTTAGACATATGAACGGTTTTATAAAACCTTTTAATATTCAATTAAATACTCTATTGTGCCAATATAATTTATTGGCTGATCAGTTTCTCTTCAATGACAGAAGTTGAATGCAATATGTTGTACCAAACAATCAGCTAAGGACATGTCAGATTGTGTTTCTTAATTGATGTATGGTTTAATTTGTTTACAACTACCCTGTAAATTGTAGCAATAAACATGTGAAGATTAGCATAGAACTATCAAGAAAGATAGATAAGATCCCCAATGTTTTGAGCTACTAATTATATCTATTGTTCTAACTAATATCTATCACATTTCAAAGACTTGGATGTTCATTTCACTATGAAGCTATTCAAAAGAAATTATTACTACCATAGGCAGTCTACCAGCTCCCTATAATATATTTTGTATATTTTAGTCAGGATCACACTTGTATTAGTACTTGCTTAATGTTATTACAGCAATAAATACATAAATAAATCTAACTAAACCTGGGTACTTTATAACATAAGGAGACTTGTTTAGTTTATATTTTGGGGGAATAAAAGTGATAGTCATGCATTTGTCAGGTTTCTCAAGAGAGACATAACTGATAGAATGAATCTACATATATTGAAGGTGATTTGTTACAATGTGCTACAGCTGTGGTTTGACTAGTCCAATAATGGCTGTCTCCATTGGAAAAGGCAAGAATCCTATATTTGTATAGTTCATCAGACTGGATGTCTCACATGATATTCAATATACACTGGAATCCTGAATAAGTGGGATCTGGTACCTGTGAATGAAGGCTGCCTTAGTTAGGGTTTTACCACTGTGAACAGACACTATGACCAAGTCATAGTTATAAAGACAACATTTAATTGGGGCTGCATTACAGTTCAGAGGTTCAGATCATTGTCATCAAGGTGGGAGCATGGCAGCTCAAGGCAGGCATAGTACAGGAGGATTGAGTTCTACACATTCATCTGAGGGCTGCTAGAAAACTTGATTCCAGACATCTAGGACAATGGTCTTAAAGCCCATAACCTCAGTGACCCACCTATTCCAACAAGGCCACACCTCCTAATAGTGTCACTTCCTGGGCCAAGTGTGTTCACACCATCACAAAGGCTCCCACTTCTACCCAGTATCACCCTTGCAAAGCTCATTCCCCTTTCCTTCCCTTCTTATCTGAAAAGGGAGGACCTCCCCCCCCCAGGTACCAACCCACCCTGGCATCTCAAGTCACTGGAGTCAGAGGAAAACAACAGAGAAGGAGAAGTGAGTGGGGAGATAGGGACATGGGGAGTGTCAACCAAGCATGTTACGGATATGCCATAGAGAAGTAATAAATCCATTGAACTTTAAAAGAATAAACACCTGAGTAAAATTAGTGCTGCCCATATGCACATGCTTTGATGACCATTCACTAGGGTGTGAGCCATCGACCAATGCCCATGTCCTGACTGGGCAACAAACTCCTACCCTCAATAGTCAGCAACAATAACTCCTTGTATAGGAATGTAACTATTCCAGTTGTCTTGGGCCAGGGGTTATTTATACTTATTATTTTCTTTGACTGAGGTATCAATTTTCTTCCCTTATACCTTTGATGCATGAGGATCTATCTTCCATCTCTTTTATTCTGTTTGTGAAGCTTGCCTCTGCAGTTCCTGTTCAAGACCTATTATATACACATATATGTTTATAATATATTATATAATATATGAGTATATATATGTATATATATATTCCCTTCACTTTTATTTTCTTTATTGATTCTATTTCCATCTATATGTCTTGAACACTTTTATTCATGTACTTCCACTCTCTGTGTTTTCCTGGGTTTATTTACTTTTAAGGACTTTAACATATAAATGATGGCTATTTTGAAGTTTATATCTTGTGTTTCATCTATCTTAAATTACACAAGGTCTATTGTAATAAGTTGGTTGAGTTCTAATAGAAACATTTCGTCCTGACTACTATTGATTGTATTTTTACCCTGATATGTAGGCATCTCTGTTTGGAAAACAATGAATTCTAGGTGCTGGTTTTTGGTTTTGTCTTTGTTGAGTGAATATTTTGTTCCCTCTTTTCTGTTGCCCTTTCTGGTATGGTAGCTGTATGTTTCCTGGTAGGAAATTGTTCTGGGATACTCATAGGTGTTCTTAATGGGTGCTCAGGCAAAATGTGTTCCTAGGTATTGGAGTTGACACTTGGGAATAGGAATGGGCTAGGAGGGTATTAGAGGATCCACAGAAGAGAAGAAAGCAAAATGTTCTACCAGAATCTTCTTAGAACCCTGGAAATGGGGTCAGGGAATAAGGAGAGTCTGTAATAGATAATCTACTCCAGAGCAGATGATGTGACTGAGAAAAATTTTTAGAGGAGCTGAGAGATTTATGAAGATCTACAATCAGACTGTTTTCCTTGTTGTAGTAGCCTGTGGGTTCCCAGAGAATATCTGCTAGAGTTGGGGACTAGATAAAGCTATGAATGAGGAGTGAGGGATGGAAGTTTAGAAGGGGAGATAAGTGTGACCCCTTGGAACTGGAGATATGGGGGTGGAGTGGTATTTTTGAAGAGTGACAGACAAAGTACTTTAAAATAGCCACAATATATATAAAGCTTGGGTACTGCTTCAGAAGAAAAAAATGTGTAGTGATGATAAATGCTTTATTTTTGGTGGCTTTGGTTTTGAAAATTTTGATTGGTTAGTTAGTTGTTTGTTTGTTTTTGGTTATGTTTGGGGAGGGTGTATAAAAAACTAAAGAATTGCAGTCATTGCTTATTGTCTTTGGGGGTCACTTCAAGAAGTCCAGCACAACTGTAAACTCTATAACCAGGTATTCTCTGTTGTATAAAATGGCAGAGTATTTTTATGAAACCTATGCATATCCTTCATTATGCTTTAAATTATATCTAGGTGGCTTGAAATATTTAATTCCATTTAAATTCTGTGAAAATAGGTGCTACAGTATTTTCTATAGGGGATAGTAATAAGTAAAAAAAGATACATCATCTCAGTCCTGTTTAAAATAAATACAGCTTTTTGTAGTTTGATCAAAGGTTGATTGCATCTGCAGTAACATTAACCACAGATACAGATATGAAGGACCATCTGTATACAACTTTATATTTATCTATGTCTTTATATTTCTTATATTTGGTAATAAGAACTCTACCTCACTGACCATGCCTCAGTCAAATAGAAACTGCAAAACTATAATTACTTGCTAGTCACTAAACTCCATGGATGACCTCATTTTACAATGATTACTATGTGTTCTGTATTTAATACAGATGGCATTGGTAAGCAAAGAAGGAAGGCATATAATAGAAACAGGGGTGGATATTTTCTTCATGTACTATCCTATTTGTTTTTCACTGGTAACCATGACAATAGCAACTAGAGAATAAATATTTTGCTTTCTAAAATTTCATAAGGAACTTCAGTTTCCTATAAAAATCTCATGCACTTGTTATAAATGACATTCTTATTTCTATTTTTTGTTTGCTACAGAGTATGAACTTTGGATCTCATTTGTGATTCATCATAATTTAAAATTATAATCTAAGACATCACTGCTAAGAAAGGTCTTCTTCTATGCTAAACCTATCTTGCTACATCTTCTCAGTCCTATGAATTTACAAACTAGATTCTGCCTAACAGGTTACAGGAACTGTTCATGGGACCATATACCCTATGCTCACTTAGAAATTAATGAACTCCACTGTAACTTTCATTAAACCAGGCTTGATGTGAAGCATAAGGTGCATAAATCAGGATCCAGTGTAAACAATATCCTTTGAAGTAATCAGAAGATAGAAACTCTTAATTATACTTCTCAGATCTATCTTCCTAAGTTACCAAAGTAAATATCAGTACACTGTTCTTTGTAGTTTTTCCATATTTTATTTGAAACAGCACAATGTCTAATTACTAACAATGACTAAAATGCTCTCTATTTTATTTTCAAAAAATAATTAGCAGTTGCTGTTACTGATTAGTTACAAAAATGAGATCTTGTCTAATTTTTAAGCTAAAATGTCTAAAGGCATCAAGAATTTCTCAGTGATAAAAACCAGCCACACTGCAGGGTTCAGTTTTCATTTAAAATGACAACACTGTATTCTGACTAGTGCCTACATGAGTGGCTATAGCATTTTAAAGGTAAAGCTGTTGAATGTTAAAATGCGGGAATCTCGGATTCAATTGCTAGACCTCCTTCTGGGCAGCTCTGAGCTTTGTTTTGTCCCTTCTCCTCAAAAAAAATAAAAATAAAAAAAAAAATTGGAAGACACTGACTAGTTGCATCTGTTATCGGACTTCAAGTGAATGAAGATAGGATCAAAATATAAGTTAAAATGAAAGTATACACAGAGGATAAGACATTAGTCCAGTGACTAGAAGAAAAGAGACAGAGGAAATGCCATGTGACAATTGAGAGAAAAGATAGACTTAATTGAGGTTATACACTCATAAGGTAGTGAAGCAAATCATGACTGGCATCATAGGAAGTTAGATCAGTGTCATGATCTACTGCATGAGAGAAAGGGGGAGAGGGAGAGGGAAAGGGAAAGAGGGAGAGGGAAAGGGAGAGAGGGAGAAGGAGAGATGGAGAGACAGAGAGGGAGAGAGAAAGAGAGAGAACTGACCTTGATATTTCATGCTTCTGACTTTGAATTTTATGAAACAATATTTTTCTATTGTTTTCAGCCATGTAAGTAGTGTAGTTTAATCAGCAAAACCTTTAGGGACTAAAAGAAACATTTATGTTGAATGATTCCTAATTCTGTGTCCTTAATACATATCACACCTTAATGAGACAGGTGTTTGTAGGAGAGTCTTTGGGAAACTCTGCTCTCTCTCTTCCCCCATTACTCTCCATATCAAATTAAAGTTAGAAGTATATGTAAAAGTGAGGTGTGACATCACATCTTAATGATATGGTCACCTCAAGAAGAACTGAGTGATGATACCAGGTGGTATCAAACCGCAGCTGGGAAACACCTCACTAAAGCTCAACCCAGAGTTTAAAAGCTGTGGCAACAATTGGTCACTTAAAAATGGGACGTTATCTGTATGTATGATCATCTGTTAGGTTATCATTCTCAAGTGGTCATCTCTAAATCCATATATATTTGTGTAATACTAAACAGACTCATCAAGTTGCCTACATGCACATACGTGTATGTGTACAGGCACACAAACATGTAGCAATAATTACTTAAGTCAACGAACTGGGAGACAGTGAGAGAGTACTGGAGAAGTTGGAGAGGGTGGAATGGGAATGGATATTAGGTAAATACAATATTCTTCTATGAAATCTGATACCTGTTGTCTGTAATACCACTGAAGCCACGTTGTTGTTCATGATCCATGCTGGTTTTAGGGAATGTGTTGAGATCTGTGTTCCACGATGCTGACAGAGGCTATTTGGAAGTGCATGAGCTGTGCTGCCATTGGATGTTATGGGTAGGAAAGCATCCTTTGGAGTGATATCAATGACTTATAATTGAGAATGAGAGACACTGAATGCTTCTGTGGCAACCTATGCTTTTTCTTTCTTTTTTTTTTGATATTTCCTTTATTTACATTTCTTTTTTTTTATTTTCTAAGTTTTATTATTTACATTCCAAATCATTTCCCCTTTCCCTTTCCCGTTTCCTCCCTCCCAGAAAGTCCCATAAGCCCCCTTCCCTCCCTCTTTTCCCCATTCAACCCCCACTCGCTTCTCTGTCCTGGCATTCCCCTACATCCAGTCTTTCCAGGACCAGGGTCTCTCCTTCCATCTTCTTGGAACTCTATTGATATGCGAATTGTGTCTAGGGTATTCTGAAATTCTGGGTTAATATCCCCTTATCAGTGACTACATACCATGTGTGTTCTTTTGTGATTGGGTTACCTCACTAAGGATGATATTTTCAAGTTCTGACCATTTGCCTAGGAATTTCGTGAATTCATTGTTTTTAATTGCAGAGTTTTTAATTCCATTGTGTAAATATACCACATCTTCTGAACCTATGCTTTTTCTACATGAACACATACCCACACTCACACAGAAAAGAACAGGCCAGACAGGAAATAGGACTTTTCATAGTTGATGGCTTCTGGAAGCAGGGTGTTGGAGAGGAGGATCCAATTATCTTTTATTTATTTATTTATGGCAGGCCATTCGTATATTTATTTAGATCTAGGACTATATGTATTTTTAAATTACTTTTATTATTTTTACAGTCGAATCGTTGCCCCTTTCCCGGTCTTCCCCCCTCCCCACCCCACACACACATACACACACACAGTTCCTCATTTCATTCCTCTTCTCTCTGTCTCCAAGGGGATGTTACCTTCCACCCCTCAAAGCTTTCCCAATCCCTAGGGGCTCAAGTCTCTCAAGGGATAGGCACCTCTTCTCCCACTAAAGCCAGACAGAGGCAGTCCTCTAGTGTATATGTGTCAGGGGCCTCAGACAAGCTGGTGTATACAGCCATGTTGGTGGCTCAGTGTCTGAGAGATCTCAGGTTGAGACTATTAGTTTTCCTGTAAGGTAGCCCTCCACCTCAACTTCTTCCAGCTTTTCCCTAACTCAACGACAAGGATCCCCAACTTCAGTCTGTTGATTGGGTGTAAATGTCAGCTGCTTGTTAGGCCTCTCAAGATAGCCATGCTAGGCTCCTGAGTGTAAGCACACCACAGCACCAGTAATAGTGTCAGGCTTTGTAGTCTCCCCTTGAGATGTTGGGCCAGTCATTGGACCTCCTTTTCCTCAGTCTCTTCTCCATTTTTGTAACTGCAGTTCTTTTAGACAGGAGCAATTCTGGGTCAGAATTTTTGACTGTTGGATGGCAACACCATCCATCCACTTGATGCCCTGTCTTTTTACTGGAGGTGGAGTCTACTAGTACCCTCTCCATGTTTTTGGACATTTCATCTAAGGTTCCTCACTTTGAGTCCTGAGAGTCAATCACCTTCCAGGTCCCTGGTACTTTCTAGAGGGATGCAGTCATCAATAAAAGGCTAGTAACTGGGAGCTCGACAATATTCAATGAGAATATGGACAAGACAAATCGGACGTGGTGTATCTTTTTTCAAGACACACATGTGTTACTAACTTTTATTTGCCCAAGTGTGAAGTCAAATGTTTATTTAGTTTTCTTCAGTTTAGTATTTTTTTCTGAAAGGCACTTTATAACATGCTGAGTATTATAAGCACTATTTGCATACTTTATAAAATCTGCATGTTGCTGCCTCTCATTCCTCTCAAGTACTACATTCTGAATTTTGTGCCCAGGTCATATTTAGGTCACATAACAAAATTATAAGTAGAAAAACTTGATTATTATTCTACTACCAACATACACAAGTACCTAGACCTTCTATGAGGTAACACATTTGTATTTACAGTATCCAACATAAAAGTAGTTTCTAAGCAAATATTTTAAATGTATTTGTGTGGAATTTTTTGTGATTTAAATTTTTTTATAATTTTTCAATCTTTTACTTTTTTATTACTTTTTATTATATATATATTTTTTTACATTTCAAATGATTTCCCCTTTCCTGGTCCCCTCAACCCCCAAAAATCCCATAAGCCATCTCTCTTCTCCCTGTTCCCCAATCACCCTCTCTCTTCCCTGTCCTGGTATTCCCCTATGCAGATGCATCAAGCCTTTGCAGGACCAAGGACCTCTCCTCCCTTTGATATCCAACAAGGCCATCCTCTGCTACCTATGCATCTGGAGCCATGGATAACACCATGTGTACTATCTGGTTGATGGTTTTGTCCCTGGGAGCTCTGGGAGTACTCAGTAGCTCATAACATTGTTCCTCCTATAACACCGCAAACTCCTTCAGCTCCTTGGGTCCTTTCTCTAGCCTTCCCCATTGGGGACCCTATGCTCAATTCAATGGTTGGCTGAGAGTATCCCCTTCCGTATTTGTCATGTACTAACAGAGCCTCCCAGGTACCAGCTATATCTGGTTCCAGTCAGCAAGTATTTGTGGGCGTCAATAATAATGTCTGGGTTTTGTAACTGTATATGGAATGTATCACTAGGTGGGATAGTCTCTGGATGGTCTTTCCCTCAGACTCTACTCCACACTTTGTCTCTGTATCTCCTTCTGTGGATATTTTGTTCTCCCTTCTAAGAAGGACCAGAGTATCCACACTTTTTTTTCTTCATTCTTCTTGGGCATCAATTGATATGTGAATTGTGTCTTGGGTATTCCAACCTTCTGGGCTAATAACCACTTATCAGTGAGTGCATACCATGTGTGTTCTTTTGTGATTGGGTTACCTCACTTAGGATATTTTCCAGTTCTACCCATTTGCCTAAGAATTTCATGAATTCATTGTTTTTAATAGCTGTGTAGTATTCTATTGTGTAAATACACCACAATTTCTGTATCCATTCCTCTGTTGAGAGACATCTGGGTTCTTTCCAGCCTCTGGCTATTGTAAATAGGGCTGCTATGAACATAGTGGAGCATGTGTCCTTATTGCATGCAGGTAAAGCCTCTGGGTATATGCCCAGGAGTGGTATAGCCAGATCCTCCAGGAGTGTCATGCCCAGTTTTCTGAGGAACCACCAGACTGCTTTCCAGAGTGATTGTATCAGCTTGCAATCCCACCAGCAGTGGAGGAGTATTCCTCTTTCTCCACATCCTCACCAGCACCTGCTGTCTCCTGAGTTTTTGATCTTAGCCATTCTGACTGATGTGAGGTGAAATCTCAGGGTTGTTTTGATTTGCATTTCCCTGAAGACTAAGGATGTTGAACATTTTTTTAGGTGCTTCTCAGCCATTCGATACTCTTTGGGTGAAAATTCTTTGTTTAGCTCTGTACCCTATTTTTTAGTAGGGTTATTTCGCTCTCTGGAGTCTACCTTCTTGAGTTCTTTGTATATATTGTATATTAGCCCTCTGTCGAATGTAGGGTTGGTAAAGATCTTTTCCCAATTTGTTGGATGCCATTTTTTCCTATTGACAGTGTTCTTTGCTTTACAGAAACTTTGTAATTTTATGAGGTTCCATTTGTCAATTCTTGATCTTAGAGCATACACTACTGGTATTCTGTTCAGGAAATTTTTGACTCTGCCTATGTACTCAAAGCTCTTCCCCAGTTTCTTTTCTATTAGTTTCAGTGTGTCTGGTTTTATGTGGCGGTACTTGGAGTTGAGCTTAGTACAAGGAGATAAGAATGGATCGATTTGCATTCTTCTGCATACTAGCTGCCAGTTGAAACTGTACCATTTGTTGTAAAGGCTCTCTTTTTCCACTGGATGGTTTTAGCTCCTTTGTCAGAGATCAAGTTACCAAAGGTGTGTGGGTTTATTTTTGGGTCCTCAATTCTATTCCATTGATCTACCTGCCTGTCACTGTACCAATACCACCATGCAGTTTTTAACACTATTGCTCTGTAGTACTGCTTGATGTCCGGAATACTGATTCCCTCAGAAGTTCTTTTACTGTTGAGAATAATTTTAGTTATCCTGGGCTTTTTGTTCTTCCAGATGAATCTAAGAATTACTCTTTCTAACTGAAGAATTGAGTTGGGATTTTGATGGGGATTTCATTGAATCTGTATATAAAAAAAAACTCATGGTCATTTCATTAGATGCTGAAAAAGCATTTGACAAAATTCAGCATTCTTTCATGTTGAATTCCTGTTCTTTCCAAGACTTTTAAGGCCCATACCTAAACAGAGTAAAAGCAATATACATCAAACCAGTGGCCAACATCAAACTTGAAGAAATCCTACTAAAGTTGAAACTTGAAACAATCTTACTAAAATCAGGGACTAGACAAGGTTGCCCTCTCTCCATATTTATTCAATGTAGTACTTGAAGTTCTAGCTAGAGCAATTAGATAACAAAGGAGGTCAAAGGGATACAAATTGGAAAGGAAGAAGTCAAATTTTCACTATTTGCAGATGATATGATAGTATACTTAAGGGACCCAAAAAACTCCACTAGAGAACTCCCACAGCTGATAAACAACTTCAGCAAAGTGGCAGGATATAAAATTAACTCAAACAAATCAGTAACCTTCCCATACTCAAAGGATAAGCAGGCTGAGAAAGAAATTAGGGAAACTACACCCTTCACCATAATCACAAACAATATAAAATATCTTGGTGTGACTCTAACCAAACAAGTAAAAGATCTGTATGACAATAATTTCAATCCTCTGAAGAAAGAAATCAGAGAAGACCTCAGAAAATGGAAGATCTCCCATGCTCGTAGATTGGCAGGATTACTATAGGAAAAATGGCCATCTTGCCAAAAGCAATACACTGATTTAAATTTTTTGTCAGTAAATTTGTTGAATATTTATTTAAAATACACAACTGTATATTAAATACCATATTAATATTATGATCATATTCATCTTAATCCTGAAAGGAAGATTTTGTAAATCTGCAGCATGAAAGGAATTGCCCATGGCAACATGGCTCATGAAGCAATGAGGATTTGAACCTATATTTGTCATATCAGAAAACCTTAACTTCTCTATATGAAGTAAACTTTTTGGCATTAAAAAAAGATTAATGCTACCTGTCTAAATCCATTCTAAGTAAAATTCATGCTTCAATGTATGATAAATAATACTAACATAGTAGTTAGATTTGCTCTACAAGAAAAGAATTTTCTTCCTTTTTGCCCATAGACAGTGCTCCATTTCAATATTTTTGAGGGAATCCATTTACTGCCATACATTCACAGCTCTAGTGAAATTCATTATTTGAAGCTCAACTCTATTTTAATGAAAACAGGTTCAATATTCTCTATAAGTGTCGAAATACTAAGCACATTTTTATCTCTCCAGATTTTTAATAGACAGGTACTATTCAGATGAGATAAAGAAAAATCTCTATTATAGCTTCTAGAGAAAACAGACAGGAAGTGAAAGGTTTCCTAATAACTACATTGCTAACGTTTCTTTAGAGAGGATTACATGGCCTTATGAGCTCTAAGCTGTGAACAGACCTGCTTCAAACATGATGAGCACTCTGGTAGGTCAGATGTGTGTTGACTTCTTGAGGATGATAGAAACTTTTTTTTTCTCTTAAGAATATCAAAAAGGTAGCTTCCCTGCCCTTTTGTTTTCTGATTTGGGAGGCATTGCCTTGATTGTACTTTAGCACAAATAATCTCCCAGTCTTCCATTCCACCTAGTTGTTTGGAAAGAATGAGTCACAAGCAATTCTTATGGTTTCCTTTTAGTGTTGGGTTTTCTCTCCTGTGATTCTGCTGCCTTGATTCCAAGCTTCTATGCTATCAGGCACATGAATAAAGAATCAGAGGCAACAGAAAAGAGAAGGAAGGTGGGATCATGGTAAAGATAAACCATCTGGGTCAAATAAAGTGATAGCACAGCAGAAAATCCCAGCAGCTTTACCATTTCACACAGGGTAAAGTTCTGTCCCCTTTGACCGTAGAAGAGATGAGGTATAGGGCTAAAATGGCATTAAGTGTGAAAAATAAAATATGCCAATTAGTATGATAAACCAAAATGTTGATGTATTACCATGAAATACAGTCTCAAATAGATACTGTTGGCTGTGAGGACTTCCTGGAGAAAGACACCAGGAAACAACTGAGGGTCTTAGAACTTGATACAGCATGGATTTGACATAGTGATTGTGATATTCAGGAGGACTCAGAATAATGAATGAGTATAAAGACTCAGATTCATGACAACAATTCAAATTGTTTCAATACCCTCATTGTTTTTATAATCTGCACTGTTCACATATGGGGTTTTCTTCTTCATACTTCAGATAAAATTACTAGTACTACAGCAAGTTCATATAAGCATTACATGGTGAGAAATTGAAATATGAAACATAACCACATAATAGATGGAGGTTGATAAAAACACTATTATTACTTCTCATTCATAAAGATCATTGATTCATGAAAACCATTCTATCATTTGATATATTATCAAATCATATGCACCATATGTTAACCTATACAATACTCTGAAAGTAGAGAGAAGAATCAGATTTTGGAAATTGGGATCTAAGGGAGGACAGAGAGGTAGGTTCTCTTCTCCACATGTTTCAAATAAGGATGAGTAGAAACAGGCAAATCAAAAATACCACCTTGTGAAGACCAGAAGTACTACCACAAAGTCACTTATGTCTACTCTAAAGCTCAAAAAACTGAATATTCTAACATGGTAGACACCTATATATAATAACGGCTTGGATATGACTAAACACTACAGAAAAGAAATATGGTCCCAACATGACTCAGAGCAGTGAAGGGGCAGAGCGGTGCTGTATTTTATCCTCATGAAGCTGCATTTAGAAACTTTACAAAACAACTGACAGTTTAAGAAGGTAAATCATACTGAAAATGATCCTACCATATGACCAAAATGGCCTGAATAGAAGATGAAAGGATATTTTTTAAAAAAAATGTTAAATTTAGTCACACAAACACCTATACAAAATGTTTATAGACTCTGTAACTACAATACTTCAATGGTGGTTACGTTAATTGTCAACCTGACAGAGTATAGAAACTTCAATAAGAAAAGTCTCTATGTACACCAGTGAGGGATATTTGCAGCAAGCTTCTAAAAATGACTTTGGAGATTTTTGTTGGTTATTGCTTGAAATGCAAATGCTGCCTCACTGTAAAAAGCACCAGCTTCTGATTGGATCCTGTACTGTGTAAATGGAGAAGGGGTGCTAGGCAGCAGCAGGCATTGATTATTCTTTGCCTCTTGATTATAGATTTAATGTGATGTGATTTTCCCACTGTGAGATACTGTAACCATGAGCTGAGAGCCAGAGCTTTTCTTCTATTATTTTGCTTTTCTCCAAGTAGTTTGACAAAACAATCAATGCATTCACCAACCAGAAACAAGATAAATAAACATTCATTCCTGTGAACAGTTAAGAGGGATATTCCATTCAAAAAATGTTATGAGCAATAAAGAAAAGAATATCATTTATCCCACAATCCAGATGAATCCTTGGAGAATTTAATGAAAATAGTCTTATCCTGAAACTTCATACAAAATACTGTTATATTTATATAATGTTTAGAGGCAAACTAATGGAAATAAGCCAAATATAATGTTTGAGCTCTCCATGTTAATCATAAAAGTATATACAATTATTTCAGAAGAAAAATTTTATTAAAATCATATATTGGTAACTCTATAATCTGAGAACAAATTTCAACATTATGTAGTCTACATATATAAAACATTGAGGCTTATCCATCAAAGGAAATTATAATGCAGTATGTAATGGGGAATGGATTAGACAAACAGAAAAATACCAAGATAACTTATTTTAATGTACTTATATCAACTAAGCATGAATGGTTTAATATCATAATTGAAAAGAAGAAATCAGCAGCATAATTTTAGAAATAGGCCCCAGTTGTGTACTTCATACACAATTCAAATGTAAAAACAATTATAAATTGAAAAGATGGAAAATACACACATATGTATACTATTTCTTTGAAGTTTGACCATCAAAAGTAAATACTGCAACTGAACAGAAGAGTAAACTATAAAAAATAAACCTACATATGCATGGAGAATTTAATTTTCAAAATATGCAAAGGTCATTTAGTTAAGGAAAGTTAACATAATGATGAAGTGTATACTGACATAATCTTATCAATAAAGTCATCAGTTTGGTATCCTACCTTCAGTCGCTAACTCTGGTGGGGGATGTACTTGATGTCCTTCTCTTTAATAATTGTAAGAATGATTATTCAGTGACATAGTTAGAAATTTAAAAAGTGTCTTGGTAAGTCTGTCAATATCAATATATTATATGAATTAAAGTAAGTACCTCTTAGTCTTAGGATCTGAATGAATGAGATGTGCACTGGACAGTTTATATTATTTGAGGGCCATATTAGGGACTACTTAAAACAAGTATGTGGTTATCCCTGCTCTTGTGGACTGATGGCTGATACAGTCCATGAAGGAGTGAAAGCAGAGACATTAAGATGGCTGGGGGCTAGTGGGGAGGGGGCACTCAGAAACTATGTGGGTATATACAGTGAATGATCACACTGGGATGTCTTGTCAGTAGGCATATCAACTTTACTTAAGGTGATTGAATGTTTATAAAATTTTGGGGGACTGAGGGAGGTACATCCAGGATGGGAAATGGGTCATAGGCTTGGGGCTTAGGGTACCTGTCATATCTCATTAACATGTGCACTATTGCTATACTGAATATATATTCATTGTAATTGATAACAATAATGGTCAACTATAAAAAACTCAAAGCAAGACTATCAAAGTCTTTGGTACTTCTGACATCAAAATCTAAGCAACAACAAAAGAAGTTACACTGTGGTGTAGGACTAAAACTCTCATATACTAAGCAGAACATCTAATGATCATGGCCAGTTTGAACTGCAGAGCAAGCTAAAAACCAGTTAGTAATTTAATATGTCAAAAGACTGGGGATATAACCCAGCGGCAGAGTGCTTGCTTAGTTTGTGCAAGGTAACATGGTTAGTTAAAATTAACTCTGAAAAAGAGAAGTCATTGTTGATACTGTAATCTGCATATCTCCTCACAAATATTTACTTCAGTTTGCTGAATACCCTTTGTACACATTTCTATAGATGACCTACCTATATAAACTAACAAGTTACACATTAGGAGACGCTAGTAAAAATACTTTATTTATATTCTTAGCCTTCAAATTTTAATTTATGACCCGTCCAGCAGATCTAGTTATTCAGGGTCCCGAAGAGGCGCTACCTGAGGGTCATGGGGGGAGAGAAAGAAAGGAGACCAAGCAAGATTCCATTTGTCAAGGTCTCCTTTATTGTCACACAGGCAGCAGGTTTTAAGCAGTGGGGATGAGGAAGTTGGGAAGGGGAGCTAGGGGGAAGTGAGCTATGGGCCAAGCCCTGAATGAGGAAGTTGGGAGGGGGAGCTAGGGGGAAGTGACCTTTGCAAAATGCAAAGGAGGGAGGGGTCAAGGTGTTCTTGGCAGCAGGAAGCACAAAGGGCATCTGGTGAAGGCATCTGGTATCTGCGCACATAGGGACATTCCACGGTTAAGGGTGGAGCAATCCGTAGTTACTCCTTTTGTACCGGCAGGTCCTGGGCAGGTCTTTGTTCAACAATCTCATGGTCATAAGACAGCCATGGCTGAATGACCTTGTTTGGCTCCCCACAAATTTACATATTTTTCTGTGTCTTTATGCATGTATATGTGTACACACCAAGGTACCCATAACAATCCAAAGTTAGCTTGGGAAGTCATATCTCTTATTCTACCATGTATACCTTGGAGATGGAATGCAGTTCATACTTGGCACTAAGATCCCTTACACACTGATCCATTTTGCCTGCCAGATTTCTAAACTTTCTCCCTCTTCCTATAATCTGTATATGTTTCTCACTTCCTCTTACTTTAAAAATAATTGTTGCTAATCATATGATTCCTTCTTCTATTTCTTCTTTAAAATTCTCATTTTGGGGGTGGAGGGCTGTTAGTGAAACAAAATGTTGGCTTGGAAAAGGCATATTTTGCTCTTTAATTTGTATTGTTTGTATCAACCACCTGTCCTCCCTTTGTGTTCAGTTAAACAAAAGGATTTTGTTTAGTCTTATGGACAAGGCTACTTTGCTATACGAATATACCAACAGTGCATTACAGAAGAAGTTGGAAGGAGATAGGAGACTGGCAACTGGGTAGGCACCCAAAGTAGTTTGACAATGAACTCTTTCAAACCAACTCTTTAAAACTATCAAGCACGATCACATTGTAACCATATTTTATACATATGTGAATATATATATATATATATATAGTAATAACCATAGAGAGGCCATCGATTTCAAATGATGAAAGTAAGAACTTGGGAAGGGTTTAAAGAAGAACAGCAAAAGGAGGGTAAAATAATATAATTATCTTTAGTTAAATATGCATTTTTAATAAAAACGCTATTCAGCTTTTTACAAAAGATGGTAAATATCATTACATTCATTGTCTCATTTCCTGTTGATTTTGGTGTGTATTGCAGCTGCTGAAGGGATGGTGTGCAACCACCTATGTTCAAATGATGGTTGTTGGGGACCTGGGCCAGACCAGTGCCTATCATGTCGGCGCTTCAGCAGGGGAAAAATCTGCATAGAGTCTTGCAACCTTTATGATGGGTAAGAGGCCACCAGGCTACCTTTATCTCATGAGCTATAAGCTACTGATTAAAACAAAAACCTGACCTTTAGAAATACAGTAAGAATTTAGAATGTATGTCTACCAAGATTTTTAAAAGGCACCTGTGAGGCAAAAAACCCCAAACAAATGAACAACAACAACAACAAAAACCATATGAAGTTGTAATTTAAAAATAATTTGGCTTGAAATAATAAGATTGGTGCTGACTAGCATGCGCATTTGAAAGATGTTTACCAAGATACATAAATCTTACTGAATTTTGCCAACTTAAACTTTAGCATCTTGCATTGTGTGGTAGATTGCTACAGTCTTCATTCTCCTACAACCATGGTTCCCAACCTTCCTAATGATGTGACGCTTTAATACAATTCTTCATATTGTGCTGATCCACAACCATAAAATTATTTTCATTGTTACGTCTCAACTGTCATTTTGCTATGATCTTGGATTGTAATATAAATATTTATGGAAATGGAGGTTTTTCCCAAGGGTCATGACCCATAGGTTGAGAACCCCTGCCCTGCCTCTCATAGTCTGATGCAGGTTTTCCTCTCATACTTTCCTTATGTTTCACCTTGAGTGACTGTGAAGCTCCAGATTTTTCTCCATCCAGGTTGTGTGCCTGTTTCCATCCAAGAATTATCCCATGTCTCTGAGTCTTTGATAGCTGGGGAGGACCATAGGAAAACTTCATCAATGATTTGAGTTGAAGAGGTTTTACCATGTGGTCTGCCCTTTCCTAAGAAGCAATGTTTTAACCCAGCATTTTAAATTCCCTGGGCACTGCAACTGTACATTGCCTGCAAGAAAACCTAGTCTCCACCCTTGACTGTGGCATTTCATACCCTGTCAAATCCCTTTATCAAAGCAGAACTTCATGCACCATGGCTGCCATTCATTAGGGTGATAAAGTATTACTCGTGGCTGCCCCTAAGTCAATTTCTCTCATATGGCTCAACTGAAAGTACTTCATACAATTTTGGAAAGTATGTGTTGGAATGTGTTCTATCTATTTCTTTCCCCGTTCATCCATTTCCTCATTGTGACAACTGATACCATGATCACTGATAACACTAGTTTTTCACATCATGTTTAGAGTATAAAAATGTGTTCAACATTTTAATATCAATGTATATTTTTTCTTAAAAATGATCAAGGCAGATTTGCTCTAAAAAATTAGGTAACAAAGTTGAAAATTGATATATATATGATAAATGGGAATAGCATGGTGTTACCTTTTTTGATTTTTGGAAATAAAATACATTATTAATTTCTTGCAAAAGCTTTTGCTATGGATTTCATTAGCATCATATCCCTTTTATCAGATAATCTGACCCTAGCAAATGGTTGACTGAAATATATATCTTAAAATCTGATTAAGTCTGTCAAATTAATGCATATTTATAAAAATGAGAAATGCATTAATAAGTATATATTTATAAACACAATATTTTTGGCATGTATACATATAAGGAAAAGAAAACAAAGACTTTTTGAAGGAAAAAAGAAAGTCAATCAATTCAGATTAATTTATATCCAAATTCAAGTGACAAAATCAATGTATTTCTGCAAATCTTAACTACAATGAACAATCAAAATGGAAGAGAAAGGTAGTTATAATGGAACTTTGAAACTTGAAACCTAAACTTTTTCCTACTTAACATACATTGAATCCTTGAGATCAACACAAAAACATCAGGCTGCCAGTTAAAGATCTTCAATGGCAATTGTTCATTTAAAAAAAAATACATCTCAATAAAACAGTTTTTCTCCTTTTATAGATGATACTTAGTAAACTAAATATCAAATGTTTATTTCTCAAATAATTGTGTTGGTGTTAAGACTTTGATTTTGAAGACTTGGTATTAAGTATTCACTCTGGATTCCAAGACTGACTATGCTAACACAGTAGTATCATAGTTGGCAATTAGTTAGGCACATCCAAGTCAAGGGAACTCTGATAAACCACAGTTATGTCACCAGGAGAGTGGAATAAAAAAGCAATGATGGGTTCAGGGTAATCAAAGACTCAGTGACTCTTGAAGACCACAAGCAAGATCTCCAATGAAAGCAGAAAGAATATGAGGAACCCTGTAATTGGAAGTTAGCAAGGAAAGGCATTGGTCTCCCTATTGTTCTTATGATATGTGTTTACTCTTTAATTGTGTGTATAGAGAGGTAGACACTTCAGTAAAGGAATAAGGAAACTACAGCATAAGTTTCAGAAGCATGCAAATTATGTTCTTTATTTGCCACCATAACCCCTTAATGGACAAAGTCTTTTATTCAAAACTAGTAATTATCTGAAACTCATAAGCTTACTAGTCTCTCATAAAATTTCTTTAGACATTTTTTGTAAGTTTTGTAGACTTTAAATACCTTCCCTTGATTCACTTTACCTATTATTCTAAAGACCTCTTCAGTCAAGTACTTTACCTCACTTGTATTAATGGAACATAAAAAGGCTTGTTTTCTAACTGTGATTTTTAAATTAAAAAAAATGTGAAAGATTTGATCTAAACCAAATTAATATCTTACTGTATAAGTACTAAAATAATGTTGCTAAATGTATAAGTTCTATACAGATAATAACTTACTGATGCTTGAAACCTTATATAACACTTTGCCTTTGAAGAAAGCATAATAGCATATATGTGTGAAAATGCCTAAGGAAACTTAATAAATTATGTCCCAATTTTAAATATCAATAAAATAGAAATGTAGGTTTAGTGTTAATTTAACTAACAGAATATATAACTTACACTTTGGCATTCCATTGCTTATTAAGACTTTATATGTTCAAATGAAACAAAGAGGGAAAGGAATCTTTTAGAATTTATCACATAATTAATTTATAATTATAATATTCATGTTGATATTGGTTTCAAAAGATGGCTTAGGACACTAAGGTAGAAAATTATAGCAAAATTAGATATAAAAGTTTAATTAGTGATCAACTTTGTTAACGACACTAAATTATCTTACCCAACATTTCATTTTGTATTTTAGTGAAACCAGAAAAATTTAACATAGTATAGATTACTGGTTCCCAATTACTAAAGTAAAATATTTATATTGACTGTTAAAGGGATAATTATCTATTCAAAACCTATAATATATAAATATACATGAAATTTGATGATATAAAAGGGAGTGTTATAATCATTGTAGATTATAATAATAAAGTTTTAAACTATGTATATTAAACTAAACTATATATTTTATTCCATATACAAATATTTCAAAATGAATTAGACTGAAAGGAATGTTATAATATTAGATCAATAATCTAAGAAAATAAAATATAGCATAAAATGATATTTCTAATGATCTAAGTTTGATATTTTAACAGGAGATAAGACATCAAAGTCTGTTTTGAAGTTTAGTCAAAAAGTAAATTTAATAGTCTTGGGATCTGAAGGACAAGGTTGGAGCACATTTATCTAGCCAGCAATTAAAAGCCACAATGGCTTAGAAATTAAAACTTTAACCAAGAAGAATGTCTTCTATGGACTCAAACAGATGCAATCTTACTCAAAGAGGTAAAAGTGATTCTGCTGTGTCATCGAAAGAGATTCTTTTCTCTTTTAGGAAAGTACTAGAATATCTCTCACAGGAGAGAGCTTTCCAGAATGAGAGGATTGTTGAGCCCAGTCAAGGGCAAGGAAAACCATCTGGCTGCCGTATATCTTTTCTTTTAATGGAAAGCTTCCCCCTTAATGCAGAGGAAAGTGCATCTGTGGCTCCTGGCACATTAGAGAAACAAACTCAAGACTTTACTCTGCCAATAGTGCTCTTAGCAGATGTTGCTTCATTTGTTAAGTTGATGGCTTGTTTGCTTACACCTTCTCACGCAGTTGATATTTTCACAGGGAATTTCGGGAGTTTGAAAATGGCTCCATCTGTGTTGAGTGTGACTCCCAGTGTGAGAAAATGGAAGATGGACTCCTCACATGCCATGGACCGGTAAGTCTGAGGCATTTTAGTGGGTGTGATCTTTCATTTGGTATCTTGTATATAAACTTTATGTCATTGCTTTGGATCTGTATGTTTATTCAGTTGGTATCTATAGGATACTGAGGGAAGCCATGTTTAATAGTTAAATCTAGAAATGTATAGATTCATAGGAGAGATAAAATGTTAGGAAATCCAATGTCATATAAATATTCCCCAAATATTATATTTGAATAAGAAGACTAAAGGAATAGTCCTTGGGGCAAGATACACTATTGAAGGAAAGACATATAAGTAACCAGCTTAAATAATAATAACTGAAGTGAAATCACACATGAATAAGAAAATGAAATATACCAGTATAAAAGTTCATGTTGTTCTGGTGAAAATTATAATCCTGTTAAGTAATGTGTATGATGGCAGTATGGAGAATACTAGTAAAGGAATAAGATGAGCTTCATAAACTAAGACCTAAAGCAGTACAATCATTGCTGTATTAGAGAGAAAGATACTAGGAATAAATATCAATCATGAAAACCCTAAGTGCTGGGGAGGCTTTTCCACAATTGAAAGCTATATTAAGGAGAAAATGCTTCTAATTTGAGAATGCCTGACTCTTTTGTTTCAGCACCTTGGGATTCTCAAGATCAATCTGTGTTTGTCATTAAAATTGATCCATTCATCCTTCTTCAGATAAATACTTAGTTCTTCTGTTACTGAGCCACCTCTTAAGTAGGGTTCACATGCATCAATGCATATGAAAAGGCAGGCCTTCAAGTAATGGAAATGCAACTATGTGGCATGAGCAACTAGGGTCTATAGGATGAAATGTTGTTCCTTAACATTTATATGGTCCAAGGGCATCTGTAATTGCTGTGTTTCTCTCCTGTGAACAATCATAACAGTTGATCTGTTACAAAGGCAAATTCCCAAATAAATATATTCCATCACAAAAGATAGGAGGTTTCCCCAGTGGGCTGGGGACAAGAGCACCTTAAGTCTTGAACAATTAGGTGGCAATAAGTCATCTAATGGAAATGAGGTTTCATTTAGAATTTAAACACTTGAAATTGAATGATAAAATAATCAGTCCTAGACCATTTCCTCCTGATAAGGCTGGGAGCACCAGCTGTCTCTAGATCTAGTTAGGGTGTATTTGACATAGTCTTAGAGAAATACTACTTAGAAAGTGACTCCTGAGGTTGATCTTGCACACACTGTTTAACTGCTGCAAGTACTGCTGTCCCATTGCTTACTATGGATTTCTACCTTTTTTGTAACTTAATATTTTTTACACGTATAATTTCCTGTTCTTTTTACTCCCTTTTTATTCTTCACAAATCTCAAAGAAACATAATTTTTGTCCAGTTTGTGCCACTGTTTAATGCTTACTTTGCATCAAGTTCCATTACTGCTTTTATATGTTAACCCTCATTCAATATTATTCTTCAAAAAAACCTTGAATTTATTCATATTAGTTTTTTTCTCATTTAGTTCACATTCTGTACCTTAAAACTAATGTTTTTATATTTCAAATGTCCCTGCCCTTCTGAGATTTCAAAATAACAAAATGTTACTAAAAACTCATACTTTCAGTACAATTAATTCTATTCGTAGGAAATTAATTTGCTTATGAAGTCTAAGTATAATATGCATTATACCATATTTTGCTAGAATCATTTCATAGGCGATATCTCTTTTAAAATGCTTGATATTTCCGTGCTGGAGAGATAGCGTTGCAGTTAAGAGCCCTAGATGTTGTTCCACGGGATAGGAGTTCAATTCCAGGCTTGCACATTACAGCTCACAACTGTCTGTAATTCAAGTTCCAGAGGACCTGACACCCTCACCCAGACTGACATGGGGGGCAGAACACCAAGGCACATTACAAACAAAAGTTTAAAATTTCATGAAAATGGCTTCAACACATGCATTTCATTTCTCTAATGTGACTTTACTCTCCTTTGCTCACCTTTCCACTCCTCCACTTTCCCTTCAGAAAAGGGCAGGCCTCTCATGGAAACCAACCAGCCCTAGCCTATCAAGTCGCAGTAAGACTAGGCACATCCCCTATTGATGCAAGCAACAGCGGCAGAGAGAGCCGCTGCTCTTGCTTTTAGGTGTCCCACAAGAAGACAAAGTTGAACAACTGGAACATATGTACAGAGGGAGGAGGTCCATGCTATGCAGGCTCTGGGGTTGACTCTAAAGTGACTATAAGCCATTATTGGCCCATGTTTTCTTGTGGTGTCCTTGACCTCTCTGGCTCCTTCCCTCCTTATCTAGATTCTTCTAGCTCTGCTTCATGTCTGACTGTGGGTCTCTGCATCAGTTTCTGTCAGTTGATGAGGGAAGCCTCTCTGATGACAGTTATGCTAGGCTTCTGTCTGCAAGTTTCAGTTGTTCTTCCACACAGCAGTGTGTTCAGTGTTCTATAAGTAAAATGACAGCTGTGTGTTAAATGGGATGGTGTTGTCCTACACAAATATAGAAAATTTTGCTATCATTAGAAGAGAAATGGCATTAAATGTGGTCTTTGCTTTGATATGCTGGCCTGCCTGCACTTTATTGTTTCATTTATATATTATTTGTGTAATTATCATCCATTTATTTTCCCTATTTTCACTTCCCTGAGTACATCCAATGAGAGAGATAATGTAAGAATTGTGGAAAAGGAAAAAAAGAGAGCAGGGTATAGGCTAAAGAGGCAGCAAGAAAAGAAAAGGAGCTAAACAGGTAGACTGATCTTTAAATCATATTTTTAAAATTTTTATTGCTTATTTTATTTATTTATATTTCAAATGTTATCCCCTTTTCTGGTTTCCCTTCCACAAACCCCTATCCCATTCTCCCTCCCCCCTACTCCCACCTCACCACCCTGGCATTTCCCTACACTGGGGCATCAAGCCTTCGCAGGACCAAGGACATCCCCTTCCATTGATGCCAAATTAGGCCATCCTCTGCTACATATGCAGCTGAAGCCATGTGTCCCTCCATGTGTACTCTTTCCTTGGTGGTTTAGTCCTTAGGAGCTCTGAGAAGTCTGGTTGGGTGATATTGTTGTTCTTCCTATGGGGTTATAAAACCTTTCAGCTCCTTCAGTCCTTCCCCTAACTCCTCCATTGGGGTCCACGAGCTTTATCCGATGGTTGGCTGCATGCCTCTGCCTCTGTATTTGTCAGGCTCTGGCAGAGCCTTTAAGGAGACAGCTATATCAAGCTCCTGTCAGCAAAGCATTTCTTGGAATTAGCAATAGTGTCTGGGTTTGGTGGCTACATATGGGATGGATCCCCAGGTGGGGCAGTCTCTAAATGGCCTTTCCTTCAGTCTCTGCTCCACTCTTTGTCCCTGTATTTCCTTCAGTCAGGTGCAATTCTGGATTAATATTTTTGAGATGAATGGGTGGCTCCATTCCTCAGCCTGGGGCCATGCCTCATCTCTGGATATGGTCTCTACAGGTTCTCTCTCCCCTTTGTTGAGTATTTCAGCTAATATCATCCCCATTGGACCTGGAAGCCTCTTGTTTTTCTTCCTTTTGGGACTTTCTGGTGGGCTACCCCCAGTTCCCCATCCCCCATTGCTACACACCTCTGTTCAATTTTCTGAAACGTTCTGTAAATCTTCCCCATCTCCTCCCATATCTGATCCAGCCCCCCCACGCCCCTTTTCAGTGTTAGGGTTACAGTTAGACTTAGGCTGGAGAGATGGCTCAGCCATTAAAGGCTATGCTCACAACCAAAAAATAAGAGTTTTAAACACTTTTACAAAATATAAAGCAGCTGTTATAGTTCATCAATGTTGTGCTTGCATAATAATCCTATCCTAGTATTTTCTCTCCAATAATATATATTTATGTTTTTATGTACTGCACTCCAAAAGTCTTAAAACTATTCAAAAGGAGTCACCCCCTTGTTATGACCCATAAGTTCTGAATTTACAGCATCCTCAGTTCTACATGAAGTGTTCCTACTGGCAGAATGGCGAGAGGAGGCTAGAGCTGTTCAGCCCTCACCCTCTTATGTATGGCTTCTGCTTCCATTTCATTAATCAAAGTAAGCTTTGTGTTAGCTTCACTGGGAGGTAAATAGCAGTCCTCCCAAAGGGATAATAGAGCATCACTGTATAGTTGTGAATAGTAGCTTTGTTTTCTTTAGAAGCTACCTGGGAAAATCAACTGGCACTGTGAAAAATAATGTAATGTGCACATCAGGATTTAATCTGTCATTCTATTGGCTGTCTAGATTGTTGAGTTCAGATGCAGTTTAGTATCAGAGTGAAGAAAGAATGAACCTTCATCATTGTCAGTCATTGCACATAGGCCCTTAAAATCCTTGATAATTCCACAATGTGTAAGTACACATTAGATGATTGCCTAATGTAATCATTAGGTGATTCTCTATTAGAAAATAAAATAAGAGTCAGTGCACTTCAACCACTTAGAAACTTGTTAAAAATGCATTTTAACTATCTCATCGGAGGACACTTTGTTTTGTATCCTGGTGAAACAAATAGTCATAAAACAATTATATCAGAATGTACTTAGTGAAAAATTATTTTAGTTTGTGACATTTTTGTATCTTATAATTTTTGCCTGGGTATCATTTTGTATTATAAGAATTTAATAGAAAAATAATGCCTGATTCAGACTCTACCTAATTTACTTATTGTAAGCTTTATTCTGTATTCTGCAAGAAGCATGTCTCTTGTCTTGTAGAATAAGTCATGCCACTGAGCATACTTGCACAGTAAATGATTTCGTATAATAGTATTACGTGCCTAAGTACCCATGAGCAGGTGTTAGAATTGGAAGCATGTGAAGTATTCTTCTTTGGGAGGAAATGAGAAGTAACATTAGCAACTCTTTAGGTAGAATGGAGATCAGGTTTCATAGGGTAATTTAAAATTATTTTAGTTTAGTTGACTTTAGTTCTGAGTTTCACATCAAAATAATGGAATAGATAGCTACTTTATCTAACCTCACTAGCTTCTTTCTGATTACCTTTTCTTGTTTATATTACTATCTTTCATGGGATAATTCTTTTAGCTTTTTGTTGTATTATTTCATACATAATATTTAGCTAATTTTAGGTTATCTTTTTTTATAGAGTTAAGATCACAACTATGAAAAAACCAGAATTTTAATAAAGCTGTTCACAACTTTCTTTAATCTCAAAATATACTATGCCTTATTTGCAAACTTACTGCCAGGATAGTTTCATTCTTAGACGTTAACATTAGTATTAAAATGTTAATCTTGGGACTAGACATGATGACACATGCCTATAAGCCAGCCATCTGCAGGTTTATGAAGGAGAATTCTGTGTTTGAGATCACTATGGGCTTAACTGGGAGATGCTGTCTTAAAATTAAAAATAAAAAAACAAGCAAATACATAGTACTTTTATTATGGCTTTCATATTTTTGCTTATGAATTTTGTACTTATTAAAATCATTATGGAGATTATAAATGAAAATATATAAATCTATTTCACTATATTTTACTTAGTAATGTTCACGCTGCCTTCATCATTGGATAAGATTCTTCATACTGTGTTTTTTTTTAACCTTTAAAATATTTATAATATAATTTTTGGTATTTGCTTATCAGAAAGTACATTCTAAAGACTGGTTTACATTTTTAAAAATCCATATAAATATATATCACCGCCTTTTAATCATCAGTATAAGACAGTTCGAGACAAAGAGTAACGAAGAAATTCTTTTTTTTTTTTTTTTAAGTCTGAAAAATCTTTTTTTTTTTTATTTTTTTAATTTACATTCCAAATCACTTCCCCTTTCCCGTTTCCTCCCTCCCCGAAAGTCCCATAAGCCCCCTTCCCTCCCTCTTTTCTCCGTTCAACCCCCTCTCATGATGCTTAAAGCCTGATAATTTAATCATAGTATATTTTAAAGTTTATTTTATTTTTTCTTTCTTTCTTTTTTTTTTTTTTGGTTTTTTGAGACAGGGTTTCTCTGTGTAGCCCTGGCTGTCCTGGAACTCACTTTGTAGACCAGGCTGGCCTCGAACTCAGAAATCCACCTGCCTCTGCCTCCCAAGTGCTGGGCTTAAAGGCGTGCGCCACCACCGCCCGGCTTATTTTTAAATAATCATTAGAAAAGCATGCATGCTATGAAAAGCAGTGGATTCTAATTTTTATTTTGCATTATATCTCATTAACTCTTTTGTGAATACATATTTTCCCAGTAATGCTGATAAACATACCTATGGAAAATGTATTGTTTACATATCCTGTTACTTTATAATATCATTAGAAATGATCCACAAGAAGAAAATGTTGGTACCCTTTTGAAAGAAACAAACAACGTGCAACAACAAAAACAGTGGGACATATTAGTAATAACATTAAGTCATGTTAGACAAATGACATGAAGAATAGGAAAGTGAGACTTGCTGACTTCAAACAGGACGTGTTTCCAGAATATATTTGATAACATGATGAGAGTATGATTTCACTACATGCAGCATTGCAAAGAATCTCTTAGTGCTGGTTATACTTCAGTAGCCACAACTACTGTGGTGTTAATGAACTATGTGGTGTTAGAGAACTATGAACTTGTCATTCACAAATGCCTAAGAAAACTAAATCACATAAATGCATTGCAGAGCGTATTGAACCCAGTTTTCTTTCTCCATATTTTTTCTCTTTTTTTCTATCTCAGGGACCTGACAACTGTACTAAGTGTTCTCATTTTAAGGATGGTCCAAACTGTGTGGAGAAATGTCCAGATGGCCTACAAGGGGCGAACAGTTTCATTTTTAAGTATGCAGATCAGGATCGGGAGTGCCACCCTTGCCATCCAAACTGCACCCAGGGGTAAGCATCCTCGCTGGTCCAGGACCAAGGCATGTATGTGTTTCCAGTTGAAAGAATTAATATGTTTCATTACTCCTTCTCCACAATGCTATCTACTTACACTGAAATAATCTCTGGAAATGATATGTATAATTGTATTTTACATGTTGATTTTGACAGAAATTCTTTCTAGGTGAACCTATGAAATATCTCTGCTTATAGTTTATCTACATTTACCATCCTATTAACACCTTCAGGAAGCTAGTGTGCTTTGGATGCAGTCTACAAATCACTCACTTTTTATAACAGTCAACTTATTAGAAGATACAATATAGTACTTATGTCATACAGATTTTTCATTAAATGTATAAAATGGTTTCTATTTCTTTACTATTAAAACCTGAAATAAGACTATCTCTTTAACAATTACCACTTTGAATTAGTCCCTCAATGAAACCTGATACCAGGCAACCATGAAAGAGAAGGAAGAAATGATAGTATGCTCATATGTGTGTTTACAAGTGTGTTGTTAGTCATGTGAATCATTCTATTGAACATCGTCCTATAACAGAGTTCTCTCACTGTCATGCAACAATTCAGAAAGATACATACATATTTTCCACTCAAGAAGAATTGTTGTGTAGCATAACCTATGACATTGATAATAATTGGGTAAACACAAATTAATGCAATTGGGTTTGTTCAGTGTTATGGCCACTGATGGAGACATTGGTGAAAGAACACTACACCAGTGGAAATAATGTCACCTCAGAAAATCCCAATCTATTTCTTTAAAAAAAAAAGTATCTTATCTCAGTAAGAATTCTCCTTTTGTATCCTCTAAAAGATAAATATTGATAGAGTTGAGAACAGTTTAACACACTATCCTCTCCTCATAAAATTTCACCTCCATCGTCAGTGCATACCATCTGTGTATGCACAGAATCCCATGTATGTACGTAACTGGACACTTTATATCTGGCAGGAAAGTAGAGGTTCTGTAAAAAGATTGTCCTGCCAGATGAAGGCCTTGCTCTCAGAAGAAATTTAAAAAGGAGAGTGAGCAATATTATTTTCTGCCAAGACAACATCAATTTTTGGATTCTGCTAGAACTTCCTACCAGTCATGAAATCAGTTAAGTCACTCTGTGAATTAGCAGATCCTCAGAAGGTAAAACAATAATCTGCAATAAAAGTCAAATGCAGCCCAGAAGAGCTGACTGCCAACTTCTTAGTTTCTGCAGAAGTATACAGGCTGAAGGCACTGAGACAGTCACCTACGCACTTTGCTTCAAGGAAAACAGAAGTAATAAACGGTTCCCCTTGTGAGTTTTGGAACACTTGAGTTGAGAGCATTTTGTGAAAAAAAATTACAACTAGTGCTGCTGGTGCAGAGGAGTCAGCAAGAGAAAGAAAACTTTGCCTGTGAAAATCATCCACAAGAGGGTTTTATTGTTTTGCAACTAAAATTAAACCGGTAAATTATTCAATATAATGTCGATGTCAACAGCTGTTGCCATTCAAAATGAGACCTTTTGCTGTTTTTGCAAATCTAATTACAATGAAGCCATCAGGGAAATGAAAAGGAGAACACAGAGCCTACTCTGGATGTGTGGCTGGAGTGTCTTCTTCGTCAGCCTTTTGCATCGTGATTGTATAATAAAGGAAACATATATAGTAGAGGGAGGTAGAAGCTCTGGACAGCAGAGAGGGTTCAAATCACTGCAGAAACAAAACTGGGGCCTCATATAAAAGGGAAGCTGAGGATTAATGGGGGAACAAATCTCACAAGGTCACTTGAGAACTCCAAATAAATAGAAATATGCCCTCAACAGCTCCCGGCTGCAGAAGAACAGTGAGAAAGAACGGGCTGCTGTGTTTCATGGCATCTTCCAGTGCAATGTGTCTGCAATGGATGACTTTGTTCTGAGGTCTTATCGTTGATTCCATTGATCTTATCCTTCATCACAAGCTGCATAGTCACAACATCCACTGACTCCATAAAAGTGCTCTGATTCCAGCTCATGAGGAGAATTCAGGAATCCTTACATTTCATGAGCTAGATCACAGAATACTCTCTATGTTTGGCATCTTACTGAAGCTTGAGGTGACCTCGAGAGTTCATACCTTCTTTACAAATTGAGTGTAAAAATATAGAACTATGACCCAGGGAAAGACCACAGGACAATGGAATGATGGGATGAACTACGTCATTCCTCAGTGTATCTATTAACTGAGCATATCAGTGTGAGCTCACCAGGTCAATTCTACTTCAAAAAACAGATTTCTTCTCTCATATGTCCATGTTTTTCACGTCATTCAATAACCTGAGATGATGGAATAGTTAATAGAAATAGTCTTCGCAATGACACTTTTAAGAAATAATGTTCTTTCTTTGAATGCAGATTAACACTTGTCCTGAAAATAAAATTATCTAATACCTTAAAGGTATTTTACTACTCCAAAAGTGAATTAAATAGTTTGGCTCTAAAATTTCTTTAAGTACATTTTTAAAAGATTAACCATTTAGTCCTGATTAGAATCCTCTCAACAATAACTTTAGAGGAAAGAAAAAAAAAAGGAAGGAAGGAAGGAAGGAAGGAAGGAAGGAAATATTGTCTCCTCTTGCCATGAATAGAGGCCACGTTTTAACAACATGTTTTTCTATTATTCCTTTGCTCTTTTCTATGGGATACATGCTAACCAACTTGTTTTCTTTCAGTTACTGTTGAAAATACCATCATCAAAAGCAACTAGGAATAGAAAAAATGTTATTACAGCCTTCATTCCTAGGTCACAGTCTATCACTGAGGGAGGTAAGAACAGAAATTCATGCCAATTTTAAAAGAAAAAAAAGCCAGTAAGGATACTGCTTGCAGATTAGTCAAAAGCTCAATGTTCAATTAGTCTTCTTGTCCAACCCAGGTCTACCTGCCTAGGATTGGTGGACTCATAATAAAATGAGTCCCTTTGCATCAATAAACAATCAAGACAATCCCCTTCTGATATACCCACAGATCAATGTTACCTAAACAATCTCTCCAGTCAAGATTCAAATCTATGTAAAGTTGACACTTAAAGCTAAGTAAAAGAAATGCTTTATATCAAACCAGTTAAATTCAGATATAGACTCACACTTATGTTATTCAATTTATATACCAAAGAATAATTTTTATGGTGTACTGAATGATTAAGAATTGGAAAAAAAATAAAAAGAAATTTAAAATAAAGATTGGTCATGTTGACACACACTTTTAATCTCAGTACTCAAAAATCAGAACCAGGCAAAGTTTTGTTTGAGGCCAACCTGATCATTGTAAACAGGCAAGGCAGTGCACAGTAATACCTTGTCTCAAAATTAAACCAGGACAATATAACAAAGGGAAAGAAGAATAAATTTCAAGTATAACAATAATTATTATATTTATTATTTGTAATATGTAAGTTTTAAAGAGAACTTATAAACTAAATATATCACATAATGCACAATGAGTACCAATATTGTTTTTTTTGCAGTGATATTATTTGATTCCGTGACATTTCAATATCTACCTCATTTTCTTTCATTTTAATTAAGACTTGCATTTTAAACATAGATTGCAATGTTCATTATATTGAGCACTGTTTTAAAAAAATTCTAACTAAAATTTTGTTACCATTTTTGTTTTGTAGTTACCTTAGTCTTTTTTATCAATTCATTCTTTATAATTTTCAAGTTTATATGACAAATATCTATTGATAGAAACATAGAAAGAAATTTGCTTATAGGAATATTCCATAGACTTTCATATTGATAAAAATGAAAATATACTTCATTTCATTTCAAAAATTGGAGATTTTCAGAAAATGACTGAATTATGCTTGTCATGTATGTAAGGAGTCACTCACTTATGCATCAGTATGAAGCAATAAATGTTAAATGTGTCACAATCCAGAATTTCATAGATGGTTTTGGAATACATATGCATGTTACAGATTTTTGCTATTTCTGTAACTATTGTAATTTGGAATACTAACTTTTGAATAGTTTGATTCCTGATTCTTTCTTGCTACCTTATTTGCTATGTTTTGTGCTTCAAAATTTGATGTTTCTTTTAGTTTGTGAGCTTGCTGAATCAATATACATTTTATGTTCTGATCAGCTGCTTATATATAGTAAGTACGAAGACCTAAAGTACAATGCTATCTTTAAATACATGGTGATTTGTATTTTTGAAAAGTGGACCTACCTTCATCACACCACATCTTTTATGGTCTTCACTTCTTTCTTTAACCTTCAGTTTTTAAACAAAATTTGAACCTTAGAAATCCTCTGTAGTATCCTCAATGTCTTTGCTCAACCTTTGTTCATTTTCTCTCTGTCCCTCATCATTTCTGCCTACTTGAATGCATGGTCCCATCTGCAATGTATTTCTCAACTCACAGAAAACCAAAACATAAGAACTTTTATGTAGGAACAATTATTTTTAAATTTCTAATTTTACTAACACCTCTCTGAATTTTTTCTTCTGGTGGCCAACCTTGATTTTTTTCCTTTAATTTAGTTACAGGGACAAAACATGATTTAACTTAATTTTAGATTTGTCGTGTGTGTGTGTGTGTGTGTGTGTGTGTGTGTGTGTGTGTGTGTGTATGTACGTATGTATGTATGTATGAACATGTCCCTTCTTTGAATTTTTTCTAGCTGGTGCAACTCTCCTAAAATTTAAATTATACTTCATACTTTAATGATTAGATTTTTTTCACTTAGAAATATTATACCATCTGTTAACTCCTTCCCTTCCAACCCCATTGCATTAGTGGTTTGATTGAGATTCTGAATATGCCTGTGTGTTAGTAACCATTCCATTCATTCTTTTAATATTCCCAACATCGACGACCTATTCCCCATTCCAAAATATCCTACCTGGATTCCACTTAACTAGTCTCCATGTGACAAAGGGAATTCAAATACAAATCTGGTAATGTAACAGTTTTTGTTTGCTAGCATACCTTTTGTTTATCATAATAGTCTTTCAAATTTTCATGCTTTTATGTTTTCAGACATGTACATATTGGGCATTAAACACATCTGTCTTTATTTTTCTATCCACTTTTTCTCAGTCCTCATCCTGCTGGCTCTCTCTCTTCTGCTAGATAGTTAGACATCTTCTGTGTCGTGTGTGTGTGTGTGTGTGTGTGTTTGTGATCTTATATAGTTAGTTAATGTTTAGTAAACACAGATGAGAGAAAAAATTAAAATATTTGTTTTGCTGAAGTTGGCTCAATCCTTTCATAAGTTAACCTCTAATTGCACAGATTTTCCTGAAAATTATACAATTTTTTCCCTATGATTGAAAAAAGTTTCATTATGTATATTTACCACATTTTTTCAGCCATTCTTCTGAAGCGAAAGCCTAGAGACAGGCATAGCATTTCTTCAAACTATACAACAGCTCTCCCTTGCGTACTAAATTAAGTCCCTCCAACCCTGTCCCCTAAGATGTTTCTATTGTCTTTCTCCTCTCCTTGTGGCTGCCATAACACTCTCCGTCTGTTCAGATTTGTTGTTGTCTTGCTTTCATACCATGCTTCTGCTTCTCCTGTTCTATACTCCCTAACAGGCACTGATATGCCAGCATAACTTCCAGTATCTCAAGCTACAGATTGCTGACTCTCTCCACATGGTGACCATGACCTTCTAAAATGACATTCTGGTGTCCATCCTCCGTACTATATTTACAGAACTATACTGTACACGTCTGTTCATGCATCTGTCATCTTCAAACTGTGAGCTCAAAGGAAATAAGTGGAAAAGCATCTAATTCATCTCCTTTCTCCCTGCAGCTCCTTAAAGGTTACAAGCACTTTAGTAGGCTCATCACACAGGCTTACTCAATGAATGAAGATATTTCATTATTCCCACCCTCTCCTCAAACAGAGTCTCATTCACTGTTGAAAGTTTTATTTTTTTTTATCTTTCAAGAGTCATTATAAAGAATACACACAAAGTACAGCTTTTCAGACTCTCACTTGGATATAAGAAATAGACTGTTAATTTTACAAAATGGCATTACTGTCATAAAAATAGCATTTTGAAGGTGATAACACAGGAACACATAAAACATAGTTCTTGAGAACAAAATAAAAGAAGACAATATGAGACAAGTTTAGTGGTTTTTAGCAGTGTGTTTTCCTATTTCAATTGTTTTGCTTAGATCCAGTGTATGGCACGAGGACACTGATGTGAGCTTGAACTGCTTCTCTTTATTTTAAGGACTTTTGTTACCATTCTTGCAGGTTAAGATTTACTTGTCATGCATAAAGCTGACCCTCAAAAAAACAAAGAAAACAAAAACAAAATATATACAAACAAATGATACGACACCAAACGTCAAACTGATTTTCTACCTACTAGAATATCTGAAAGAGAATATATGAAGGAAAGGAGAGGTGGTGACTTGTGGTTATCAAATGAATTCTGTTAGCTCACTGACATCTGGAGTCAGTTACAGAAGCTACATATGGTCTGGCCACATCTGTGGGTGTATGCAGTTGCTTTTTCATATTTTAAACCTGAAACTTTGGGAAAACATGCATACTTTATATTACCAAACAAATTAGGCAGCTCTATAAATCACATCCCCAGAAGCTGTTTATCTTTGAAGGAGAGAAATAAAAAATTCAACTTGTATAAACTGGAAAATACAAGAAATATTTCCATAATGGCTCAAAATGAAATTCTAAGAACTATAAATCAGAATTCTGTATAGTTAAATTAAAACCAGCAAATATTCATCTTGGTATATTCCTCAGCTACCTCTGTATAAGTTTATTCATTTATTACAGAGTATTTGCTTTTGAGTTCAATATTATAACAGTTTTTAAAAGTTTCTGTTTATAGATCATATTTCTCCTTAACAGTAGTCAAGACACATTACAGTAAGGCCAAATCAATTCATTTGATTTCTAAATAAATCCCTGTTTAATGACAAAAAATAATTTAAAGAGATTCATAACCATGGATTGAAATAATCTGATTATAAAAATTATCCATGGAAATTGCATTAAAATATATTAACTTATTTTCTGCCAAGATCCTCTTTAATGAGCATCAAGCATAAGGCTATTCTACTACAATTAATTGTTCATTGCCTTTTTATTGATTTTTTTTGCATTTTACATAAACCCAACAGTGTTTCAAGAGAAGCGTTATACATGAAAATAGCCATAGTCATTAAACTATCAAGTAACACAGCTATGCATGGAAATGAAAGATATAAATGAGTTGAAGGTTTCAAAAATGACAAATGCATGTACAAGTTATCAACAGGAGCAGGTAAACTTTCCTTTACTATCTCCGTGTTTTCTGGCATTTGACTTGACTGGTAATTTCAATTCACGTCTGTGTTTCTGCCAAGAAGTAATTTTCTCTCAGTTTCTAAAAGTACACTGTTCCAGAAACCGCCTAATACTACAAACAAGAATGTGGCACATCCAGTATTTGTCTCGCATTCTCACTGGTGCTTTTCCTTTTTCTTAATGACTGATTTCTCTTTTCTTGTATTTCTTTTGACTTTGCATCTCTGCAGGTGCATAGGCTCAAGTATCGAAGACTGCATCGGCCTGATGGATAGGTACTTGGTGTGCTTGCTTCCCATGTTCTTCCTCCAAGGCTCCATGCGTGAGCACTGGTGCATGTGTGTGCATGCCACTGTGGATGGAGAATGATGTTTTCTGTTCTGCAATTGCTTGCAGGTGTAACGGTCCCACTAGTCATGACTGCATTTACTACCCATGGACGGGCCATTCCACTTTACCACAACACGCTAGGTAACATCAACCATGGTTCCATTTTGTCACTCAAATTCTTTCTTAGTTACCATGGATTAAATTAGTAACTAGTTGGGCTGAAGTTTTAATGGACTTAATGAGACCTTTTGCTTTAGTTCTTGATTTTACTTTCATTCATTATAATTTCAGAGTTCTATTTAGTAGTACCATTGATTTTAAATTTTGTATGTTTATAAAAGTTAGACATCATCCTAGAACTCTAATAGAATATCCTTAAGTTTACAAGTAATTTTAAAAATCAAAATCTTTCAAGGAGAATTTTGAAAGTGTTGATTGATGCTTATATGATATTTGTTATATAATTTGAATTTACTTTCTGATTTTGTATATTTTAACCGACTAGTATATGTTCAGACAGAAAAAATTATTCCAGAACCAATGCAATATGAAAATATTTTGTATGGGTTAAAGCACATATTGGAATTACAAGGACATAATATATGATATATATTTACACAAAATTTTGAACGCAAATATTTACAGTAGCTCTAATCATAATCAACAAAAACTGGAAGCAACTTAGGCAATTGAGTTGTCATATACCCATGCTCTGCAATATGCCTGAGTAATAAAAAGGAAGAAATTGATGCTACACATACCATAGATGGATCCTGAATTCACTATGCTGAATGAAAGAAGCCAGATTGTTAAAAACATATACTGCTTGATTTTCTTCTTACATCAAACTCTGAAAAAAATGAAACTATGGGGACAGAAAATCATTCAGGGTTTTAAAGCTTGATTTTTGATAAAGTTTACTACTGAATGATAAGAAGGAAATTTGACAGATAATAAAACAATCTACACTGTGATTGTGATATTGTTTGTGTAAATAAAAATGCTTAGCACTTACCATAAGCTATATTTATTATAAATTACATAAATTTTGTGTTATTGCTTATACATAAAGATATATGGCTTTTAAAATACTGATGAAACATTTTAACTAGGACATCAGTAACTTTGCATTGCAATGATACATTAGAAATATCATTAGCTCTACGTAACAAATTAATTGGATCTTTTTACAAGAAAGATAATAGTGCTAAAGTAAAGGCAAATGTGAATTTTAAATGATGTATTGATTTATTGTAAGTTTTGTTGTTATATGACAATGAAGCATTTGAGAAGCATAACCAATAGATTAAAAAAAACCCACAATAGCAATAGATTCCAGCAGCTGCCTTTATCAGTGGTGGCCATTATGCTGAATTCAAACACCTAAGGCAGCGTGCCTAGTGCTTCTCATCTTACCTTATCAATCATAATATAGTATTGTTTTATGCATCTGGCTACTTTCACTAAATTTTACGTGTATGAGATTCATCTATGTCTCCAAATCCATTCATAGCTTTTCCATTCACATGTCTTTAATTGCTCTTAAGTTTTAAAGTGATCAAAGGAGTGATGTGTCATCTTCATAAATTGTTTGTCCATAAGTAAATAATCATGAGAAGTTTTGAGGTAAATTATTTGGTTAGAGTGGATTCATTCATACAACAGTGGCACATTGATACTTGGGCTTGAATAAACCAGCTAACACAGTTGTCTAGAGCTACCTTAAAACTGTAGGAAAATTTAAGAAATGAAGCAAAGAGAAAGAAAAAGTGAGAGGGAATAAGAGAAAAATCCAAAGTCCTGCGCAATCCTCCAAGATTGAATCTTCCAGGATTCTCCCACCTCAGGAATGTGAAATCATGCTTCTCAGGGAAAGGAGAAAAACTCTCAAAGTCATCCAGATGGTACTGATGCCTACTGGTGCCTTCCTGATAGCCTTTGTGAAAAGAGGTCTTTTATTTCATTTTGCCTTGAGGATCATGGAGAAGGTAGTATAGATGACATTTGGTCATGGGGATAATCTGTAGAGTAACAGATCACTTGAAGTTAAAGTTTCAATCTTATGCAGTGCCTGGATTCCCTGGAGATAGTCCATAATTTCAGAATAATACAAATAATTAACAGTGTCATCAGTAAACATCCATGGCTAAAAGGAGTGAATAGACAGTAAAGTGTGGTTTGCCATTTCTAAGAAAAGACACCTGCAGTCCACTGCTCCAGTGAAAGAGCAAAGTTTCCTGAATGTGAAAGCATGTGTTCAAATATGGGTTCTACCGTATTTCTTACCCACAAAGTTATATAATAGTATAATATTAGTTTGAGGTTTTAAAGAGACAACACAAAGACAACATCTTGGCCTGAATAGTCATTGGCTGCAGTTTTAACTGTTACTGAAAATTTTTATTATATGGTACTCTGTTCGATATAAATATATATGTGTGTGTGTATATATGTGTGTGTGTGTGTGTATATATACACATACACGTATACACACACACACACACACACACACACACATACACATATCATGTACAGGACATTAACCCAATAGGTTAGTGACTACAGAATCAATATACTGACATTTCTCAGATTTTAATAATTTATATTTTACATAAAACTACTACTCAGGGCCATATTTGTTGGTAACTGGTACCTAATGATTTCTTGTATTAAACTCTAGATGTCTTTATTTAATGACTGGTTTCTTCTTTTTTTTTTCATGTTACATTTTCTTTTTTATTTTTTTATTTTTTAGTTTTTTTATTTACATTCCAAATCATTTCCCTTTTCCCATTTCCTCCCTCCCCGAAAGTCCCATAAGCCTCCTTGCCTCCCTCTTTTCCCTAAACTTAAAATGAGATTGTATTTTTCAATTGTGTTGACTTGTCAGAATTACTACTCATGTAATAATTTAGGATATCCATAAAATTTATATTTAACTCTTTTGGAGTATTTTGATTTTATTGTATTAAAACTTAGAGTAGTCAGAGTCCCCTCAGGCCCCATATTTCAATTCTGGGTTGAACATGCATTTGGAAAGAAGGAGAGTTATCATTAAGATTCTAAGACTTTTTTCCATTTTTTTCGTTCTATGATAAATTTATAAATGTCTCTCTTGATTGAATAAAGCAAATATTTCATAATGGGAAGAACAGAAATAGAACAATGAGAAATTAATATTTTAGGCTTCCTAATCCACCTTTCAACTGGGAGGCTATCCAAATACTTAATTTTCTTTTACACACAGAAAATTGAATTGAACATGCCGATGTGGCTGCTTTAAACTATTCAAAGTTACTACACCCCACTGCCCCACTACGACATTTTCTGTTCTCTAGAGCAGTAGATCCAAATAAAAACAGTTGCAATGTTTCCAATCTTGATCAGCTTTCATTTTCTAAGTAGTGTTATTTTTTCCAAAACCTTTGATTTGTGAATTGGCTTTCTACACCTTATTTACCTTACAGATCATTGCTGGAATATTCTGGAAAGATTAATGGGATAGGAAAAAAAAAGTAAGACTTTTTGTATCATAGAATATCCTAATCATAAAGAAAATAAAACCAGTACTCTTTTATTCTCTTTATCTCTCATTTTCGAACCTAATTAATACTTTAAGACAAAACTTGCTTTGAGCAAACTTTTTTCAAACTTTTACACCCCCATAATTTCGATTTCTTCCCAAGAATACCATGGGCAATTATGTTTGTCAAGACCTTTTATTCTTTTTTTTATTTGACATGTAGCATACAGGCTACTTTTGAATAGATTTGTTCCTAATGTAAAAACGTTAGGTTTTAGTTTATTTTTGGATTCTTTGTTAAATATAGGAAAGCCTTAAAGATTATATTCTCATATCCCACAGGGATGTGGATTTGATAATCACAAAAGGATAAACTATATTGATGAGGCATTTCTGCAAGTTAGTTAACAAAGTGAAATCTAAGCTTTCTAAATCTTTACTTACTTTGATAGAAAATATTACTAAGAAAATATAAAAAAATATGTAAATACATAAGAGATCATCTATTTCTGCATGTAACTAGATTGTCTCTTTGTTCTAATTCACTTTTCCTCTATATTTCACAATATACAGTACAGTAATTGAACTTAGTTTCTTCAAGTCTCTAATACATAGCTATTTGAAACATTTCCTATTTTCATGGCCACAGACATACTTTTATTTTATGGTACACTGCCTTTTGGCCCAAGCGGTCACACAACAGTCTATCCTTTGTCAGACTGACCTGAGTCTTTTAAATGACAGAGATGGTGTGATAGGCTGGGCACCTCTCGCAAATTGCACACTGCATTTCATTGTTTTTCTCCCAAGGAAACAAGTTCAGAAATTATGTCCAGATCGCATGATGCAAATCACCCATAAATGATCACCTTAGATGAGTATCAGTTATATTATGATCCCTATATACAAGAAATAAAATGAATAACTTTTTTAATACAATTCTAGCCTTATTCCATAGCATTATGTATAGTAAGGTTTTTTAAATAAATAAATACAAGCTATGAAGGAAAATATATGAAGGTCTACCTTAGCAGGTGATTCACAGTAACTGTAAAAATGTCAAAATGATCTGAGAATTAGGAGAGATTCACGAAGTCTCTCTGTTGATTTGTCAGTGGTTGTTCATATAGCTAAAGAAGCTACTTTAAACAAAAGAATTTAAGCATCTCTTTAGGATGCTCAAGTGGTTTTGATATTGGTATCAAAAATGTTTATATTACTGTACCAAAGGATTCCAGACAGTAGCAACATGGCTGTATTCACGATTAGCAAGCATAAGAATGTGAGCAAATTAATCCATTTTAATGACTGAAAGTCAACAAAGGTTCTTTATGTCATTGGCTTTGGGACTAAAGTAGAATGACTAAAGATATCATTAAACTGATAAAATGTTAAGTGTATAGTAAGGATCAAAATATTAAATGATTAGAGGGAAACACTCAAAATACTCAGCTTTTCCTCAGCCTAGAGCATTTTTTTATGGTAAACAAATTGTTATGTTTTAAACCCATTTATTTCTGACTCAGACAGATACCAGAACTGCTTTATATCTCACAAATATCTTCAGCATTAGCTGTTACCGATGCTTTGATATCAAACGGAGAGAGCAAAAACAAAATGGTGGAAAATGTCCTAAATCTTAAAGACAACCAGATTCATTTCAGTAGTCCAGTCCAAGGTCTACTTCATAGTCTACTCCAAGACCTGTTGTTTAAATTATTAAGTATATAAGGTTAGCTTAAATATGTATAGAAAAAAGGCAGGATTTTTGTGTAGTAGCAAATATACAAAGTAAATTTTGTGAGTGTGATGACATTGGTGATTTCACACCTTTGTTGGTTATAATGTCATTTCTAGGCCTATTCTAAAATTTAACATACCACAAAACAGGATTACATATTTGATGATGGGTAGACAATTAGGACTTTGTGATTAGGCAGACTAAAGGAGTACTTAGCTAACTGTAAGACTTCTGCTCCCACCAGCTCAGAAGCTTAATTTACAATTCTGTAAGGAAAAGAGCAGGCATGTCCTGGTTGGTTCTGAACTTGAGGGTTCACCATGCTGGCATCTGCATTCTCAGCTGGAGCTTACAGTCTCCTTCCAAACCTTCTGGTAGACCTGAGTTCTTAGAGGTTTTAAGAATTATTAGCATATTATTTTGAGATAAAATGCTTAAGGTATCTCTGAGATATATTTTGCCAAATACTAATTATTATGGGACAGTACAATTTCAAGTTTACAAAAATACTTACAGCCATAGTGAAAACTGTTTATCTAAAATAGCACAGTAAAGATTGTGTTTAGCTTTGTCTCACGGCATTCCAGTTCATACAACCGTGTGCTTAGGTGAAGCTCCCACACATTATCTCCCTGTCTGAAGGATATGAAAATGATTTTTCATCCTTAAGTTCCCTTTACATCAGCACATGTGTGAGTGTTTGGTTGTACAATTGGCAGAAGATGTACTGTGACAGTCTGCAATACTGGATATCATACTCCCTCTGCCTGTGTCTTGTCTCTAAAATTATAAATTAAACTTTATTTTCTCGAACAACCTTGTGGGACTTTCTAGGCCTGAGACTGTTTCTGTCCTTGTATACTCTGTAGGTTAGATGAAAGTCTCCCCATAGGCTGCAGATGCTGATGTTTCTTTCAGTTGTGCATAAAGAGCTCTGGGTATTCGTTTCTAATCTTTCCATTAATTTATCAAAGTCATGAGTCTTCCTTATGATTGTTGATGACCTATATTGCCCATTGCCATGTGAGTACTTCCAAAGTAATTAGACTAGACAGAGGAGTCTTCTTGTCCCTGATGTGCCTTAGTTGTAAGAAAATTTTATGAAAAAGAAGCAGCAAAACTGTTAATAATTTTGGCACAATAAATGTTAATTATGGATAGATTGTGTTAATTAAAATATTTTAAGTTATTTCAATTGTGATATATAATTATTGAATTGTACTTCTCTAAACCAATAATCATGAAATCATGGTGTAACCATTCTTAATGGTTTTACCCACAAAAAGAATAGTAGAGGAACACCATTTCACAAAAGAGTGTTTATTTCATCAGCTGTAGTAGGTTACAGATATGATGAGTCAAAGAGATACAAGAGAAAACATCTCTTTTCCTGGACCCATTACATATACCTATATTTGCCTGTGAACCAAACTTTTATAAACTATTATAAGACTAACATATGATATCTTAGACCCATATTTACAAGTCCCAATTTTGTCTGCCTTTATAATATAAAATTACTCAGATTTGGAATTATATTGTATATATTCATAAAATTGCTTTATTTCCAATATTAATAATGAAGTATTATTCTATTTTGATATTGCATATATAGCTGATAATTAAATAAAACTATCTTTTTCATATAGGTCAGAGTTTCTATCTTCATGGCTGCTTCATGATAATAAATGAATCAGAGTTATTTATCCATAAAACTTAGACATGTATTGTATTAAACCCTAAGAAGATACCTTTTCTCATATTTCCTGTTTAACTAGAGGAATCTAATTAACTGGGACCTCCCTCTGTGATGCAGTTACATAAAATGATGTGTAGATATTAGAGTAAATTGCTCTCTTCATGCTTTTTTTTTCTTATTACCTTAGCACATTCCCTAACTAATCATTCTTTTATAAACATACAATTATTTTTGCATATTATGTATGTAAGCAGCCACTAATTAACAGGGAACAGTTTGATTTACCAGTGAAATTCCCCAACAGTGATTATATTGTCAGCTACTCTCTACTCTTACCCCAAAAGTGCTTTGATTTCATGGTAACTCAGTACTAAAGAATGAGATTTAAGGGAAGGGAGATCCACCTTTTATAGACTCTCATTGCTTGCAGTCATTGGGATTTTTTTATGACATTATGTTCTGCTGCTCAGAATAATGAATTCCATATGCTTGTGTCATTTATAGAATAATTATAGACACTTTCCACAGAATAAAAATAAAACAAGTTGCTTTATTCACACAAAGTTTACTTGTTTGGTAAATAAGTACTTTTATAGAACAAACCAAATTTTTCAAATTCACATCTTAATTGACCTTCTTGATACAAAATACTAGAGTTGAAATGCAGCTCTAACTTCCAAAGCAAATGTCTATATTGTCCTAGATACCAGAGGGAAAAGAGACCAAGAGGAGAGAAATAGAAACATATTTTCTCCCTGAGTCATGCTACTTTCATTTTCTTTCAGTTTCTTGGAATTTCCTGCAGACCATACTTTCATATCCTAAACTCATTCACAAGATATTCCTTGGGTATAATGAAATGATTAATTTTATGACTATGTATGCAATAATAGTTATTACTATTACCACTAGCATTGTATAAATGAGGAAACAGGACAAAAAAAGCCATTTTGAAGTTTACACCTGGCTAATATGTTGTACAATACAGATTGAGGTTCAGATGACTGACTCAAAAAACACGCTTCTTCCTCTCTACCAAGCTGCTTTTCATATAAAGACAATGTTATGAAGACAGTATCTATGTATTTTAAAACCTTCTTAAATTCATTTATTGTCTTTTAATCTCATTACTACCTTAATAGTATCTATAATGTTCTATAGCTCATTAGAGGCTCTTAATTATGAGCTATATTAAAACCAGTAACATTGAATGACATAAAGAGGAAGTCTTAAAGTTTCCTGTCATTTAAAAAGCAAAATAAAGCACATAGTATAGCAAGGGAAGTGAGAAAAATAGAATAAATAATAAACAAGGTATTCAAGAAAGAAGTTCTGGAAGCAGAATAAAAATATATTTATGGAGAAAGAGTCAAAGTTCAATATCTTGAAAGCATATGTTGGCTGTTTTATTTGAGAGACTTGAGATGTTCAGAAATTAAAAATTGTGTTCCTTAAAGTGATAGAACTAAAATTAAAATATCTTTAGGTAATAAGACACAAATGGAGATCATCTTGTTTTGAGAAAGCTATGCAGCATGCTTGTTCTACATGACTCAGGACATTGAAATAAGGTGTGTGTGTGCACACATGTGTGTTTATGTTGCAGAACACAACAATGCATATGAAAACTTATAGGAATTATTAGGAGAAAAGGAACTTCTTACTTCAAGAGATAAAGAACAAGGGCACGTGAAACCTTCTTTTAGCAGCTGATGAGAGGCATGCTCCATTCAAAGTAGGGAATTTGGCTACCAAGGATTGTGATCATTCATTTACTTTAACTCAAAGAAATCTACAGACAAGATATAAAAGATGCAGTAAAACTAATGATGGACTTGACAAAGGAAAAAATATGGATAAAATCAAGACCTCATTTTCAATGGATTGTTAGATTCATTGAACACTGTGGAGTAGAATGGAAGAAACAGTTACATAAATTCAAAAAAGAAAATTCCATTGAACTTATCCAGACAGACACATCATTCTAAAGCACAATTGTATTGTTGTATATTTCTGAGTCTGTTGAAAAGTTTAAATCACAAGTAAAATTGATATATCTTTGAAGTTGGCCAGATAAACACATAAGGAAGGAGTCAAGAGTATATGATAGATAATATATGATAATAATTAGATAATATAATAATATGAGGGAGAGCAGAGTCTTTGAAAACTGAGAAATGGGGGCAGTATTGGCACATGAGAGAGAACAGAGGGAAGGTATTAGGCTGAAAGTGAAGCATGTGAAACCAGCATTCTAAGAGCAGCACAAATACTTGCCATGGTTCACATGGGCTGCTCCTGTTCCATCAGGCCAGCCCTCTTGCCCATGAGCTCAAGATCCAAACACCCTGTGTTGACTTCTTTCCTCTCCTCTTTCTTTCTTTCTTTCTTTCTTTCTTTCTTTCTTTCTTTCTTTCTTTCTTTCTTTCTTTCTTTCTTTCTTTCTTTCTTTCTTCTTCTTCTTCTTCTTCTTCTTCTTCTTCTTCTTCTTCTTCTTCTTCTTCTTCTTCTTCCTCCTCCTTCTCCTCCTCCTCTTCTACCTCCTCCTCCTCCTTTTCCTTCCCTTCTTCCTCCTCTTCCTCTTTCCTCCTACTTCTCTTCCTCCTCCTCCTACTTCTCTTCCTTCTCCTCCTACTTCTCTTCCTTCTCCTCCTCCTTTTTCCTCTCTACCTGTGAGCCACAACCAAAGTAACTGAGAAAAACACCTACCTCTATCTGCTGCCCAATAACAGGCTTTATTTGGCCTTTTATTGATCAGTTAACTTGGGGAATAAGGTTTAGACAAGAAGAGATGGTATATGTGAGAATTCACACATCTTGGGACAACCTGATCTTGGGATACAGGATTTAGCATTTGAATAAATTGCAACATCAGACCAATTCCCAACAACTAGCAATATAATTATTTAGTGTTATCAGTCTAGGTAGATAGACACATTGCAGTTTAGAAAGCAGGGGTCTTGAAAGGATAGGATGGATGGACAGAGAGAAGTGAGGAGATTCAACAAGAATTTAAAACATAAATCTCATTGCCAGATTTAGTGGTCAGCTGGATTTAAAGTTACGGGGGAAAGTGTAAATAATTAATTCTGGTTTCTGTCTTGCAATATGAATGGATGGAGTAGCACTAACTAAGATGCCACATAGTTGGGAGTGTTAATTTAAGGCTTTCTGAACTTGGCATGAATATGTTGAATCTGCATTTATTATGACACCTTTAAGAGATGTTAAGTGGAAATTATAATAAAACGATATAGCTTTTATATGTAGTCATGAAACAGAAGTGAATGTGTAACACAGAAATAAAAAGAACCAATTGTTTATATCTTCAGAGAAATTTGAATATGAATAAAAAGAGAAAGGTGGCCACAGCATGAGCATTATTAGGGAAAAAAGACATCTGAGGATACATGAAATTTAAATGTACTTTGGAAGACCTTAAGCAAAAGGTTTGTGGTATAAAACAGAATAAACATTGTGCATTGTGAACATTATGAAAAAGCTATAGAAATTATAAGGCTAAGCAAACATGAAAGCATTAGCTTTAGAGATTAAAAGTTGCACCCACTATTTTCTTCAGAAGAAACTGGAGGAGAGAAAATTGCAGACAGGCCCACTGGTTTTGTAGACAAAGTATTAGAGTTTTCTGTTAATGCTTTATATTCTGACTGCTGTCATAACTGCAAATACTTCACCAAAAAAGGAGGAGGGTTATTTTCTGAGACCATGTAAACATGTATGTGAAAGGAATGAGGGATTATCTGGAAAGTTAAATTCAAATAGGAACTGTGCTTATTTTTGTATTTAAATCACTCTGACATTAGTTTACAAATTATCCATAATTTGAAATATGTTTCCTTACGTGCATCTAGCTTGAAGGTCATTTATTTTATTTTCTCAAGGAAAATTATGGCTTCCATTATCACTGACTCTGAACTCATTGAATTAGAGGGCTCTTAAATATATAATGAGGATCTAGCAGCACCTTGTATGCGTTCAGAGAAATTAGCAGATTTCAATACCTATCCCGTTAATGATAATTTCATTTATGGAGTTAAACTTTTAAAGAGAAGCACTGGTGAAAACACAAGCTTTAACTCACCCTCTTTTCAAATCAGTTTGTTGATCTGCTATTTGGTGTTATTTCCTAGATGGGGAAGAGTACATGCAGAGATCATTACTATTTCTATGACAATAGTGGACAAGATGACTTGCTCCTGTATCATTTTGAAATAATAGGCAAAATTTATAGGCAAAAATTATCTATTGAGTAATGGCAAATTCTAATCTTTTTAAAAATAAAATGCGTCTAGATTGCTTGAGCTCTCTCATTCTGTCTCTGTCTCTGTCTCTCTGTGTCTCTGTCTCTCTCTGTGTGACTCTGTCTCTGTCTCTCTGTGTCTCTGTCTCTCTCTGTGTGACTCTGTCTCTGTCTCTCTCTGTCTGTCTCTGTCTCTCTCTGTCTCTCTCTCTCTCTCTCTCTCTCTCTCTCTCTCTGTGTGTGTGTGTCTTTCTCCCTCCTTCCCTATCTCATTCCTTTCATCTTCCCCTGTGTCTCTCTCTTCCTCTCTCCTTTTAAATAATTATACTGTCATTGTGCTAACATTACTTGATAACAAAGCTAAACTGCATAAAGATTTGAAGATTATCCCATGGCATACCATCTGAAATTTATAGTTGTGTTCTTTGAATTTGCTTGTTTGGATTTATTTTCAAATATCAAGTCATGAGTACATTTAGTGATCTTAAAATGTACTCACAAAAATTTGCAAATGTCCTAACTAACTTAGTACAGAAGGTGGCATTAGAGTCTGTCCACTTCTGTCTCCCACTCTCATTTCAATTTTCTTTAAAAGATAAAAATTCTATGTAGTCTCAAAAGGCATGCTAAGTGCAGAAGAGCCACTAGCCAAGACACTGTTCCAGACGGAAGCATTAAGTCATACAATCTTTTTCAAAAATCAGAAGGCAGAGCAGAGAGCATGGAGATGTATACCATTTATAAAATTTAAAAGACAACATGAACTTTAGTACATTGAGATAATTTCCTTAATGACCATTTCTTAAACAAAGATTTTAACCATTGTCTTCTGGATGCCCATAAGCAATCCATACATTTACAAAGAGCTGAATGTTAATGGTACACATAATTTCAATAATACAAAAATAATAGAAAAAGAACAGATTGAAAAATTAATATTCTAGTTCAGAAGAGGATGTTTCATGGAGATGTCTAGCTTTCCTTCATAGTAATGATTTCTTTTGCATGCAAATGAAATGGTTTCAGGCAAAGTATGAAGTTGTCTTGATATTATATTATTGCGATGCTGTTTGAATTAGTTTAGGCTCGACTTTTTTTCCTTTTACATTTTCTGGAGGCTGCGAATCTGTATCCAAAGCATCTGGGGAATAACTGTATCTTCTAAGCATTCATTTTTTTTGAAAAAAAAGTTTTCCCCTTAATTAGGAATGTGTTCTAATTAAGGGGTGGATGTTTATATATGTTTAAGGGGAGGTTAAATTACCCAATGATGGTGTTAAATGCTTTAAGATGTGCTTTGTGAAGCCAGTCATAATAAACCTCCCCTAAAAATACAAAGTGTAGTCTATTGTATGGTGAAAATGTTATTTCAAGTGAGGTACAATGACCAAAAGCATTTGTGGAACAGGGTTTGTTTGTCTCTGCTCCAAGTCCTCTGTGGGAGGTTTTTAAATAGAATAGACAGAAACATCCACACCCTCTCATTTCCCTCTTGAGTTACTTCCAGTCTACTATGGGCCCACAAAGTAGAAATAATTGGATGCTCAGATTTTGCCAAGTTAAATTCTTCACAAACAGCTCTGCTTTCTTCATTTTCTCTATCTTGAAAGCCCAGTTTATATTATCTTGAGGTGTGTATAGTAGGGAAACATTTTGCTAACTTTTAAAAATAGTATCATCATTTAAATTGGATAATGATCTTCTATATTCTGCATTTCAGAACTGCACAAGCTTGGGTAAGTTCTGCTTAGTGTTTGAGGTTGAGACTTTAAGACTTAGACATTTTTATCCCCAGAATACAATCTCTCAAAATGATTTAAATTATGATACATAGAAGAAATGCCAATGTTGAGGTAAAGGAAAAATTGCTACAAACAAAAACAAAAATTGAGACCTCCAATAAGGCCTTTTGCCACCTTCTTTGATAAAGCCATGTTTGTGACTAACATATTCTGTTGGAGAATTAAAAGATTCTGTAGCATTGTGAACAATAGTGACAGGCAATGTGGCTAAGTTTTTGAAGGACTGTAAAGTCAGTGTTTACTTCCTTGTCATATTTTTTTGATGATCTTGCCTATGTGGTGAGTAGGTAATATGATACAGTAAACTGAATGCTTAATATGCTCTCCAATTAAATGTTTATAATGTCTAGGTTTTATAACCATAGTCATATATATATATATATATATATATATATATATATATATATATATATATGTAAGCTAGGTAATGGAAAAAAATGATAGAAACTCTATCAATGTTTATTTGACATTTATGGTATGTTTCATAGGTTTAAACTGTGATAAAATAACTCTAATTATAAAATATTTACTGGGCTGCTTTAAAAATCTCTGTTCTTTTCTGACTCCCTTTCAATTTTGTAGATATTCATAGATTTAAAAATACACAAATTAGTCATATAATCTTATGAGACTGTCCTTAACCATGGTATTATTTATATCAAAGCCAAGAATACAAAATATTTTTCTCAATTTGAGAAAGAAACAAACATGTATATAGATAGATATAAATATTGCCTATCAGAAGAAGAAAGTAGCTACCACAAAATGATTAGAATTTTTCCTCAGAAACTGAATCTTAGCAATATAAGAACATATTAAATTACATATAGGCTCAATATTTAAGTCATTGTTGAAACATTTTGTGACACTTTTGCAAAATGAAATTGACATTTATATATTCAAAATGAAGATTAAACATTGTGAAGACAAGTTGAAAAACATTGAAACTTGCATAGGAAGAGGGAAATTATGCTCTTCCTTAAGTAGTACTTTCTATTTTAAATGTAGTCAAGTAATCTTGACCTGTTATCAAAGGATGGAGACACGCTATAAAACTTACATCTTACCAGCTACAAACTGTCACTGTTAACCTACGTCAGCCTTACAGTCTGACCCAGATCATTTTCATTTGCTCAAAAAGAAAAATGTGTCATTTTTATAGAGCAGGTGGAATTCTAGGTCAGAATAAGCATAATTTGAGAGAGAGAAAAAAAATACTGTCTTAATGTAGCTCTCCTTGCCCTAGGCAGTAACCCTTAAAGTGTCTCTAGGGGATATCAATGTTTCTTTCTCAGTGTTTCAAGGTCTCTTTGTTTCAAATATGAACTATTGTAGTAAAGATTGAACAACATGTGCTACAACGGGCACTGTCTTTTATTAACCACTTTCCTCATTTACTGTGACCTCTTACCTCACAAAAAGGAATTTGAGCAAGGAAGGATTTATTTCAGCTTGTGGTTTGGAAGTATCGGTCACACAGTGGGAAAGGCATTTTAAAGAGAATATCTAACAGAGAAAGCAAAATATCAGTGTAATTCTGGCTCTAGGTACCCTCCCATAGGATGCTGTGGCCAACATTTAGAGAAGATCTTCCTTCCTCAGTTAGTCCTTCCTTGAAACATCTAATAGACACTCATAAAGGTTTTCCTGGAGTACTTCCTAATCCAATCAATATGGTAGCTGAAGTTAACAGTCACACTAAATGAGTTTGTTTTCCTTAAAGAAAGTATAATTTTCTTAATAAAAAATTCATTAATCCTGGAAGAAATTAAAATGAAGGTAGGCAAAAGTACTGCTACATGCAAACTTTTATATCTGAGAACATAAAGGGTTTAATGAACTCAGACCGTATAGAAACAGATTATTGTAGATGGAGGAGATTTAAAGTAGTAAGATATTAATAAATGTAAAATCAAGGTTTCCATGAAAGCAATTAAATAAATGTTTGTGCATTTTGTGTTCTCTACTACGATGCATATGCATTAAGGAGACAGCTTATGGGTGTTGCCATGTATTTCATACAAATGCTTATATTGTAACTTAAAGGGAGAGAACGGGGGTGAAATAAAATGGGATAGTGAAACCAAACCCAGAAAGAAAGTAAGCAATGCAACTTATGCGTCACCTTCTTGCTGTGCTTCCCTGTACCAGATTTAGCCCCTATATTTAATATGAAGATTGTAGCATCTGTGTTACACTATTGGACAACAATGCATTGCACATAAAGTGAAACTTTTGCTATGAACTAGGTTCATAGCAGCCTTATTTATAATAGCCAGAAGCTGGAAAGAATCCAGATGTCCCTCAACGGAGGAATGGATTCAGAAGATGTGGTATATCTACACAATGGAATACTACTCTGCAATTAAAAACAATGAATTCACGAAATTCCTAGGCAAATGGTCAGAACTGGAAAATATCATCCTTAGTGAGGTAACCCAATCACAAAAGAACACATATGGTATGCAGTCACTGATAAGGGGATATTAACCCAGAATCTCGGAATACCCAAGACACAATTCACATATCAATAGATTTCCAAGAAGATGGAAGGAGAGACCCCTCGTCCTGGAAAGACTGGATGTAGGGGAATACCAGGACAGAGAAGTGAGAAGGGGTTGAATGGGGAACAGGGGGAGGGAAGGGGTCTTATGGGACTTTTGGGGAGGGAGGAAACGGGAAAGGGGAAATCATTTGGAATGTAAAAAAATATATATAGAAAATTAAAAAAAATAAAAAGAAAAATTGAAAAAAAAAGAAAACTTACAACTTGGGATTTAAAATGGAAAATCTATAATCTATCCAAATTCTTTCCATTTAAAGTTGCTCCTTAAGACCAAATGTATATTTGATATATTTGAGTTATCCCCATGGAAGTAAATTATTTTCAGTCCAGGAAGCAGCAGTTCCCAGCAGCAGTTTCCCCTCCATTCTTTCCTTCCAGTCCCTCCTTCCCAGTCCTTTTCCTCCATACCCTATCCACTCCTCCTCCATTTATTTTCAGAAAAGGGCAGACCTCCAATGGGTATCAACCAGCTGTTCCATATCACATTGAGGGGAAGACTAGACACCTTCTCAGCTATTAATGCTAGAGGAAGCAACTGGTAGGAAGCAAAGGTCCAAATGGCAGGCAGCAGAGTCAGAGACAGTCCCTGCTCCCACTGTTAGGAGTCTCATATGAAGACCAAGCTTCAAAACTGTTATATACGTGCACACAGTCTAGGTCAGACCCACGCAGGCCCCTTGCTTGGAAGATCAGGCTCTGAGATGCCCTACAGGTCCAGGTTAGTTGATTCTGAGAGTTTTCTTGTGGTGTCTTTGGCTCCTGCAATCTTTCCTCACTCTCTTTTGCAGGAATTCCCAAGCTCCATCTAATGTTTGGCTGTGGGTCTCTGCTGTGGGTGAATCCTCTCTGATGACAATTGGGACTAGACACCATTCTGCTATGAGTACAGAGAAATATCATTAGGAATCATTTCATTGACATTGGTTTTTTTTTTTTTTTTGGTCAGTCATGTTTGGTTCAATCATAGGTCTCTGGATTATCCAGCCTCTGAGTCCTAGCTCTCCAGGCAGCGTCAGGGGTGGGTTACCTCTCATAGCATAGCTCTCAAGTCATGGGTTGGTCACTCCCACAACTTCCGTGCCAACTTTACCCCAGCATGTCTTATAGGCAAGACAAATCATAGATAGAAGTTTTTGTGACTGGGTTTGTGTCTCAATCTGCCCACTGGAATTCTTGCTTGGTTACAGGAGAAAGCCAGTTTAAGCTCCCTATCTCCATAATCTCCATTACTAGGAGTCTTAGCTATAGTCAACTTCATAGATTTCCTAGAGTTTCCACAGCACTAGGTTTCTAGCCCATCTCAGAGATGCAGGGAGACAATCTTTATGGTCTCATTTCTTTGGGCTCTTTGTGGATGGACAGTTGTTCATAATGCCTTATGATACCCAAGAGAATCTATTGGCTCTTAAATCTGTTGTTCCTCTTATTTGAATAATTTTTTTCCGTATTTAAGTACTTACCTAAATAACAAACAGTTGAAGCTGTTCTTATTTTCAAAATTATACCCTTTGACTCAGTTGGCAATTTTGAATACATTCTTAGGATTTTGATTTAATAAAGTTAACAAGCAGGTTTTTTATCATCAACACTTATTTATAGTTAGAAAACATAACCGTGTCCATAAGGAGGCATGTTACAACCTCTTTTTCATGTCTTTGTCTATATTATTATAAGGCTTTCACAATGGACACAAGGTGAGACCCAATGGTAACTGAGTATGTTTCTGGATAAATGAAAGATATGTTAATTTAATTTCCATATTTATATATTAGAGACAATAATGATTACAAGTTGGTAGAGGGGCTAGGGAGATGGCTCAGTGCTTAAGAGTCCACACTACTCTTCCAGAGGACTTACATTTAGTTCCCAGCAACCATATCAGGCAACAAAACCACTATCTCTCAGACCAACTCCAGGACATCTGGCATTCCTTTTCTTGCCTCAGTTGGGCACTAAAACTTTGGTCATATCCTATAATTATATTAAAAATACTTGGTAGAAATAATAATGAAATTCTGTCTTTAGGCTCTCTCTCTGTCTCACACACACACACACACACACACACACACACACACACACACACGTACTATGTGCAAAGAGGCACTTTGGAGAGTAGAGGGTTTATGCATGAGTACTTTGACTAGTGTGATTTGTAGGTACTGAACAAAATGGGGAAGTATATTCATTACATGTATTTGACTTGATGCTGACATTGGCCACACTATATTCCTCAGTTCTCATGAATGAAATTGATAGATCAACTAGTTTCCCACTGCATATATATATATATATTATTTTTTTAGTTTAAGGGATGTTCTTGTGTATTTAATTTGTTCCATAGTGACACTACACTCAACTAGTTAGAGGCACATAACCTAACCGGAATTTATATTGTTTCACCTTTATATAATCTCTTTGCCACAATTGTGATATCATAATAAGGTAAATAAAACTCCACAGAAATGAAAAGCTTAACATCTTACAATGGTTACACTATTGTGTCATATTTGAGAATCTGAAGGTTTGAAACAAAATGTTCCCATATAAGAAATATACCTGTAGAATTTATCAGGCTCTCCTGTTGTTTTTATCTCCTTACACATGCACCAGGAACCATCATTTTACTTTTAATCTTTAATGCCTATAAATAAACAATGAGGCAGTTCCAGTCTGATAAAGTACATTTGGAAGACTTGTTTCCCAATTAATTAGTTTAACTTCTAAATTATTTAGTTAATCTTCTAAAAGTGAAGTCCCTAACACCAATTGCAAAATACAGCATCAGCGATATACTACTATGTGTTATTTGTTTCACCCTAATTTGGAACATGGTTTACTACAAAATGAGGAGTAAATATACCTATATCATAAATATACATATAATAATAATATAATAAATATAATAAATTTTATTAACTTTTTTGTTGGTAAGCTTGTTTTGTCCTTACAGATATTACAGAGATTAATCATATTAGTAAAAAAGAAAACACAAGTGTTTTCACTTTTGAAGGACAGTTATTTATTAATATTAAACCAAAGACATGTAAGAAAATATAAATACTTGAGTTTTAGTCATAGGTTATACTGACTTTTCTATATGTCAGTATAGAAAATCATATTTTAATGATTTGATGCCTTTAAAAACACATAAATGAGGAAAACTATATGGATGTTTATGTAGAATTTATATATCTTCTTGTATATATAATATATGAGAGAAATACTATGATTCAGATATGGTATTGGACAATAATGTATATTTAAAACACAAATAGATTAATTTTGGGACACACTGCTTTCTATAAGGCAATTGCATTTAAAACAATAAATATTCTACATCATTTCTGAATTTTAAATAAAATCATTAAAATTAAAGTATGGAGTTTTAAGTAAATTAACAAAATTCATTTGTGGCTCAGAATTCTTCTGATAGTTTCACAAGTAGTAGGATGAATATATATTTCATTATACCATTTCCAAATCACTGCATAAATTGAGCTATCAATTGGTTGTTTCCATTTTCTCTGAGTTTGAACTTATCACTTGTATTATTCTTCTATACACTTGAGAATGCCAGTCACTTTTGAATGGGCACCCAAAACCAAACCAATAATCAAAACAACTGTTATTGATAAGGAATTATAGAATAATTGCAGTTCTCTGACTGTTTGACCCTTTTGATCTCAATGGTGTCTTATCTGAGCTACTTCATCAAGCACGCAGGAAGAAATCTCTCAAAGTCAGCTTGGTTTGCAATAATAATATATCCAAGAGAGATATGTAAGAATTTAAATATGTGTCTCAGCCAGTTTTATCTTGTTTTGAAAGGACCTCATAAAGAGTGAAGATTAGTCATGGATGATGGTGCACAGCTATAATCCCAACCCTCAGGATGCTAAGGCAGGGGAATCATAAGTTCCAAATCAGTTCCTAGGCTACATAGTGAGATCTTGTCTTCAAAACAAAAACAATATTGTTAAGTCATAACTCTTTGACTAAACTAATGCCTCTGTTGCTCACGTACAGATCACTGGGAATCATCGAGATTGACAGCGGTGAGGCATGTGTAAATAGGATTGGGTTAACTTTGATTTTTTTTTCTAGAGACTGCCCCTGGGAAATGTCCAACCAAACATTTCTGTGTGATTTTTAGTGCAGAAATAGTGATTCTTCATTTCTCAGGATTTTGTCCCTCTACTATTCTTGCCAGATCGTCGATGAGACAAGCAAACAGTGAGGAGGCACATGGCAGGGGAAAGGACTGTTGTGTGAAAATATTAATGAAAACGTCATATAGAAAATCGGAAAATACATCCCACTGAGTCAGAATGTTACATTTGGACTGCCAGGGCTTGACAGTTACTCTGTACGGCAATAAGATGAGAAGAAAGGCATCTGTTTCTGTTCTATGCAAACTATCCCTACTAAAATACGTCCAACAGTTTTTAAATACAGAACAACAAAGTAGAATCTTGTATAATGAGTGACCTTTCACCAGTATATGAAGCAGCTAGTAGAAAAATATGCTTTGGTTTGAAATTCCAACATATTTCCCAAAATATATACTGACATGATAAAAATATGTTGCTAAACACATCACAATGACAAGTTTGTGTCTTGGCTATAGTTTAATTTTCTCAGTAGAGGCTTTTATAACTATAGGATATCCCATTTAGGAAAATCTAGTTGAATTATAGCTATATTTTGGTATGGTTTGTGCTGTCAGGAAACAACCCTTAGGATGGATGACTTTTTAAGGTTTTCTGCAGTTTCATGTGACAGTTCAGCAGTCATAATCTCCTAAAGACATGATTTCACTGTGGAAGTAGTTACACAGCCTTTTTTCATGACTGTTTTAGAATTCCAAGGTCTAATTTACAATCATCCTCTCTCATTATTTCTTGTTTGTGTTTGAGTAAAAGTTTATTTTGCAAGTATAAAAAAGTATTTTAGGGAATGTAGCTTTTTTTAATAGGTTCTTGTAAAAGAAGGGATAAAAAAATAAAATGATTTATTTCAGAGCACATAAACATGAGAGAAATCAGTCTTTGTTTGGCATCTATGGTGGCTTCATCATCAAATATTTATTAGGAAATATCATGTTTCAGTCTGGGTTATTTGCTATGCTATATGAAATTAATGCAATTTAGAACTCTGACCACCTGAAGTTAATATGCTTTATATTAAGAACTGAACTTTCTCAAAAAGGAAGAATTTTTAGAAAACAGTAATAAGTAATCAACTTAAAATCTCTGTCTTTTCTAAAACACATTGGAAAAACACTCAAGAAGTGAAAATCTCTAGACTCTCTCTAATCTCTTCTTGCCATCATTTATATGTTTTGATGAAATATTTACAGTACAGAAAATTTATGAGCATGTGGTGCTTAGACATACTTCGAATTATAATATACACATCCCTGTCAGCACCATTCCAGTAACATCTGATCCAATATTTTCTTTTTTCCAATTAGGCTACCAGTATTTTTCTTATCAGAGTTGCAAAGAGTTTTGGTAATGAACAACTCATTACTGATACTTTTGTATGCCAGAGGTGTGTTAGTTTGTGTCTCTCCATAATAGGTAAGAGAACTTTTAGCTGAGAGGTTCTCACGTAGAAGGAATGTGGACATACCTTTGCCAATATCTAGGGATATTATTGTAGCTGAAAATGAGAGATGCTGCTGATATCTAGGGGCAGAGACAGGGATGCTACTGGATATTGAAAATGAGGTGACCTCAACAGCACATTTGTAAACAACCCAAAACATCAATAGTGCCACTGTTAACGAAGCCTTCTTGAGGTAAAATTATACTCAGTAACAGTTTATTAAAATGCATTTTCATTTACTTATGAAAAGTAGTCAAAGTAATTATAAATATTCCCATTCCGCTGCTTCAGTGTGTGCCCCTCATTCCTTATCCAGATTTCCAATTTGTTTTCACCAAATGGCATGCTGCAGTTGCTCTTCTCCAAAGATTAATCATATGTGCATGGTTTATTATTAAAAAACAAAACAAAACCTGCAGTTTACAATGGGAAAGGCTTTATTACAGCCCTGGTGGCTTTTTATTTGCTTTTGTTTGAAATGACTAGATTCATGAAGTGTGGAAATTGCCTCATGCAGCTGCTTTTTCCTCTTCCTCTGTCTTTCTCTCTTCTTTATTTTTATTTATTTATTTATTTTATTCCAATTGGCAGAACTCCACTGATTGCAGCCGGAGTCATTGGCGGGCTCTTCATCCTGGTCATCATGGCTCTGACATTTGCCGTTTATGTCAGAAGGAAGAGCATCAAAAAGAAACGTGCTTTGAGGAGATTCCTGGAGACAGAGGTAATGTTTCCACCAGTTTTTCATTAATTTGGGGGTGTCCTTTAACTTTTACAGCCTAGATGATGCTCTGTTTGGTGTGAAAAATCCCATCCTGTGTAAAAGATATCTTAGTAGCTGTAAAGCCAGCATGTGTCTAAGGAGAGGCCATCTCAATGGTATATGTGAGAAATAAATAGAAATTCCTTGTTTGAAAGTGTGAGCTGTATGCATTTTAATTAGCATCACTCAATTGGCAGCCAATTATTAATTACACATAAAGTGAAAAAGCTGAGCATACAGGTTAATGCTTAGAGCTGTAATAAGATGAGACTTTTAACACCATTTATGAGATGTACTAAATATTGTGTGTTACATTTCGAGGTTATAAAAATTATCCATAAATTATCACCATTTCGTGTATGTTGAAAATGCGTTCTTTAGCATGCAAGCTGATGCTTTGGTTTGTACAAGAGACAAGGGGAGAACTATCACAGAAGATAGTTCTATAGCAGTGCATTACTGAGCTTCATCCTATCTCTTCATTCTCATAGTTCCATCTAAGTCTGCTGGAACAATTCAGAGTGATTCTGGGTGTCCCTCTAGGCATACTTTCTTTGTTATTGTCAAAATGACAATCTGGATATCCCTTAAGACAATTGGGAAGGGGACAACTCATCCATTCATTAAAGTAGTACACTGGAAATGAGTTATATCTTAATTCTTGTGCCTTCAGAAGATTCCAAAGAGAATATGATAACACGGCACATGCCAAGATATATACTTAAATATATTCCAAATACAGATGTACATATCTTCTGCCCAAAGTGCTGAAAACTCCTCACCAGTTCTACATTTTTTGGTTGATTTACGCTCTTCATAGTAGAGCTGAGGAGATGGCTCAGTCAGTAACGGGCTTGCCTCATAAGCAGAAAGGCTTGAACTCAATCCACAGAATCCACATGAAAATTTACCATGGTGATAGTATGTGCTGTAATCCCAACACAGGAACGGGTGAATTCCTTGGGCTTACTTGCAGGACAGTTTTTGTACTTGGCGGATGCCAAGTCTTTAACAGACATAGTATCCCCCAAAAGGTAGAATGAAGTATGAAATCATAGTTTATCTTCTGGACTACCCACCACATATATATATATATATATATATATATATATATATATATATATATATATATATATATACACATGTGCATGTAAACACGTATGTACACATACATGTTATGAATCATACATAACATCTAAAAATCTGCCACCAAGTCCTGTAGCGTAGCCTGGAAGGACAACCTCTTCCAGAGAGATTTTTGTTTTTTTTTTTAATTGATGCTGCTGTTGATTTTTAAATGTAATATTCAATTACTCTCTCTGAGATTGTCTTATTTGACCAAATGAAATTCTTAATGCTGTAATGTATATTTTTATAATATAAAGTGAGAAAGCAATAAAATGGTAGATTTCTTGATAAACTGTTAGGAAGTAGACTGGCTTTGTTGATAAGTTTTATCACGCTTTTCCTCAAATCCTTGCTACCTGTGGAGCAAGGCCTACTCCATTGGTTTAATGGGTCATGATGTTCATGGAAGCATGATGATAATGACCAGAAAGGAGGGCCACAGCACAGTTAGCCTTGTAAGCAGATGTCTTGAAATACTGTCATGATTCTAGACAATTTGAGTAATAGAAATCTTCGATTATTTTCTCATGCAGAATATAAAACAGACTATATTTTTGTTCCATCGTTTTTTTATTTTAATTCCTTTTTATCAAAAGAATTGAACTTTTTAAAGCTTGTTATTTCTCTTTTTTGAGCATGAATTATAACATAAAATGTTTTTCCAGGAGGTAGGCTTTGGGTCCCTCAAATTCTCCTCAGTACAGCAGATTCCTTGATCCAAGAGTGATGCCTTCTAAAACCAAGGGATGTATGAAACTGTAGATAATAATGAAGTTTATATGTACTGTTTATTCCTACACATGTGTAACCTTGATAAAGTTTGATTTATATATCAGATATAATAAGTTAATGACAAGTACTATTGATAAAAATAAATTGATTGCTTTAAGGAAAATTATTTTAAACTTGTGAATTTTTTTCTGAAATTTTATATTTATCATTTTCCAGTTACATTCCAAAATACAGGTAGCTGAGATTTCAGAATGGGAAACTATGGTTGAGAAACTAATTTAGATACTGTATCACTTATACTAATGATTACTCTTCTGCTAAATGGCAGAACACAACTAACAATTATGTTGGGTGCTGCAGAGATGGCTCATAGTTAAGAAGACTGGTTTCCTCTCCTAGAGGTTCGAAGTTCAACTCCCAAAACCACATGGTGGCTTACAACCATCTATAATGAGTTCTAATGCCCTCTTCTGACATGTAAATAGGTGTACATGCAGATATAGCACTCATATACATGAATAAATAAATCTCAAAAAAGAAACAATGATTTATAAGTTTTAGCCTAACATTACATGGTGGCCACATTCAGGCTTCTTTTGAGCTGCTTCTTCTTACTCCAATCTTACCCATTATATTCATCTCATGTCTGAAATACTTTATATTTTTATGCTTCCTTCCCTCTGAGGCTGACCCCAAACTCTTAGTCATTGCAGTGGCTAATTTTTTGAAATTATTTTATTTATTTAATATTCCAATCATTGCCCTTCCTTGGTCCCCCCTGCCACCGTTCCTCATCCCATTCCTCCTCCTCCTTGCCTCCAAGAAGGGACACCCCCTCATCAAGCCTCTCCTTCCCTGGCTCCTCAAGAATTAAGCACATCTTCTCCAACTAAGGCCTGACCAGGCAAACCTCTGCTACATATGTGCCACCGGCCTCAGCCCAGCTAATGTATGGTCCTGGTTGGTGACTCAGTATCTGGGAGTTCCCTGGGGTCTGGGTTAGTTGAAACTATTAGTCTTCTTATGCTGTTGCTTTCCCTTACAATTTCTTCAATCTTTCCCCTAATTTAACCATAGGGATCCCTGACTTTAGTCCAACAGTTGGGTGTCTTAGTCAGCTGCTGGTAGGGCCTCTCAGAGTACAGCCATCCAAGTCAGGCTCCCATTTGTAAGCACAACATAGCATAGCAGTGTCAAGCCTTGCTTCCCCCTGCCCACATGAGATGGATCTCAAGTTGGGCTTGCCATTAGACTGCCATTCCTTCAGTCTCCTCTCCATTTTTATCCCTGCAGTTCTTCTAGACAGGAACAATACTGGGTCTGGAATTTCGACTGTGGGTTAGTAACCCTGTCCCTCCACTTGAGGCCCTGTCTATCTACTGGAAGTGGACTCTTAGAGTTCGCATTACTCAGTGTTGGGCATTTTGGCTAAGGTCACCTCATTGAGTCGTAGAGTGTCTCACTTCCTGGTTCTCTGGTGCTTTCTAGAGGATCCTCCCACCTCATACCACCAAGGAATTCCATTCTTTCTCTTGGCCCTCTGGGCTTTTTCCTGTCCCCTCTCCACCCCATATCTGATCCTGTACCCCTTTTCCCCTCCCTCTCTCCTTTCCCACCCAGCTCCTTCTCTCCCTCTGCCTCCCATGATTATTTCCTCCCCTGTCTAAGTGGGATTGAAGCCTCCTCACTACTTATTACATTTTTTATGGTCTGCAGGTTGTATCCTAGGTATTCTGTAATTTTTTGCTAATATCCACTTATCAGTGAGTGCATACCAGGTATGTCCTTCTGATTCTCAGTTACCTCACTCAGGATGACGTTTTTTAGTTCCATCCATTTACCTACAAAATTCATGATGTCCTCATTCTTAATAGCTGAGTAGTATTCCATTGTTAAATGAACCACATTTTCTGTATCCATTCTTCTGTGGAAGGACATCTGAGTTTTTAATGTCAATGTATTTTCATTATCTTAAAACTGAACTTAATATACAGCTATTTAGAAGCCAGAACTAGGGAACCTTCATCCCCACTTGCTTTCACGTCCCTTTGTGTCCCAAAGCACATTTATAGTCTAGAACCAAACTCTCTACTCATCTCACTACTTAAAATGAGTTCACAACTCAGCATCATACATAGATAACATGTGGTGGTCCACAAAAAGAAAACAAATAAAATGCAGAATTTTAGGCTTCCTCAGGTAGGAATTGAGACTTGACAAGAACCTGACAGTAACTACAATCCCCTTCTAATGGGATCACGGTTGCTTTCAATTACTGTAAGTGCTAAGGAGGGACTGTTTCTGGTTTTGTTGTAGTTTGTCTTCTTTTACTTTGTTTATGTACTTAGCATCATATCTTCTAGTCAACATGCCTCTTCGTGGTAGAATAGTTGCAACATTTGAGTTCACCCAGTTGAAGAACAGGTGTGGAGACAGGATGGGACTGTGGCCTGTGTAACAATGGTAGCATTTGTCAAAGAAAATGTATGCTGGCATACTCTTCCTAAAGCCTTAGAAAAGTAACAGAGGGTAAGAAGCAAATGGAGTATGAATGAAAGATACACAACTCTCTGCTTTTGCTTTGCAGCTGGTAGAGCCTTTAACCCCCAGTGGCACAGCACCCAATCAAGCTCAGCTTCGCATTTTGAAGGAAACTGAACTAAAGAGGATAAAAGTCCTTGGCTCAGGTGCCTTTGGAACCGTTTATAAAGTAAGTAAAACGCAGCACATGCCATCAATTATTTATGTTGTGTTTCAGGCTTTTAAAAAATAACAGCCAAAGTAATTACTTTAGCCAACCTAATTTCTTTTTTTACTATTAATAAATCATTTTATTTACTTACATTCCAAATGCTGCTCTGCTTCCTGGTACCCCTCTCTATGAGTTCTCCAGCCCCTCTCTGCTCCCTTTTGCTTCTGAGAGGGTGCTCCCCTACCCAACTACCCACCCCCATCTCATCCCTGCCAGCATCCCCCTTTCCTGGTGGATCAAGTTTCTACAGGATTAGCAGCATCCTCTCCCACTGAGGCCAGACAAGGCAGTCCTTTGCTACATAATTTCTTCTTAATATCAAATCTTAGAAGTGTTAAGAAGTTGCTGCACAGGTAAGTTCACTCATTTTTATTGAACAAGCATGGGTAAGTGGAGTCTTGAGAGAAAGAGAGTTGCAAGCACTCAGCCCAGTGGAGTCCATTCAATGCCCTTTGAGCCTCTCAACATTTTCTTCTATTTGGCAAATTTTCATTTATTCCCCAAATACTCAGCTTCTTCCTCCTAGTCATTGCTTCTTGTGCTTCCAGAACTTCCTGGGTAACCTCCAACAATGCTTTGCTCTTATTTCTGCTTTTTTATTTTAGGCTCTGTCAGTACCTTACTAATTGATCACTTAAAGTCCATATGAGTGTGCAAATATATTATTACAATGAGATTATAACATTTTTCTAACTGATTACGTATATGGGTTAGTGGTTAATATTAGTAGTTTCAATGCCCTTGTAATTATTAATTAAAAATTAAAAATTGTACAATTTGCTTTTACATCTTATTGTGTATATTCTAAGTGATATGTTTATCATTGATTTTTTAAAAAACATGTTATAGGTAGATAGAAAATTAAAAATTGTACATTTCAAAATGCACAATCCTTCTCCTACTTAATAAGATGATTTAAGTTGGCATGGTGGTATATACCTGTGTTGTGCTAGGAAGCTTTTGTGAACCCCAAAAGACCACCAAGGAGCGAACTCTGATGTAATCACATTAGGGTCTTTTTATTACACACTGGAATTTGGGCTTACAGCCAAGCCACAGGACAGTTTGGTGAAGCAGCCTTGAACCCTCACAGGGACAAGGTTTTATAAGAAAATGGGAGTGAGGTAGTGTTCAGTCTGACAAGCATCTAACTAAATGTCCAATGTAAGCCCACAGGTGGGTGCTCTGAAGCGAGACCATATACAATCATGAACATTCTGAAAGCCCATCTGAAACAATCAGACTGATCTTTGATTAACTGTTGCTAGCAAGTAGCTAGGGTGTAACTCTGGCCAAGGACAAGCCACAGGGTCCTTCCTGGTACTTGGGTACAGCTTGAGTTCAGCTTTGGGTTAAGTTCTCAGACTTTGTTCTTTCTTTCTTTCTTTCTTTTAAGATGGAAGCCAGGTTCAAGATGGAATAGGTTTGGTCACTCACCTGTAAACTCAAACTTGTGAGTCTAAGTCAGGAGAATTATTTGAGTTAAAAACTTTGAGACCAACCTGGACAATTCAGTGAAATACATCAAATAATATAAAATAATGATTTATTTATTACAAAAAAAATATTAAGGTTTGGTCATACTACAGGCCTAAGTTTTCATTTCCTGGGTATTTGCAAATCTTTATAAAATGGTTACCTTTTGAGATCAAATTGTGTAAGCTTTCCTATCATTTTGTTGTATGTATTTTGTTCAGTTAAATCATTAACTGAGTGTCCAATTTGCACAGATTCTAGTCTCAGCTGGTTTTGCCTTTCTGATCTTCAAATTCTTTGCAAGTTCAAAAGACAGAAGTTATCCTTCATCTATATTTAAATTATGCTGGAAAAAAGACACAATTATACAATTTTATACTTAAAATTTGAATCCAATTGGGTTTAATAATTTTAACTTTAATGTATTTTAATGAAAAATTCTATAAAATTATTTGGAATAATGCATACATAATCCAAAATTTTATCTTAAATAAAGATGTTGGAAGTAACTAATTGAATCACTAGTATCTTATTTCTTATCTCTCAGAAACATGTCTTTACCATGTCTATTGCTTCCTTCATTTACATAAAGGTTTTTACCTCCCACTGGCCCCATGATTTATCTGATAATTGCTTGGCTTTCTTATACACATTAATATAAATGAGGCCTTCTGAGATAAACTATAGAAAAGTCAACAGAAAGCTTTGAGAACTTTTTTCCATGTGTTTCATGTTTACAATCATTTCTGTCATATTGACAAAATTGAAAGCATGTGAACTAATGTGTGTTTATAGAAAAGTTATTAGAAGTTTCATCAGTTGATTTAAATTATATGTCTGATATGTGTGTTGCCAGTGCTAAGTTTAATAAATGGATTATACATTGTAAGACATACAGGCTAAAGCTATGAAAAACTTTGGTAGCTACATAAATGGTAATGGCCTGGGAACATACTTGGTTAATTTTTCCTTCAAACTGAAGCCATGTGATGCATCAACAAAAAAAATATTAGGACCAATATAGGTGTAAATATAGTTAAATTTTACATGTTTATATCTATTAAGTAATGGTTAAAGTTTTTCCAAAAGTGGTACAAATTAATTCACACTGAATTTATATTCTCATTATAATACAGTTTAGGAATATTTTAATATTGATGCCATTGCTTTATAAAGTAACTCCCTGTGTGGTTATTTTATTGAATAATGGTAAGCATACTCTGTGCCCTAGACACTAACTCTAAGAAAATATAGCCTGGGGTTTTGGGTTCTTAGTTTTTTTTTCTCACTTCTGCTTGAATACACTTTTTAAAAATTATACCACAAATAACATATGTTACTGTTTTGCATTTGTGCACATACATTTTTGTATTGACTCTGCTTGGGTCAAACATGATCATAAATCTCATCCTGAAGTTTTAAAAGCACTTTTCTTAACTGTTGTTACTATTCAACAGTTCTTGGACCGATGTCTCCTCTGTTGGTCTAACTTTGGATAATACAAACACACTTACCTATGCCATGTGTCCCTCTAACACTGTGACCAGCTGATAGAGAAGGAAGAACTGTAGTCCACAGCTTCCTTCCCTGCCTTTCAACATTAACCTGTCATAGCTCATCATGAGATTCCTGCCTGAAATGTCCTAATATGTGTTCTTGTATTATTTGTGGAATATATACTCCTTTTTAAAAACCATTGATAATCCATGCATTCTTATCTGTCCTATAAAAATTATTGTCCTTATTTAAATGTGGTTTAAGTTTTCCCAGAAACACTATTATTTATTATTTATTTTGTACCTTAAAGACTACATTTTTAATATTGTCTTAGTCTATAAATTCTGTAATTATGTTGATAAGACAGATATTATGGTTAATATAAGTATTTTATATGGACCCAGATACAATCATTAATGTAAAGAATTTATTAAAATAAGTAAATTATTATGGATTCAATATGTCCTAGAACTTTTCCTTGAATGTTATTTCCAAAATGTCGTACACACACACACACACACACACACACACACACATATATATATGTTTATACATATGCATGCAATGGCAAGTAATTTAAAGAAGAGGCCATGAACTTGAAGAAGAGGGGGCAGGGCTATATAAAGGTTTGATGAGAGAAATGAGGAGGGAGAAGTGTTGTACTTATATGATAATGTGTAAAATGAAGTAAATTAAATTTAAATTAAATTTTGATCAGCCAAATCAAATTATATTCTGTTATAAATATTACGCAATCTCAATGTAGAATTAATGTAATTTTTATTTCCCTGAAAGGGTATTTGGGTGCCTGAAGGTGAAACAGTGAAAATCCCTGTGGCTATTAAGATCCTCAATGAAACAACTGGCCCCAAAGCGAATGTAGAGTTCATGGATGTAAGTATACAAGGACATAGTCGTATTTTTCTTTGTAATTAAATAGAGTGCTTGAAAATCAAATAAGAAAAAGAAAACCTCCTTTCAAACTTTCTTATCTGTAAATGTTATAACCTCATACTTAAAATTTTAGAATTCCTTCAACTTTGCCATTTACCTTTCAGAACATTCCTGCTTTGCAGTTATCTAACATGATTGTACTCTAGGATAACTTTGGTAATATAAAGACATCCATGATACTCATGTTGAATTTTCTGCTCTCATTCAAGAATATGATATTTCAGTTTTTATACTTTGGATTAAAATCAGAAATGCATTTACTAAATGTAGTTACAACAGTGTAAAAAGTACTTGATGATGACAATAGTAAGTCATCCTTATTTAGATAGTACTTATATAATACTAAAACAGTTCCTATATATTATTAGAAAAGTCTGCAATTGGTTCTAAGTAGTGTTCTAAATAGTTTACAAATGATATTTCATATTACTGGGTTGAAAGAACAGACCAAGTTAATCCAAGGTTACCCCTATTTTGCAAAGTGGAAAGATGATGCCCAGTTAGCCAAATTTGATTAGAAATATTTTCTTAGGGAGTAGAGAATTGTGAGGATTTACCTGTCTTATCTTCATTGTGGCAATATCTCTGCCCTGCCCTTTTTGGTAGAAAGACAAGCATAGGTAATTAGGACAAAATGATATTTAAATTAGTCTGTCTATGCTCCAAGAACATGTTACACTAATGAGATTGAAAGAAAGTTTGATTTTAGGAGCAGACCCCGCCCTACAGCCACAAATATAACCACAAGAACTACATTTCTGAGTCATGAGGTTGCTTTAAAACATTAATTAGATGTTTTATTTTTTGTAGTGTTATAATTTATCGAGATAAAAGCCATCAAATTTAGTGATAATAGTCCATCTGGCGCTCCTGTATTTCAACAGAAACTAATCTATTTAAACTTAAGTTCTCAAGTGAAATTTACAATTTTCAGTTCAGATTCATCAAAGTGGACTATGGTCAAAGCTTCAACTTAGAATAGTAATAACAAAAACTGCTAAGTAATGAAAGTACTTGATAAAGTTGACCAGAACTTAAAGATTTCTCCCAGAGAAAGTTGTAGACAGAGCTGTTCAAATTTTAGAAGGTAGGGTTAAATAAAATTATATGTGTAACCTGCTGTTATTTTTCATGTCTATATCTTACTAGGGATTCTGTAATTGACCCATATACATTCTTTCTTTGTCTTTTAACATAGTGACTTCAATAATAAGAAGGATGTTGATTTCAAGGTTACCTTTACATAAAGATGATACAAGCATACGCACATTGCCTTTTATCAAGACAGATTACTATGCATTCTTAGCCAGTCTATCTTGAATGCTCCTTTGGAGTTTTATAGAAGCTCAGTATATGACCTTGAAATTTTTGAGAATAATACTATCTTTCATGAAGCTATTATAGCTAATTTACTCATTACATAGTAGGACTGAGAAGGTTACAAGCAAGCAGCTCTAAAGAATAGTCTCAGTGCATATCATTTGCTAAACAATTAAAATACTACCTTTCTTGCCTAACTAGCAACACTTTATAATAAATATTACTTATCCAGTAACTAAATAATTTTTTCAGCAGGTCTCTAAAAATTACTGCATTGCCTGCAGTTAAACGCCTGGCTCATATGTTACTATTTAGAACTGAAGAATTTTTCAGTGATACCCTAGTCATTCAGTTTGACCTAGATCATAGCTATAAACTCAGGAAGGAAATTGAAAATTTCAAATTAAGTAGAAATTAACAAAATAAAATATTATGGTAAATAAAAAAAGTGGAGGTTCATATATAAAACTGGTAGAAGATCAAGTTTGGC